>JAFIDM010009631.1:351615457-351780457 GCA_023159025.1 Thereuonema tuberculata
AATTTTGTAATATGATTTGTTTGTTACAATTTAATTTGTAATATGATTTGTTTGTTACAATTTACTTTGTTATAATAATTTGTGTTCGTAAGAAGAGAAAGGTTTTCTATTTCTTATTTTATTCTTTTTATATTACCGGGTATGTTTTGTATTTATTGGAGATTACTGAAGAAGTCCTCTCATTCAGGACGAAATATAGAATGCTGAGAAAAAGATGTGTAGGATTTGTTGAGTCAATTTTTATATATATGCTTCCATGTTGAATTATCATAACATGTATGATGTTTAGGATAAAACTAATATATCCTCTATGCATTTATAGATAAATTAATATACCCTGTATACATTTATTACAAAACTGATATATCCTCTGTACATCTGATATATCCTTAAGTTTTGGACCATGATTTACAATGCTTTGAGCAAATCAAACTTTTGTAGTTAATATAGTATAAATCTTCACTCTGTCCTACTTTGTACAAACGCACATTTTCTTACCGTTTAAAAGACGAAAGAGTAATGATTAAAGCGATAATGACATACTTAAAACAACATCCAAATACCTTCACTTTGTTAAAGTCTGTCTTTTTGTTTTTCTAAGCTTTTGCTATTATTATATTAATAGCCATTCATTTAGAGATTTGCTAATTAACAGTTTCGAAAACTGTACGATAGCAGCAGTCTATACATAGCGATTTTTGTTACAATTTCTTTTTATTTTATTTTTATTGATTGATAAAAATTTTGAATGCTTCTTATCTAGACCTTGTGGCTAAAGAAATTTTACTTTCACCTTATCTAGAAACAGTAGCTCTGTTAATCAGAAATTCAGTTTAAAATTTCTTAAAATGCTCTTTTTAACAGTAAATTACATAGTAAATTGTAGTAAGTTATATGTTAAATACACATTCTTTTATTATATTATTTAAGTTTTATTAACAGCAGAAACGAAGTTTATTAAAGAAAAAAACATAAAAGTAAAGTAAATTCACTACGGCAAGAAGGGAATGGCTGAATGCTACTTTAGGCATCAATCCATAAAAAAAAAGTATTTGAATGGGTCAGAAATGTTAATATTTTTAAAAATTAATTTTCATATAGTCAAGTGGACATCAACAACAGCCTGTATAAATATTCAACCTTTAATGTTAATTTCAGTTAATCTTATCAAATAATGTTCAAATCTTCTACAAATTTTCTCAATGTACTGATTTGCCATTGAAATAAATATGAGGCAGAGAAAAAAATCTTCCCCTTTGGATTTTTATCTTATTTTTGTTACTAATCTCCTCTGATTTCCTTACATTGGTTTTTTTATAGTAAAATTAGACGTTGGAAATTAGTTCAAGGGCCTCTCGAAGCTCAGCAGATGAGGTTCTTCAATGAAGTTGAAAGTTGTTGACAATTTTCAGGCTTCTGGAGGTTATATTAAGAAAAACACAGTTATTAAATAAAAATAGGAAAATAAATGCAGATTAGTCATGAACATATAGTAAAAGTAATCCGTTATTTTCTTAGTGTAGAATGGTTTTTCCTAAACATTCTTAATTCTAAAAATTAGTTAGATAATATTAATTAAGAATTATTCTTAAAAAGTATTCTACTTTTTTCCAAAACCTAATAGTTAACGTTAAAAAGATTATTTTTTATTGGAAACAATATATAGAATTTCAAAGATAATCATTGCTTGTTATATTTGAATATAAATCGTTTTAATAATATTAGATTTAATTTTGATTTAAATTCATATTTAGCTGTGGTTTTCAAATTTTGAAAACAAAATGAAATTGAAGTAACCTAATTTCATTAAAATTAAGATTTTAATTTTTTTATAAATGTTTAAGAGAAGTTATGAAGAACGAATGTATTTTAAATTAATTTTGAAAATTGATGACATTAGAATAATTGCGTTATGCTTTAGATCAGTGTTTCCCAACCTTTTTTGTGCTGTGTCCCACCTAAAGCATCTAAAGTATGCTATGCCCCACCAAATTAGATATAACTTTCAAAAAGAAAAAATTAAAAAAAAAAAAAAAAACTTTTTTAACTTTCACAACCAAAAAAAAAACAAAACAAGATTGCTCCATTTTCGAATTGCCCCCCTCAACAATCAAATTGCCCCCCTGTGTGGCGTGCGCTTTTCATTGATGCAAATACAGTAAACTCCCGATTATCCGCGGGCGGTTTATCCGCTTTGCGGATAATCCGCGGACCTCTCCTGTTTCCATTTTTTTATACTATACAATAAATTACTGAATTAAAAAAAAAATAATCTAGAATAAGGTAAACAACAAAAGAGGCTAACAAAGTAAGTGAAGACAATTAAAGACAAACAATTTAAAGAACGATCTTGTGGGCGGAGCTTAGGCCGTCAGGTTACACTAAATTACGGGAGAGTCTTCCCGTAATAATAAAATTTAAAAATAAATAAATCATTTAAAATAAAATAACTGTTTATAATGTATGTAACTGTATGTATTGTCATGTTAATGTAAATAAAACATGTTAAAGGCATTTTTGTGTTGATTTTAGTCCTATTTCGGATTATCCGCGGAATTCGCTTATCCGCAGTTGCCGCGCCACCCAATTCCGCGGATATTCGGGAGTTTACTGTATATATTCTGTGGGAAGTCCAAGGCTTTGCACACAAGAAATATTAAGTTTGCAGAGCCAATTTAAAACTTTACAACTGTAATTTTCTTAACATACAATAACTTTCAAATTAGCTTAGTGACAAAAAGAGGATTGCAATGGTCAAAAAAGTTTAATTTAAACGAATCTTAAATAAAAACAATAGAAACATCACTTAATTCAAAGTTTTAATCACTTAATCCAAAGCATTTCATCTCTAAAGTCTGCCACTAATCATATCACATACCTACGTATATTTTTAGCGACCCATCGGTAGATATTGCGTTTGTCTTGTCTGTCCGTCCATGTATGTCCTCCCCTAACAACTCTGGGATGGAAGGTCGGATCGGCAAACGGATTTCACAATCGTGTTCAGAGGCCCAAACACAGTAGGAATGGGGTATTATCAGGGGCGAATGACGCCTCCCCCCTATGTTTTCATTGTTGTCATTGTAACCCCCTAACAACTCGCAAACAGTATTTTTAGGAGTCCCCCCACCATGTTTGAGATATTTGCAATTGTTTTCATAGGATTTCAGCTTTTAGCTTAAATGTTAGAAATGCAACCCTTTTATTTCAGTTGTCAGCTGTTGTTTGATGGGTTAAGTCTCGGATTCGTATGTTGGAGGTTGTCGGTTCGAATCCGTATTTATATTATTATTTTATTTATTTTTTTCTTAATCTTTTTTCTCAATGTCTGCTTGGTTTTTTTTTTTTTCTTATTTTTCTAACTTTTTTTTTTTTTTTTTCGTAATATAAGTACTTAATATTTAATTGTTTTCAGATATAATATTATGTGATAAATGCTGTTACTATCATCTAATTGTTTTTCAAAAATGATGTAAAACTCTTACTGTATATTTAACGGATTCTATGAGGAAAAGGAAAAGTTTTTTTCCTATCCTCAAAAAAATCCTGAAGAAGCTTCCTGTTGAAGAAAGAGAAATACAGTGTATTTTAGAAGTTCAGAAGTAATGAAAGAAGTTTATCAACTATTAATTATAACTATTGTGGAAATATCTTATAATGATGAAATAATACTCTTCAACAATTTTAAAATTTTAAGTTTCAAATGGTATATAACAAAGTTTTAATAGCATTTTAATTTGTTTGATTAAAGAAGAATTTTAAGATTATTGTAATGAAATATTTGACAAGGTTATAATGTGGTCTTGTTTATTCGCGGTTGAAGTGATAAAAAGACTGTTTAATGTCCCTAAAGTAACTGTACGTGGGCGTTAAGATCGAATGTCAAATAAAAACAGAAAGGGGGGTTAAAAAAAAGACGCGATGGAGGGCAAATAACGGCTGTTACAGAGATCTCGTGAAAAAGGGATGATATCAAAACTACAAGCTATTCAAAAAGCAAAATTAAAAATGAATTTATAAGGAAAAAAACAAACAAAGAAAATAATAAAAGCAAGTTTTTAGGAATATAGAACTTAAGGTCTTTCAGAAACTTCTTTTTTTCGTTTATTATTCTTAAAACTCATTTTTAATTGAGATTTATAAAGAAGCTTTTTTAAAATCGTAAAACAATACGGAGAAAATTGCAGTTGTGTTTGTGAATTACAGTAACTTGCCAAAAACAATCAATCTATTTTCAACTTATTAAAACCTGATGACATCCTAAAATTTTTCATGAAACCGTCTAAACTTAAGCCATATTAATCAAATCTTGCAAGATTTTACTTGAATTACGAAATGATGTCAATAGAAATTCAATGTTTGTCATTAGTGAGAGTTAATTGTTAGGCGTCTGCTAATTTTCACGCGCAAATTTCTCAAAGACGACCCACAGGGAGAAATTTCTAAATGTATAAAATTTTTCATCTCTCATCTGGAAACATGTACTCCAAAACGATTTATTCATTGGATCACAATTCAAAAGCTTAAAAATAATTTATCACTTTTATATGAATTTGGCGAAAGCAAGTGAAAAAAACAATTTTTTAGTTATATTTAAACTTTAGATTGCTTAATATATTATCTTAAAATAAATAAAGTTCTTATAATTAGGTATAGAAAGCTAACAAAAAATTTATTCGAAATATTTTGAAATCCTGCTAAGGTTATGTTAAATTATAAATAAAGTAATAACGATATAAATTAAATAAATAAACAAACAAAATTTAAACAAGCTCTTTGTATTATTATCTTCACTGATTTCGCATTGGGCGAAATCACTTAGATCAGATGTTTTGTAAATTATTTTTAAATAAACTAATTTTATTTATTTATGATTACATTTTTTTTTATTTAAAACTTTCGTGTCATTGACATAATTTGAAGGTTTGCAACTTCCTCTTCGATATCAACTGATAACGTTCATTAACATTAGCGAAATTAAAAAAGAAATGACATTGATAACACTTCAGTAGGAAAAGACTAAATTAAAGTGTACTGAATGTCTTTCAACTTAGCTCAAAATCTTTCTATTTTTATCCAGAAAGATTTTGCACCTCATTCTATAATTTAAACTCTGAGTAGGTAGTAAATTGAAAACGCAATAATCCTAGCTTTTTTAGTAAGAGTTAAAATTTATTTTAAGATTTTTGTTTTAGAAAATTGTTGTCTAATAAAACAAGTGAAAGTAGTTTTAACTGAATTATTAAAATGTTGATGTCACTAAAAGTATTACTTCTTTTATTATATCTTTTGAAAATTATTTTTATTATTCTTTACAAAGATCTATCATTTATGAACATTAAATTAGGATACAATTCACTGTTTTAAAAGAAAACAAATTAACTTGTCTTAAGAACATCCAAAATTTGAATAACACCAACTTCGAATGTTAGACTTTTTTTCCCCCGCCTTTCCTCAATATTTCTTTTTTAGTTGAGGAATTTGTCATTGACTCCTTCCTGTTGAAAGCTTAGTCCATCTGACATTCCCATTATAAAAGCAGCAAGAAATGGTTGGCGTAGGTCTGTTGTAGGTGATCCCTGTTTCTAACAGACATCGTTGTGGTTGCAATTGAGATTTGTGAGAAAAACACAACTGATCAGATGTTGCTTCAACAGACGCTCGCTTGTCGACAGACAACGCCCCCGCGTCTCTTTCGGAACGAAAATAAAAAGTCTAATTCGTTGCACCCTATTCACAGAAGAAGAAAAAAATAGCTGTCAAGTCATTTAGGGTTGGCCTTGTACTTAATTTCAATTTTTGTTGTTAATTAATTTATGTCTTTAATTTAATAATTAAAAGGGAAATTGTCTAACATATTTCAGATATGCAAATATAATGTTTATTAAAGCAAAAATTATTTTTTTATTTATTTAATAAATATAAATTTTTTGAATGGTCCTTGGAGGAAAGTGTTTACAGTATTTATGACAGAAAATTCAAAGCTTCAAATAAACAAAAAAGTCAAACTGCAGCTGTCTCGATTCTCTGCAGCGTCGTATATTATTCTTTCACTTTTGATTTTCAGATGCATCCTTCCATAAATGTGAAGCGCCTTAAAATTTCTGAATAATAAAATGTTATGAAATATGACATTACTTTTATTCAGCACTAATATTTTTCGATTTTTTAAAAATATTTTGTGATGTTTATAAATAACTATGCAATGAAAATTATAACTGTAAAAGTCTTTGCTAAAAACAATGAATATCAAAAATTTTAAAGAAACAATAATAAAAAATGATACTTACATACTATCCGGACCATTTTTTATTATCGATTTCTGATGTTTTCTTTCTTATATATCCTGTGTTTTTTTTAAAAAAGAATAACATGTAGTTGTCGTTATTTCTGATACCGCTGGTCATTTCGAAATTGAATTGTTTTTTCCGTCGTATTCCAAACGAAACATCCTGGAAAGGATCCTACCTCAATTAACCTAACCTACTGTTAATTAAACGGATTTTTTTTTTCCAAATGATATCAGATATCACTTAGGGGAAGGTGTTGTACCTTTGACCAGTTTTCACTAAATGAATTTTCTAATTTTTTGTAATCAAGTAAATCCTTACCGGAATGGATACATGTGATCTTCATGCATCTTTCCTTCAACTGCATGTGTTTTATGTATTATATTTTGAGTATAAGTATTTTATTTTTATTTTACTAAAAAACTATACCTTGTGGTCAAAGATACAACTACGTGTTGTACCTTTGACCGGAGGGTATTGTACCTTTGACCAGGTGGTAGTAGAAACTGACAGTTAGATACAGGTTATTTAAATAACATTTTTATTCAGAAATGTATACATTTGGCAAATATATGCAATTCAAAGTAGAATAATAAAACATGATTCTAAATTCTAATTCTAATGGCTTAAGTAGCCTACTCCTGCCCATTTACTCTACATTATACAATGAAAAATCAATGTCTATCTTCAAAAGATAGACATTCTTTTAGTCGAGCTGTGCCGCCAGCTGTGTATGGATTTGGTAGCCTGGCCACAATTTCTTGTAGTTCTATGTCGTAGAGCTGATTATCTTCTTGGATGAATTTCGCCATCTTCGGTAGTTTTTCAAATATTTAATTTTAAAATAATCACATGCTGCTTCCTTTATTTGGGCCACAAAGTATTTCTTGTTTTTTTTTTTTTGTTGTCAGCTTGACAAAGACATAACTTTCTTCAACTAAATCTTCTTTTTGAAAGTTTAATTCCTTCTCCAACTCATGACATTCATCTGAAAGATCGAAAACACTTTCCCCTGATGAATAGTTAACATCAGACTCAAAGTCATGGACAAACAATCGATTGTTTACTTTCTTTGGATAAGATTTGATAAAAAAAATAAAAATTTAGCAAAAAATATTTAAATTTCCATCTTACATAATGCTAAAATGACTGTAAGTAAAAACATTTACATATTATTAAGTGATGTTGTACCTTTGACCTGGTCAGAGGAACAACACCCTGCTGTGGTCAAAGGTACAACATCAGTCCAACTTACGTTTCACGCCATGCTACAATTTTTAGGTTAATCCAGTCATCTTAAAAGTCCTAACAATTAATCTATAGGCATATATGTATTACTCATTATTGTTAAAATAACAATCAAAAGAAACCAAACAATGTTATTAAAGAAACATTCACTTGCAAAATACTTACTTTTCGGTGATGGAATTGGAAAAATATTTTTCACTCCTTGCAAGTCAAAGATCTAACTGCTACTGAAGGTTTAAAGGCGCAAATAGTGGGAATGTTACACATTAAACAGAAAATCTTTTAAAGTATGCTGATAGATGACAGCACTAGCAAGGGTGGTCAAAGGTACGATCGGTCAAAGGTACAACACCTTCCCCTACTCATCGTGATAAGTAAGTAACTATTTTTATTACACATTTGGAGGGGTTAATGATTTAAAATACACACCATAAATTGATTATAAAAATGGGTGCCAATAGCAGATAAGTACCTAAAAACTTAATTACAAAGAAAATTCAAATAAATTCATAGCAATATTTTTTCAGAAACAAAAATTTCATCACGTTTTTCAATGTAAAAACATAAGAAAACCATTTTTTATTTTTCATGCATAGAAATTGAATATCGAAAGAAGTTTTTAACAAACCCTCTATTAATCAGTAATGATTTAGTGATCAGTCATTAATAAGAGGGAAGCAGGAAGCACTCTGGAGGTTAATGGAACGATTTCTTTTCTTTTTTTTTTTTTTTTTTTTTTGATAGTTCATTGATTTCGAAAAAGTTTAATTATTCGAAAACTTTTTATAGTAATTGTATTTTCAATTACTGAAAGATATGACAAGTAGCTAAAAACATGCAGATAATTCTTTTCATATTAATATTGAAAAAGTAATTTGGAATAGATAAATGGTTTTAACTAGCAAGTCTTGAATAACCTCCGTTATTTTTTTTTTTTTAAAGAAATTCAGAGATCTATTTCTTAGGATTATGTCTATTAAACAATGTAGTCATGAAAAATATAGCCATTTGCTTAATAAAGTTAATTTTATTCTTTTTAGTTACTTTAATGTAAAGATAAAAGATTCAACCAATAGATCAATCTCCTTCTTTTGGTTTTAATGCCATTTAAGTCATAGTGAAGATTTTTTTTTTCTAACATAAGAATTAAAGGAAAAAGAATACTCTACTTTAATGATGAGTTATTATTATAAGAGTCTTATAACACAACATTGTAGATCACTCTTTTCAGTTTATACTAATTGAAATTCTTCAGTTAATAGAATAGGTGGGTGCAAGTATTCAGCTACAGATATCATAACACAACATTACAATTAGAAGGTCCAAAAGCTTCTCTAGCACTGAGGCATTTTACGCGTCCCGCTACAGTCATCAAAGAAACAACTTGTTATTAGTTAGAGATTTGGAGATATTATCTTAAAACGGTCTTTGGTTTTTTAAAATCACTTGAGCAGTTTAAATTTAGACGATAGCGCTGAATATAAAAGAAGTAAATAGGGATTAAAGACGCTATAAACAATAACGGTAACTAATAGATTACATGAAGAATCCAGGTAAAATGAATGAATGCAAGGAGATTCCCATATTGAGGATTACAAACAAGTGATAGTAGAGACAAAGGAAAACCTCGCGCTGCCAAGAAAAATATTCGGCTGCGAAATTGGCAAAATCATCCTATGATGGAGAAGCAAAGTCTATTTAGAAAGTCAATGTAATATCTTAAGTTATGAATATTTATTTAGAAGAGAATGTTTGAATTGGAAACTAGGCAAACAAAATAAGATGAAACCTGGAGATTGTTGCTTTCTGATTATCCAGTCTTTTTTAAGCGCTTACCTAATTATTTTAAATATAAACAAAAAAAAGAGCTTATGATCCATGATGTACATAGCTATGTATATATATATACAACGATTCATATAGAAAAATTTAAATTTAATTAGATTAAGAATTTTTCAGACTAAGAACAACCATTTAAAGCAATATTTTGCAAAATGTGATTTTGCAAAAAATAAAAAGGTTTGTAAAAAAATTCCCGAATACCATTTTATAATTTAATTTTTTACAAACCTTTAAGGTGATTCAAAAACTTAGTTTAAATAAATAAAAGTTAAAAAAAAAATGAAAGTCTTTATTATGCAAGAAATATAGCCTACCTTGCTATTATTTGAATCTGTAATGCCCTTCAAGGGAAACTTGTACAAAGATTTCGTAATGCCGATTTCAAACAGAAAATGAAATGTTCGTAGATTGTTCAAATCGGGTCCTAATGGGAGGGTGAGGTTTCGATCATTTTTGTCTTGATAAATTTCTTGTTTCATGTCTATTAGCCACATTATGGTATCTATTTTTATTTATTGTTATTATTTTTTTTATTGCAATTTTTTTTTCGTGGTATCTGTTTCTTTTCCGCAGTCTCAAATTTCCTTCTTTTGACGATTTAGATACATTATAAAATTATATTGAATTAGAATTTATCAATCAAATGAACTTTACAATGCCGTGGTAAAGTTTCCGACGCTTCATTTTGAATCAATCAATATTTTAAAATTAGAGTTTCAATTTTAGACCTTTTCTTCGGTTTTTTTTTAATTGCTTTGTTATTAACTTTATTAACTACGTTTCTTATACTGGAATATATTTCAATTTGGTTGGAATTCATATACAGGGGGATTCTATATTCATAGGACAAACTTTAAAGGATAGTAGGGCCAGGCACACAGTCAAGATTTTTTTAAGGTGTGTGTGTGGGGGGCGGGGTCATTACGTTAGTTTTTTATAAATGACTTTGCTTTCTTTAAATGAAACTTTAAGAGTAAAATGATCTTAATACTAAAATCTACGGCGAGAGTAGGTTCTTTGAATTTCATCATTTACACATACACACTTGAACATAGACATTTTCTTTTTTTTTTTCTTTATTTATTCCCTGAAAGGGAGGGGGTTCCTGTAAGGGCAGGAGGCTGGCTACGTACTTAATAAGTCACACTAAAACAAACATTTTTTGTCAATCAATGTATGCCAGCAACTGTCGCGTTGACGCGATAGAGGGCGCTATTTGGTCGTTGACGATACCTGCCCAAAGATTGAGATAGAATAGTTGCTGGGAAGCATGTGGCCGTGTAGAGTGTGGATTTGCCTTTGCCCTCACCTGAGCATTGGTCACATTAAACACTCCCTCACATGTAAACAAAGTTTCATCTGTAAAGAGTACATGTGATAGAAAATACATAAAACATAAATCAGAAGTTTATGCGTTGAGGATAATCCTCAGCTTTGAATGCATGAATTCCCTGTAAATGGAAAGGGTGTAATTGCTCTTGGTGCAGAATTCTCCAAACGGTGTTTGGCTCACTTCTACGCTACACGCAACAGCTTGTGTCGGACGTTCCTCAACCCGTCGTAGAAATGTAAACGCGACAGTTGTGGATGTACATTGTTTGACAAAAAAAATGTTTGTTTTAGTGTGCCCTACCACACTTTAAAGTTTGTCCTATGATTTCAGAATCACCCTGTATAACTACTTGAAAGGTGCAAATATCCTAACTTGCATCTTTCCTTCCTATCATCTTTACAAAGATGACTTCCATCGGGAACTGAATTATAACGATATTTTATTTATGTCAAGTACTAGCTGTACCCGGTAAGCGTTGCAGTGCCACTCAAAGAAAGGAAATGTTTGTGTTTTAATTCTGTTTATTGAAGTGCTTTTGAATATACAATATTTTTTTATTTTTCCGTCTGGTGCATACACGAATAAATCAGAAGGTTTTTCGACGCATGAGCAGGCCACATACAGCTATCCATGTGTGAAGCATAGATTTTCCAAATTTAGTCCACACACTTGTAGCGACTGTCCCTGTGCGCACGCGTGCCAGATATTGTAAAATGTTTCTACTAATTTAGAAACCTTCGCGGACGGGCGCACAACAACTCACCAAATTCTCATCGCAATCTGATGAATGGTATAGGAACGCATACGGGACAAACAAACAAAGAAACATTCCTTTTTATATATTAAGATATGTGATTATATTTCTTAGATAGTAAAACTTTCGAATACTAGATGATATGAAATTCACTTTCAATAAAGGTTTCGTAGGAAAATTATTTCTTAAGCAATGATCTTTGATCATTCGAATAATTTATTTTGTATTTTTTATTCTTCTATTATTTATTTATTTCAATTATTAATGTGATGCTTTTCTTAATAAAAGTTAAGGAACTTATTTTTTCTTTGTTTCTAAATTCTTAGCTAAATTTAGATCAATGGCAAGATTTTTTTTTTAAATAGCACCATTTTATCTACTATTAAAATTAAATTGATCGATTATTCTATACTTTTATGTCTATTTTTTTGTTATTTAATTTTCTAACAATTCAGAAATAAAAAATTTAAAGAAAACTAAAACTCACTACTAATTTATAAATAATTCAACTAACGATAAATTTCTGGAATGAAGAATTTGGAGTTTTCAAATATTGTTGCTGAAAATAGAATTGAAAGTGGACAATAAGTTAATTTGAAAAGTTGATTGGTTCCTTCAATATTTAAGCAGAATCGCTAGTCAATGATGTTATACATAAATAACGACCTGTTTTTCATAACATAAAGCTTAAATTATTGATATTAAGTATTTCAAATATTCCCTTTGTTACTGAAACTAGTAAGACAGTTATTATTCAATCTACTTATTATAAGAAGCAAAGAAAATAAGAATCTAATTATAAGAAGAATAAATTGACTATTAAAGACTTAAGTCAATTTCTTTTAAATATCACCATGTAATAATAAATAAAAGGTATAAAGAGTGCTCCTAAAGTCCATATCATCAATTCATTTATATATAATAATAAATAAAATATCCCATACTCTTGAACTATCTTCTCTCATTTCGACATTTCGTTTTCTTAAACAGAAAACTTCTTCAGGTTACAAATTTGAGGACAAGTTATATGTTCTTCTTCCTCTACAGAATTCGTTACTATATAATAACAACGAAATATCGTTGATTAAGAAGATAGTTCAAGAATATTGGATATTTTATTTATTTATTTATTCATTTACTTCAAACTTTCATTATTCAAATACCTAATGTGTGCTATTAAAAAAAATAGGAGTATTTAATGATAGCAAGATATTTCAAAACAAATGAATAAATAGAATTATACAAAGATTTCTTTTTTTTTTTTTAAATGAAAATTTTGTCACATGTTCACGATTTTTAATTGTAAACTGAAGCAAAATTTGGGGTATATTGACGTGACATGAGTGTGGAGCCATTCAATAAACATGTAGATTTATATAAATATTTTGTCAAAAATTAAAGAATGAGATCCCATCAAGTAAAATGTAAAAAATTATGAACAATTAATAATCTTTCTGGAAACATCGAGACAACAGTTATCGTTAAGCAATTTATTGATATATGTTTATTATAACTGGTTAGTTGGAGGATTTTGTAGTTTTGCTTCTATGTCAGTCAATAATTTAAAAGAATGTATTAAAGAAAATTTATAAGTTGTTTTTAAAACAATACGAGATTATGTTCAATTTTATCTGTAACAGTACGAATACGCAACGAATTAAATTAGGAGAACTACATTGATGCAAATAAACAAAAATCAAATAATAATAATATAATGCACTCCATTGCTCAGAGGAGCCAAACCCACGGATATTTAGCTGGAGGTAAGGAAAAAAAAGGCAAATACAGGCATGTATGGAAAAATATTAGTTTGAATATCAATTAGAGAATAAGAGGTATAATGATGTGGATGTTATTAAGTACAGTGCAGTGGCCCCAGATTTTTTTAAGCAGATACTTTTTAAGTAATGGTAGTTTTTAATAAAAAAAATTAGGCAGCGAAAAAAGGAAATGAAGTGCATTAGGAAGAGTTGTAAGCTATTCTCCATCTGTTCATAAAGTGACGAAGGAATGTAGATTAACTTTTTTTTTAAAAAAATTAGTATCTTTCTGAATTATGTGTGGAGATTCTTATACAATATCCATTGCTGCTTCCCCTGTTGTAATTGTAGAGGACTACCAGAAACAAAAATATTCAAATAATAATGAGTTGCTTAAAGGCTCTCTGCATATGAGATCCCATACATTCAACTTTGATTAAATCCAAAATGAACGAATGCTATCTAAATATCTTGGAAATTTTTGATTATACTATTAAACTATTTCTTTGACTGATTTTATTTCTCATTTCTTTAATAGGATATCATGAACTGTTCAGGCTTATTGTTAAGATTTCAAATAAATCGTTAAGATAACACAAAATAACGTATGTGTCTGTCTAAATGCAGGAAATCTTTAAACCGATCAATTTTTCTTTTAGAAGATCAAATTGAGGCGATTTTACAGTAAGTCCAGTTGACTTCTGAGCAAGACCGTCTATTTAGAAATTCATTGAAAAATTGAAAATTTCGGAGTCCCTATTTTGGTTTCGTAATTACAAAGAAATTGTCTGAGTATTCTAATTTCTTATTTCTTAAAAGGCTTGCAAATTATTTTGACTGTGGCTAAATGCTGCGATGATTATGATGATTTTTCTTTTTTTTAATTTTCATGTAAAGCTCAAGACACGATATGAGGGCCCTCTTGCCCATATCTCTGGTTCCACAGCCTTTCACAAAACTGGCTATGCTACTCTGGTAGTAATAGTTTAATTTTTAACGTAGATGTGGGTTTCGCCTTTTCGATATTCCCATAATGATCCCACACACTTCAGTTTAAATAAGCGCCATAAAAAGCAGATACAGAGGTTAATCTTCCTGACATTTCAGTAACTCTTCAAAATGTTTGAATAGTTTAAAATTCTGTCTTTAATTCAGATGAATTACAATCATTAATTCAACAAAAAAATTAAAAAAAAACACACACACACACACACTTTATTTCGATCAGCTTCCCACAACGATAGTGTGGTTAATGTTCAGGGACAATTTGAATTCATTGAGCAATACATTTAGCCTTTCTAAATGTAGATTAGATATTTCCTTCAAGACCATTTACAGTTTTTTTTTCGTAATATTTTTATTAATTGAATATTGAGATAATTTTTATCAAAATAACTCAAAATAATATTTTGTCTCCTTCATTTATCTGTTTTCATTTTATTTTAAAAATTGATTAGTTGGTCCTCAATGAATATTAATTTTACTAAAAGTTTTGCAATATTGACAACAATTTATCTAATTATAATACTTAGTAAAATGCTTTGATTTGTTTTAAATAATATAAATGTACATTTCAGAGAAAGAAGTTAGCGATCAATCATGAGCTTAGTGTATTTTCTGAAAGTATTGAAATAATAAGTAAGAAGGTTTAACAAGCATTAAATATAATATCAAAACGGAAAAAACAAGGCAATGCAGAAATCGCCAACGTAATTTTTCTGTACTTGTTACAGCGATTTTTCAATTGTTGTTTGCTTTCTGCCGAGTCCCACTTCCGAGTACGGGAGAAGGAACCCTAGGCTCTCACGCGTTCTGAGCTTGATCATCGAAGCTAAATCTGGCTGATGAGTCCTAATAAGGACGAAACATCTGTCCCAGATTGCTGTCGATGATGGCTCAATGCGTGAAAGCAAACAAATTTACGAATTTGTGCATTCCCTTGTTTTTTCCGTTTTCAGTTAAAATAATAACTTTGAGATCTGCACAAATGCAATTTTAGCTTCTTTGTTTTATTTAGCATTTAAGAAATAACATTTGCTTTTGTATGTAGGTGAAAGATCGTCTTCTCCTTTTACAATTAATTTTATCTGCAATGTTTTATATGACTTAAAGGGTTTTTTTTTTTTGTTTTTGTTTTTTCACGAGTAATTTTTATTGAAAGAATATTTTGCAAAGATTTTAATTTTTTAATATATGGATGAATGTAACACTTTCCACTAATTTTTGTTTCATACAATTATTTAATGATTTTTTTTTTTAAATGATGTAGAATTACAGAACATTTTGAAATCTGATAGTTTCTTAAGCATATGAAAGTTTTAGGAAAAAACGCTAAAAGTTGGCAACAAATCATTACTAATTAAATTAATTGATTTCAGACGAAGAAACAACAACTTGTTTCTTTGAGGGACAAACGTACGAGAATACTGAGTCCTGGAACCCTGATGTTTGTACTACCTGTCACTGTTACCACGGTAAAGTTGAATGCGAAACACAGGAATGTCCAGAAATTGTATGTAGAACACAAAAGTATATCCCGTTGGGAAAATGCTGTCCCATATGTGCAGGTTAGTTGTCCCTTACATTCTTTTAGAAACAATCGTATCTCAACCATCTTTCTCTATGTTATGTCTTAGGAATTTTGTTTCTTTTCCCTTTCCTTATGCAGGAAAAAAAGTGCATGCTTATAAGTTGAAGAAACCGTAGCTTTGAGTTTTACACTAAGCATGGCTGAGTTACTTTCCATTTTCTTTTTCTTTTTCTATTTCTTTTTATCTTTTTTCCTTTTAATCTATTTTCAGAATGAAAACTCATATCTATTTTAAACAATCATATTTGTTTTTTGTTTTTTTGTTTTTGTTATTTCCTTATTATTTTATATTTATGTTTGTATATTTATGGATGGTACATGTTAATGTAATTCTTCTGTTTGTTGAAGATTGAGTTCCTGTCATATGTTATACTAATAGTCCCAATTTTGTTCAATGTTTAATTTATGATGAATGTAAACACATTGATATTAAAGATAAATACAAAAAGCTAAGAGTTTTGAGAGTGTAGAATTTTTCATATATATCTCAGTATCCTCTTTGATTTAACTATTTTCTCTTTTTAAGAAGCAAAACAAAACTTAACTGTAAAAAATTTTTATTTTGAATATAAGTAAAGTATCATAAAGAAAATTCAACATTTATTTAAGCTTCTCACTTAATATATTTGTCCTAAAACATCACTTATTCTCAAATATCCTAAGAGAAAAGATTTGACTTTTGTCATTCTTTCACAATTTAATACTTTTTTATTGTATTTCTATAATAAAGATCCACCTTCCACAATCGAAGACCCCTGTGCAAAAACCAGACAGATCCATTTTTTTTTTCTTTTTTTTTTGTCATTTTAAGGTTTCCATGGTTTTTTGTTCATAAAAATATCCTCTTTTTTTTTGGTGTAACAAGAATACAGATCCAAGCAATAGTCTAGGAGATAATAAGTGACAAACTGTACTGAAAATAAATCATTGCCTAGTATTTTTAAAACTTTTTTTTTCCATCTCCTTGAAAGATTGGAGCTGTCGGGTTTTTGCACCGGGGTCTTCAATTGCTTAATAAAGTTCTATCCTTTGTTTTATTATATTTACTGTTTGCTTTTCCCTCAGACGAAAACTTTGACAGCGGACCAATATATCCGGTAAGAAGTTTGTGTATTATTTTGCTTTGTATAATTTTAAAAATATCATAATAGTTTTTGTTTTATTTATATAGCTTCATATTATTACATTTAATTTTTATATAACGCTTTGTAAAATTTACAATCCATTTGAGATATTTATAACCGCTTGCTGAAGGAATTTGGGTTTGTACGGACTTCAGCATTTTAAATTTGAATGTAAAAGTTCATGAATTTTTTTTAAGTGATAAGCACAATTTTGCTAAGTAACTTATCACCTTAGTTTCTCCTTCACCTGCATCAATACTTCTTCTAACTCATATCTGTAAATCAAAATTCTTAAGCCAGGAAATCGTCTAAGCTTTTCAGAATATGATGAGTTCATGTCTTCTAAACTATCTAGTTATCAGCTATTTCAGCAACCTAAGAACAGCAAAATAAAAACAATAGCTTTTTGTTCGAAAACGTTCAAAATAATAAAGATAACAAGAATCTGAATGAAAAGAAATTTAATGTGCCTGAATAATTCAAAAAAGAAGGTAACAAAGTAAGGCACAAGCTAAAAGAGGGAATTCGCATCCTGAGCTGTCACCGGGAAGAGACTGGGACGACCGTTTGTTAGGACTCGTCAGCTAGCCAAACTCCAAAGATGACAGACTTATAAGGTGCGTGTTAAGGATCCCAGGTCTCGCTCCCGAGAGCGGGAGCTACCCCGAATAAACCTTAACCAAAAATAAACAACAATACAAAATACAACTATTCCTTGTCCTGCATTCCGCTAGGCACAAACGGAATTTAATGAAGGCATTAAAGAAAGCATCAAAATCATGTGTTATAAATGAAAATCCGTTTGTGCCAAGCGGAATGCAGGACAAGGAGTAGTTGTATTTTGCATAGTTGTTTATTTTTGGTTAGGGTTTTTTTGGGGGGAGTTTTTTGGTTAGGGTTTTTTTTCCTTCACCTTTCTCACCTTCTGCGTCTGTCATCGGTGAAGTTTGGCTGGCTGACGAGTCCTAAAAAGGACGAAACGGTCCGTTCCAGTCTCTTCCCGGTGACAGCTCAGGATGCGAAATCCTTTTACTTAACTTTGTGCCTCACTTTGTTACCTTTTTTGAATAACAAGAATCTGAACTTTCGAAGCATTAAGCAACTGAAGAGTGGTGACACGAAAACCACAGTATTAAATATAAAAATAAACAAAAATTGTAGTTTTCATGTGCAAAATTATCCACGTTATTACTGATTTACTGAAAAAGGATTAATGCTAAGTCATAATTATAAAGTCAGGTCTATTAATGTCAGTTTTCCCATCGTGCTTTTCTTTCTTTTTTTTTGTGCCGTTCAATATTCTTCTAACTCATTACTTTAATCTTTTTAACGAATTTTGAAAATAGATCATTGCTGACAGTTTAACGAATCAAGATTTTTTTTTCCTTAACAAAGAAAAGAAATGTAATTATGGAAATGTCAAAGAGAAAGATCGCTTAAGTTCAACTTTTGACGGAGAACTGTCTGCACAAAGTTTAGTTTAGTATCATATTCATCTAATTAAAGAAAGAACAAATGCAGCTAAGCATATCACTAGGGAATGGCATTCAAATTAAAGATGCAAAAACATTACATACTATTTATCAATTCAACATAATCAGTTCTAATAACTATGAAAAAAAAAGTAACTACAAAAAAAATAAATAGACGTTATAATTAGGAATTTCTTTTTAAAACTTTATAATTATAGATGTAACTTATAGCAAATAAATAAGTAAAAATCAAATGTATATGAAATCCAGCGACCTTAATATTCTATACTTTCAGAAGTAACAAAAAGCACGCGCAATACATGAAAGCAATTTTTCTCAACTTTTTTTTATATTTATTTTCCATTTTAAATATGCAACCAACTATTATTAGTTAAATTCAGTTTTGGTTTTCTTAAGATAAGTCACATTGTCTGCTAAGAGGAATCCAGACAAAAGGAAACTGCTTGAATTATGCTTGAATCAAAACAAATCTATTCAATCTTAAATGAAATGAAAAAAACAGAAGAAAAAAATAGTCTTCCTACCGAAAACTTTGAAAATCAATCTGAAGAAAAGCATTATACAGTAATAATTATTGAACACAGTAATCTTTCAAACACGTCATTGATTGAATTATCAATTTTCACTCAGTTTGTCGGGACTTTCGATCTTGTTGTGACTTATCTCTTGCATATACTGACGATCCCATATTTAAGAGTGTAATCATAAAGCCAATCAGGAAAGTGCAGATGCAACTTTATGAAATAGGCAAACTACAATGCAAAATAAAGAAAAGAAGTATCAAAGTACTACATAAAACTCAAGATCCAAGCGTCTAATCCAGCATTCTGGTCAGAGGTTGAAAATATGAATAAATTGTAATCTCTTCTCAACTCACAACAATCAATTCCAACATCATAATCATTACAACTGACCTCGTGACATTAAATATTTTATTTAAAACATTTAATGTTTTAAATGATTATACACTTGAATATAATTTTAACGTTGCATTTAGTGTTGAGAAGAGAGTACAATCCTGTGTATGACAACCAAGTATATAGTGACGTGAAAACATCCGTGAATTTTTGGATTATTATCCGTGTTCTATAGACGAAGATTATGTCACAACTGAAATTTATTGGCCTTGGGGTGGCTTAGATTTATAATAGTGTTTTATATCGGTGTAATTCTTTGTTTAAAGATATGGAATGTGGATGGTCCATGTAAACAAGATGGCCGACTGTGTTTGAAAGACCATCATTGTGAATTGTGTTATTTCCCGAATATAACAGAAATATGGTAAGAAAATGTTACGTAGTATGTAAGTAGAACTTTACACAAAGTTTATATAGAAATAATGAGCCGGAATTTACTAAAGAATCGCAATGTGTTTTTTGTAGATCCTCATCGTTATTTATCATCAAATAAATTTAAGTGTAGTTAAAATTAACACTCTGCTTTAAATTTATTTGACAAGATTATAAGAACTCTTTCAATTTTAATTTCTCAGAAAAAACGTAGCAGTCTTTTAATAATTTGTAAGATAAATCAAATGATCTAATGGGAATTTCTGTTAAATATATTTATATTTGCATTCTTAAATATGCGAAACTTCCAGAAATATTGAGATACTTCCCCGAGTGTATAGTAAATCTGACTATGACATTTTAAAAATGATAATAGTTAGAATAACACACTATATAATAAGCTCTCAATTGCCAAATTCAGATCCATTAGTATAGCGGAACTGTCTAGAAAAAAAAAAGAAAAGAGTATAATAGAGAATGTACGAAGGGAAAACTCAATAAATAAAATTTCGGAAGTTAATTTTAAAAGAAATGGTAATTTAAACATTCACCGACCGACGAAAGGTCAGGTTTTTAATTTTAGGATGACAACAAAAATAAAATAAAAATAAAAAACCCTGAACTATGTACAATGAATAATGGAAACTATGTTTTTCGCGAAAACTATTCATTTCCGGACCCATGGTTATTTGAACTTTTTTGTTTCAATGAGCAGAACCTGTGTCCAAATTTTAAACCCACCTTTTGGAATCACCTTCTATAATTTTATATGGACATAAATAAAAATCTCTGCATAAAATATCAATACACTATCGTTAGTTCCGTACAATAAATAAGAATAGCTGTTGTCTGAAATGTGAAAACAAAGCAGCTAAGGTTCAAAGCTAACTTAATGAAAGTTCCTATACACACGAGTAGGTCTATTTAGAAAGGATATTAAAAATTTTTCAGAGAAATAAGTTTTAAAAATTTATGCAAAGAATGATTAACAAAATTTGCGGTTAATTAAGAAAGGGAACGTGCTGACAATATTTCATTGAATGTGTACGTAAAGCCCAGCATAGAATAAACAAAAACAAAATTGCCTTTTTCTGATTCATTTGCCTTTTTCTGCTGGGCTTTACGTACATTTTCAATGAATATTGTCAGCATGTTCCCTTTCTTAATTTGCTCAATTGTAGCCTTGTCTTTTTGTGTTTTTGTGTTTTATTTCCTTTGGCCTACTAGTTGTAGGCATTTTTTTTTTTTTTTGATAATGCCTCTCGGCTTTTCAAAAATTTTGTTTCTTGCCTTTTTGCCTTTGGGAGGTCACTGCCAGGTTGGCCGGTGACTTTCTCATAGGTTTGCGCTTTATCTGGTTCTTTTATCGAGGGAGGCGGGTTAGGGCTGAAGATCCCATTGAAGGGTGAAACAACTGTTCCCTAATCCTCCCCATAAAATGAATCAGAGAAAGGCAATTTTGTTTCTGTTTATTCTGTGCTGGGCTTTACGTACATTTTCAATTCAAAATTTGCGGTTAATTATATCTAAAGGGGATTGTAAGCTTTCCAATTACAATTAAATATTTCTCCTTTTTATTACCAAATGTTTACAAAATGTTAAATGTTATCAAATGTTAAATATCTTTAACGGGAAACTTGAATTTCATAATGACAAGCTAAAAGCCGTTTCAAGCTATTATATTTTAATTACAGTCAAGATTTGGAATGATTCAGTCCTAAAATTAAATTATTCCAGGAGTAATTCAGATGCTTTGATTTCATCTTTTTCTTTATTGAATTAAAATTAAAATTCTATTGTGTTTAATTAAGCAATAACTTAATACAGTAGAACCTCGATTATCCGAAACTCTTTTAACTGGAACCTCGTTTAACCGACGTCGGTTTCCTTAAGTTTTTTTTTTTGGTAAATAAACAATTTCTCTCCCCATCCCCCCCTTCTGTTGGAAATTCGATTCTATTGTCCCCCTTCGCGGGAATTCCATTCGTCTCCAAGACCATCTGCCTTCTGCCTTTCTATTGGCTACTTTCTGTCCGACTCAGAAGCGTTGGCTTTACCGAAACGTAGAACATTCATTTATGCCATGGAGTCCACTAGACGAAAACGCGTTTTGTTAATAGTGGAACAGAAATTCCAAATTGTGAGCAGAATTGAAGTAGGTGAAACTTCTAAAATAAACAACTCCGATGCTTTCGAATGTTTTTCTAAAGGACTGATGTGGTTGGAGCAAAAGACTGACTTTGATTCTACAGAACTTATGCTACTGAAACAACTTCGGGACAGAGCAGCTAAACGACGTCAGTCATGCTTACGGCAGAGCAAACTTCCGTTTAAGCCAATGTAAAGTATGTATCGTATGTCATATAAACATTTACATTGCATTTTCTGACTTGTGTGACATCTATTGAATAAATTTATTGTTTATAATTACAGTGATTATAATTAAAAACATCACATTTAGTTATTGTGTACATGTGTGCATGTTTAAAATCCAGTGTTAAACTTTTTGCGGTCTCCTGACGGCCATTTTTAAGTGCTCTCTTTTATCCGGAATTTTCGATTTACCGACGGAGGTCCGGTCCCGACCACTTCGGTTAATCGAGGTTCTACTGTAATAAAATGAGGCATCAGATTTATTTTATCTACAGTTAATTTCAATTTTTAACTTATTTATTTTTGAATAGGACTTACAATTCAATATTAACATTCCCGTTAACATTTTTTTCTTTCTATTTAATCTAATCTTAACATTTTAGGGAACAATAAAAGGAAGTCGAGGAGTAGACGAGTCAGTTTATGCTCCTGAAATCCCTGCGATTCCAGGGCCAAGGGTAGGAAAAGCATTTAATTTTTTTGTTAATATATTTTTTAATAAAACAGATTTAAGTTCTCATTGCAATAGAAGTTGAAAGGTAATAAATATTGTAGTAATAAAGACGTATATCTCAGATGTAGTCTTTCCGAAAATCTTATTCTTAAAATTACGAAATTTTACGAAATGTTTACAGCACCCGTAACTACTATTATTTCGATTGTAAAAAATCCAATAATTCCTGATTTCATTTTAATATTGATGTTAATTAAAGTTTAAAAAAAAAATAGAGAAAATGCAATTTTTACATCTGATTTATTATAATTAAATGCTAGTAATATAAAAAAGGCAAAAAAAAAAACCTTTACCCTCTGAATTATTTTCCCTTATTATTTTCCCTCTGAATTAATTGTATAATAATTGATAAATAAGATTTGATATTAGCTATTCTTCAACAGCTGAAGACAAATTACTTGCTAATGCTCTAATATTCAAACATAATATGCAATTAATTACTAATAATGATATAAGACACATCCTCTTCCTATCAACGCTATATTTCGCAGTTTATTACTTTTAACTGCTTCATCAGGCATGATATACATGGAAAAAACTCTTCGTAAAATATAATAAAGAATTTGGTAATAATATCAGAAAATCTTGGGAATATATACAACTTATATACTGTTAACAACATTGTTTATAATAATTGTAAAACTTTTAAATCTTCCATATTATTAAAATAGAGGTTGCTAATAATATCAGAAAACTTTTGGGAATATATTCAACTTACATACTGTTAACAACATTGTTTATAATAATTGTAAAACTTTTAAAACTTTCATAGATTATTATTACAATAGATTTTGCTTACAAACTATTTCATTATTGAAATTATTGAAATTTTTCCAAATTTTTACAATTGACTTTAAATTTATCTAATAGTGCTTGGCTAATTTCTACTCCTTTCTGTTTGTTAAAACATTTAAAAGTGTTTATAACTTATCACTGTCTAAGTTAAATCATAACCCTGATCCGATTGTTGAGATAATGTTTAAAAATGTTTATGACAAGGAAACCAGTTTTATCTTTTAGGCATGTGTTATAAACACTTTTAAATGTTTTAACAAACAGAAAGGAATAGAAATTAGCCAAGCACTATTAGATAAATTTAAAGTCAATTGTAAAAATTTGGAAAAATTTCAATAATGAAATAGTTTGTAAGCAAAATCTATTGTATTAATATCGAAGTTTTAAAAGTTTTACAATTATTATAAACAATGTTGTTAACAGTATATAAGTTGTATATATTCCCAAGATTTTCTGATATTATTACCAAATTCTTTATTATATTTTACGAAGAGTTTTTTCCATATATATTATGCCTGATGAAGCAGTTAAAAGTAATAAACTGCGAAATATAGCGTTGATAGGAAGAGGATGTGTCTTATATCATTATTAGTAATTACTTGCTAATGATAAAAGGCAGTGAATAGTAATCTCAGACAAATTCTTGAATCAAATAGTCCTTGTGAATGCAGAAAATCCTTGTGAACAGCTTTTCATTCAGTGAATTTTTGAACAGCTCAGAAATATCTCAATTCAATGTGGCACATGTATTGCAAATACAATGTAAGCAAAATTTCTTTAACATTTAAAGAAAATTGTGTTTATTACAGAAAAAGTTTAAAAACTTGCTAGTAAACAGTCTAATCTCATTATTTAATATCACAGACAGCTGTTTGTACTTCTACAAACACTGTTAAAAATATATGTTCTCTAGAACTACATTAAATCTGTAGAAATGTTTATTCTCAGAGCTAAACACTCTGTTTGCTTTAACAGAACAAAAGTTTCAGTAAATCCAGCAAAATATCATAAGACAATTCAGTTCCATTTTAATTCATCCAAAAGGTCCAACAATTTGACCAATGAATATCAAAATTACTCCAAAGTTTTTAATATAATCTGTTAAATTAATATATTTTGGAAACTTTTCTCTTTTTTCAATCGAAGCCGGCTGTTTAATAAAGTTTAATAAAGTATATTATTTATATTGTATATTATTTAAGTTTCAATGTGCATCTTATTTAACTAAAGAAATTTGCAGTACCGGTAGTGAAATATCGTTGAACAAAAAAGTATTAGATTACTACTGCAGTCTTTCTATTATTTGTCAAACCGTTTATTTTTTAAAAAAATGCTAAATATAATGCTATAGCTTTATAAACTTTACAGGGTGAACCAGGTCATGAAGGACCTTCAGGAAGGCCAGGAGAAAGGGTAATTTTACTTTTATAAACTATATCTTCTTGTCAATTATTATATAAAACTGATAATTTTTTAAATTAACATTGTTAAATATTATTATTTTCTTATTTTCAGGGTTATCCAGGAGAACCAGGAACTCATGGCATCCCAGGTCCCCCAGGCCCACCAGGTCCTCCTGGAGATGTAAGACGTTTATTTATTTATTTATTTATTTATTTATTTATTTATTTATTTATTTATTTAATTATTTATATATAGATAATATATTTATTTATTTTATTTTTTAGCTGATGAGAAGTTTTCTGAAATTATATTCAGTACTTTGTACTGTGTCACTTTAAATTTGCAACAGAAATTACTTTACAGCAATTACTTTACAGCAAGTAAAGGAATTATTATTTTCCTATTATTTTTCAGTCATCTCACCTTTTCCATCAATTGGCAGCTTCGCAGGGAGGCGGAGAAAAAGGGCCCGTCCCAGATCAATTCCATTTTCTTCAGGCTCAAGTAGTAAGTTTTCACAGAATGTTCCAATAGATGTTTTACTTTATAGCAAAAGACAACAATTGGGATATATCAATTCGTAATTTAAAAGAATTTCATTTAATAATATAAATCAATAATAAAAAGTAAAAAGTGTTGTTTTCTTCTACAATTGTAGGGTCCTGTAGGTCCACGAGGCTCTCCAGGTCCACCAGGTCCTCCGGTAAAAAAAAATTCATTCATTTGAAAAATGTTAAATATTAACGTCTTATCCTAAAATTTCAAATAAAATATTTTTTTTCTTGCTTTAATAGGGACCACAAGGTTTTCAAGGAATTAGAGGGGAATCAGGTGATCCAGGTCCTCATGTAAGTAAACCAAAACGTTTAAAAAGATTTCTTAAAATTTGATATTAATTTTTTTGATATATTAGCAATAATAATTGATTAATCTTCCATGTGCTTTCTTCCTAGGGATCTCCAGGACCACCAGGACCAAGAGGTCTCCCCGGCCTTCCTGGCAAGGATGTAAGAATTAAATTCCATTCCTTCTTTAAAACTTCTTTGTATCACTTAAGCATCTATTTTTCATAAAAAAAAGTTCTGTTTTACCATTTCTGCGACTTTATTAGTTTTCTTTTACATTGGTTATTCATTTTAAATGATGAATATCTAAAATAAAAATAGATTTTAAATTAACAAAAACTATCTCATGCTATTAAATAAAAGATTTTACACCAGCGAATTTCAATTAATAGTTTAAATAAGTAAGTGTAAATTTGTTGATATAATGAAATTAAACAATTATATAATAAACGTAAAAATTAATGAAACAAGATAGGCCTAAACAGTAAGTTTTAAAAAGGTAATGGTTTGGAAGCTGGCATTTCCAGAGCTTAAATCTGCAAAGACAGTAGAAGTCTATGACTTCGTATCCACATTTCAACGAAAAATAGATTTTGATTTTTAAGATACCTTGAAGAATGTTATAACGTTTACTATATTTAACCATAATTTAACTATCAAAAAATTGCAATCATTTTTCCAACTTCATATATAATATAATATTGTTATAATTTTTTTCAGGGTTCAGCGGGTGAAGACGGACAGTCAGGGTCACCTGGAGCTGCTGGTCCTCCTGTAATAATTCAATTTTACTTTCATATTATTTTTAATTTAATTAACCGAAAACAGTTCATAATTAAAAGCTCATAATTTCGAAGATTATAGTTCAGTCGATTTCTAATACTGATATTTTGTGGATGTTTCTTCTTTGCTTAATTCCAAAGATAGTTAGTGAAGACGACACCTAATATTTTTATTGCATTTTCAAAAAATATTTCTAAGTGTTTCAACTAATTCCATTGACTTGGGCAATATCGAGATAGTATCAGATTGCGGAAGGGATTTGCTGCACAAAAAAAAAAGTGATTTTATGTTTTTATGATATTCTTAGAAATAATATTAGTGAGTAAATTATATAGCACTGCTTGAAAATTTGTACAAATTTTATTATTATTTTTTAAATAATCAGTTAATATGAATTAGAAGAGGACTTAAAATATGCAATTCCCTTCTTTGCCTAAGTCACTGAACACTATTTTTTCTTTTATATAAGATTCTTTTCTTTGACAGGGACCTCGCGGGTTACCGGGAATGCCCGGATTACCAGGAGTGAAAGGTCACAGAGTAAGAAAATTCATTATTTTTCTTTTTATCTTTATTTTCTTTCGTCAATATATTTAGAGTAAATTGATATGTATTTTTGTATTACAGTAATGATCCATATTCATTTCAGGGGTTTTCAGGCTTAGATGGAGCTAAAGGAGAACAAGGACCTTCTGGAGAAAAGGTAAAAGAAACAAATATTTCTGAGTAAAAGTAAAATAATCAAAATCACTTTATAGTTTTAACTCAAATTTAAATTGTTTAATTTTTTATTTACAGGGATCATCAGGTGCACCAGGACCCATTGGCCCATCTGGACCCATGGTAATTCCTCTTTAACTTAATAAAAACTCATAATTCATTATTAATACAAAGCAGGGTACTAATTTAATTAAATTTAAAATTCACAATGTCGTAGTAATTTAAGCCTTTCTTCCAAAAATGATTTGGAGGAAATAATATTAATTGAATATTAATATTAAGCGAAATTTTTTTAGCTAAATATTTATTTAAAACTTTTTTTTGTTATTTATTAGGGACCCGCAGGACCTCGAGGGGAAAGAGGCAGAGAAGGTCCACCAGGACCACCTGTAAGTTCCTTGTTTTTTTTTTGTTTTTTTTTACTTTTTCATTAAGTTGATTAAAACTTTATAAACTGACTTACGTAAAAGGATAATAATAAATTTACCTTAGTGGGTAGATTTTAAGTTCGTCAATAATAATAATAAAGCAATAGCAAATTATTATTTGAAACAGATATTTATTATAATTTTCTAATAATTGTCTAATTTTTTTTACGTTCAACTTAATTAAAATTACATTTATCATAGAATTTCTTATATCGTTTTGATTATTACTAATGTTGTTTGAATTAAAGTATAAATGATTTTCAATTTTAATTTCAGGGTTTGAGAGGTATTGATGGTATTGCAGGACCACCGGGTTCACCTGTAAGTAAAAACAAAATTTAATGTCAATCTTAGTAACTGCCTTGTTGCCATTGCCATAACTACAATGTTTATTTTTAATGTAATAATGATCTTAGAATTTCAAAATAAATAAACATTAAGTTAATGTTTGAATTGAATTAGTGTTTTTATTATTTATTTATGAACCTCTTAAGCTTTAAAGTTCGTATCGTTCAGAACTAACCATCTGAGATTGATTTAATTATTTTTAGCAGTAATTTTTGGTCTGTATTTCATGCATTCTTGTAGCTTATTACTAGAACAATAAGTAGTTATTTAAATGAAGTAATTAAAGACATGATTAAAATTATCAGGGTCCAATTGGAAAATCAGGTCCTCCAGGGTTCCCAGGATCTCCAGGTGCCAAAGGCGACCAAGGCAGTACAGGGCCGAAAGGAAGTCAAGGATTACAAGGACCAAGAGGTGAATCTGGAAAACCAGGAGTACCAGGAGATCCAGGACAAATGGTAACTAAGATTTAAAACTGTTACTCAAGAAGAAATTATAATTCAATTTTAATTAACGAAAATTCAAGATTGTTCTTTCTATCCAAATAATTATAATCAAATGCCTTTTGATGCTCAAAATTTAAATCTTGCAGGGTCCTCCAGGAAAAGATGGAGCCTCCGGAGAAAAAGGATCACCAGTATGTATTTAAATGTTTCTTCCCTACTTTTTATTGTAATTTTAATGTATTATTTACTGAATGAAGTTTAGAAGATTAAATATGTTACTTAAAATTTTGACAATTTTTTCTAGGGCGATGGTGGTCCCGCAGGTCCACCCGGATTCCCTGGAGCTCGTGGACCTCCTGGATTATCTGGAAGTCCTGGCATTCCAGGACCAAAAGGTGCACCGGTAAGGGAACTTAAAATATGTTAACTGATATATTTTATGATAATAATATATTTAAACTACTTTGTCTGCAATAATTAAATGATTCATATTAGGGAATCCCTGGAGAACCTGGATTTAAAGGTGAACCAGGAGTTAAAGGTGAAACGGGAGCAGCTGGACCAAGAGGTCTACCTGGCAATCCAGGAAACGCTGGAAAACGTGGTAAAACTGGAGCTCCTGGTCCACCTGGAAACACAGGACCTCCAGGAGAAAGAGGAGCACCCGGAGAAAGAGGTTTACCAGGCCCTGATGGTCCAGTTGGAATGAAAGGACAGGCAGGAGATAAAGGACCTCCAGGACCAGCTGGAGATAAAGGAAAAACGGGAGATCCAGGAAGACCAGGACCACCTGGATTACAAGTCAGTTGAGTTCAGCTTTGTTGATAACTGTTGTAATTATAATGACCTACAATAATCTTAAATTTAATGTGTAAAAAAAAAATCAATGCTTTCAATAGGGCTTAAGAGGACTTCCTGGAAGAACAGGTCCACCAGGACGAGATGGTGCTGCTGGTCTCCGAGGTCCTCCAGGCGCTGATGGCAAACCAGGAGAACAAGGAGCACAAGGAATACAAGGTCTACCTGGATTAGTGGGGGCTCCGGGATTGAAAGGCGCCCAGGTGAGAATATTTAAAAAAAATTCTATCTACCTATTTATCTATTTTTTATTTAATCGTATCTAATTATGTCTATTTGTGTAGATAATTCTTTATAGAAATATCTTCTTGTATAGATAATTCTATTTACATAGAAATCTCTATTTAATGTAATTACCTAATTATAAGTATCACAAATGTATGAACAAAAAGAGACAGAAATATAGAATCAGTTACATATTATATAATTTTTTTAACTCAGAAACTTCTTACCAAATTAAGTTGATAATCCAAAATAAACAATGAAGGAAATTAAGATGTTTGTTTGCAAAAAATGGCATAATAAAGAAATTAAAAAATTTCGTAAAAGTAAAATTTCGCTTTTTTAACTGAATTCTTTCTTTAAATAAATTAAGTATATAAAACTTTGTGTAGGGTGAAGCAGGAAAAGATGGACAACCAGGTCCTCCAGGTCCTCAAGGTCCACGTGGAGATTCGGGTAAAGATGGTTCCCAAGGACAGCAAGGTTTGCCAGGTCCTCCTGGTCAAGATGGTGAAAGAGGTCCACCAGGTCCAGCTGGTGCCAGAGGATTTCAGGTGAATGATAACTTCACTTAAAGTTATTTTCCTAAAATAATTTTAGGAAAATTTTATAAAATTTAATCACTTACCATTACTGACAGTAAGCTCAATTGCAATGTGATGGAAAAAGTTTCTGTAGTAATTCCTACTCCCTTTTTCCCAACAACATGCGGGTAGGGATTTACGTCAAAAGAATTTGCCATTTCTAATTATATAATTTATAGGATATACTAAAGGATACAAAATACTAACTGTTCAAGTAACATTTCTAAAATATTCATATCAACAACAAGACATAATTATTATATCAAAAAATATTATTAGAAGATAAACAATAAAAATTTTAATATAAATTGGATTTAACGGATTGGCGGAAAAATATAATGGAAGGCTGCATAAAATTAAAATCACTGAAAAGCAAATAAGGTATTGTTTAACAAGAAACTTTAATGGTAACAATAGAAAGAACCATATGAAAAAATATGCTTCAAATTGCATTCATAATTAAATCAATTAAAATTAGGTAAGGCAATATTAGTCTTTTGTAACAAATTTACATCTAATTTTTTGCAACGACAACTAGTGATTATCATGTATATTTACTTTACAGCATTTAATTTAAAGCATTTTGAAATTTCTTTAATTTATATATTTATTTTTTTAGGGTCTTCCTGGTGCTCCTGGAAATCCTGGTTCCTCTGGAAAAGATGGCGAACCTGGCATTGCTGGTCCTCCTGGTCGTCCTGGTGCAACAGGAGCAAGAGGTGAGAGAGGATTCCCTGGAGAAAGAGGAGCATTGGGACCATCTGGACCCCAAGGAGCAAGAGGCGAACCAGGTCCTCCTGGTAATGATGGCCCTCAGGTAAGATTGTTTCCCTCTAAAAATTCAGTTTCTTTAAAGACGTTTTTCAGGTGCTCTTTGTTTCACGAATTTCAATATACAGAATTATGTTGGAAACAATGTAATACGAAACAATGTAATACTACAAATGCAAATAATTTTAAGTGACTATGTTTTTTAAATTAGTAAAAATAAATTGTAAGCTTTTTTGTCTAAATAACTAAAAATGTTGAACTCATTATTTTGTTAAAAGAACAAATACTAACCAGTGCCGGCGTTAGGGTAAGATGATATTGGCGATCGCCTTTGACACTCCTTCTTTACTTACATTGTGACTAGTTTAGGAGGACTGGGAAATCAACAAGCAAACAGATTTCAATAAATAGCCTGTAATAATATGCACCAATCTAGTAAATCTTTAGTTGAAAGGGGGGATGGGGGCGCACTGAAAACCCTCACTGTCACTAACTTCTCTCTAGCTAGCAATGTAAGATAAGTAAAGTATGAATAATAATAATGAAACTTACTATTTTCAGGGTGCAACTGGTGAAAGAGGAGCAAAAGGGCATGCAGGACCTTCTGGTCTAGTGGTAAGAATTCAAACTTAATAAATTTTAAATAAATGTTAAATTGTTTAATAACTTTTTATTCAATAAAAAAACAAATGAATTAAATACTTTTTTATGTAGGGTTTGCCTGGTCAACGAGGCATACCAGGTCCAGTTGGGTCAAAGGGTGAGAGAGGAGAAGTAGGACTTCCTGGGCCTGAAGGACCTTCTGGAGCTCCAGGAGAGCGCGGTCCTCAAGGACCAATGGGTCCGATTGGTCCACCTGGAGAACAAGCAGACAAAGTAATGTAGTTCGCAAGTTTCTGTTATCGTATAAAATATAAATAAATAAAATTTTAATTTCATTGATCCTCCATTTTTTTAATTCTTCTATTAGGGAGACATTGGTCCTCCTGGACCTCCCGGTGAACCCGGTGCAATAGGAGGACCAGGTGAAAGAGGCCCTCCAGGACCACAAGGCTTGCAAGGTTTCCCTGGACCAATGGTAATATCCATTTTTTAAAACAAAGTAATTTAAACATTTTTCACTAAATCAACGACATTATCCGGCACACCTACTTAAATGCAATAATTTAACCACAATGGTAATACACAAAGCATGATGTGGGTTTCAATTTCACAAGAAAAATCTTTTCATGAAAAAGATTTCTCTTGCGAAATTGCAATCCAGGTCGTGCTTTGTTTATTTCCATTGTGATTATATTATTACATTTAAGCAGGTGTGCCGGCTTTTGTCATTGTTTTGTGAATATGGACATTATACATAAAATTGTAAGTCTTTATAGTTTTTAAGTTTAAGTTATATTAACATTATGTAAAAATAAATATATTTTTATTGCTGATATTTTTTTAGCAGTTTAAAAAAAAAATACTTTTCTAGTGCTAAAAAAAAAGATAATACATAAGAAGAGTTTAAAAAAAGAAAATTTAATTAAGGAAAATAAATAAAGAAAGCTAATACTGAATAAAATATGTAAAGAAATATCTAATACTTACGCATGAAAAATGAATCAGCTCTCAATATTGCAATTGACAAAGATACATTGCATAGTATCATTAATACAATGTCCTTCTTCTATTTCTTAATATCTCTATTAATAATTGTTTTATTTTTCAAGAGTTTTTTTTTTTCCAAGACTATCCTTTGCAAATTGCAAGCTTCTTATATACTGAATTTAAATTTGAAATGTCAGTAAAGTTAGAAAGTCAAAGGACATTTCAGTATCCTACAAAGAAACTTAATAATATGATTTCTTTGCTCAAAATTTATTTATGGCATTTTTTTTTTTATAGGGACAATCGGGACCTCCTGGACCAAAAGGTGATCTTGGCTTCCCTGGCTTAAAGGTAACATCATGAATTTTTTTTGCAAAATTAATGATAAGAGTAATAAAGCAAATTAACTCAAAAACTTAATAAAGAAATAGTATATAAAAATTAAATGCAGAAGTTTAAAATAAAAGGCTATTTAATTTCAGGGCGAACAAGGTAATTCAGGACCACAAGGAGTAAGAGGAGAACAAGGACCACCGGTAAGAATATTTCATTATTTTGATAAAAATTTATTAATTAATTTATTAATTACATACTTTTGATATGTAATTTTTTTATTATTACTTTTTTTAACTTATTACTTTTATTTTTAATAGGGACCTATAGGTTTATCTGGACCTAAAGGTGCTCGTGGTGAACAAGGAGCAAGAGTAAGTAATTTTTAGTTGTTATTCATAACAATTTAATAATAAAGTTAACTTAAAAAAATAATCTGTATCACGTTATATTAATTAATGAATATAATTTTAAAAAAATTAAGTTATTTAAATAAGAGAAATTTCGATGTTGAATGAAATTATCTTAAATAAATAATTAATATAATAAATATATAAATTGCCAAAAGAAAGATATTAATGAAATCATTGCAGTTAACATTATTTCAAGTATAATAACGGAATTTATGTAAAAGAGATTGTATTTATTTATTTAATTAGGGTGATGTTGGTTTGCCTGGACTGATGGGACGACCTGGTGATGCAGGACAACAGGTAAAGTTTAGAAAACACTTCATTTAAAATTATTATTATTATTATTATTATTATTATTATTAATCAAGGACATATTAAACTAATATTCCAAATTTTATTCTTTCATAGGGTCCTCCCGGAAGTACTGGTGCCCCTGGTCCACCTGGACTCCCTGGAATAAAGGTAAAAAAACTAAGTAACAAAGATTCTCATTTTAGTGAGATTATTATATTTATTTTTAAGAAATTAAGTGAAAGATCTATTATAATTCTGAACTGTCCTCTTTACAATTAAGTTTAAGCTTCAATTGTTTCTTTAAAATAATTTGACTGTGAATTTTGACAGGGTGGACCAGGCGAGGCTGGAAGAATTGGAGCTCCTGGAGCGCCTGGAAATCCAGGAGCACCTGGACCTGAAGGACCGAAAGGAGATGCTGGAATGGAGGGTCCTCGAGTAAGTCACTGAAAATATTGTTATATAGATTAATTACAGAACAATTTAAGAATAACAGGAATTTTTTATTTGTAAGACTTATTCTTTAAAACCTTGAACATAATTAGAAAAAGAAATAATAAGGGCATTCAGTATTTTAATTTTTTTTGAAGATTATCAAGAATTATATCCAACCTAGCATTAATCAAATTTACGTAATTCTCAGAATGATTGAATGAATCAGTTCTAGATGATTCGCTAAATCAGTGGATCTTAATTTTAATGATAATTATATTAATAATTTATTAATTTTAATTCCAGGGCCATGCAGGTTCACCAGGACCACCAGGGCCACAAGGTGATAGAGGTCTCCCTGGTCTTCCAGGAACTCCAGGACCTCAAGGAGCTCAAGGCTTAAGAGGAGCTCAGGTATAGTTAATTTACATTAAATGCTATTAAACTAATTAAAAGGTTCTTTCATATCCAATGAAAAGAACTATTTCTGATTTCTAATGAGGTATTTCGATTAATATATTTTAGGGAGAACAAGGAGCAACAGGTAAAAAAGGAAACGATGGTGCTCCAGGTTTGCAGGGATTAGTCGGGCCATCAGGACCTCCTGGACTACCAGGCGATCCTGGAACTGAGGTAATAATTTTCTTTCTTTTTAAGGAATGGAAATCTTCATTACTGTATAAATAAGCTTGCTCATATTTAAAAGGATATAAAAAAGAAAAAAAGTTTAGAGAATATAAAATAACAAAAGAACATTTTTTTTTATATATTTTAAGTTAATTTGAGTGTAAAATTAATGATTAGGTTTTGTTACTCTGCGTTGAATAGATTGAAGTTATTTTTAATGACATAATTGAAATATGCAGTTTGAAGTAGACTGTAAAATAAACTAAATGATTTACTTAAATCGAAATCAAAGTGAATAAACATTATTAAAAACAAGAAATTCTTTAGAAAACTGAAATCCTACTTTCCTTACAATGTTGTCTTTTTTTTAGTCATGATAATCGTTAAAATGAAAATTCTATTTTATTTTTAAAATAGTTCTGAAATCTACTAAATTCAAATATTTAAAAAAAAAAATCAATTTACTCCCCATTACAGCAGGCATGTCAAAATTCATACAAATCCGTGTGCTTACAAAATTCACCGGTTCATACGTCTTTTTGGGGAGAATATAAACAGTAATACATTGAATAAATTTTATACGAGCCTTACTTTCCGTAGGAAAGTAGGCTAAAATAATATGAAACCTGAATAGTAAATAACAAGATTCTTAAAATTTAATACTTAAATATAAAAATTAAAATTTAATTTAATATTTTATTAGTATAATATTATGACTTTAAATTCTAAAATTCAAATTCTTTTTCTAGTATTTTTGTCCTTGTTATAAATTTCATTTTTCTTTATATGTATAATGTTTTTATTAATTTCTTTTGAAGATAATTTCTGCTGTGATTTTCAGAATTTTACTAGATTTTGTAAATTATTTTTTACTCTAACTACGTCATTAGTGTATATTTAAAATTCTAGAAGACTAAAATATCTTGGTTAAATCTTTTTTTTTGACAAATTTCTGACTTCAACTTTTGTTATTATATGATTGTAGGGACCACCTGGAAAAGAAGGTCCTCCTGGAATTGGAGGAAGACCTGGAGATAAAGGACCACCCGGACCCCCTGGCAATCAAGGACCACCAGGACCACCTGGACTACCCGTAAATATAAACTTCAATTTAGTGTTTAATTTTAGTTTTCAATTTATCTTTAAAATGTAAAAGCTTCCATGTTTTATTCATTCAGCAGGAAATGATGACTAATTTAAAGCTGATTATTTTCAAAGAACTTGGTCCCAGCGCTTGACTGAGGAGCTAGGTGCAATCTCCCTGAATGAGCTTGTGTGAGATCGGGTATTTTTCCACACTGAATTCTCATCCTAGGGTCCACCCAGCTCTCTGTAGAATGGGTATTGAGTTTCTTTCCCGGCGAGCATTGGGTTGACCACCTGATCTTAATCCCGGGTCATTCAAACGTTGGGAGCCTTAGCTCAAGCACCATTGTGGGCCCCCGTGGAATGTACTTATACCTAAGTCTATTTTCAAAGAATGCAGTAAAAGCACTTTTTTATCTTATAATTATAAAGATTACAGTAGGCATTTAGATTTTTTTTCCAAACTTTTATCGTCTTTTTAGCGACCCATTGCGATAGCGACCAAAATCGATATCTATTGCGTTTGTCCGGTTCGTCCGTCCGTCCTTCCCTCCGTGTCTGTTCCCCCCTAACAACTCCCAAACGGAAGGTCGGGTCGACAAACGGATTTCACCATCATGTTCAGAGGCCCAAAATCGTAGGATTGGGTATTTTCAGGGCCAATGCCACCACCCCTCCATGTTCGAGATATATGACATTGCTGTCATTGTGCCCCCTAAAAACTCCGGAACGAAAGATCGGACTTCACCATCGACTGCACCGTCCGTCCGTGTCTGTACACTCCTAACAACTCCCGAACGGAAGGTCGAATCGACAAACGGAGTTCACCAAGGTGTTCAGAGGCCCAAACACCGTAGCAATGGGTATTTTCAGGGGCCAACGCCCCCCTAATGTTCGAGAGATTTAGCATTGTTTGCATTGGATTTCCGCTATTAGCTGAAATGTTAGAAATGCAACCAATTTATTTCAGTTGTCAGCCATAGCTTGATGGTTAAGGTTTCGGATGCTGAAGGTTGGCGGATCGAATCCGTACATATCATTTTTTCTTATTTACCTAACTTTTTTTTTTCTTACGTTATTGTACTTCCTTTTTTTATTATTATTTTAAAAAAAAAAAAATTTTGTTATCGGTCGCCCTTAAATTTATGCTTCAGCACAAAATTATATTTACTTGTTTTTTTCCTAATAAAATTATTATTCAAAAGTTTCATTAATTTCAAAATACAGTTAAGCTCGGCTATAACTTGATTGTTTACATCGCGAATTCGAATATAACGTGATTTGGTCTTGGACCCCTTCTATTTTGGAAAAGGTGTACAATTGTAAAATTGCAAAATTTACTATATTTTCTCCCAAAAAGTACGAAAATCGATTGATTTTAGAGAACTGCTCGCGATTTGCTATTTACAATTAATACTTACTGGGTAATACCGCGAATCCCAAGATGGCGGCGCCAAACCGTAAGAAACCAGAAATATGAAGATTTTGGCTAATATAACCCGTCCTAGTGTTGAAAAGGTAATGATTTATAAATATTTATAAATATAAAATTCTCTCACATCGCTCTGAATGATGTAGGTAATCGCGAAATGACCATTTTTAATCGATTTGGAATCGTATGGGCGATAATAGGATTCGAGTATACGACATTTAACATCGCGAAGTAAAAAAAGCTTGGGCAGATCGCGATCTTCGAGATCTTGGATCCGAAAGATCGCGATATAACCGAGCTTCACTATATTTCCCAATATTTAATAAATATTGCCGAAGACTATTTAATTAAACTTTTACTAATGAAAATAATCCAAACAATAATATCTATTATTAATTATTTAGGGACCACTTGGACCACATGGACCAACTGGAAAAACTGGTGACAGAGGAGAACGAGGAGAAACAGGACCGCAAGGAGTACCAGGTCCTCAAGGACCAAGAGGACCTCTAGGACCCCCAGGAGTTGCTGGTATGAAAGGAGAAAGAGGAGGAGCAGGAGAAAAAGGTGCCAAAGGTCACAGAGGTCTGATTGGTCTTCAAGGTCTTCCAGGACCACCGGTAAGACTTCAATAATATTTTTAGATATTTTAATTAATTTGACTTACTTTTTTTCCTTACAAAACAATAATAAATTTTAATATCTCTAATGTAAGAGTCTGTCTCTTATATGACAGCATACATATTTTATTTTTTTTATGTAATTTCTGCTTTCTTAAATAAATTTCAAATTTTGATTATTTAATGTTATGGATATTATAGGGTCCACATGGAGAGAAGGGAATGCTGGGACCACCAGGTCCTCCAGGTGAACCTGTAAGTACGAATTTCAACAATCCGTGTTTTTGTCGATGTAATGGGATTTTTTACTAAATAAATAAAAAAACTGAATGAGCTTCTGGTTTTTCATTTAGGGCCAACCTGGTAGAAAGGGAGCACAAGGAAACGATGGTTCAACAGGACAACAAGGTATTCAAGGTCCTCCAGGTCAAAGAGGTCCCCAAGGAGAGTCTGGTAAACAAGGACCTTCCGGACCGCCAGGTCCCCCTGGTCCCCCTGGTCCACCTGGAGACAGTATTGGTTATGATGCAGCTGCATTGGCTGCTGTGCTTGCTCAAGGACAAGTTAAGGTAAATTTACATTCCCAACTTAAGTATTTAAATATTTAACTTAAGTATTAAGGCTTATTAAAATCACTCAGATGGGCTTCAGATCAGTTTCGAATCACGAGCTATATTAATATAAATTTGTATTAGGAGATGATTATGATAAATTTTAAAACTATTTAATTCTTCGAATTCAGTGCTAACGAAGAAAAATAAGTTAATTTTATTCTTGAGGTGTTCTGTTGTTCCTTTTGTATAAATTGTGTCTAATGATTAGCATCCAAAGTTTGAGTTTTTAATGTCTCTTAATTCTTTTCTTTTTTTATTAGTAATCAGTCTCTTAGATATTTGCTTATTAAGACCTGTAGGATTCAAACTTTATGAAGTTTGGATTATAAATTGACAGAGTCATCTATTTTACTCTATTTAATAATTGTAAGCATAGTGACGAGATTAAAAAGAAAGCAAAATCGTATTTTAAAATTAGAACTGAAAACCTTACTATCATTTATTTAAACTTTTACCTCAAATAACCAAAACAAAATTACAATAAAAAATTAGTTATTATCTTAAGAATATTAAATGGAACATTTGGATCAAAACATTCAATTTTAAAATTCAATGTTAGGGACCAGATCCAATTAGTGGAGACGAACCAGCTCGTATCTTTGGCCCAGAAATTAGCAAAGAAGACCAGAAAAGGATTGTGTTCAAGGCTTATGAGCACCTGGTGCAAAGTTTCGAAAAATTCAAGAAACCCAATGGAGATAAGAAATCCCCAGCAAAGACATGTCGTGACCTGGCTGCTGCTCATCCCGAATTGGCTAGTGGTAAAATAATTTTCAGTTTACTTAATGATTAATTTTTAAGATGTTCATAATTACAATTAATAACTGACCTTTAAGAATTCATTGTCTTAAAGCCATTCGAAATTCATTTAAAAATTTGGTATTTTATTTTATCAAATATGAAATGCAAAAAAAAATTTTATAATGAGAACTATGCTTAAAAAAAGAACCATCTTAAATGGAAAAATGTCAAATTTTTTTGGCGGCAGCAACTCTAATGTTATCATTTCTTTTAGGTGATTATTGGGTTGATCCCAACCAAGGTGATGCTCAGGATGCCATCCTTGTTTACTGTGATATGAAAACAAGAGCTACATGTGTATATCCAAAACCAAACGAAGTTAGTAGTTTTTTTTACTTGTTTCTGCTTTTTAAAAACAATTCCTGAATTTTCAGAATATAAACCTATAATATTTTATTCTTTAACTTAAGATAAAAGCAAATTAATGCAGTATAAATTCAGATGGATAATTAAATATTTGGTAAATATTTATTTGTATAATGAGTTTGCACTTCAAAACTTACAAATGTTTATAAAAGCAACTTATATCAATCAAGCTTAATATAAAAATATATAAAATATTTTTATATATAAGAGGTCCAATTTTGTAACTAACTTGAAAAACTGAGAATGAAAGTGAAATTCATTATTTATCCTGATCTTTCAAATGAATATTGTTCTTTTGTTCTGAAATTATATTTTTTTAAATTTAATATCTGTTTATTTTAATGTAACTTTTAGGTTCCAAAAGCAAGGCACTATGAGGGTAATCATAAGTACACATGGTTTGGTGAGGAAATGGATCAAGGCTTCAGTGTAAATATTAAAGCATTTTTAATAGAATAATTTATAAATATCTATAATTTTAAGCATGTCGTTCGCATTATAATTATTCCTTTGAGTTAAAAATTTACTTTGAAATATTTTTTTATTGCTGCAGTTCACCTACAAGGCTGACAGTGTACAAATGTCCTTCCTTCAACTTTTAACTACGAAAGCCAAGCAGAATATTACATATCACTGCCGTAATTCCGTCGCTTACTATGATTCCTGGGAGAAGAATTATAATAAAGCAGTGAAACTCATGGCGTGGAATGATCTTGAGCTCCTGGGCAGAGGAAATCCACGATTTGCATACAACGTTATATCAGATGAGTGCCAGGTAAATTTCTCATTTAGCGGTGTAGTTAGCATAAACATGTTTTTAAGGAACGGCGATGTTATCTTTAAGCCTATATTTTTTTTGAATTTCATTCGACTTTTGAAAGGTTTCATTAAAGGGTTGAAAGGATAACAATAGGAGACCAAGTTATTCAGCATTACTTCTAACTGACAATTTCCAAAATGAATATTTGTGAAGTGTAATAACACTTACCTCTTCAGATTCACATTTTACTCAGGATATATATGATGAGCTACATATTTACTTCATAGTAGCATTTTTAATACACTTAAAATATTTTACAGGCTTTATTCGATTTACTCAATTTTATAATACATGTTAATCAAATAGAAATAGTACTATGGTAATTTCAGAAAATTTAGTTTCGTGAGTCTTCAGTTACAACTTTTCGTCCGTCATTACAATAGTTTTTTCTTCATTACCTCCCATAAAGATTGCTAAAGTGTGTCCTTGGCTGTACAATACTGAAACAGGAATTTTTCGTATATTAAAAAGTTTTCAACTATGTGGACGAGTACTCACGAAAACAAAAAGGTTTAAAACGAGAATTCAACATTTAACAAAAAGGAAATTCTTAAGAGAGCTAGAATCAACCTTATTATATTCAAGGGTAGATCAAAGCTGAATAAGATACAGAAATGATTAAATTTTAATTTTCATCAATTCTCCCATACCTAATTTCATTAACTGTTATTTATCACTTTTTTGAAGAGTCTTAAAATTTTAAGTAAATAATGACACTTTTGGAATAAATTTAACGTGCTGGAAATTTTTAAACAAAGAAAATAAGAAACAAGGACAGCACAAGAGTAACTAAATTGCCTTTCTGATTTTAAATATCGGAAGAAATCGGGAACGGTCGTTTCGTCCTGCAAGGGACTCTTCCGCCTTCCCCGATATTTATCATGGGTTATTTAATGAATGCCGTTGTAATCATTAACATCCTTGGAATAATGATGATTATTTTCTCTTTGAATGGAATCGGCAAAATGAAGCATATATTCCTTTAAAATTCTTATTATAATTATAATGAAAGTTAAATAGCTGTCCATATAACAATTCAGATACAATGTTTCTTTAAAATCACAAGTTACTTTGACCGAAGAATAAGGTATTCATCGGAAGCGCAGCGGTGCCTCAAAAGAAAAAATGCATAATGAAAAACTCACCAATGAAAAAACCAGTGATAAAATCCATGTGCCAGCGAAAGCGGCCGCAATGATTTTTTTTTAAGTATAAGACTTCAAACTGCGCATTTGAAATAAAAAAAATTCATTGAGGCCGCTCTCGGTGGCACATGGATTTTCTCACTGGTTTTTTTTTTCATTGTGTATTTATTCTTTTGAGGCACCACTGCGCTTCCGATGTATTGTTCATACTAGCCTCAGTACGGAGACCTTGCTATTTACTGTGACTTCTCCTGGCTGATGATCGCCAACGAGCGTGAAACAGCTGTTCCAGGATGTCACTTGTGAATAATTAGGTCTCATCCATTGTTGTTTTTTAATAAGATTTCATAAGCGAAAGAAAGTTTCAAATTGTTTTGAAATATGTAAAAATAGCAAATTCTTTAATAGAAACCTGAAATTTTATTATTCCATTTAAAAGTTAATAGTTACGAAATAGTATATGATCAAAATTTTATAAATACCTTAACGTAACTAATACTAAAAATTATTTAAATTCATTTTTCCTTTTTTTTCCAGTATAAGAAAGATAGCTGGGCTGAGACAGTGATAGAATACTCCACAGATAAGCCACAGAGACTGCCTATAGTAGACATTGCTCCGTATGATATTGGTGGAGAAGATCAAGAATTCGGTCTTCAAATAGGATCCGTTTGCTTTTCTTGAGGCGTGATTCGTCGCAGTTAAAATTAATTCAATTTAAAAAAGTGTTAATAAATATTTTCACTGTGGATGTTTGTTTATTTTCTCTTTATTTTCGTTATTTTTATTTTACTTTGTGTTAATGTTTTGTTTTGTTTGTAGATTGTGTCAGTTTGTGTTAAAAATAGTTTTAGTGTTCAAGTATATTAAGATGTTAAAAGTTTTTGTTTTGGTATTTCCATGGTTTATTTCTTTGTCATTTTGTTTTTTATTCATCTTCTGTGTTTATTTCATGGATCAAAATTTACTTAATTGTTTTCATTTTCCTGCGTGAGTCTGTAGAGTTGCTAACTGACCAATTCAACACTGCCGTTATATTTCAGACTTTTTAATTCAAATTTTTATACAATATATGTATTGTATTTTGAATAAAACTTCTCATAAAATTATTTTTGATTGAAGATTATCATTTAATTATAATAAATACATATAAGCAAATATTCTTGTCAACAATAGTTTTGCACACGAAACAGAATCTTTTTGTTCAAAGAATAAGCTGAGAATTTCTTAAAATTATCTAACAATATCGAGAGTAACATTTCTACATCTCATATACTTCTAGATCCTAACGGAAATCCTCTTGCTGAAAAATTATTACCTAAAAGCAACATTAGAATCTTAATGGCAAATATCGATCATTAGTTTGTGGCTCATAATTACTTTGAAACAAAAACTGCTGAGAAATCTGTGTGTGAAAAAAAATCGGGTAAAAGAATCTTAATTGCTTTCCCTTAGCAGATGGTAGCAGAAGCAAGTTAATCCCGTATTAAATACTAAGGCTTAATAAGGAATAGTAAAAGTGTAAATAAAAATGTTTAATAAAATATCATCTTTTATGACATAATATCACAATATTGCATTCAGCAATAGGGTTCCTTTAATTATATAGGAATATGAACGAGCATTAAATTTACATTAACGTAAGTTCCATCTTGACATCAACATTCTAAAAATAGAGATGGGAATTCTTAACATCAACTATTCAATAGTTCAATTCTAAGGCTATTCATTACTTTGACTGAATGTTTTTTTTCCTCAATTGGTTAAACTAAAGCTTAACTGCGACGCATAAAAGAACTTAGTTGTAAGCGTTCCAAAACTTCTAGGGACATGACGAATTCTGCGAACACTGCGGAAATAAAAAACATACTCACACAGAGATGTTCGGCACTGCATTCAGTTGTCTGGAATAATCGTTGTCTTCACTGAAATCTACTCCTGTAGATTTAGCACAACACATATATCCATTACGGCGTCTTACGATTTCACTTAACAGCTTTTCAATGGAAATACATTTTTCTGGCACTGGTATTTCCAAGGATTAACAAGAAAAATCAATCTGGATTTTTCCTAGTATTAAATCACTAATCATTGAAGCCTTTTGCTTTTTGATTCAGTATTAAAAGCACAGCACTCATAAACACATCATGAGAATACGAGCCACAGAAAATTACTGACTGATTAACACAAACCTAAAGCACACTGCACATCTTGTTAATTACACAACAATTCATTTGATCACACAAAAGCACTATTCTTAACAAACACACGCGTTATACGAGCGTCTTTGTTACATAAAACAAGAGACTTCTTGCTGTTGTTATGGAAACACATTTTCAGGCATTTTTTAACTTAGGCCTTGCGGTATGAAATGCATAGTGTTTGAATAAAATAAAAGGCAAGTCACTAAAATAACTCAATGCAAATACATACTACTATCTTTCACACAAACACAAAATCATATTAAAAACATCACGACTTTACGAAAAGTCTTATGACCTTATCATGCCGCAAAAAAATTACCGGTATTGTCTTCAAAACTTAATGGATTTCCTCAATTGGCCTAAGAAAATAAGCAAAAAAATTATCAGTGCTCGGTTCAGTGTTTGTTTTATCCTTCTGGTGTGATTGGTCCAATTCTTTTATTTAATTTCTTCTTTTAAATTCATTTTATTTATTTTTTACATATAACTGTATAAGCAAGAAGATAAATTCCTTTAGTTTGCGCACAAAAGAAAATCCAAGAAACAGTGATTTCCTTGATAACTGATAAAAGATCATCAAATTTCAAATTATTGTCTTACAGTAGGTGGATTATTACCCTCAGTTTCCATCACAGTAGAGACTTAAATAATCTCAGACTGCGGAGAGATGCTCAAAATAGTCGTTACCGATTTTAAATTGGCCCGTAACTAAGCATTTTTAATAAATTTTATGGAAATTCATCCAACCGGTTTAAAGTGATACACGCACAAATGATCAATAGAAGAAAAATTATCAAATAAAATAATTAGACGTCGCATGCTTAGTAGCAATTGAAGAGGTTGGAACATTGCTAAAAGGCTTCTGCATTTTTATTTTTAAGTTTTTCCAAAACTTCTCTGCTCTAATTATCGTTTGAACTTTTTATTACACGTGAGTAATCTTACTAAGAACTGTTTCTATTCAAGTTGCTGTTTGTATGTCAACTGATTATTTACATCACAGTTGTAAGTTGGCAGCAATCCTGTAACAAGATAAAACTGATCAAGCAGCTAATAACGAGCGACAAATAGTAACATAATATTTTATTTATAAAAAAAAAAAAAAAAAAAGATTCTCTCTTATCTATTTCTGAAATTTAGGAAATTTCCAACTTTGGATTTAAAAAAAAAAAATATTTAAGTTTTTCTTCTTTTTTAATAAAATATATAAAAAAGTGAAAAGTACTATAAAAATGCTAAATTTAGTATGTGATAATCTTTTAATGTGCCGTACTATTATAAGGACATCTACTATCTCGACACTTGTTTCCGTAAAAAAAGCCAAAATTTAAAATTTTGACAACTAAAAATTAAAAATCTAAAATTCTCATTACATACGTTTCCAAACCTCTGCAGATCGGTTTCTTCCTCAAATGATTAAAAGAATTAAAAATTAAAAATTAAAACCATTCATTTAAATGAATCAATCATTTAAAAATTAAAAATTATTATTCCCCCCTAACTTTGCGATCTCATCCCTGACTAGGAATCGTAAGGAAAGAGTTTTAAAAACGAAGCTCAGATGTTCATGTCTTCGTGTTCCTGGTGTCCGTTATTGTAATTTAAGTAGACAAAAGTAGGCTAAATTTAGTAATTTGTAAAATTTAACTATCACAAAAGACAAAGAATGAATATAAGGTGAAAAAAAGAATAAAACAAAAAGCCTTCAAATGAAAATTTTTTATTGACTTTGACGATATACAATCTATTAAACTGGAATTGTTAGAACATTAGATCTCCGATCTATTCTTAACTCTTTAACTACACAATTGATGTTAGCTTCTTTCAAATTTTATAGAAAATTAAATTTCATTTTCATTAAATTTTACAAGCATTATTTTATATTGATCTGTTATATAAAACATTTCTCAGAGCTAGCAATAGTTCGTAAATCTGTGAAATGGACTGTTAATTCCATACTTAATTTTTATTAATGAAACTTCGGATAAAATAAGAACAATAGGCATATAATTCTTTTCACACTGAAATGGGGACATCTATCCAGCCGTCAGAGTCGTCGTCAAAAGTGTGTTTGTGAGGTAAGCATGCTCTTCTGCAGTCGTCTCTGGTATCAAAGCGATTGTTATTACCTCCACAGCCAGAATACTTCATCTTGATACATCTCTGGGATCTCTTATGGAAGAAAAAAGCATCTGTTGGTGTTTCATCACAATGTCGATTTCCTCCTGCAGTGTTACCCACGACAATGTCTAAGTTACATTCTATATAATGAAAAAGAACAGAATTACTTACAATTAACAGTAGCAGTAACAGTAACAGTAACAGTAACTGTTTAAAAAACAGTGAAGGTTGAAAAAAGCAATCGGTAAGTAACTTTAATTCATTTTATTAATATCTCAAAAACTTTATTCTGAAAATGCATTGAATGGAGAATCTAATATTGGTATTAGAATGATTTCACAGCGTTTATCTATTGAAGATAATTGATTGTATGACTACATGACTGTGGAAAAGGAAATGAATAAAATATATTTTTTATAGGCCTATTATATTTTCAGGCTGTTAGACCATCTGAGACTGTAAATGAGGTATTTTAACCGCGAAATTAATCATTTGCAGCAATCAAATACTAATTTAAGGGATCAAGTTATGCTTACAAGGATGCAAACGCACTCTAAAGGCTGCGTTACAAGCTCCCGAAAACTTGCCTCAAACGAGCTAAAATACTTGCCAATTGCTGGTTGACGCTGGCCGCTTGTCGAATCACTTTACACGGGAAGAGAACTTTCTATTTTCAAGTCTCGTTTGTTCTCGTTGAGATCGCGGTAACAACTGCTTTCGCCGAAGCGACAAACAAGATGATTTTGCAGCTTGGTTTTGTTATTAATTCTCAACTCATTTCACAGCAGAGATAAAGAAAAAGGAAAAAAAGGATCCTCTGGAAAGAGAATGTGGTGAATAAAGTCGTGGATTGAAACTACGATCAAAGAATATCCAGATTTCCGTGATGTTAACACTGTCGTAGTTTGAAATAAATTTTCTCGCCGCAATGAGCGCTGGTGTCGACTAATTATTTGCCTGAATTTAGAACCATATCTATTTAGAGCAACTGGCTGATTTTTCGAGCAAGTGGGAGTTTTCGAGCCACTTGCCGGTTTGAGGCAAGTTTCGGGAGCGTGTAAAAGCAGCCATAAAAAAATTGCGCAATTGTTGATAGAATATGTTGCTGAAAATAATGGAGTAAATAATGAGCCTAAATGATTAAATAATAAAAAAGCAAATTTATACATTATTTAAAATTAAATTGCAAAAATGAAATTTCTCAGTTAAAGCAGGGAAATTTGAAAAGATTTCTAACATCTGACTTTTTTATAATATTTTCTTTAGAGTATTAAGGAAATTTTACTGCTTTTTTTCAAGAGCTGAAAAATTGCTAACATAATTTAATGGCTAATACCGCTTCCCTTAAGCTTTTTAGAATTGTTCTATTCAAAACGGATATTCAATTAACATTTCGAGTTATAATCTTTTGAACTTTAAGATGGTGAATTTACTTAAGTATTGCATAGCATCACCTAAAGTATTTCTGTTTAAATTCTGTAACTAAAATGTCATAAAAGCAAAGTATCATCTTTTGGCTTATAAGTTCCCTGATTTATGTGCTAATAGTTTATATTAGAGAATGTTCTTCTAACAGAAAATATAAAAAATAAGAACAAGTAAATGAAAAATATTGTTATGTATTAATTTTAACTTTTTATTGTAGGTAGGGGAGACCGGGGCCAAGTGGACCTGGGGGTAGAGAGGACCGTTGACTTTAGTAATTCGTGTAGACGCTAGAATGAGCTAAAAATCGGAAAGAAAGTTGGTGCCATTGTGGCGCTGCTACCACAAAAACGTCAGTGAATTCGGCTTATTGGTGACAGTGAGGTGATCGTTTGTTTTGTTTTTGTCCAGGTAAGTAAATGTTTAGTGTTTTTTTTACTTTAATATTGCCGTTCAGCGATGCATTGAATAACATAACCGTAATAAGATAAAATAAGAATAAAATAAGATAAATAAGATAAAATAAGATAAATAAGATAAAATTATAATAGTTATTAGTTTAAACAATTATTTAATTTAAATAGATGGTAATATAGTAATATTACATTAACATTTTACTACTACAATTGCTTAATTTATTTTAAAAACTAGAGTCAATAAGTAGCTTTTAGTACTAATTATTGACAATACATCTAGTTTTGATTTGGTGTTAAGTTTATCATATCACTAATCAAATGGTTAATTTTTATTAATATACTTTTTTATACTTATTCTCTCTCTCTTATACTTAATTTAAATAATCCTATATGACTCTTATTAAACTTATTATTAACTTTTGTATTTTAGGATACTTATATTAATTATCAGACCTATACTACAGATGTGCACACCTAATAGGACTGAGAAACATTAAAAAAAAAAAAAAGTAATATTCATATAGAAGGCGGTAATCTAAAGATCATTTTAAGCTATAGTATGAATTGAATACTTAAAGTAGTCGATAGTTACAACTGAAGGAAACGCCAAAAAGGCGATGGGGCAGAGTGGACCGAACGACACGGGGCACATTGGACCAGTGGTCCACTCTGCCCCGCTGTTTTTACAATAAAACATTTTGGCACTACACATTATATTTTTTTTCTATATTATATATTTATTAGGCCTATTATATTATATTGTATTACATTATTATATATTATAATTTTTTATATATATTTTTATGTAGGCTATCATACATTGTGTGTGGCCTATATTATTAAAGGATATTATCCCTTTAGTAATTCCTCTCAGCAAGTACCGTAATAGAGGAAGACTTCGTGCGAAGGCATCTTAATCTTCGAAAATAGCCAATTTACACATTTAACTGTTATTAAATTCTAATTAAAAACTATGCAAACTGTCACGTTGTGGAATTGGCAACATGACACGATTAAAATCTTGGTCTCTGAGGGTATATATTTTGATTTTTAATAATTGTATTGTTGTAATTATGTATTTGAATTTTTGTATTTGGTAAAGTCTTGTATATTATTATTGTGATATTTCATGGTTACATATTATTTTAATGGTTTGAGCTTATTTAGAAAACAATATGTGCGGAAGAAAAAGAAAAACTTCGAAAAAACAGTTGTGCGTTGATTGAGTGATCACGTGGTTTTATCTGTTTCGTTTTCTCCTGGGAACAAAAGAAGAAAAGTTAAGTACACTCTGGCGGGAAAAATCAGATCAGTTGATGAATCTGAAACACACGGGCAAAAAGTACACCCAATCAGTCTAAACATTTCAGGAGAGGGGGCGTATTCTAAAACACACACAAATACATCCCTAAGTGAACTAACACATTTTTCAGTAAGTAAAACTCTAAATTAAATATAAATTCTATACACACTTTGTTACATTAGAAAGCATTAAAAAATGGCATAAATAACAATATAATCTTAATAATCTTAATAGAGAACAAAAAAAGGTCAACGGCAATACTGACGGATACGCCAGTAAAAAAAGCTCTGCTAGAAGAGCAACGAAAATCTAAAGAAAGAAAAGAAAGAGTAGCAACGAAAAACATGACTCGGCCAACAGTCTCTAAAAGCAACATAAACAAAAAAACAAATAGAAGCAAAGGCAAAGGGATAAAGAGGAAACAATTACAGATGATTAGTGATGATGAAGATGATGAGATGCTGTGTGCCTCTTCTGTTTGAAGAACTTTAAAAAAAGCAAACCAGGGCAGGAGTGGATTCAATGTATGCAGTGCAAGAGATGGGCCTATAGTTCCTGCGTAGCCAGTGATATTGGGGGTTTATTTTACGAATGCCTCAACTGCAAAGAAGATTTCTCTAGTGAAAGTGATTAATTAATTCAATGTAAACCTATTTGATATTATTCATTTACGACTTCAACTGCATAATGATTATTTTTAAATTTTCACTTGAATATGTAATACCTTGGGTAGTCTATGTTAAGTTAAACTTTATTTCATGATATCCTAAATGGCATGTTATTTTATATTCAATAAAAAATTTACTTTAAATGTTGTTATTCTTACCAATGTGCCCCATGGAGTGGTCCAGTTTGCCCCGTGGTCAGGGCAGGTTGGACCACTTTACCATTTTTGCTTTGCGAATTAATATCAATTTTATTTATGAATATAATGAAATGAAATCAAGTATTTACATTCTTGAATAGTTCCCAATTCTGACAAAAATAAATGCAATGAAAAATCTCTTAACAAAAAAAACAAAAAAAATTCAACAAAAAAACGTGGACCGCTCTGCCCCGGTCTCCCCTATACGTTTTGAATTCAAGCCAATGTGATATACTGTGAGGTTTTCCTTGTTATTTAAATTATTACTGAGATTGGCTCTGAGATTGCAGCGCTGGCAAGTTTGAGGACTGGGGTTCGGGAAGACCAAAATAATCGGGCTCATATTTTAAGGTGGACCATTATTATCAAACCAAATTTTAAAGAAATCAGTCAAGCAATTCCGAGGGATTTCGGGGATCGAATTTGAAAGGTTGGTGGGTTAGAAGTGGGCCCCAAAATTGTATTTGCCTGTATTTTAAGTTGGATCATAAATAACGTTAAGGATCAAATTTTATGGAAATTTGCAACGTGATGAGGGTACAAACGATAAACCGCGAAGAAAAATGTTCATGTGAAATAGTAAAATTTCGCATGACACTCAATAAATTCATGCAATTATGATTCCATTTATATTTCTACCGCGTTGATTTTGCAAGAGCACTTTTCTTCTGGTATAGATTTCTGTGGGCCACTGTTACAGGGATAAAGATGATATTGATGCATGTTTGCTCTCCAGTAGATCACTACAACAACACAGGTTACTCATTGTTAAGGCAATCTAATCGAAACTAAGCATACATAAGTCTAAAGAAATCTGACACGAACTACAGACCATCCATTGGGTTGCATTACAAGTTCCATAACATCAGGTAATGACTGTTAAAAAAATATTTATTTGCGTTGAAGCAATACCATTTAAAAGTGATAAATTAATAATTTGAATGGACTAATTAGTTTGTAAAATTAATCAATCTGGCTTACGTTACTATTACAATAAAAGTTTTATAATATTTATAATTCTATCATTTCATGAGTCAATAAAAAAAAAAACAATGATCGATTAAAAAAAAAATTTTGATATTCTTTTGAAAACCCTTTTCAACTTTTTTGAACAAGATCGCAAGATTTTTGACCTTTTGATTTTACAATAAAATTAACAAGGTGTATAATTAAGTTTTTTTAATAGAGCATAAAATAAAAAAATAAATAAAAATAAAGTCAGGGAAATTTCACGACTAGCAATTGTCCTGAAGGCTACATTAACTGCCTAATGAAAAAATGCAAAAAAAATTAGAAATATTTTAAGAAATACAAAATCTTGTTTTCACTAATAGACATCTACTTACTTTTCTTTGGCTGTTTTGCACTGGATATCTCGACTGCAATTAGAATTAGGCCAACCAAAACAACAGCTAAGGTTATTGATTTCATGGTGAGTTTTAAGATGACCAAATCAGTGTTGGACAATCCTTTATAACTTTGCCAACTAATATATCTACCAGTGCCATTTCCGTTATTGACAATATTGAAAGGTTAATTTGAAGATCAAAGGTCTTGCTTTGAGAATATTTCGGAAATGTCATTATTTATCATGACTACCAAATGTGAAATGGTCTTCTTAAAATGAACTTAACTCTAATAGGTTAACTCTAAAAACATAGATGGTCCTCGAATAACTTATAGTTGGGATTTCTGAAAAGTTTCTAGATTGTTCTTTTTTTCCAAAGAAACAATAGAAATACCTGAACATTTTAAACTAATTTAGAGGTACATGATGTTATTCGTACTATTATAAGTTTGCGTTTGTTTTTTTCTTAATTAGTACTTTCTCCTTCTTGATATCGATTTGGGACCCCGGACACTAGCCCCTTATGACGACTAGTAAAGTTCGAGAAGGGGGACGAGATTCACATCAAGTCCATAAAAATAGTGAGTCCCAGGTAGAAACGGACGAAACATAGAAGAAGAAAGAAGCAGAAGAAAAAATGCCGGGATTCGAACCCAGGTTCCGACACAACAGCCGCACGGCAGACCGCCGTCTAGACTGCTCGGCCATGCCGAAACAGCTTTTGAGTAGGGGAAACTGGGATCAATTGTAACATTTTTCACTAATATTTTTTTTTCAAGAAAATAATCAGACACATACTGAAATGAAAATACGCAAGGTTTATTCAACATTAGGTGCATTTACACAAAAATTGACAACTCGTCAAACCGATAAAAAAGTGACAAAAAAAATATATATATATGGATACATTACAAGTATTAGATTTGACTCCAAATCGGGGCAATTGTAACAGTAGTAGGGGGCAATTGTAACAGATAGCAGGAGAAATGTAATATGGATAATGCAGTATACCAAGGTTACTTTTTGTTTATAATGTTCTGTATTTCAATCATCATCATCAGAATCACAATTTTGGCAGTAATATACTGCTTCACCAGGAGTGTAATCTGCATGTGCCCATTTGGAGCAAGACATGCACTGAATCCATTTCTCATTGGCTTTGCTGTTTCTGCAATCTTCACAGCACACTAAGCAAAATGTTTCTTCCTCTTCTTCATCAGAGGAATATATTGCAGCCTTGTTACTAGTCTTAAGCAGGGCGCACACGATGCAGCTTTTGCTGTGCAACTCATTGCAATTAAGTTGCACAAAAAAGGTTGCAAACTACAGTCAGGGCGCACACGATGAAACATTCTTTGCGTCGCCGTTCGGACCAGCGGGAAATCCCGTAATTCATTGCGAACACGGCTTCCGAGGAGAAAAATTCAAAAAATCTAGGTTTTTCAAACGCTCTGATACATTCTGCCGCATTAAATTACTGCATTTACATATAAACTGTATTTATGTGTGAAAGAAACTCGCAATAATCTGATATTTATTAAGTATTCGCTATTCGCCCATCTCAAGCGAAGGAAATCTGTTTCGACGCCATGTTTCCCCTTTGGGCCGACGTCACGACTGACATATTCCAACGCTGCACTGTGATTGGGTAATTCCATGCAGCTTCCTTGCAGCTTGCGGAGTTGCACCGAGCAGATATCCTCGCGTTTGCAGCTTTTTCTCCATGCAACTCCGATTGCAACTTTGCCCATGCAGCTCCAAAAACGCTCTATGCCAAAAGTTGCACATGCAACTCGGCCCAAAGCTGCATCGTGTGCGGCCTGCTTTAATCTTCTTGCAGGGTTGTTTTGATGAGTTTTTTTTTTATTTCGCCGTCTCTTTGTTTTTCCGTTTTGGCTTGTAGATATCCCTATTTGCAGCGCTTTTGATACAGTTGCTTTTGTTTTTGTATATTATCTTCTTCTTCTTTATAGGATTTTCCCCATTTCTGAGGTTTTCCTCAACTGAAAGTCCTCCTCATAATGTTTCGCCATTTATTTCTGTCCTCTGCATCCGCTGTTGTCAGTCCACTCATTTTATTTACATGAGCCCAACTCATATTTATTTAAAAGCCTATTGAAGTAAAATTATATAATTTTGTATATTATAATTATATAATTTTACTTCAATAGGCTTTTAAATAAATATGAGTTGGGCTCATGTAAATAAAATGAGTAGGATAGTATTTAATATTTTTTTAATTAAGCATGTATTCATATCTTTATTTATTCATTAGGCTTTACAACTTTTGATTTCATATTATGTTTCCATTTAAACTGTAATTCAATGTTTATTTAATTTAATTTTTTAAATTGTAGGCCTACGGTATCTAAACAGAATATTGGCCTAAAAACAAAAATATAAAGAATGGGCTCAATCGTAACGCTGTTACAATTGTCTCCATCAGCAATGTTACAATCATCCCCATCAGCTCAATTCACATATAGTGTGGCGGCTCGTGTATAGGCACTGTGGTACTGTAGCACCCCCTAGGCCTATTTCCATTTGATATTATCGATAACATTTAATATAATCAGTCCTTTTTTCTTTAATTCTTTCTTTTTACTTGTATAATATATAATCCTTTAGCTTAATGTCAGTAGCCATCCCCTAGTTTATGAAGAAGATACAAAAATCTTCGTATGGAACTGTACAACTTCGCAGTTACAACGGCGCGGCGTTTGACTGTTGTGCGCATGCGCACTTAGGAAGCTGCACGCGAGGCTGCAATGGAGCACCGTGAATGGAGAGGCGACACTGTGTTTTTCACAGTGTCAATCCTGCCGTGCTAGGAAGCTGTCTTTTCCACAGCATCACCCTGCCCTTTCCACCCTGCTTTTTTTTTTACTCCACGTGAATTGTGCTTAAAAACCGTGTACAATATTCCTGATTGCGATAAAGTGTAGAATTAGATTATTATCCTGCTTTCAGCAATTCTATTTGATTCCATTGTTTTTTTCGGTTCTTAAATTTTTAAATGAATAGATCAAGCTTGAACTGTAACAATTTAGGTTAAAGTAAGTAAAAAATGTTTGATTTTGTTCTTTTAGGATTTTATCAAGTTTCTGAATAAATTTTCTTTTTATACATGTTTGTTTCCTTTTACACAATTTTAAAACAAAGCCTAATAATTTTCTGGAGCACCCCCGCTAATTTTAGTTACGAGCCGCCACTGGCGCAGGATATAACCATAGCGTATTTTGTGACATAGAAATTTAGCATTTCTATCTGCCTTCTTTATCTGCCATTATTGTCACATTTTTATCTCTTAATACATTTTGTTGCAGTTGATAATTAGTACGACTAAACTTACTTTTAGCAGTAAAAACCATGTTGTTGTATTTATCCTCAGAACAAATTGAATGGCCGACGTCTTTTTTTGGTTAATCATTCTTGTGTATAATACGAATCCCCACGCCATTTAACGGGATTGAATGAAAGTTTTCTCAGGCTATAGAGCGCTTTATACAATTGACCCCTGTTACAATTGACCCCGGTCTCCCCTACTTTATTTATAGTTAAGTTAAAGTTGCGATCAGGCCCAGAGGACCGCGCAATGCAACTGGAGGGTAGGCTCCAGTGTTCAGAACCTACGGGACAAAGTTGAGGACGGGGGGGTCGGCCCGTCGCTCGCCCGCCTTTAACTCCCGGGAAAGAAACCCGGTACCCATTCTATAGAGGGCTGGGTAGACCCTAGGGCCTGTTTGGAGGAGAAAGAAGCGTGGAAAAATTCACGTCCTCCGCCGAGGCCGGGAATCGAACCCGGTACCTCCAACCCGCAGCCATGCGCCCTTACCCACTCGGCTACCGGGCCCACTTTATTTATGGTAAGATTTAATATTTTCAATTTTCTGAAAGCTCCCAATTATACAACCGAATAAATATCTATGTAAAGTTAATGGCCATAAAGTAACTTTAATTGTCAAAATTGCCTTTAAGTAATGTTTTTTCATGGTCGACACTATCAATCTTATTGATCGGTGAGATAATATTGTCACAGTAAAAATGAAGAGCACAGATTTGAAAACGAGAAACCTAACTGATTATTGCTTCATTTTCGACAAACACATGAATTTATTAAGATGCTGATAACGGTTTATGATTGGTCAATGAGTTGTCACATGCTTTGTAATGATTAGCTAATTTGAAAGAAATGGAAGCAGGGTCAAACAAAATCCAACGATTTTAAAATTTTATTTGAAAAGTTAAATGAATTAATTTAAATAAATGATCAATTAAAAGAAAAGGATTTATAATAAAAATAATAATTCTTTACAGTATATTTATGTGGAAAAAGAATGTGCCCGCTGTGTGATCTTCCATCTTGCTTTTGGATGTCCTCTACCCATATCTCTCTTCCAGAATGTAGCTGTAACTATTTCATTCGTTCTACTGGCTGATGACCCATCTCCATTTTAGTTTTTAATATGTGTCAGTTTTATTTTAGTTTATTGTTTTTTCCCACTCCTTCCTTTTTCTTTTTTTTTTTTTTTTTTTTTGTTCTTTAATTTCATGCTAACATGGATCCATTTTTCTTTTTGTTGTTTGAATTTTGTCTCAAATTCCCTCTTTCATAGTGTCCATGTTTCACTCCCGTATTTTAGTACCGGTAATATGCATTCGCTTTCCTTTTTAGAAATTGAAAATAGATTGTTTTTTATTTAAGGATATGGTTAATTTAAAATAAAAATACGGTGAATTGTAAGTTATTATGTTATTTTGACAAGTTAAAAAAAAAGTACCATTTTAAGGAAGTAGACGCAGACTATTAGAAACTTTTGGCTTTTATCTATTGAAAGAATGTTTGAATGAATCAGTAATTTTATTTTTTTGTTCTACAATTTAAAAAAAAAAATATTTCAAATTTTGTTATTGTTTTTTAATTTTATTTGAAATTCATTTCAAATAAAAAATTTGAAATATTATATTACAAATATAATAATATATAGATTTTTACATTGGCAAAGCGGGACACCATTGACCGGGAGGAGGGGGGGGAGACCGGAAAGGAAAAAAAAAAAGGAATCTCTAGTTCGACAACCAAAAAAAAAAACAAAAAAAAGAATCTCCAGGTTCAACAACCAAAAAAAAAAAAAAAAAAAAAAATCTCCAGGATAAAAAACCAACCAAAAGGAAAAAAAAACAAAAAGAATCTCCAGGTTCAACAACCAAAAAAAAAGGAATTCATTAACCACAAAAAAAATCGGGACATTTTTAAAATGCCGCGGGACGCGGGACAAATTGTTAAAAATCGGGACTGTCCCGCCAAAATCGGGACGTCTGGTCACCCTATAATATATCGAAGCTTCACTAATTTCAAAAGAAAGCAGGGTCTTGAAATAAAGTTTTATGTTAAAAAATTATCAAATTAAAAAAATTGTGACAATTATATTTATTTACATAGAACACTTTTCATAGATACTACATAATGACATAAATCTTTTGGATATAATATGATAATAAATGTTTAAAACTCAAATACAATGTTCTCATATAATAAAGACATGACTGAATTTTAAATAATGCAAAAGGTTTGTAATAATATTTATTTCTCAAGGCAAACTTCCGTACAATGTTCTCTCCAGAAAAAACCTTTGTGTTTTCTGCACTCAGAAATTTTCTTCCTAATACACTCCCGGGAAATTTTATCAAAGTAGTAGCTAGAAATCGTTCGACTACACTTCTCTACAGCATTGTTTTCTTCAGCACTATTTTCGGTAGGAATCTCTAAAAGGCATCCTATATCATAATAAAACACAAAAAAATCACAGAATATTAATATATTTTCTTTATTTAATTTTAAATCTTATTTTTAATTCTATTTCTCTGCAACAAATAATTATAAGATATTTCTGAGAAACACTTAGATGGAAAACGTTTATGAAACCATCTATAACTTATAATTTCTTTATTACGTTAATTAACTTTATCATTGAGATTAACTCTCCTTAATATATTCTTTACAGCTAATATAAAAGATAGAAGTTCATTTAACATGTGCGAGTTGTACAATATTGTTAGGAAATAATTATACAACGCACACAACATACATCAAATGCAATGTCACCAATGCCTACAATAATTTCTAAAGTCACTATTTGCTTCATCAGCTAAGAATTATGCTCTTCTATTAAAAAAAACTAAAATTGTATTCTGTACACTGATTTTACTTAGGGATTTAGAATTTTTAGTCATGAGTTCAGACCAGTGATATGTTATCTGATTAATGCTGTTCTTTTAAAAATTACAAAAAAGTGTTTGTAATAATACAAGTACTAGCAGTCTTCAATACAGAACTGAATTGAATGCATTTTATACAAAATCTCGTGGTTATACTTCTTTAATTATTTTATGGTTAAGAAATATAGTCGATATAGAAAGCATTTAGAAGTTATGCGGAAAGATATTAGATCTTTCAAAGCTTTTTGTAAAGCTTAATTTAATTAAATACTACTTTAAGCTGCATCCTTTGAACAATATAGTCCATTAGGATACAATTTAAAGATCTAAGACAACAGGATAATAGATTTTGGAAGTATTATTCTATACTTAGAAATTTCAAGAACCTTAAAACTCTGAATGTATGATTCTGTGACTGAATGTATTCTAATTGTAATACAAAAGAACTCAATTTACATACTGATATTCATCTTCTTCATGGATAAGTTAGATCATTAAATAATATTTTACTCTTACAACAAAATACGTACATCAAAATATCTCTCATATAGTTCATCTGTTTGTCAACAATAGTCACCGTTTTTATTGTCCAATTTTTATTCACTTGCTTTGTTTATTCATGTTTTTTAGTTGTTGTATTTTTATATTGTTTTAATGAGAGAAGAATTTCTCTTTCATTTTTTTATGTTATTTTATCTTTTGTTCATCAAACAAAACCTTGAAAAAGTTTTAAGAAATTAAAACGAAATATTGGTATCAACGATATCTACAGTGAGATGTTTTTGAGTTTATTTATGTGTCTAGTTTGGACTCTTATAACAACTTTTTAAGATCAAATAAATTCTTTGATTGTTTTTTGTTTTATTTAAATTTAAGTTAATTATTACAAATAGATTTTAATAATATCGTATAATACATTATAACTGATATCATTCATTTGCTGGTTTCGGCAGTGAATAATTCCTTCCTCAATATAAGATACCAACTTACGTACAATTAAATTGCAAAGAATATTAATATAGATATGTTGATAGATACTACTATTAACTACTGTATGATTTAATATTATTACTATGAACACTTGAAAGTAATCGAGCTACGACTTTGATTTTAACAGGTTATATTCATTAGGCACTATAGAATAAACGTGTCACATGTTTCAAGTGCATTGATGTAGCTAACAATCGGTATTGTCACCTTTGGCATCTAATAAATGATGTATTCTCCGATGCATCGAATCAAATAATGTTTGAGTGATGTCCTCTGGAATAGCCATCCAGACTGTATTGGTCCGTGTCCAAAATTTCAATACAGCCAATTGAATCCCGGAATCCAAGAGGGGCCCAACTCCAAGTTTTATTGAAATTAAGTTATGGGTGCCATGTCATTGCTCCCGTTGCTGCGCATCTATGTACCAAAAAGAGAGGCCCTACTCCAATATACAGGGTGGACCAATTAAATTGTTACAGCTAAATATTTCCGAAACGGTACGTGATAGAAAACAAATGTTTCAAGCAACTCCATTTATTTTCGAGGGGGACAGTTGATGGTGTTAGTTTTAATTGGAACAGTTCATTGCTGACGCGGGGGTGGACGGTAACTTCCCAATTTTCAATGGAAAGGGTGGTGAAGTAATATATCATTGGAAAGCCTATAAAAATTCATGTTGAATGGCAATGTGGTTTTTGAAATTCCGACAAGTAGATCATGAGATATAGCTAATTGAAAGTCCAGAATGTTGTAATGAAAGACGTAATTGACAAATGGTGGACTCGTGGAATCAGACGAATATTACTACCTTCTCTGCAACAATAGCACTATTCCGCGTGCTGGAATGAAAAGAGCGTCCGCATTGTTGCGTCGTGCAGTGGCAGTGACAGAACAGTCCTTGCAATCGATGTGTTAACAACATGGAACGTCATACTGTGGACGAGAAAATTGAAATGATCTTCCTGTACGGGGAAGCGAGACGCAATTTACAACAGGCAAGGAATCTGTACGCCGAAAAGTTTCCCAACAGAAGAACCCCTTCCAAGATGTCGTTTTCTCGAATTATAAAGCAGTTTTCCGAAGACGGTAGTGTACAGCCAAAGAAACATGCTCGCAAAAGAACAGCCACTACCGAAGATCACGAAATTGTGGTGTTGGCTGCAGTGCATAACGATCCCCATGTGAGTAGTCGAACATTGGCTGACGATGCGGGGATGTCAAAAAGTAGTATTTTACGAATATTGAAACGATATCACTTTCATCCATAGCATATCTCGTTACATCAAGCACTACATGGGAATGATTTCATGCACAGGATGACATTCTGTCGATGGGCTCAGGACAAACTGCAACATAATAACAACTTTTTCCTGACTGTACTATTTTCAGATGAATCGTCTTTCTCCAATTACGGCGAAGTCAATCGACATAACATGCATTATTGGGCTGTCGAAAATCCGCATTGGTTGCGGGAAGTGGAGCATCAACGCCGTTGGTCTGTGAATGTATGGTGTGGCATTTTGGCTGATAGGATAATTGGACCTTATTTTTTTGATGACCATTTAACAGGACGAATGTACACACAGTTTTTGGTTGAGGAGTTACCCTTACTATTGGAAGACGTGCCATTACAGGAACGACGGACAATGTGGTTTCAGCATGATGGCTGCCCTGCGCATTATGCCCGTACGACTCGTGAAGTGTTGAATCAACAGTATCATGGCCGTTGGATAGGGCGTGGAGACCCAATACATTGGCCTGCGCGATCTCCAGACCTTACATTGGCAGATATTTTTTTGTGGGGTTACCTCAAACAGAAAGTTTATATTGATAAACCAACGACTCCAGACAATATGAAGGAGCGGATACGCAATGCCTGTGCAAATATTGATAGCACTATGTTTTTACGTACTCAGCAATCGTTTCTGCCAAGGCTTGCAAAGTGCATTGAAGTAGACGGACATCACTTTGAGCATTTATTACGATAACATTCATGTGGTTTTTGGATGTTTGAAGATAAATGTAGTTTGCAGACGTATGATTACTGATTGTCGTCCTCTGTATTACTGTTGTTACTGTTCAAACCTCTCTGCAAGGTTACAATAAAGTACATAGTTGTTGATATAACAGTTGTTTATTTCGTTGCAAAGTACATCACCCACCACTGACACTGCCAATGTTACATTTATGATAGGTGACATGACCGTTCCATCATCCTGTGTAACGTTCCCTCCCTGTCCCCACCAGTAACAGACACACCACAATCACAGTGTTGACCCATTTCACGTGTAATACCTGTTGCTGGACACCTGTTCATCGAACACTGCCCCTACAGACATGTACAGTATGTCACCACAGCAACATGTACATGGTCCACCCATCCATGGATAATTACGAGTATCGTTAAATTACAACCGACGTCACGTCGCCCTATCCACCATTCTGGAATTTCAATTGACAATATCTCATGTTCTATTTGTCGGAATTTCAAACACCAAATTGCCATTCAACATGAATTTTTATAGGCTTTCCAATGATATATTACTTCACCACCCTTTCCATTGAAAATTCTGAAGTTACCGTCCACCCCCGCGTCAGCAATGAACTGTTCCAATTAAAACTAACACCATCAACTGTCCCCCTCGAAAATAAATGGAGTTGCTTGAAACATTTGTTTTCTATCACGTACCGTTTCGGAAATATTTAGCTGTAACAATTTAATTGGTCCACCCTGTATAACCACAGTAAAGTGATGCGAAAAATCACATTAACGTGCTGCGGAATACAAGAGACCGAACTTCTGACCCAATTTTCCACAAGTTTTGTTTCATGGACTTGGGCCCGTCTTGGATTCCGGGATTCAATTATCCTGCTGAATTTCAGCCCCGCAGATATGAAAGGGCGACCGGCCTAGAATGTCATTGACGTAACAGGCACTCATATGGTTGTGCAGATTCTCACGATTTATGATCTGCTTTCATTTCTGATAGCATCCAGGCCATAATAACTCGTGTTGCCTGGTCCGAATATAATCTTGCCGACGCCTCTGCCCCTATCGTCTGCGGACAAAGTTGCGTCCATCATTTTAGCCAAAACATATTGTCATCCGAAAAGACAATATTGCGCCATTCGTCACGCCACTCCATTCGATGTACCATCTGCTGAGATGTCAAAGGTAGAGGTCGAGCCTTCAATCCAAACTGTAATAACCGGTGACGTACTATTACAGCTTGTAAAAGAGAATGCGTCACAGTTCGCCACTACTGCGTCAACGCTGTTGATGATGCAGAACGGTTAAGGAAGCACAGCCTCATGAGAGGACGATTGTCCCAGGCATTGTCTGTGTAAGACGTCCAGAATCTTCTCTTCGTGTCCTACACCTTTCTTCCTACCATTCCCCACACACTCTTTCCACGACGAACATACTGCATCCCACATTACCGCAATCTTCCGAAGGAAAGCTTTCTTGTCTTTTAAGCCGATCATGCGACTCTGTCGAACTTGCTGATGTTACAAGGCACTGACATGCCAGCCGAGCCACTCGGCGCTTAAAACAGAATGACGGCAGGTTTATGGTCTGTGACGTTAAGAGATCTCATTTGCCTCGATGCAGTAAGCTGGAACATATGACACCGAGCTGCTAATCATTTGTTCTGTAATGCCTAATGAATATATCCACTAAAAATTAAAGTTGAAACTACATTCAATTTCAGGTATTCTGTTGTTTAAAGCAGTTGTGTATAAAGTAAAGAAAGATGAAATTACATCCAATTAAAAAAATTAGTTGAAAATTTATCCTACTAATATATGTAGAATGAAATTACAAAGAGTATATATATATATATATATATATATATATACAGTGCAACTTGGATAATTCGAAGCTAAAGGGACCACTACAAAACTTCGAATTATCCAAAACTTCGAATTATCCAAGACTTCGAATTAAACAAGTTACATCTTTTAACTTTAATTTCAGGTCCACTAAATGCTTGAAAAGAATATTCTGTCAATAAGTAAATATTTATTCAGAAAGATCATGGTATGAAAGACTTAAACACTATATGTATGTAAACAAAATAAGATTTATATTACGTAAGCTACAGTACATATTACATTCAATACAGAAAATTATAGTTTTTCAAAAAATTGTGCAATGTCTGATTGTTTTGGAATTCAGTCGCTTAAGGTTATCAAAATCATCAAGCATGTTTAGTGAACGGAAAACAGCTTCACTTACGTTGGTTTGTCCTTCAATGTACCGACGAAATTCGGCGCTATCCCGTACTCGTTGGCGATTTGGCATTTCTTCTTCACACCCTTTTCCACCTCGCGAATGACGGCGACCTTTTCAGCGAACGTTAAATTCTTGTACACGCGTGGTTTACTGAAAGACATGGTTACACTGACAGCAGGAAGCTCGAATGGCGTCTGAAGCGTCACGTGTCGAACGGTGGCGGGAAGGGGATTTCAGTTGTCACGTGTCGAATTTCTTAACGATGAAACGCCGAAAAGTCGTTAAGGTTCGAAATTTTTTATAAAAACTTCGAATTAAGGAAGTTGAGCTTCGAATTATCAAGGATTTTTTAACATTGATTTAATAAGAAATTCAAGGGACTAAGAGAAATCTTCGAATTAACCACGATTTCGAATTAAAGACGTTCGAATTATCCATGTATATATATATATATATATATATTTAATACTTTTAATTTTATTTATTAAATAAATTTTATATACTGTAAAGTAAATTAAAATTATATCCGATTTAAAAAATATTTTAATCGATAGTATCCACGGATTTCGTCGTTGAACAAATTAAGGTTTTAATTTTAGTTCAGCTGCGAATGACTTGAAGTTGGTTATGCAAATTTTACTGTTCACCGACTATCTTTAGTTTATCTCGATGATATGATTCTAATAAAAGAAAAAAAAATGTATTTAAAGATGTTCTCTGCTGTTCATCTCAGATTTATTTACGTAACAATGCCAATGATGTGGGCTTTCTCTCTATTAATTCGTCGTTAAAGTGAATATCGATACTAAAAATTCGCTGTTACGGTGATCAACCAGAAAGAAGACATGGTAGCTAAAAACTTTAATTTTTGCAAACTAACAATGATCCAAAGAAATCTGATATCGGCTTTGGACAGAAGTAAAATTCTCTAAATGCGTGTCTACAGCTGGCAGAATTTAAACATATTTAGATGAATATAGAGAAACAGTCATTTTGTTACAAGATATTGTAAATCTACGCTGTATGACCATTAATCACCGGACACCCTAGTAACTGGGTCGGTCATTCGAGCTCATCCACTCCCATGTCCTCAAACCATTCGGTTACAACCTTTGCTTTATGGACGGGTGTATGTCATGCTTGTAACGTCATCCTGACGTGTTGATATTGTTTACACGCGGCATTAACTACTATGTAAGTAACAGTGCACTACATAAAGAAATGTGTTAAAACCAATAACTACATATTGCATGATGTGCCAACCAAAATTTAAAATTATGCTATCAGGTATTTAGGGTTAATACAAAATGAAAACAGAAGCTTTTCTTACTGAAAAGTATAGATTTTGACATATGACGTTTTGGTATAACGGTGACGATATGCACTTAAAAATTGAAATGCATATGTAAGACCCCGTTAACCGTAAATCGTCAAAAGGTGCGACTAGATTCAGTCTATTGAAAAGTATGTATTAGCCTATCACTTTACTAAATCAGCAGTCTCAACAATGCAAATCATGATCCCAACTTTTTTGTTCCTTTGTTTGTATGTTTATTTGTTTGTTTCTTATTTTAACATTTTTCTGAGTAATGTGAACATCCAAGAATCGTTATGTCAATTTTTAATTTTCTAACTTAATCTGGAACAAAAAATTATTGACAAAAAAACCATTCTTAAAAGATAAAATCTATATTATTTATGATCAAAAATCATTACATGTTTTCGGGTTTTTCATAAAATATCTATTCTCAGTTAATCTAGCTGTTGTCAAGCGTGAATGAAGGCAGATGATGAGTTGTTTCAACTTTTTTTTTTCCACTGTTCTTCCTACTATCGATACTACTGCTTCAGCAACATAAGTATTCAGAGAAGGCTGGTCCTGGCTAACGATCGCCAATAAGAGTGAAGCAACAGTTTAAAGATGTCACTTGTGAACACAGGATTTATTAAAAATTAAATAAATATGTCTTAAACCTGCTAATCGGAAAATATTTACATCCTAACAGCAGTAGAGTCATCATAATTTTCAGATATAGTCTTAATGTCAAGCTATTATTATTTTTTAGAAATTCTAATTTTATTTAAAAAAAATAAAATGCATTATTTTGTACTAAGAAAATATTTTCTTAATCATTTAAATTTTTATTAAGCAAAATATAAGTTTCTTTTTGAAATATTTAGTTGACTTTTTTTTTTTTTAAGTCTGTTCAAAATTAAGAATAATTACAGGAAGCGAATTTATTTTGATGTAAAGGATATTTTGTTTTATGCGTGCGACTACTGACGAGATGTCATCTTCCTCTCGCTGATAGCCATTTCTACTTCACGTTCTGGCCAATCTTTGTCTTGTTATGCACTGTATTCTGGAGAACTGACAAATACTGCCTAGTAGATTATGTATGTTCGAAATCCGTTCGAGACGTACTGCGTGTGTTATGCGAGTACTAAGAAAAACGGTTTGATATTGATCTTGACCCATTTTATATTAAATTCCTTTGTCAGACTAGTTTTTAACATCTCTATTCTGACTCCCCCCAATCTAAGGTGTCATGCGGACCGTGCCGATGGATGGATGGCACTGGGGTTAAAAGTGTCCTGAACGGTGCCTCTAGGAAACCAGGTCCGAATCCTAGAGTAAATAAAAAAAGGGCCTTCCCTGCGGATGGGGGCAATACGCAGGATGACTGTTTATTTCCCCCTTTTATTCAAACTTGTATGGATAAAATTGATACAAAAACCATGGAGGGCTCTCTTGAAGAGAACTCCAAAAACATCCCTATCCAGCGCATTAACGAGGAAGCTAGCTTCCCCGAAACTGCAAAGGAGGGACGGCCTATACTGAAACCTCCGGAGACACAAAGTTCTGACTCCGGTAAGGAACCTTCAAGGGAACTTACCGAGAGAATACAGGACGCTGTAAAACGCGCCAGACTTAGTGGCGCAGAAAGATAAAAGAGGAAGAGAGCCAAGGCAGCAGCCTTGGCTGCCTCAAATGTAACTGCTGGAAGGGGAGCTGGCACAACCGGTGCACGAGGGAAGGGACGTGGAGGTTATGCCCTAACTGGACAACCAGGAAGGGCTGCCAACATGCCCACCCAAGGAGCATCGGGGACTGCTGCACCCTCATGTGGGACCAAGGGGTCTGGCATTAAGCGTGACAGATCCCAAGGAAACACACACAAGCAGCTATGCTGAGGCAACAGCTGCAGACCCTGCTCTTCAAGTAGCTATCCGGAAGTCTAATAAGAATGAGAACTTTATGGAAGAAGAGCAGATGGAGCTGTCCTATGCGGTGGGACGGCTGATACAATAACTTTAGCAAGGACTGGCTTCTTAGAACAGTCCCTAATATGAGAATCTGGGAAGGGGAGCACTTTCCGCAGTGGAAGCTGCAAATATACCCCGTCTTACCAGAGCTATGCTCTGGATCCCAGGCAAAATTACTAACCCAAGTGAGGCGACCTATCTGCTTGACAGGCAGAATTTTGGTCTTAAAGCCTCTACTTGGAGAATCCTGGAAACCAAGAAAGAGAAACATGGACTCAGGCTAGTCATTGGACTAGATGAGGACTCGATTAAACAGCTGGCAAAAATTAATTTTCGGCCAAGTATAAATCTAGATGTTGCGGAAGTGACTAAAGGAGAGACCTAAATTCTTGGAAAAAGGGACTCCTTTAGATGCCACAGAAGAAGACGCCACTGACAAGGAAGGACTCTCTCCTAAACCTGAAACAATGGAGGTCTCTAACTAGGTAAGTTTTGGTTTCTTTTGTTTTATTAACCTAGTAAACGTGCTAATTCATGTCTTATTCTTTTTCTTTCTTACAGATTAATCTTCAGCACTGCACAGCGGCTACTGCGGTACTTTGTAAAAGAATCACAGAGCTCGATTTGGATTTTGTCCTTATTCAAGAACCTTGGCTCTATAAGGACAAAGTTAGAGGACTGGGAGGATGTGGAAGATCTCTGCTTTACTGCTCACAGACTACTCCACGTGCCTGTATCTTTACAAAGCACAGGAATGTTTTCCTCCTCTCAGAATTCTGTATCAGGGATCTGGTTGCAATCAGATTCCCAAGAAATAACAGATGCGACATTGTTGTTGCATCCGCCTATTTTGCTCATGAACCTAATTCTGATCCACCTCCTCTAGAGGTAAAGAAACTGGTTTCTTACTGCATGAACTCTGGACTGCCTCTCCTTTTGGGATGTGACGCTAACTCCCACCGTACAGTGTGGGGAAGTAGCGATATCAATACCAGAGGGGAGGCCTTGCTAGAGTTTCTCTCATCTACCGATCTGGACATCTTAAATGTTGGTTCAGTTCCCACCTTCTCTACTCCTTATAGGGAGGAAGTTTTGGATCTTACTCTTGCCTCTACAGTCCTCAGGACTGAAGTATGCAATTGGAGGGTCTCTCAAGAGGTCTCCTTGTCGGATCATCGACACATTCTCTTTTCTTTGAGCGCGGAAGTGCTCAGTGAAGACCTATTTAGAAACCCAAGACTTACGAATTGGGATTTCTATAAGGAGGATCTTAAAAGTAACATGGCAGGTTTTCCTGCACTATATCGAGATGAGTTTGGCATAGAAAACTCGGTTTGTTCTCTTACAAATGCCCTCATCTCTGCTTTTCAGCAAAACTGTCCACTTCGTAGAAAACGAAGCAACAATGTAACCTGGTGGAATCCTTTTCTAGATAGACTCCGGACTAAGACCCGAAAACTGCTAAATAAAGCAAAATTCACGGGCACCAAGCAAGCCTGGGATTCCTATAAAGAATCTCAAAGGAAGTATAAACGTGCCATCAAGCACTCCAAAAGAACATCCTGGAGAGCCTTCTGTGATAACATAGGTACCTTACCTGTGGCCACAAGCCTCACTAAGGCTCTATCCAAAAGCTCGGAGACGAAGCTGGGATCGTTGCTACTGCCTAGCGGGGTCTTTGCATCTTCTGAGGAAGAGGCTTTCAGACACCTACTGGAGTTTCACTTCCCGGACTCAAGAGCTTCGGAGATTTCTTTTCAACAAGCAACCTTAGGCAAGGACTTTAATCTTGCCAAAAGAATTGTCACTTATGAAAAGGTTATATAAGCTATTGACAGCTTCAAACCCTTCAAAGCAGCAGGAGAGGATGAAATCTTTCCAGCCCTCCTTTTAAATGGAATGGAAATCATTGCACCTCCCCTTGTAAATATTTATCGCTCTTGTCTGGCACTGGGTTATATTCCTATGAACTGCAGGAAGACAAGAGTGGTTTTTATTCCTAAGGCAGGAAGGTCTGATTATACCTCTGCCAAATCCTTCAGATCAATCAGTCTTTCCTCTTTTCTTTTGAAGACTTTAGAAAGATAGGTTGATCGATATTTAAGGTGAGTTTCTCTTTAAAAACATCCACTACACAGCAGGCAATATACCTATCAGAAAGGACTTTCTACGGAAACAGCCTTACACCATCTGGTACATAGGATAGAACGTTCTCTGTCCCATGGGCAGATGGCCCTTGGCGCCTTTCTAGATATAGAAGGAGCATTTGATCACACATCTTATGACTCCATTTGCAATGCAGCTGAATAACATGGTATCGATCCATTCATTACTAGATGGATTAGAAACATGCTTTCAACTCGTACCATATGTGTACACCTTTCTGGCAACACTATCTCAACTAAGGCTATGAGAGGATGTCCTCCGGGGGGGGGTTATTTCGCCACTACTTTGGTGTCTTGTAATGGACTCCCTTCTTGAGGAACTACAGGAACTTGGTTTCTACTCCCAAGCCTATGCTGATGACCTTGCTATCCTTATTTGTGGTCTAGATCCTGGTACAGTTTTTGAGCTCATGCAAAGGGCTCTTAACTGTGTACAGGCCTGGTGCTGCAGTATCGATCTTAAGGTCAATCCTAGCAAAGCTACTATTGTAAACTTTACTAGGAAACGAAAGATAGGGAAAACTTTAACTTTAAACCTATTTGACAAACGAATTGATCTCTCCAAAAGCGTCAAATATCTTGGATCATTCTGGACTCCAAGCTGACTTGGAAAGAACATCTTGATATGAAGATCAAGAAATCTATTGCCACCTTTTGGATGTGCAGAAGGACCTTTGGCTGTTCCCTGGGGTCTTAAGCCAAAGATTATCTATTGGCTTTACGTGACCCTGGTTAGAACTGCGCTGTGCTACCCAGCCATCGTATAATGGACTAGAACAAGGCTGAAGACGGTTAGGATGCTTTTAAGCAGATTTCAACGTCTAGCCTGTCTAGGAATCACCAGATGTTTAGAGATGACACCTACTGCCGCCTTGGAGGCAATCTTGGATTTGCCTCCTCTCCATCTCTTCATAGAACATCAAGCCAGAAAAACCGCCTTTAGGCTGGTTAATCAAGGCAAATGGTGTAATAACACCTCCCATCATTCTAATATCTGGAGGGAAGCACAGGACTTATGTCCAATGCTTTCTCTCAGAACTTCTATGACTTCCTATTTTAACATGGCACCTAGCTTTGCCACGCATTTTCCTCGTAGAGAGGAATGGTTTGCTAAAGGACATGATCTTTTACCCTCCTGGAGTATTGTCTGGTTCACGGATGGATGCAGGATTGGAAACAAGACGGGAGCCGGAATATATGGGCTAAGACCAAGGGCTAGCTTCTTCCAAGTCCTAGGGATTTACTGCACTGTATTTCAGGCTGAGGTATATGCTATTCTTTTTTGTGCATATGAAAACCTCAATCGTCATTATGTCAACAGGACTATTTATATCTGCTCAGATAGTCAAGCAGCTTTGCACGCCCTGAGCAGTTCTTTTTGCACCTCTCAGCTTGTTGCTGAATGTAGGAAGGCGCTATCCTGCCTAGCCAGTACAAATTTGGTTTATCTGTACTGGGTACCTGGGCATTCAGGCATTGATGGAAATGAGAAAGCGGACCTGTTGGCCAGAAGGGGTTCATCTTTAACTCCAATTGGCCCGGAACCCTTTTTAGGTTTCTCATTCGATCTAGGCAAACGATTACTGGGAACTGTCCTGGGAAAACAGTTCCATAAGTATTGGATTGCCTCGCATGGTATGAGGCAGGCCAAGTTATTTATTAAAAGGCCTGACCATTGTTTTGCAATGTCAATCCTAAATTTAGATAGGAAACATTGCAAAATGATTACAGGAGTTCTTACAGGACACTGTACTCTTAATAGACACCTACATATACTTGGAATTTCCCAAAGTAATGTATGTAGGAAATATGTGGAATGGATCAGGAAACTCCTGAACACATTCTATGCCACTGTCCAGCTCTAGCTAGGAATAGATGGGAGATCTTTGGCAAGATTCGTATTACCACTGATTACATCTCCATGCTAAACATTAAGGTCATCTTGCAATACTGTAAATCTACAGGACTCTTCATGACCACGGAAACTCACTCATACGTTGAAGAATAATCATTGATTTAAACAATGTTATATGAGGGTACACAATGGACCCATGCATGAGGTCTGAGTGGTTAACGGCTGTTAGCCGACCCTCTTATATCCTTATCCTTATAATGCCTGTTAAGAAAAATTTGAACTTAGCAGATTTTTGAAATTGCCTAAATTTCAGATGGAAAACAAGTGATATTCGTCGAATTTTCATTCTGCAAATAAATAGCTTATCCCAAAATTTCTACTCAGAACATTTATAATTAAATAATAACCATAAATGTTAAATAATATATTATTTTTACGTGTACTGAAATATCTTGAAATCATAAGTGAAGCCGTACACATGTCTAAAACACCTTTTTTAAACAGATGTACGGCTTCACTTATGATTTCAGTATATTATTTTACTTAATTTAAATTTTCTTTTCATTTATACTGAATTTTTTTTTCTTCTTTGATGCAAAATTTGCAAAATGCAAAAATACGTCCAAAGAAAACAAATTAACTATAACGAACTCTAAAAGAATGAGAGGAAACTTAGTTTCCTGTTCAAAGGTCAGCTACAGAAGGCTTAGCTAATAATTAAGATAACATTTTCTTCCATAGTCAAAAATAAAATAAATAAATAAAATATAATTACATATAGAAAAATTAAGATAAAAAATGCGCCAAAAAAACAAAAACAAAAAAAAAACAGGACATAGTCAAGACAAATTTTAAATAAAAAAAAGAAGGATTGGTTGCTATTTAATTTAGAGAAACCACATGGTGAATAAACTAAACACTTCTGAATTAATTTTGTACAGCAACAGATCATGTCGGACACTGGGGCAAGCAATTAAGGAGTTCCATTGCGCAACTAACTAATTAAAAACCCTTTAATTAATTAAAGACTTCAGTAATCTGCTGAATGTTTTTTTTTTTGCTAAATTGAATAAGTTTAAACAGCTTTCTGAGTTTCGTATTCGTTACGCATCTTAAATGTTGAGAATTTAAAGACAGAAAGATAAAGTTAAGATGTAACGGACTAAATGAAGATTCAAATCAACAGCATTAACTAAAAGTATTTTTTTTTTAGTTTTTATTGTTGAATTTAATACAAAGAGCGAAACTAAAATGATTGATACAGGAAAATTATAATAAATTACTTCATTAAAAAAAAAATTAAAAAAAAGAAGAAGCTAATATTGCTACTTAATTGAAACAGAAATTTTAGTGAGAAAACTGCGTCTGGTTCTTCATTAAAAGGATCTCATTAAAAAAAAGTTCCGATTACTTTTTTTTTTATCAATTTCACATCCATATTGTTTCACCAGGCCCATGGTGCGGCTCGAGAAACTCTATTTGGTATACAGGCACTTCTACAGTCTTCTCTAAACTCAAAACGATTTGCATTGCCTCCACAGCCGGAATATTTCATCTTGATACATCTGTCAGATCTTTTATGATAGAAAAAGGCATCAGTTGTTATTCCAATGCAGTTATCATCGTTTCCTCCAACATTATTTCCCACAATGATCTCCAAGTTGCATTCTGTACAATGAAAATAGAAAAAGAAAAAAAAAAAAAAAAAGAAAAATTTTATTACTCTTGTAACTCTTTTCATTTCGTTCCTAGGAAGCAAAGGTTTCCAAATAGTTTTGTAGCATTTATCCCTTTCAATCAACATTGCGCAAAATTATTACTTTTTTGCATTAATTTCAACTTTAGATCGTATTCATGTAGTTCGTTTGGTATTAACGTAGGAAGCTGATTGTGAAGAAAGATTTATCCTACCACTGTGAGATACCAATTAATGTTATTCTGATTAATTGCATTAAATCGGGAGTTGAGCTTGTAGTGTGGACACTGAGTCCATATAATAAAGTTATTCTTTTCCATCAAAGTATGATGTTCACAATGACTATTCAATGTTCACGATGGCTTCTCCTAGCAGAAATGTTAAGATAAATATACGAATTTAATTGTTTACAAAAAAAAGAATGGAAGGAAAAAATTTCATTTTTTATTTTTTTCCTACTAAGCTTCAGTAATCATTTTCGACAGTCGTACTTCTCGTTGTCTTCAAATGTGCTATAGAATAGAAACAGATGATCTTTTAATACATAATACATTATTGAAAATTAAAAAATTTGTCTGTTTCCATTCTCAAGTACATTTCATACTGTTTAGGGTGATCAAGTGTTTGATAACTAATCAGGCTGAACTCGATAGTTGTTTGATTTTTGAGCTAAGAATTGACGCTCACCAAAAGAAAAGACGTCTTTTTTCTGTAGGTAATGTCGCAAACTTCCTAAATAGCATCTGGAGAGATGTTACTGAGTTTCGCATTAGGATAAAAGCCCAATTAGAGACTACTGTATACTAAATGCTTCTAATTCGGCTAAGAAATCGTCGAATAAATACATATGTATTTAATTCCCTAAGAAAATAGGGAATAAAACATATTTATCTTATTTGGGTAGCGGAACACTTATCTTGCTGTAGAATATTTTTATTCAAATATTATTATTTCAAAAACTGCCCAACATGACAAAAAAGGAAGCATTGGTTTACAGAATATCTGCTTATGTTAAAAAAGAGGAATTTCGCTGAACTACACATTTTATCTTTTCCTGAAACACAGAGGGTAAAATTTGCAATCAATTAGATGATCTCCAATTTCTTAATAATTAAAGAAATAATTTATCGAGTTCTGAAAAGGTAAATCTTATCTGATCTTTTATTAAAAAACAGTTAGGAACATTCGCCATTGTAATTATTTAGTAACAGATAATTAAATTTTAAGAACCACAAGTTAGAACTCTATAATTTTGTTTCTTCTTTTGAATCATTCAAGAGACGTTCTTTGACTAAATAGATGTCAATTACAACAATAGCACCATGAGATTACAAAGTTGATTAAAGTTAAAATAAATATATTAGGGTAGTTATTTGTTGCTATTTTATCATTGTACCACCCATCTTCTACATTAACATTATTATCCTCGAAGCTACTATTTATAAAAGTGAGATAGAAATCTCCTATTTAAATTTATCATTGTAATTTCTAAAATAGATAAATATTTATATACAATCTTTATTTTAATCTTGGATTTACAGTTTTTTTAGGAAGATTGCTGAAGTTATCAAGAAATAAATTTTAACGTGCAGGAAAGTATTACGAAATGAAATCAAAGACTGCACATAAATAAATAAACAAATCAAGCCTCTGGGATTGTCAATAGAGGGAATCGGCTGTTTCTTCTTCTTAGGGACTCACCAAACTCAAAAGGCGTGATTTGTTTATTTATGTGGAGTCTTTCATTTCATTTCTTAATAATTTTCCTGCACGTTAAATTTATTTCTTGTTATTACATTATACCTTTTTGGTTTTTTGTTTTCTTATAATTAAAAGCTTTTTGAACCTAGCGATTATTAGGTCCAAGGTTTTTTTATGTGCACTTTAGCACTTTTCCGTAATTGTTGTTTATTTTGTTCTGGAGTCACTTTCGGGAGCGAAGGTGACTTCCATTTATTTTCACGCCTTTCTGAGTTTGCCATCAAGGATGGGGCTGATGATTTACTAAGAAGACAAAACGGCCGTTCCCGATTTCCGCTGTTGACAAACTCAAAGGCGTGATTTGTTTGTTTATTTATCTTTGATTTCATTTCTTATGACTGAGGTTTTTGCCTGATTTTTAAAATTTAGATCGCCAATCCGATCAGCAAAGAGTTTTGGATTTGATATTATTTCCTTATATTTGAAGCAACCCTGTCAAAAATGTTCTGTGATAAACCGCCTGCTTTGATGAATGTTCTGTAAATGTTTCATTTTACCAATTAAATATCTGTACTTCAAATAAAATTACCTATATGTTCCACATTAAATTCGACGATGTAAATAAAGTTTTATACCACTTCCTCAATAAAATCATAGAGTCTGAATTTGATTAGTTTCTGGTTCTTCAAAAATTAAAATTCTCTATATTTATCGAGATATTAAGTAGATACTATATCTCCCGCATTCCTGATATCATTAATCAATATTAAAAAATTTTGGGTTTGTCATTTTACAACTTTTCTCCAAATTATTACGACCCAAAAGAGCCAATGATTTTGCATAAAATGATATCTATTCATATTTTTAATTTCTGATTAATATTTTAATATTAATATTTTTAAGTTACAAATGTATTTTACAATTACCAGATCAAAATAAACAAACTTCATATGGATATCAGTAAAAGAAAACAATTTTTTTTTTAACCAACAGTTTTTAAATTTAAATTGCTCAATGATAGTGTGTAGATCCATGTCTGAGGGATTTTCCCACTTCTCCTTCAGAACCAAACTACTGTCTCTGATCAATGATATGTGGAACAGTCACTCTTTCCTGTGACGTGAATTAATCTAATAATCAACGAAAAGATGCAATCCTTCATGAACTCTTTCTCTTTCCGAGATCCACAATAATATACAATAATACTCGTATCATTAAATCTAAATAGCACTAGGAATCTCTTTAATATAAAATCAATAAATAATTAATAAGAATAAAACAAATATTAAATAATTAAGTCAGCAATTTTCTAATTTTTGAATAAGACTAAGCGATTTTAATTTGATTTTCTTTTAGCAATGAATAAATGAAAGGCAGAATGTATTTTTATTTTTTAGGAATTGCGAAATAACTAAAGGTTTGTACTTACTTGGATCTGGAATCTTCAGAGAAGATATCTCAGCTGCAATTAACATAACAATCAGGCAAACAAAGATGACACTCTTCATTTTTGCTCAGGATTCAAATAAAAGCCAAAAAGAGAGAAGCCCTTAGACGTCTTTAATGAACGGGTTTTGCTTATTAGGAGCTTAAAGCTTGCCAATGAATTTATCTACAGTGAAACTTCCGTATTCTATTCCTGGACTCCATAAGAAAGATTAATTGGAAAGTCAAAGTTCTCACGTAATGAGATTTCAGAAATGTCAAGTTTATCTGAGAACAACATAGTTTTCAAATGTGAAATGTCCTTCTAATCACTGTTCTATTATGTGGAACAGTTAATTAAGTAAAATAATTCACTGAACACAAAATTCTATTGAGAGTCAAAACATTTGTATTTTTCTCTACTACCCTTAGATTTTTTGTTTTTTTTCATTTTACGTAAAGTTATCTCCTTAATAAATCTCTAATTAATTTCGCTTTTTGAAATATAAATAAAAAATTACTTAACATTTAAAATTCATTCTAACTTATTTTTATTTTTTTTAACAGAACTAACTTAATATAATAACAAAAATTTACTTAGCACAGGCCCAGTCCTAGTAGGGGACCCGGCGAGCTAAAAGTGAGGGCTCCCTCCTTCTTCAATGATAATATCTTGATCCTCCTCTCCGATCCAACTTTCCTAAAGCCTCCTTACAGACATTTTCTAAAATTGCATATTTTTTGGTTATCTACAGTTCGTTATAGTCGTGGGCATTGTTGAGCAAGCCGAGTTTTAAACAAAGAGAATAACCATTAAATTTTTATGCCTGTCCGAAAGGAAGTTTGATAATATTACAGTAAATAATAATGAAAAAAAAATCTCAACCAGCCGCGGGGCCCCAGCCGGTCGCCTAGATTCGCCTCCCCCAGGACTGCCGTGCTTAGCAGTGGCACCTAACTACAAAATTAATGAAAAGGCTTTCCTTTACATATTTATCAGCATATTATTCCTAACATGAAACAACTGTTCAGAGTGTCTTCGATAGCATCTCAATAGCAATGAATCATTTCATTCTTTAATCTATTCTCCAGTGCACAATAAGTACTTTTTTTAATCATGTTTGAAACATTAAGAAAAATATTTTAAATGCTAATAGATGGATTGGGTTTAATTTCAAACAGACCAAAATTAGTCTATTCCTATTATAGGTCAGTATTACATTTATATATTTTTAATTTATTCAGTTTTTCATAAAATTGTAATATACTGTGGCAATCAGCTTATTTTAATTTCATTTCCAGTGTTTTCATATTTTCTTTGGAGCTGTTTTTTGGTCTATTATTGTGTACAGTTTTTCTTTTCCTTATCATTTTATTCTTTTTCATTGTTGTGGAAATCGAAAAAATTAGCATTTCTTTCAAAAGTAAGTAAAAAATTGACTTCTATAACATTTAAGAGAATAAAACATTTGCTTTATTTATTTATCTGTTTATTTACACATTTGATGTTGCAAACATAGTGGACGGTCGGGCTGACCACCCGACCTCAACTTCGTCCTGTTGGTCACGAAACGCTGGGAGCCTGATCTCCCGCGCCCCAAAGGCCTGTCCAGGCCTGTAGAGGGATACTTTAATCCTTGCTTATACAGCATTAAAAAAAAAACTTTATTTATTTCGCAAATTAATTTTGAGATCGGTGAATATACGATGTCCCAGCCCATTGTGGCCTTCTCCGCTTAACTCTGCTGTACTGCGGGTTGATGCCACACACATGGGGTTGCTGCCACACACTTCATAGTCAGTTTGCCAGATGATTCCCTATCCCGCGAGAATTTCGAAAACTCCGGCCTTATTCCTTGTCTACATCATAAAGGGAACCTCTGTGCAAAATTTCAGCTTTCTAGGTCCAAGGGTGGGCATTGATGAGTCAGTCAGTGAGTGAGTCACGACTTTTCTTTTTATATATGTAGATTTTCATGAATTTTGTTTTGTTTGATTAGGTCTTTATAGATTATATTTGGATATGTTATTTTCTCATTTTAACTCTTATTATCCGAGATTCGTTCTTTACATATTATTCCTGGTGTTTCGATATCATGCTTATTTATGAAAATGTGATCTATATTAAGTCAGCGTGGGAGATTAGACTTTCATCCCCCCCCCCCCGAGACAGTGCGCTGTCTGAGGGAGGCCTTTGTCCAGCAGTGGGCTGCTAAAGGCTGTTAGATAGATAGATGGATAGATCTATATTTGTTTTCGTATTTCCATGAAAATACAGTTGTTTCTTGTTGTCCCATTATTTAACATAAGTTTTAGGTTTCTGTACTTTTTATTCATTTAGAAAAGATCTATATTTTCGTCACCAATTAGTATAGTTGGACAGTTGTTTAATATATTTTCATTTTTTATGAATAGATTCTCTAATTCTTTAGTAAATTTACCTTTCTTTGTGTTTGGTGGTTTATATATTGCTAAAATGTTAATATTTTGTGTTTGATAATACAAACACATTTTTCATAACGAAACATATTAGGTTTTATTACAAAACTTCATGATAAATAACGTGTTTTGTGAAAATTCTTGAATCATTTTCCAAAAGATTTCCTTGCTCCGACGTTTTAGTAATTTATAATTTAACATTTTGCTTACAGAATGACAGACAGAATAACGGTTTTATAATATATAATAATAATAGCCAGGTACCGCCGCTTCGCTCCGGAACCCTTACATATATAGCATTCAAAAAACAAACTTTATTTATTTAGCAAATTAATGTTGTGATCGTCGGAGAATATATAACTTCCCAGCCCGTTCTGGCTTCTCAGAATAACTTGGATGTATTGCGGGTCGGCGTCACACACCGAAAATTCACATTTTTGCATGTATCTTGCAAACGCTGAAGCGTTTGAGAATAAGTGATCCATCGTTCGATAGTACTTTCAAATACCAACATTTTCTCAATATAATGTACTCTTCCATCTTTTTTACTTTTTGTTTAAATTGAGAAAAAGTCAAAATTTGACCCTTTAAAAGGCGACATCTTGGAAACCAAAAAAGTTGCTCGAAAGATTTTTGTAGCATTTTGTTTGTCTTAAAAAGATCTATATTTTATCCATTTACATGACCAATCTATCTCTTATAGTTTGGTCACAAAATTGGAAAAACGTAAAGTCTTATGACAGACAAAATAACGCTTTTATAATATAAGATTTTAAAAAGTTATCTAAAGTTTAATAAATTTCATTATTAAATTCAAAACAAAACAATACAAGAAGAAACAGATCAGTTTACGTAATATAGAAACGACATGATATTTGGATTTGTCTTAATGTCGTACAGTATTGAATATAAGATATAAGAAATAAAATCTTACTGAAGTAAAATATTTTTTCTTTGATTATCTGAAAATTTAAGTCATACCTGAAAATTTATCATTTCTTATAAATTAAAGAATTTAAATCAATTTTAAACTAACGAAAAAAATTGGCAAATTAATTAGGCATTTAGGAAATACATTGTGAAAGAAAAATTGAGAAATAATTTCTAAAAACGCAATTTTTTTTTAGGTTTTTATTTTTATTTTATTGCAGTAATTAAAGAAGAGAAGATCTAAGTTAATATTTTGAAATAGATAATATTTAAGTAAATGGTTCCACTACAAAAAATTAAAATTATGCATAAGTTGTACAGGTTTAAGCATTATAAAAAAATGAATAAGCAATGAATAAGCAAAATGAATAAGCATAGTTTTTTTTCTATGTCAACTTATTGGCGGTTCCTTGCTACATTTACTTCCTCTTCAAGCTCCTTGTCCATGTAATTTCAGTGTAAGGAGCCGAGTAGTAGTATTCGGAGGAAGTAGCTTTCTTTGGAAGACAGGCTTTTCTACACTCTTCCCTACTGTCGAAATGATTTGCGTTACCTCCACAGCCAGAATATTTCATCTTGAGACATCTCTTAGATCTTTTGTGAAAGAAAAAGGCGTCTCTTGGTGTTCCATTACATCTGTCGTCATTTCCTTCAACGTTGTTTCCCACAACGATCTCCAAGTTGCATTCTATACAATGAAATATAGAGAAAAAGCAGAAATTCACTCATCTCTTGTTTTATATTTTTCTTAAATATATCTTTTACATTTATCTTTAAGATATTACAGGTTGTATATTTTAGATTAACAAAGAATTTGTTTAGAAGACAAATTGAGATTTAAAAAAAAACAGTCCTATGTTTTTGTAGAGTGTGTACCGTATATGCTCCAATAGAGGCCCCCGGCGTTTATTTGCAAAACTAGCCTCGGCTCCCGGCGCTTAATAGAGACCGGCTGCTATTAGAGGCCGGCCATTATTAACAAAAACCTTCAGAACGCAATATTTTTACACATAAATACCGGCTAATAATACAAACAGCTACCTTATTTGAATTTCACATGCTACATAAGACTGTTAAAGATAAATGGCAATGTCTTTCTGTACCTTTCTCTGCTATTCGTCGTCCGAATCCGTAATGACGGCCGGCCGCCTCACCGGAAGTTTCTTTCGCGTATTCCAGCGCGTGAATCTTAAAGGCAATGGCAAATGACCGTTTCGGCGGCATTTTGTAAGGCAATGTACCGTAAGGTATTATGCACGACTATAAAGATACGGACGCTTACACGAATACCGGTAGGCAAATATCAAAGACCCAGCTACTGTTAAGAGATCGGCTACTATTTGGCCGTGTCCCCTCTGCAGCCCGGCGCTTATTAGAGACCTGCGACAATAAGAGCCTCGGCGTTTATTGGAGCATAAAGGATACTTCATAAAAGAAAAATTATGCAGTATACTATTAGAAGATATTACTTGAAATTAATTTGAAATTTGTTGATTTGTTTAAATCAAATTCAACAACTCCTAATCTAATATTTACGATTTTGTAAAGCCATACCTCATTTACTCTAGTAATTTTATATTGGTCTTTTGTGGCATCATTTATCACAGCAAATAATGAAAATAGCGATTAATGGTCTCCTATACTATTATGGAATTATAATAAGGATTTTTCCTTATGATAATGGACAATTTTAATAACTTGAAGAAATTAAAGAATTCTGAGGTTGATCTCAGTAGATATTAATTTTTCTCGTTTCATTCATTTTGAAGTATGATGAAAGATTACTATTGGTTAAAGCAAATTTCCGTTTTAATGCATATCGAAGAAAAAAAGAACGCATGAGTTTTTTATTTCTGGTAATGTATAAACTTTAATATTATATTTAACAATCTTTTCAGAAAGTTTCAATTTAAATCGACTTTAAATGGCGGAACATTATGAGTTGTTAAGTAAGGTTGCTACATCTTATTCCATCAAAAATAATAACTTAAAAAACAGATCGTTGTAAGATTAAAACACTTAAAGGTCTCCTAAGTCTACTGAAGAATGGCTTCTTAGGTTATTTCTCAAATCGATTCAAACTTTATCTTAATTTAAAGATGTTACAATTGCTTCTGTACTTTTGGAATGCCTTGTTATAAAGATGATCTTATACTGTATATCCTTCTGTCTCTCGACTTCAATTGCACTCTATACTGCTTGGAGATAAATGGATAATTAATTGAAACTTTTTTTTTTTCATAATTTATTAAAGGAAAGCAATAAAAGCTGAAGCTAATCACTAACATGGTGTAATTCAACCATCTATTGTTAGTTTCAAATTGGAAATTTTATAATCATGTGATACAAAGCAAGAAAATGTTTTTCTAAAATCAAATGCGAAATGAGCTATACTAGTAGTGGCGATAGACCATTATCTGGATTATAGCAGTTCAATAGTTCCTCATGCCCAAATGCACCAAACTTCAATTAACTTTGACGGCTGCATTGTGGACGTAACTAAAATTAGTGGGGGGGTGCTGCTGCAGAAAAATTTTAGACTTTGTTTTAAAATTGTGTGAAAGGAAACAAACATGTATCAAAAGAAATTTATCAAGTTTATAAATAAATTTTCTTTTTATACATGTTTGTTTCTTTAACACAATTTTAAATCAAAGGCTAAAATTTTTCTGCAGCAGCACCCCCCCCCCCACTAATTTTTAACTACGTCCCCATCTCACCCATCAAAGTAATTGAAGTTTGGTTCACTTGGGCATCATTCTTTCAAAAATTCCTTGGAATTCTTTGTTAATATGTTTTCAGCATGGGAACGCAGTTGACAATGGATGCAGTGAAGTTAAAATGACTCAAGATGCTCGATTACTCATTAACTAAAAATTAATCGTTGATTCAAAATGCTCTAGATACTTGATTTCTAAGAAAAAAAAATTGTGTGCATTTTGGATTTTACTTTCTTACACTTCTTTATGCACGTTAAATTTATTTTAATCTAGTTGATTTCTGTTTGAGTGAAGACAATTCAGTTGAACAGAATCTTAAATTATTGCAATAGGGTTTTCTTGTTTTGTTTCTTCTCTCCAAAAAAAAAAAAGTAAATCCTTTATTATCAACCGTTTTAAATGCATAAAAAATGAATTTATATTGGTGTCTAAATGGAGTAATATTGAAGAATTTGCATCAAACCAATGAAAAACCTACATTATCAATGATATATTCAAACGTAGACACAAAAAGCAAAAAACGGATATAATTTATATCGACGTATTTCCTTATTTTTAAATTCCGACTCCATTCTTGAAATCGGTAACACACGTTACGTTCATCCACAAATTTTTTAAAGTTATTAATGTAAAAGAGTTATTCATGTAATGAAATGTATTATTAATCTTAACGTAAGTGCACTTAACGTAAAAAAAGAGTAGAAGTAAAACAATTAAGTTTTTTTTTATTTTATTTTTTAATTTACATCATTGATTGTATGGAAAGTAAATTAACAAACCAAATTATTAAAAGAAAAAAAATGAACAAGTAGCTTGCACTACATCAATCCCATTCTCACTAATCCAACTCTTTATCACCAAACTCAGCTGCAGTAATCGAGTCTTTGGATAACTCGACGTAGCTTTTTCCGACTACAAACTTTTGTGTGTGTTCAAGCGTTGTTAGGGACATCCAAAATCTTTAGAACTCAATAGGAGCACACAATTTTATACACAAAGCAATGAAAATCAAAATTATATGTACAAGAAGCAACATGTTTCTGCTTTGATTGGAATTTAGTCTCCCTATAATGAGTACGGCTATTAGGCATTTCAAACATTTCAAACATTCCTTAACGAATTCTGATACTACATGGATCTGTAATTATATTTCTTTGTTATATTTGTTTTTAATTTTTTAATACATTATTATACATATGTCTTAATGAGCGATTTTTTTTTGGAGTGATAAAAGATTCAAATAGGTTTATTCGTTCACTCGCAGATAATTATGCCAATGATTCGGATATATTTCCAATGCACTTAGTAAGTTAGTGTGCGAATAGGTTTTTATTTTCAATAAACATTCCTTACACCAAATTCCACGTTTCTTCTTTCGTTTTGTCCTTTTGGAAATAAGGACACACGCAGCCAAAGCGAGCAAAGCGTCGTCGTCCGAACTCGACATAACTCAACCATAAAATGAGACTTGTCAAGTATACAGTACCGTGTTGTGGCGAGGGGGTTTTGGGGCATACTTGAGCACCAATTATACTTGTCATGTATACTTGATCGTGTGTAGCAGCCTTTAAGGGGTGTACATAACCTACAGATTCAAATTTAATGTCACCCTCGAAAACATTTCTAATGAATAAAGAACAGTTGATATTTCTCCATCATTTAACTATATTCAGCCCTCTCATTTTGCAATTTTATAGAGGAGATCATAGCAATAGAAAAGTATTGGATAAAACTAAAATTAATTTCATTGCCATTAGTGGTTATTTTCTTTAACATATTGCTAAAAGTATTTTCTTCATTACAGCACCACAAGAATAATTGACTCAACTTTCAGTAATGAAAATATGCAAAAAACAAAAAAAAAAAAAACAGACAAACAAACAATCAAGTGCATTTCCTTTCAAGAAGGAATAATATTTGAAATACAGCTTGAAAACCATTAACATTTGTCTTTTTGTACTTACTTCGGCCTACCCTTGCAGAAATCTTGCCTATGACTAATACAGCAATCAGAACAGTAAAGATGATCAGTTTCATTTTGATTCAGATAGAACTTGACCAAAGCTTAATGAAGTCTGAAATGGATTTAGCTAACAGACATTTGTTAATTACTTAAAGCTTGCCATTGAATTTATCTAAAGTGTAACTTCCGTATTTATCAATAAGAATGTTTAAAAGGTTAAAGAGAATATCAAAGTTCTCCTATACATAGAGCCCAGAAAGGTCAACTTTATCTAAGTTGTTTCCAAATGCTAAAACTTCATCTAATCACTGCTTGGTTACAGGAAATAGTTAATTAACTTTAAAATATGGAAGGAATTTGTTAAGAGAGAAAAGATTTATGTAATAATTTTTTTTAGATCAATAATTTCATAAGATAGTATTATGAAATAAAAGAAAGGATTTTAAATGTCAAATCAGTTAACATTGTAATTGATATCCTTACCATCAAGCCTGCAGCCTAGCTAGCTAGATTTTTTTTGGGGGGTCCGGTACCAAATGGTTGAAATAATGCACCAAAGCTTGACCCGAAAATAAAGTGGATCTTATTTTCCAAGCAAAAAAAACGTATCTTCCATATAAAAATAAACAGCTGAGACATGCATCGAACCCAAATTTGCTCTATATTTTCGCCCTCCACAATTCGCCTAGATATGTTGAAATTGGTTTATACTAAGATGGCACAAGTGTAAGCGCCATCTTTTTATCATCTCAATTTCATGTTTTTGATTTGAAATATGTCAATTAATAATTAAAGCTCTTTTTATTTAAACTTTCAACTGTTTAATAAGCTTTTATTTCCAAAACCAATAGCAGTTTTTCATTTAATATAAATGTTTGTCTTAATTTTACGTATTAGGTAAAAATCAGTGAGTTCGAAGTGACTTTGTTTTTTTTTTTATTATTATTATTTCGTCGCACGATTTTAATGGCCAAGCAGCGATAAAGTTAAGTTGAGATAGTATGAACTGATCTTTTGTGATGAAAACCCCATGTTTGTGGTTTAAATGAAAATATTTGCCTAATCCTAATGCAATAATTAAAATTAGAATTATTAAGTAGAACTATAAAAAAATAGTTTATTTAATTCCAATAGCACTGGGTTTTTTTTTTTTTTCATTAAATTCATAAATCCTACATAATTAAAAAAAACGATTTACGTCCTGTCGGATGGAATGGAACCTGGACGTAAGTCGAGGGATGTCTTTATATTGAAAAGTGGTTTATATACGTTCAAGAGGACTTATGTTTTGCTAAATTTTTATTGACTCAATTGTTAATTAAAATCCTACGAATTACTAAAATTTAGGTTTCGTAAAATAAATAATAATTCTAATCTATTTTCGGATTATACGAGGAACAAGACTTTATTACTGATCATCGGAAACGCAGTGGTGCCTCAAGAGAAAAAAATGAACAATAAAAAGACTTTATTACTTTTTAAAATCACGATAAATGTTTTATTTGAATTCTTAAATTCGCATCAACTGTAGCTATTTCTAGAAGCTCTGGTTTAAAACCGGGTCCGAACAAAATCTACTCTGATAAAATTACTCCTTCAGGGATCCTTCTTTTAAACAAAGACTAAACAGGTATTTCATTTTAATAGTTTTGCACTATATATAATGTTAAGAAAATGTTTTTTGTAATAATTTTATAGTGGATCAAATTATTACAAAACAAAAAAGTTCGTGTTACAGTTTGTTTGTATTAACTATTTTACATACTAATTTAAGTGTTTTTATTTTGATTGTTCAGGGGAAAAAAACGCGATACTGAGACACTTACAATACGTGGGCTTTAATTTTAATTAAGATTTTTTTTTCCCTTTTTTTTTTTGTTACGCCAGTCCTATTAGGTATACATAAATAAAACTGTATCCAATACCTATGTTATAGTTGCTGATTGTTTTAATCTTTTAGTGAACATTAACGAAATAGAATTAAAAGATAAGTTTAAATTATCATTGATCACATCTGATTTTAAGTTAACTTTTATAATTTTTATTTTTTCAGACTTGTATCTTGTTTAATTAACAAAAAAGGTGGTACATAACATTACCATGTATTCTTTTACCAAAATTATTATTGAGATTAAACCTTTCAAAAATCCTTAACCAATTTTGTGTTGTAGTAAAACTAGACACATAATTATTTCTTTCGTTTTTAACTAAATAGAAATTCATCATTAGTATAAATTTTTCTTTAATATGTAAAATTTTATACTTTTCTCTAATACAGTACTTTGTTTTTCCAGAGTAGATTTTTCTTTAAATTAACATATACATAATTAAAAATTTTCATAACAGTTTTATTAATAATGTTTAATTGTTTATTATTTATTGAAATCCAACAATGCAGTCCATAATATTCGTAATAGAGTCTATAAGAGATTTATATAATATTAACTTTTATTTAAAAGAAACATTTCTTTTACATGATTATTACGAACTTACTTTTTTATTTTTATTTCTGATTAACATTGTTTTTTTTTTTACAGTTAATATTCATTTTAATATTAAATATTTCATAACATTATTTAAATCATTTTGAAGAGAATAATAAGCATTTTTTTGGCTTTTGTTACTCGACATAAGCAAGATATCATCAGCATAAACATATATTTTTGTAAGCTTAATGCAACTGCTATTAGAGTTCATATGTATATTAAAAAGTAATGGGCCTAAGTTAGAGCCCTGGGGAATACCCCTTTTAATATTATATTATACAATTTACTTATATGTTCATTTATTATAATTTTTTTTTTTTTTAAATAGTTTTCCAATAAGTTGAAAACATTTCCTCTAATACCCACGCAGTCGAGCTTTTTTAGGAGTATACTATGATTTTTACAGTCAAAGGCTTTTTGAAGTCAATAAAAGCTATATACTACATTACCCTTATTTAAGTTATTATTAATATTTTCTTTTAAATGTTTTAATAATTTAACTGACTGCTATTATTTTGGTAAGGATATTGATTAGCATTAAGTAAGTTCCTACTTTTGATGTAACTATTAAATGATTTAGTTAGAAAACTTTCCACAGTTTTGGATATACTGTATTTGACAATAAAGAGATAGGTCTGTCATTATTCAAATCATTAGCATTACCTCCTTTGAAAATGGGAGTTATCAAAGCTATTTCCCAAATAGGGTAAGGTAGGGTAATAGGACGAACTTAAGCTTCAGAGATTGTCCCTCGGCTTAGTAAGTGATTTAAAAACCTGAAATTTGAAAGGACACTTCTTGGAACCTTTATGTTCAATAAAAAAATATGAAACGATATTTTACCTTCTCGAATTATGAAAAATATTTCACCAAAAAAAAAAAAAAAAAAGAGTAATTTTCGTCATCTTACCCTACCTAAGGGATAAGATGACGAAGGGGGGGTGGGTAAGATGACGAACAGATAAAAGTATACATTAAAATAAAAACATTTTATTTTAAAAATGCAGAGAAACAACTTCACTTACTAACGTGTGGCATGAAGTAAAAAAATCAAAGATGAAACACTTAAAATACAATAAGAGATTGCTCGTAATGAAACAAAACTTTGAAGAATTAGATACAACAAAAATTTAGAAGAACATTATTGTTGGCTCTGGCACGTTATGTTTCTTTGCTGCAGCATTTACACTTGAGGTTTTATCTTTTACTTCAACAATAGCTGCATTCATTGTAGCGTTATCCCACTTTCCCCTGTCACTTTTTCTTGTATAATTTCGTGGCATGTTGTTCATAATACCTAAAACATTCATAGATAAACAGTCATACATGAGGATTTAAAATAAAAGAAAAAAATAACTGCAACTAAAATTCAGTTTCAAAACCAATTTTTAAAATAGGACAAAAGCTATTCATAAAAGGTACTCAAAAACATGTTGGGTAAGATAACAAACTAAGCAAACTTCTCGTCATCTTACCCGCCCTGCCATTCGTCATCTTACCCCACGACGCCAATTTGGTTTAGAACTTATTTATCATTACCGTAGCTTATCGTAAACAACCTACACCACACATGGTTCTTTACATTATGGGTTGTATTTTGAGAATATTTTATGAAAGAGCAAAAACAACTTAACGTAGTCCAGTAATTCCTTACGCTGTGAAGTCCAGAAATTACTAACGCACGGGAAACAAACACATCTTAGTCGCTACTGCTCGCAAAACAATCTGGCCCGACATACCTTGCAGTGAACTTCGTTACCAATCACCTGAGTCTCAGAAAGTGCTTGGACAGGTGCTCCTATCTACGAATGCGTTGGAGAAATACCGAGTTCGTCATCTTACACGCTTCGTCATCTTAACCGACTCTCCACTACTCGTAGTGGAAATATTTTTAATTAATTCAACAATCCTTATAATTTTTTTATTTCTTTAATTTTAATAAGGTCACATCCCGATGAATGACAATTTTTTTTTGGTTGATTATAATTTTTTGTATATCTTGATTATTCGGTAAAAAGAGTGCAAAGTAATTTTTGATATGATTGTTTTCACAATCTATAACAAATTCATTAGCGAAAAACCATTTATACCCTCATTTACTTGTAAAACTTTTTTACTAAAATCCTTAACATCGTAGTTATTTACAACATTCTGTATTTCTGATGAATTCTTTATATTATTGTGTGGTTTGCAATTAATAAGTTGGTTTAAAATTTTCCATTATAGCCCAAATCATAAAACAAGATTTAATGCTCATTATTCAAGAAATTGAAGAAACGCAAATGAAAATATTTACGCACTATAAGCCTTTTTATTTATTCATTTATGTTCCTAGCAAGGCATTTATTTTAATTTTTGAAAAGGTTTTCCAATTCTGTGTATGTATCCCTCTGTGCGTAACACCAGAGAAAAAATTAGAAGGAGAGAAGAGCCAGAAGAAAAAAAAAAAAGAAATATCATAAAGATTAAAATTTAGAAGATTTCAATGTTCATTTCATCATAGCCTATGAATTATAATCAAGCCTTCCAAAAAACAAATTCATTCATTTTAGAGAAATCCATTTCTCTAAAATTTCTTTAATGTTTTATGATGAAGAATTTTTTTTTTTTAATCCTCTCATTGGGGAAGGGTTACAAGTTTTCTGGTATTTTCATTGTTCCACGACAGATCTGTTTCGAGTTACCCTCTCTCTACGCTGGAGTATCTCAAAAGATCAGTAACTTTCTTCCTCATATCATTATAAATGATACTGAACCTGTCTGTGACACTGTGGATAGATCTGGAACAGATCACAAACTACTCATGCTTCAAGGCGAGAACAAAGAACTACGAGAAGAATTGTAAGAGGAGATAGCCAAAGGAAAATGTTTCGGTTAGAATCACTAGGAAATTACTCTTTTTTAGCGTTGAAATTGAAATTGATTTAGCTGTAATATGTATCAACGAGGAACGACAAGAATTCATTACAGGGTGGGCATAAAAGAAAGCGGGGTTTCAAAAACATGTATTGCTTAACGTATGTAGTCATACGTCCAATTTAGAGATTGGAAGTGCAATTATCCAAGTTTGATGTGCGACACTCAAAAGTTCCTCAGCGTGGACACCTTTCGTCACCCGAGTAAGTTTTCTAGTAGGTTTATGATAACAAAGAGCAATACGACACTGATAAAAATTCCTTTAAGCAATGTCAAAGTGAACCGTTACGCAAGTAAACCATAAATAACCCCAACTGACATTGAAAAGTAGCAATGTAAATTTTGTTTCAGATTTAAAAATTTTTCCTTTCAGATTTGAAATTTTCTTTTTGTTATCTAAAAATACAGTGGGGCCTCGTACCACGAACTTAATTCGTTCGACAAACAGGTTCGTGGTACGAAACGCAATTTACCATAGTATCCTATGGGAAATAAATTAATTGGTATCCGACCCTCCACAAAAAAAGGCCACCATTTACATACACTATTTATTCTTCTTCATGGTTACAGGTTCAAGCGTATAGGTTTTTCATGTTCAAAAGCTTCAGGTTCTTCATGTTCTTCTGCCTGTTTATGCTTTTTAACATTGAATCGGAATGGCGAACCGTCGTTGTAGCGAGCAAAGTTCCGAACATTTCCGCGAACTTGTAACAAAAGCCTGTAACATTTAAGCGATCCATCGTTTATCGGTATTCCGGCGAACCATCAAAGAGTGTTGCGCGAACTTGTTGCAACACGTCAGGACGCAGTGGCGGATTTAGCACTTGAGAGGACCTAGGCGCAATTCAATTTTGAGGCCCCCTCTAAATATTTTCATTACCAGTGGCGCACCAACGCCTTTGGGGGCCCGGGGCGGGAGTTCCATTATTCCACAAAAAACGGAATCTCCAATTCAACAACCAAAAAAAAAAAAAAATTAAGAAATACTTGGGTGGATGCGGCCCGTAGGCTGACTGGTGGGGGCCCCCCCATATTTTTTTTTCAAATTAAAAAAAAAAAAAAGAAAAGGAAAAAATAGTTTTGAAACCACTATTTAAAAACAAAAAAAAAAAGAATTTTTGAGAGGTAAATTTTGAGGCCCCTTGATTTGTGAGGCCCGTGGCGCGCGCCTCCTGCGCCTATTGGGAAATCCGCCACTGTCAGGACGGGAGCAAATATTTCGGCGATCATTTCATTTCTGTGATTTTACTTCAGTTGACGGCTAGTATTGGTGAAGTGAGTTTGATTTCCGTGTGTAACTTTTCCCCTCCAAAATGGAACGGTCCAAAGAGATTATATTAAAGTTCATCGAACTTTATCAAAATAAAGAAATAATTTGGAATTCCAAAAATAAAAATCATTTTAAAAAATGTTAAAAAATTGTTCAAAAATGTCGCTGGTCTGTACGAGGCTTAATATCTCATGGAGTACTTCAATTTGAACCCGGATTTGTGGTGCGAAAAAATGTTCGTCGTGTGAGAGTTCATAGTACGAGACCCCATTGTATATAAATTTACTTTTGCAGTTCAACGTTATTTCCTGTTCAACGTTAAACCAGTCTAAATGAAACATTTATTGTTATTTCATTTCTCTGATTTAATATCCAAACTAAGTTATAAACATTATTTTTGTCTTTGATGTAACTTACATAGGAACCCTTATGAGCATCAATGACCGATCAAAACCAAAAAATGAAAAAGAGAAAATGAAAAGAAATTGAGCAGAATAACATTTTAAAGGGCGGAAACGAAGGTGAGAGAGAACCTGAAAAAACAAACCAAGATCTGAAGTTAGATGAGATGGTCATTAGGGTTAAATTCCCACGCATCTAGTGGTGGATCCTTGAAGGACACTTTTGAGCAAAACTCTAAGTTACCTAATGAAACATTTATAGGCCTGATTGGTGTAGTCTACTATTTACTGTTATACAACATTTCGGACGAATTACCTCGTAGTTAATAAAATCAAACATAGCTGTGGGGGGGAAAAAAAAGCTTATCTATTTTTACTGTACAATTTAATTTTGAATATTAAGATCTGGTATAGATTAAATTATAAATTAAAGGAATTATTAAATAAAATACTCATACTTTTGATATATATTCTGATGTAAAGAAAGTATATCCAAATGAGCAGTTTGAATCGAAGAGCAAAGATCTGACACTGTACGAGACTGAATCTTGAACATTCAGGTTTTTCTATACTTTCTCGATGTCTTTGTTTTCTTCATCTTGAGATCAGGTAAATGTACGGGCGGAAAAGGCAGACATCCTGTAATTATGAATTTCCTTCGAATTTCGGAGGGATTTATTAAAAAATAACATTAATGGGCTACTCTCTCTCTCATGTCGTATTAGTCAATCAAAATGCTCATTCTCTCATTAAGTTTCCTCTTCGGGACACATCTGTTTTCATCGGCAACTTAAAGATCATAAAGGTCTCTGAAAAAACAAAACAATGAATCAATGGATTTTTTTTTTATTACAAAAACTTAAAGGTAAACTTCCCTCACTTTCTAACTTATAAAATTTCAAAATCCAGTTAAAACCATATCCAGTAAAAAATCAAAACAGAAACATTAGATGCTGGCATCCTTGCATTTCGAGGAGATAAAACATATGATTTAAACGATCAAATTCTACAATTCCACCATTTGAGTAAAGCTCTTATTACTTTCATTTTATTACGTTCATTTATTGCAGTTAATGTTTTGATGAAACATTAAACTTGATTTTTTCTATCTCGTGAATTCGACGAAACTTTGGAAAAAAAATCAGTCTGTTCCTCGTCTATGATTGGCTATTGTTCATAATCCAAATAAGATTGGCTGACATCCATCTAATTATATGCTGATGTTTAAAGTCTTCAATGATTAAATAAATCTAACGACCCTTTTCAAATTTAGATACGTCGTCTACATAACTAAGACACAAAATTAATGAAAATCCAAAGACAAAATATTGACCAAAGTGCCAATACAGTCTACTAATCTTTAATCAACCAACGTTAGGATTCTGTTAGTTCAGAACTTACTATTTTAAAAATTCTATCTCTGAAATAATGGCTTTTTGTTTGGCAGGTTTTTTTCAGTGATACGATGTTTTCCGTGGTAGTATTTGTTTGTTTGTTTCTAATTTATAATTGCCTTGATGAAAACAATGCCTTGATGAACAAAGACTGGGAGAAATATAAGGTAAATTTTCAAATACTAACTTAAATTTCTGTTTTAGTTTTTGTTGTAATTCTGTATTTGAACTTTTATTTGTGATTGGCAGAGAAATGTTTCAATTTTATGCTGTTTTCCACTCTTCAATTGATCACTTGAGAAAGAAGTGATGTCAAAACTAACATTATACTGAAACGAATTAACATCTACAAAAATGAAAACTGCAGTTTAATAAAAATCTATTTTTTGAGATAGAAGAATTGAGAGAATTAAGAGAATTGACAGAATTATACAATAACTGACGTCTCAGAACAATACAACTACTTTATTTAAAAAAAAGATTCCAAAACGTAAACTATTCAAAATTATCCTATGAATAACGCATATTTCCCAAAATTTGCCATTCACGTTTATTAAACGATTCTTTTCTTTTTTTCTGGTGATTTCTTGGCCATTATCATTACGAGAAAGTTTCATAATTTATGAAAACCACGTAATGTAAAAATACAAACACAGAAAAGCCTTCACTTCTTTAAATCCAAAAATAATATCTCTGTCGCGCATCTACCGCGATCAATGCGTTTCCCAAAGGTAAACCACCTTGAGATTTGTGAATAGTATTTGTTAATAATATTTTAATAAGAAAGCTTGACATTCAGCTATCCGAAGTGAAGATTTGTTTTAGCTGTTAAGCCCAAAATTTACGGAAGTTATCTAAGTCACAACTTTGAGGTCACGTCCCACTCTAAGCTCCTCCCCCTAAAAACCCGTGAACAGACATCGACTTTGTTGTTACATATTTGTAGTTACACCAATGTCATAAAACCTGTACAAAGTTTGTGGCAAAAGCTGTAAAAACAAAGTCAAGATAAGGATTTAAAGATAGGAAAAACGTCAAAAAGTTGAAATTTCTATCGGCCGCCATTTTGGAACAGTTGATCCGATTTGGCTGAAATACAATTTCAGCAGAGTCCTTAAGCGTATCTAGCACCCATAAAAAGTTTTAGCTCAAAAGCTCAAAATTTACGACAGTTATTCACTTCACAACTTTGAGGTCATATCCCACTTCTAAGGTCCGTCCCCTAAAAACCCGTGAACAGATTTCGAATTTTTTGATGCTTACTTGTAGTTCAACCAATGCCCTAAAAATTCTATGCAAAAACCCTAAAAACAACGTGACTATAAAGGTTTTGAAAATAGGAAAAATCGTCAAAAAGTGGAATATATATGTATATATACAGGGTGTTTCAAAAATACACGGCATAATTTCAGGTATGTATTTCCCACATGTAGACAATCAAAATAGTTCATTACAACATATGTCCGGAAATGCTTCATTTCCGAGTTATGGCCTTCACAACATTGAAAATCACCGGAACGTTTTTCGTATTTACAGATGAAGCACAGTTCACACGAGATGGCATAACAAATTTCCACAATCAGCATGTATGGGCGTATGAAAACCCAAATGCAACTGTTGTATCTCATCACCAGGTGCGGTTCTCCCTCAACATGTGGGCCGGTATCATTGGTGATCGATTAGTTGGACCCCATGTACTTGTAAACAGACTTACGGGGCAGGCGTACACAAACTTCCTGGAAGACACCATACCTCATGTTTATGACGACACTCCACTGATCGATCGTCAGCACGCTCACTTCTTGCATGACGGCGCTCCTGCACACTTCAGTCGTACGGCTCGCCGGTACTTGGATCGAACGTTTCCTGATCGTGGATAGGTAGAGGTGGCCCAATTGCTTGGCCTCCACGCTCACCTGATCTGAACCCTCTCGATTTCTACTTGTGGGGCCATTTAAAATCATTGGTTTATTCGTCTCCGGTGCCTGATTTGGAATCCCTTCGGAATCGAATTGTGGCACGTTCTGAGGACATACGCAACATTCCTGGAGTGTGGGATCGTGTTCGCAGGTCATTGAGACATCGATGTGAGGTCTGTATTCAAGCAGGAGGTGGTCATTTTGAACATCTTCTGTAATGGCAACGACCGGCGGAACGAAAAACGTTCCGGTGATTTTCAATGTTGTGAAGGCCATAACTCGGAAATGAAGCATTTCCGGACATATGTTGTAATGAACTATTTTGATTGTCTACATGTGGGAAATACATACCTGAAATTATGCCGTGTATTTTTGAAACACCCTGTATATCTAATCTAAGATCGAAAATATCAGAAAAAAATGAACTACACTACAACTTTAAAAAAGTTCCTTGTTTAAGCCAACTCACATTTAAAAAAAAATAAAGATAAAAAAATGTTTACATTTAAAAAAGTCCAGACATGCTGCGATCTGTTAACAGATCATCTTCAGTGTTAAGGAACAAATCACTGAGCCGGCTTCTTAAGGAAATCTTCGGAAGAAGACCACCAATCACTGGCTTGGATCAATCATAGCTTGGCTTTCCTGGCCAATTGTCAGAGAGCTGCAAATTGTTCATATGTAGCATTGTAAGCGGGATCATTAGTGCGACACAATGTCGTGCAACACAGATTAAAGACTGGACACATGTTTAATGTTAAAAATAACCTACAATTGTGGCTAAAGAAAATTCCGACTTGATCAGATAATGCAAGGAGTCTCTTTTTATTGCGTCATCCGAGCAGTGTATCCACGATTGTGTCTCCATAACAAATATTTATCAATACGGCTTTCAGAGGAAACCTAAAGACATGCAGTTCGTGAATAACTTTTAGACTTGAGCTTATTCTTTGCTTGTAAACATTTCTTGTTTACAAACATCTACGTTTACACAAGTCACACCAGATGGCGACGATTGTTTACATAGCATAGCCAACATGTGCTTCCTTTTCGTCATGATCGTTGTTAGGTACGCCAGGGCGATCGCCGCTTGGAGCGCACCACTCGTGCCACATATGAACAATTTGCATCTCTCTGACAATTGGCCAGGAAAGCCAAGCTATGATTGATCCAAGCCAGTGATTGGTGGTCTTCTTCCGAAGATTTCCTTAAGAAGCCGGCTCAGTGATTTGTTCCTTCACACTGAAGATGATCTGTTAACGATCGCAACGTGTCTGGACTTTTTTAAATGTAAACATTTTTTATTTTTAAAATTAAAATAAGGCCGAAACACACAAAAATTAAAAAATTAAGACATATTAAAATTTAATGAGCATATATATTTCGAAATGCTTACACGTACATTTCTTCCTCAGTGCTGATAATAGAATTGTGGGATCGTGTTTTTAAAGGAAATTACACCAATTAAAGAAAAGTTCAAGACAAGGACTGTAGACCCCATAGGAATGGCATCAATCACGATCTCACAAGTGTTTACGATTGCAGACCATGTGCCTTTGTTTATGGTGAAGTTCCGATGATCGACACCAGAGCAATCCACCACCATGTGCCGTTGTTTACATGGGAGTACCGACAACCCACGCCAGAGGGTACACTCAATAATCCAGTGATTGGTCAACGATCCGAGATCGTGATTGATGCCATTCCTATGGGGTCTACAGTCCCTGTCTTGAACTTTTCTTTAATTGGTGTAATTTCCTTTAAAAACATGATCCCACAATTGTATTATCAGCACTGAGGAAGAAATGCATGTGTAAGCATTTCGAAATATATATGCTCATTAAATTTTAATATATCTTATTTTTTAATTTTGTGTGTTTTGGCCTTATTTTAATTTTAAGTTACTTTGACACACGTAAAATACTTCAACATTTTTTAGTTTTATCTCTTTTAAATTTGTGTTGGCTTAAACAAGGAACTTTTTTAAACAGTTATTACACACGTTAAAAATAATAGTATACAACTACAACTATTAAAAGATCTAAAAATACCAAAAAATACAATGCAAATATAGTAATATGCATAATAATTGACACAATAGAAAATTATTTTCATTATTCTTTTGTGTAATATAAGATTTTAATAAAAGACATTATTATATATTAATATAGTCTGCAATCGAAATAAAAAAAGAAAAATACAACGCAAATAAAATGGCATTATAAGTTCTAAAAATACCAGAAAAAATACAATGCAAATACAATAATAGGACTAACGCAAATAAAAAATAGAATAGAACAATATTTCCTATATGTGTTTTTTATTTATTAATTTTGTTTCCCGTGGGAATAATATTATAATATTTCCTATTTTTATTTTATTTATTTACGGTTTCTTGTTTAAGTCCAAGGCTGGAAGAAGGCTTCCGCAAGAACTTAGAAGAATCTGTTCATAATCACCCTTTCTGATCAGATGACTGGGCTGATGTAAGAAAGAGGACAGAATATAAGCAGACAAATACAGGAAAGAAAGTAAACATCCAATCCGACGCCGGGATTCGAACCCAGGTGCCGATGAATCGGCCTCATGGAAGACCGCCGTCTAATTCAGTAATTCACGCCAGCATGGCATATTTCTTATATACGTTTTTTATTTATTAATTTCTTCACCACTTCCCGTGGGAAACATTACATGCCTCGAGGCCTGTATAGATGGTTTTTGATCAGTATTGTGACAGAACTTGTGGCGGACTGTTGCAATTGTATACGTTGTTATTTTCTTTGTTTTTAAACTTAAGTGCTTTTAAAACCTGAATAGTTCGTGTTGAATAGTTTTCGTTGTGAATAGTTGTTTAACGTGAATAGTTCTTTGTTGAAACGAGCAAGAATATAAGCGACATTGGTAATTCTAATGCTGTAATTCTAATAATCAGTTATTGACAAATGTGAATTTTGTAAGAAAACTTGACGTGTATTATGTGGAGAAACCCAATATACAACCACCCGTGAGGGATAAAATGGAGAGTATTATGAGGGAAGTCATCGGTGCTAAGGAAAAGAGATAAGTTTTTTTATTTCACTATATAGCCTCAAAACAACTCTAAATGTTTTAATATGTTTGACTGCAGAGAGACAAAGACTAGAAGAGAATACAATCTTTTGAAAACTTCAATATCTTAACTCTCCGCAGCACCTTATCGAGAAGCGCATCGACGATAAAGATATCGAATATAAAGTGCTATACAATGACCTTTAAGACTCTGTTATGACTGCTATATAAACAACACAGGACATGGAGGGCGAATGAAGATGTAGAAGTGCTTTAAGAGAAAACTCAGCATTCCTTGACTAGCAATTACGATCTTCATGTTGTGCTACCTCTCGTGCAACACAAAGAAGTCTTCATCAAGAGAAATGTGGTACGCCACAATTGAACGGGAATTTGGTTGACCTGATCGACTTTCAATCTATACCAGGTTGGATTTTAAGTGGATTTTGAACTACCAAGATCATGCTACAAAGTTTGTTGTCCTTCGACCACTGAGAGCGAAGCGTGCTGAAGAGGTTGCTGTAGAGCTTCTTCAAATGTTTCTTTTTGTTGAAGCGCTGAAGATCCTGCAAAGCGATAACGATAGGGAATTCGTCAACCAAGTGATCAGGGAATTGCACGACATGTGGCCGGAGTTAATTATACTAAATGGACGACCAAGGCATCCTCAAAGTCGAGAGATTCAACGAGCATCGAGAGATTCAACTAGGACATGGAAAATATGCTAAGAGCTTGGATGACTGACACAGACAGTAAGCAATGGTCTATAGGCTTCGGTTTTATACAGTGGCCTAATAGGATAATCTAACACCGCATAATAGGATACTCCCTTACAAAGCTGCGTATGATTTTGAACCAAAACTCGGACTCGCTTTCAGCAATATACCCCTTTCCATTGCACAGACTCTATACATTGAAGTAGTCTTGAGAAAAAAAATCCAATAAATGATAATGATGAAGGAAAAGACGATGAAGAAGAAAAAGGAAATCAAGATAAAGGCAAAGGAAACGACGATGCTGTCATCGAAGTTCATGAAGAATTGCTCATGAAAATGCAAGTGCAAATAGACTCGAGAGTGCCATAACCACTGAGGATGGCGAAAAGATATGCTGCGCTTGTTCAGAGGCAATCAATGATCAAGAATTGGAGTGAGAGTTATGTAAGAATCCTTTCCATAGCTCATGAAAACCAACATCAATGGCAGCCGAATTGCATCTGCTGTAGACTCTGTGCACCCATGAAGACAAAATTCAGGAAATTAGAGAGGATTCTCAAAAACGAATGAAAATTGCTGGAGACAAAATGTTGTTGGCCTCCAAATCAATGGATTTTCCAAAGTTTCCATTGGAGACTGCGTGCTTCTTACTGTCCCGAAGGTCAAAGGGTCGAGCAGACCCCCAAAATTTTGCCTGTGTTATTATTAATAAAAAAACGGACTAAAAAAACGGTTGGCTATGAGAGTAGTGTTATAAAAGAATGGTTTGAGATGGAGAGTTTAAAGAAAGCTAGTTCACCTTTCTTGAACGCAACACAGATAGACTGTACTGAAGAGCTCTTAGTGAGGGAGGCCATAAAGAACAACTATGGAGGGCAAGGATTCTTTCTTCCAGAAAGTTCACCCAATATTGCACAACAAGGAAATGTGCTGTAAGAAGGAGGGAAAGCAGTGCTGTAGCAGGTGCATAATAGTATGTCATGTGTTAACAAGTAGGGGAAATTTCGGTGGGAGAAATTAAAAAATAAAAAGTATATATAGAAATATTGTTCTATTCTATTTTTTATTTGCTTTGGCCCTATTATTGTATTTGCATTTTATTTTTTTACTGGTATTTTTAGTTCTTATACCTTTTTATTTTCATTGTATTTTTTTTAGATCGTAATCTATATTAATATATAATAATAACTAATAATAGTCTCTTTCATTGAATCTTATTAAATATAATAATTAAAATAATTTTCTTTTGTATCAATGATTATGTCTGTTATTGTATTTGCATTGCATTTTTTCTGGTAATTGTTTATTTTACATCATCAGTCCAAGCACCTCTTGACTCTTCAGAAAATGTCTAAAACGGGCTGAAACACATCCTGTAAAAATGTATCAATAAATCGCCTTCTACAATTCATGTCTAACACCACCCTGACACCACCCTTCGCGAAGTGTCCAATATTTCTGGACAGATACGATAATTTTTGATGTGAAGATTGAATTACAGCATTGTGGTTAAACTATTCGCGATGTGTCTAGACACTTCATGAAATGCTAAATTACCTCATGTGGCTGCGAGAGATGCACAGCATAAACTGTGTTGCTATTGTTGTTTTTAAGCTTGGCTTATAAATTTTGATGAGGTTAGTCCTGATATTATCGGTGATAAATGTTTTTGGATACCCGCATTGAATAAATAGTGACGTGATTTCTTCAAGCTGATTTTGCTTCTGAATCACTCAAATGGAAGGCTCTATAAATCATTATAAATATCAGATTTCTTTTGTAATCATTAGGTGTGGATGAATTGTAGGAAATAAGTTTAATGGCTGTGGATTTACTATGGAAATCTTATCTGTAATTTTGATTTTGACATCCAAATAATTTATTTCATTGTTCACTTGTCGTTCTAATGTGAACAAAATATCTGAGTGTATTGCATTAAATTCTTGAAATACAGCATTTTCAAATTTTTGTTTGTGACAATAAACAAGTCGTCTACATAATGTTGGTAGAAATCAACTGGAATTTTAATAGATAGGAAAAATTCATTCTCTATGTATTGTAGCAGACGGCAATCACGTGAAAATACCTCTTTTTTTTTTTTTTTTTACTTAATTCTTTACCTCTTTTTTTGTTTAAAAAAAATTATAAGTTCTTATAATTTAAAGCGCATTCCAACATTATTACAAAAATAGCCAATAGTATTTCTCCAATAGAGTTGACAGCATATAAAAATCTAAAAAAAAAAAAAAAAAAAAGCGTCATTTTAAAAAAAAAGTCATTTTAAATAAAACTATTTATGAGTTAATGATTGAAAAAAAAAAAAAAAATTCAGAGACTTTTCCATTATAGATTTAAAGTAAGATCAAGTATTAAGAAAGATTAGAAAAAATATTAAGAGCCATTGCAATTAAACATAAAAAAACAGAATTTGCAGATGATTATTTCATTCAAGACAGTAATTTATTTCTAGCTTACACCTAAGATCCATAAGGATTTGATTCAGATATTCACTTTAAAACAAGATCGATAATTAATTGCAAATCTTCAATAATTGATAATGTCTCTAAATTTGTTAGTGATTATTTAAAACCTGCATGTAATACTTCTATTCGTTTTGTAAAAAATGGCAATCAATTTAGTGAGAATTTAAGAAAATTAAAAATTACCGACAATAGCTATATGGTATCTCTTGATATGCAAAAACCTCTTTACTTCTATTTCCAAAGAATTATTTTTTTTGGCTCTAAGTAATGGGCAGGATAAATTCATGAATAATCATGATAAAACAAGTTTTTCTTTTATTTTGGATTTAGTAAGATTCATTATAGATAAGAAGCATTTTACGGCAAATTATAAGATTTTAAACAAAAAAAGAGGTATTTTCATGGGACTGTCGTCTGCTGCTATAATGGCAAAATTATTAATGCAATACATAGAGAATTAATTTTTCCTAACTATCAAAATTCCAGTGGATTTCTACCAACGTTATGTAGACGACTTGTTTATTGTCACACATAAAAGATATGAAAATTCTGTATTTCAAGAATGTAATGCGATACACTAAGATATTTTGTTCACATTAGAACGACAAGTGAACATTGAAATAAATCATTTCGATGTCAAAATCAAACTTATCAAAAAGGTAAGATTTCCATAGAACCATATAAAAAGTCCACAGCCATTAAACTTATTTCCAACAATTCGTTTACATCTAATCATTACAAAAGAAATTTGATATTCGCAATGATTTGTAGAGCATTCCATAGTGATTCAGAAGCAATATTCCAAAATCAGCTTGAAGAAATCAGGTCACAATTTCTTCAATGCGGGTGACCAAAAACATTTATACCAATAATATCCGAATTAGCCTCAACAAAATTTATAATCGCAAGCTTTTTTTAAAAGCTATAGGAACACAGTTAAGGCTGTATATCTGTATCATCCTATTCTTAAAAGTCAGTTGGAAAAAATATTTAAAGATACTGATATAAATATCTCTTTCAAACTCACAGATAAAATTCAATTCCCTAAGCCATACTACAGAACAAAAGAAAATAAATTCAATCAGAAGGGATGTGTGTATTTCGTCCCGTGTATAAATAAATCTTGTTTCTACATAGGAAATACAGGCAGAAAACTCCATGTAAGATCATAAGTATGCAATACAAACTAATAATGTCAGTACATCTTTAATTTGCCAATACGCAGATGAAAAAAATCATAGACCAGACTTTGAAAATGCATATTACAAGACAAAGAAATAAAACAATTAAAGAAGCAGTAGAGTCTTATTTAATTTCCAGATTGAATCCGTACAATAATAAGATGCCAAATATTTATATCAATTTGTATCTGAGTAATTCTAGATCACAACAAAAGATCAACAAAGAAAAAAAAAGGATTACTGAAGACATCAAAAAGAAAAGTACAGGTTCACCAAAGGAGACTAAAAAAAAAAAAAAGATACAGCATCAATGCAAGAAGGATGACGAAGCTTTAAGGCAGATTCCGACGACGTCACAGTCAACTTACGTAAGCTGGAGAATCAAGAGAAAGCCTTCTATGTTATGTATTTTCGTAATTAGAATTTGTATTAGGATTGGTTGATGATACAACAACGAAGTATTTAATTGGACGGCATTTTTGTATAACGTCAGGCTGAGGAAAGACAATGCAAATGTCAGTCTGCAAACCGGTTCCCTCATGTATATTTTTTAAAATGTATTTTTAAAATTTTGTGGGTTCTGGACGAACTGTAAGAACTGTGTTGCATTTTTAAGGACAACCGAAATCAACCATTGGTACTTGATTAAATGTAAATACGATATTTAAATTTTACTCCAACAGTGTTAAATTTAATGACATTGCTCAGAAATATCAAAATTTGTATCTGTCCTGTTTGACCTTTCATGTTTGTTTTACATCTGCATCATCCTTCCGTAATTTGTATTTGTTTTTTTCACCTGAAAATGCTTTTTGCTTTTTTTTTTTTCAACTATTACAAAATCATGCCAAACCACTCAAAGGAAGACAGCTAAAACAATTTCAGTTTGTGTTTGTATATTTATTTATTTTCTTTTAAACGTTCCATTTTGTTTTCTGTTTAACTGAATCATTCTCCTTTCCTTCAAATAGATTGAGAGACCAAACTATTATCATTAATAAGCTTAAAACAGCATTTTTTAAACAAAAACTATGAACATTTTATTACATTATGTTATTAGGATTATCTTCAATTTCAAAAAAATATTAGGCCCTATTAAATGTAAACCAGTCAGTTTTATTTCAAATAATTCATTGTACATCTTTTTTTCCATTTTTCGTTTCACTTAATCTCAGTTAATTCGCTGATAAATAAATTGAACCGATTTCATAACAACGTTTCTTTGATTACAGCTAAAATACAATAAATTTTATACAAATGAAACCGAAGACAGCATAAGACGGGACATTTGGGAAAGAAATGGTGAAATCATTCGAACTCATAATGAGTTATACGAAAAAGGACTCGTTTCCTACAAGAAGGGTTTCAATGAATATTCAGATTTCGTAAGTACCAAAAATAAAAAGAAATTGATATGATAACAAAAGACAGTGCTTCTATCTGATTAATTTGATGGAAATAAAAATAAGAAACAAAAATGGCTAAAACGACTTTAGAGAATCGTTAATTTTAGCAAAAACTTTTAATTTAATTCAATTTAATAGAATAAGTAGTAAATGTTTTGTTTGTTTGGTTTTTTTTTAATAGAACATTTTATTATTCATCCAGAAAATAAAATTTCTTATCAGGTGATTCAATTTTATCGGATAAATTAGATAGTTGATGGAATAATCCATCTTTAAAATATCAAATCCATTTAGTCAGGAGATATAAGAAATTTTTCTTCGGTTTGTGACCGTTTCGTGAGCTACATCAGTTTTTAGAATATGACTCAAGTATTTTTAAGTAATGAAACTACTGTAATAAATAGTCCAGTCCCAAAGACCTGTCAATCAAATGAGAAGATGATTCCATTCGTTCAAGTTGGAAGAGTGAATATTATACTTACTCAGATTACATATATTAATACAGGAATTGCTTTCATTTTTACCTTTCCTCTATTTACGAAGACTCAAATTAACGATTTTTTTAAAATCAGTAGGTGGAAAAAAAAAATACAGTATATATATTTTGTAGCTAAGCTACAAAAATGTAGTTTCTCATAAAATATATCTTTTATAACAATTTTGAAAGAAGTACAAACGCTCAAATGAACAGCGTAGAGACACAATGAAGCTTCCTTAGCTCTAGAAATAAAAGATTTTTAAAAGGTAATTTTATTCACTTATTCCTTTAGACAATATTTTGATGAAATTAATTAAAAATATTTTCTTCAGTTACTTGGCAACTTCTCAATATAAAAATAATAATCCTAATAATAAAAAATGTTTTAACTTTCAATAAAAGTAGGAAAACACTATGAAATGAAATACAGTATGAGCCAAAATATACAGTATTGTAATGAAAAGATGAATAAAATTACATTATTGTCATCTGTGAGTTTATTTCTCCTCAAAAGAAATTAACATACACACTGTCACGTTGCTATTGGCAACTGTACACCGGTGAAATGTTTGGTTAAAAATAATTTAAAATAAATAAAATATTATTGTTTTAAGATTAATTATTGTATTACATGTATTGGTTGGTGATTGAAAAATTGTTGAAATTTATGTTTTATTTGTACTTCATTATAGAATTACTTTTAAGATTCTTAATTAATTTTCAAAGTAAATAAAAAAAATTCTGAAAAATAAGAAAATTGGGAGAAAACATCTGTGCTTGTAATAAGATCACGTGATTTTGATTTTATGTTTCATTTCTCGTGGGAAAAGAACGATTTTTCAGAATACACGAAGAGGGAGATGATTCTAGTCAGGTGATAGTTTATTGTTTTACCATTGGCTAATTGAAAACCGAAACTTTTACTTTTGGCGCGAAAAGCGAAAAGGAGGTTCAAGAGAACGGGTGAAAAGGAGTTGGCGAAAGGAAAGCATCGAGTGCGGATGCTTGGTCCGGTCGCATTCCACCCGGGGCGTGGCCGGAACAGTTTACCGTTGAAGAGAAGAAGGGAACTGGCCGCTTTCACGAATAGAAGCAGTTGTGACTTATCCGCTAAGACGCAGAAAAACAGATGGAGTTACCCAGGCGTTAGGATCGGCAGAATTCATTCCGAGGTACCGAAGCCATGGCCGGAAGGAACCTACGATCAACTAGAGAACCTTTCTGGACGAAAGCGTTAGGAGAGGAAAGAAAGTTAAGACGAATTAATTGTAAGTAGAATTTTGCATTTTATTGAACGAAACGCCCGACGAAAGATGACCAATGGCTCAGACGAAGTGGGCAAACAGCAGAAAGTGGGCAAAAAGATTGGGCCATTAAGATTAACATACACACTGATGTAAGATGAAAAGAAAAAGAAAAGATGGGGCCATTCCCAAATCAGCGCTAAGGCGTTGAATTCCGAACATACACTTGTCGAAACCGTGACAATGCTTCTCGTTGTGTAAAAAAAAAAAAAAAAAAAAAAAAAAGACGAGATAACGTACCAAGGAATGGCCTAAGTGAACAATTGTGCTGTATAACTGTGTGTAAAAGAAGCTTTCTCGATAATGGTGGGAAAATATAACCTCTCATTCACGTATTATAGTGCTCATGTGACTCTGGTGTTACAAAACTTAACTTTAAGTGAGTAATAAAAAAACCCGAGCATAATGATACAGCCATTAAGTGTGTCCTTTGGAGCCGGTCAATCCCGGGATAAGAATTCAAAACGCTATGCGTGAACTTTAAAGAATCCAAACCACTCAGGTGAAAAAGCCATAAATCTATGTGCGTATTTTTGTGAATGTATAACAAAGGCACAGAACTCTCTATAAACAATGATTTAAAGTATTTTTTCAATGTGTAGTAAATCATAATGAAAAGAAGCATTCAACAAACTTTTAAGTTGAATCAATGTAACCTACATAGTTACATAATAGATACTTGTATGTAAACGATTTTGAACTTTACAGAACTTCTGCATTTGTGTTTTGATAATAGAGTGTTGACATAATATCGTAAAAATAAATATATATATATATATATATATATATATTACATTTAAATATATCGTATATGCTGGTGTTTCATGTATTGTCTTTTGTATTGTTTTTGTTCAATACATTTTTACATGAATAAGGGAAAATGACGTTTCTGATTTAACTAAGGTGTACATCTCATATTTAAACAAATATATAACCAAATTTGATAATTGTCCTTATTTTATCTATATGGTGTTTTATTGAAGATCAATAAATGTATAAATTTTAGATTTTGATAAGTGAAATCTATTCAACTGACCGACCTTCATTTCACCGGTTCATTGTCCTAAGAAGATAGGTCGGGAGGAGAAAAGGAGGTGTTAAGATTGTTTTGCAAAGATATATTTCCTAATTGGGTTGTTTTGGGGGCTGATTGATTGGGAATATTTGGCGGGAAACTCTCATGGGCCCAGCAGATAGCCGGTATTTCCCTTAAGGTCTATCATTCTAATTACAATCCCAAGTTGTTTTTATTTTTGTATACTTGTTTCTGAGGGTATTAAAACCCCGGGTGACAACACTACAGACATACATACACACAATATTAGTGTGTTGATTTACCACGGTATGCGTAATGTAAGTGTTCAAAGTGTGCACCGCCTCGCTGTAGACAGTGTTCATATCGTTCACGCAGATTCTCAAACATATCCTGAAACAAAGGTTGCTGCAGACTCCTACAAAAGGAGATAATTTGCTCACGTAATGCAGGCACAGTTCTTGGTTGATCTTCACAGTTGAACATACTCCTTTAACATTCCCCACAAGTAGGCATCAGGTGGTGTAAGATCGGGGAAATGAGACGGGGATGGGAAGTCAGTACCACGTGAAATGATTCGTCCTGGAAACTTTTCCTGCAGCATGGCTATACAGAGATGCTCGAGCGGTATGGCTGGTCGCCCCGTTCTGTTGATACCACTGTCTATTCATCTGAATGTTCCTTGAACGACAGAACCTTCTCAAATCCTGAAGAAATGGCTCGATCACTAAACCCCTGTAGCGTTCTTGGGTGACGGTAAGAGCATTGCCCTCCTCATCTTCAACGAAATAGAGGCCTAATAAACCGTGTGCTGAGATGGCACACCATATCGTCACACGTGCACTATGTAGCGGTTTCTGGACGATAACATTTGGCCGCTCAAAACCAAGGAAACGAGTTGTCTGGCGATTGATGTAGCCGTAAGTGAATGTGACTTTCGTCGGAGAACCATACATTATTCAAGAAATCTGGATCCTCGTACACCATTGCCAAAAATGTTCCACAATACACCATCCTGGCTCGCATATCTGGCTCTGTCAAGCATTGTCCAATCTGTATCCGGTACGGAAATCCACCTATGTCCTAAAACAATCGGCGAACGGACATACAGCTGACATTCAGTTTCAAGGCAGTTCGTCATAGACTTCGTCAGGGCGAATGCAGCACCTGCTGGAGAAAACGTGCTTAATTTTCATTTGTCGAAACAGTTACTTCCCCTTCCGTTACATAGTACACTACCAGAACGGCGAAATTTCGTAACAATAGACAACATAACTGTGTTAATTGGTACCATCTTATTAAACTCCTCTTGGAATTGTTCTGCCACCTTTTTCAAACTCGGTCCACCTTCACGACCGCTTCCGTATGAGCAGAAATAATGCTCAACTATGAATACTTTTTCCTCCGTCGAGAGACCCATTTCCAACAACTGCACAACACAACTTCCTTTTCACTACTGCGAACACGTGCAGCTGGAGCTATACCCCGTCGACAAACGCAACCACGTGTTCGAAATGCGCGAGTTTCAGTACTGTATATTTTGGCGCATACCGTACTTCCTTTGAAGGGATGAAATTTTATAATGCAATATATAAATTATAAAGGAGAAAAAAAACTCAACAGATAACTAAAAAATGGTAACTATAAAATGGTTTTGAAAATATCCGAGTTTTATAAAAGACAACGTTACAAGTAATGAATCTTTTGCAAAGCAATTTTTGTATCAGAATTTTGTATCAGAAATAAGCTGTAATTATACCAATCTTTTAGGAAAATATTCAGGAAGCTATTTTATTTTAATAGTTTTGTTGTGGCTTATTAAAATTTTGTTTAATTTATTAGAGAAATAATTCTCTTTATTTAAACTAAGAAACTTTCTTTAATTTACCTAAAAAGCAAGTAGAACTTTCCAGAAGAGTTTATTCTTCCTAATCAAATAAAACACACTATACACGCTCTCGAAATTTGCCTAAAAAAGGCAAGTAGCTCGAAAAACTCATTAGCTCGATTTGTTTGCCAGTTGCTCTAAATTCAACAAGTTCTAAATACATGCAAATATTAGAAGTAAATCGACATCAGCGCCCTTGGCGGCGAGAAATATACTTAAGAATAACGATAGTGTTAACTTCACGCCAAAATCTGAATATTCTTAGCTCGTGGTTTCAATCCACGGCTTCATTCATTATAATCTTTTCCTCCGGAATCTTTTCCTTCTTTTTATCTCTTTGAAATGAGTTGAGAATTAATAGCAAAACTAAGCTACGAAATCAAGTTGTTTATTGCTTCGCCGATCGACATCTTTTTTATCGCGATCTGAACGAGAGCAAAACGCGAATTTCCTTTTGCACACGTAAAGAGTTGGCATTTTCATCAAGATGCAACTGGCAAATTTTCCTGTTATAGCATAGAAAAATTGTTCGTGATAGGAATTTCTATTTTCAATTCGAATCTAGACCTTAGTTAACAGAAATTTAATACTTAATTTTTTAATAGCCAATTAAATTGGTCTATTATTTCTTAATATTTTTAAAGCCATTTTTAATTAATCTTGTTTTCTTTTTTAGACATTTGAGGAGGTAAAGCAAGCGGTGGACGATATGATAAATGGAAAAATGCCAAAAATTGAAAACTAAAAAAAGACATCATTCAAAAACTTGTAATTCGCTTTCATATAAATAAAATATCAAAACATAAGAAAAGAAATGTTGAGAATGATGCTATTTTCCGAATAATAAATATTTGCTGTCTTTCCTATTCGAAGGCAAAAGAAAACTTTCTGCATAAATTCTGTCTCATCTTTTGAATATATCAGAAAATTATGTTTCTAACTCTTAATTTTAACTAGTTTAAATTGTATCATTTTTTAGAAATAAAAAAATCAAATTTTATCAACTTATATAATTGGCTAAGTTCGTCTGTCTGTCTGTCTGTCCGTAACTCGATATAATTTTGTTACCACTGCACCGATTTTAATGAAATTTGGCTTACTTACTCAGTTTTTTACGCTGATTTTGAAATTCAAAACCATTTTTGCCATAGAAGCTTCGTTCACAAGTTAGCGCAGTATTTAGATTATACAAAGGTCTGTCTGTAACTCGATATAATTAAGATACCACTGCACCGATTTTAATGAAATTTGGCGTACTTACTCAGTTTTTTACGCTGATTTTGAAACTCAAAACCATTTTTGCCGTAGAAGCTTCGTTACAAGTTAGCGCAGTATTTAGATTATACAAAGGTGAGTTTGGTTGCTACAATCATTAATAGGAAACAATATGACATCTACATTATTTAATATTGTAATGGAACAATGCATTATTATTAAATTACTTGAAGAAAGATAATTAAAAAATCTACAAATTGTCAGAGAATTAAAGCACAATAAGCTGTCTGTAACTCTAATAATTAAGCTATTAAGATAGATCCAACGGTTCTCAATGATACCATTGAATCAAGGGTACTCAAATTGGATGAAAATATTAGTTCATTGTGTCATTCCATGTTGTTTCCATGAAATTTTATTCTTGAGAACTGCCCTCGACAACTGAAATTCTAACAAAACATACGTTCAAAACCAAATAATTTTGTTACCACTGCATCCATTTTAATGAAATTTGGCATACTTGCTCAGTTGTTTACGCTGATTTCGAAACTCAAAACCAATTTTGCCGTAGAAGCTTCGTTCACAAGTTAGCGCAGCATTTAGATTACATTTACTTTATATTTGATAGTTGATAATAAAATGATTTTTCAGATTTTTTTATGCCTGTCGTCCGACAGTCTTTGCTGCTAGTTATGTAATAAATAAAAACAATGTGTGTGAATTTAATGTGTTTTATATATTTAACTAGCGGTGCCCCGCGGTTTCACCCGCGTTAAATTTAATATCTGTTTCATACACATTATGAGTACATAACTAAGGGCATTGCATTAACTATAAATACGATCTGGAAATTAAGTGGAAACATAAAAGGACCAATCACTGAAAAATAAACCGACTTAACAGAAAGTGTCTTCAGTTTGATGGCTATATACTAAGAAATAATAAAATAGATAATGAGGTTCTTTACTAATACGATATATTTTAAATTATTTAATGAAAATTTACAGTACTTCATTGTAGACGATATTTTTAGTTTTTTCTCCTTTCTATAATATATTGTTACCTATTCATAATACGATCGTTGCAACCTATTAAAAAAAACTACATACAAATTGATTTCTTTAAACGTAACTAAAAACTAAAATTTATATATAGTCTATTAAGTCAAACGTACGCTTATCTATTACGGTTAGTACCTATTATATAGGAAACGCATAGAATTATTCAATGAAATTAACCAAACACATCCACAAAAATTAGTTCGTTAAAGCAGAACTGTTGTTTAAGAGGCCAACCGCATGACTGAGCCGTACGGCGTTGAATTTAAAACTTTATTTAAATATTTTTAATTACTTAATTAAATTTATTATCTGTATTTATAATGACTATTTAATTGTATTAATTTCATTATATTATACCATGTCCTTGTTATTATACTTAAGTAGCCTATAATTGTAACTTATTTTATATTGTTTTTTGACTCATGCTTCCTTCCCTTTCTCCCTATTAATAGTGTGTTCGACCTCCCTTTCCCCCTATTAATAGTGTGTTTGACCTGTTTTTTGAATCTCAGATTGCCAGATTTGTTGATGTTTATGTTTACTGCTCCGCTCCTATTGATCGTAGCGTAATGTTATGTAGCCTATAACCTTTCTCAATATGCAGGCTCTCAAACGCAAAAAGAATTTTTCAAATCGGACTGGTAGTTCCTGAGATTAGCGCGTTCAAACACACAAAATCTTCTGCTTTATAATAGTAATATAGATTTAAAGTGAATAGCTTTTGAGTTATCTTAATCCCAAATAATCAACGGGAAAGCGTTTCAACTAAAACATTCATTTTAAAGCTTTCTACATTTACTTTTTTCTTTCCGATCCATACTCAGAGCTACAGCAGCCAAATTGAAATTACCTTATGTTAAACATAATTTTAATAAAATTATAAATGTTTGAACTTACTTGGTAGTCACTTAATTTGTCATATGTTTATTATAAATTTGATCGAATGTAAAACTTATAAATTTAATGTTAATGTTACTTGACTTTTTGCTGTTTATCTGTTCATAAATACCTTTTAGTTTTTTATGTTTGGCCATTACTTAAAAATAAAAATTTCTTTAATAAATGACAAAAACTTGTTTTAAGACTTATCAAAAATACTTATTGAACATGCAACAAATCTCAGCTGTGATTAACAAATCATCAGAACAAAGAAGAAACTTCAGTTTGATTCTAGATTCACTATAACCAATCAGACAGTCAATGCAACATTTTTTGAAAAAAATAAAAAGATTTACGCTTTAATTAACTTAAGCACTCCACTGAATTAATTTAACAGTAGCTTTCGTATTCTGATTGCACCAATAGTAATAATGTTTAAAAGATTAAGAATATCGAAGTTCTTGCATCAGTAGATTTCTGAATGAAGGTCGGTCTTATCAGAACATTTTCAAACCTGAAATATCCTTGCAATCTAATAGTTACGGAAATAATTACATTCAAATTACATTCATACCAATATTCTAACACCCTGAAAAGAAAATTTACTGAAAGTTTTTTTGAAAAATGTATATAATTCACGAATTTTGACTTGGATCCATTAAGTCTTAATACCTAAGATATGGAAATTAGCTATGATAGTGTATTATGCAATATTGTTTTGTCATTGATTTAATTAAGTTAATCACTTATTTTTAATCATAAATGTCATTTACTTACTGTCATGACCCCCATTAAATTTTTAAGATGCCTGACACTTAATTCCACTGCTCATTAGACTTAAGTTCAATGAAAAACAAGCTGGATACTGACTTTTTAGTTTTAGATTAAATATATAAATTACCGAAGTAAAGACAAAGAAAACTATTTAAAGATTTTTTTATTTCAATTAAATATCTTTCCATTTAATTTTTCTATTTTCAAAACAATACAAAAACATTCTCAAGTTCCCATTTTTACAATAAGATATGTAATTTAAAACAGCTACAATTCTAGCTTCTCCATTTCTAAATATTAAACTAAATATTAAAATTTTCAAGTTCATAGAAATGCATATTTTTTTTTTATCATTCATCAAGAAATGTAATTAATTTTTTTAAAATTTAAATGAAAAACTATAAAACATTAAATTTTCAATAAAAGTATTACTTTATGGTTCCAGTAACCATGTTATTAATTCAGTAAAATCGAAAAAACCTAGCGCCATCTGCCGAACTTTAGAAAAGTAATTTTCCATTTTTTTTTTTTTCTTTTCTTTATACATTTCTGATGTATTCTTCATTTGTAAATTGCAATAATTTTATCTGTCGTCGTTAAACTGTTTCTTATCTAGAGATTAAAGACGGTAGAACGCTCGACTGGCCCATGATCACAATTCCATCTCGTTAGGCTTCCAATCTCGGAAGTCTTAGCATCCTAGGATGAAGATCAGCGGTGATGTTTTATGCCTTTTCCCTTATTACTTTACCATTTGTAGAGAAATCATTTCTTTTTGATTTATCAATTAAAATAACAGTATCAAATAAAATAGATATATTTTAAAATTAAATTTAAAGAGACTAATATAGATTCCTTAAAGTCTTTCTCCAGTTTTTGAGTTTGCTTTTTTTTTTCCTATGAAACTTTCGTAAGTGTTTCTCTAATAAAATAGAAGATAATATCGAATTTAAATCTGAAATCTAATGAATTTTCTGTCTTTTCAATTTCATAAAAATAAAAAATAAATTTATTTTAGTCTACAATGCTGAATCTGACTTTTCGAAAACTATTTATCCAGTTTATTCCATCAATTATATTTCACGCACGTTAAACTTATATTCTTATAAACTGAATAAATAGTTTTAATTTAGTATTCAGCCTATGCACATACTAAGAAAAGAAAAGAAAATGAAAAAAAAAAATTAATAAATAAGTAAAATAAAAACGTCACGATCGATTTCGTTAGCGCTCAGACTAACATCATCTGGTGAAGAAAATTTGTTAAGTAAGGGATAAAAATATTAGTTGTAAAAGATGACAATATTGAACTAAATTGACATGCTGCCCAAAACTCAAGAAAACTGTGTTAAGTGACAATCTAATGCAATGTGTAAACACTACAAAAATACCACAGCATCACATCTATCATTATTGTCCGTGAATAATGACATAACGTTGGGAAGACAATACGATGTGATGAAGTGCTTCCGTTTGTTGTGTTGCCAAGGAAATATGGAAGAATAACGTGAGATGAATTTGTATTTTTCTGTGGACTTAGGCATCTAAAAGAAATAGTTATATTTTGACAAATCGGCATAAGTATACGATATGAGAATCGGACGTTTGCTAGATTCAACGAGATAAGTAAAACAAATATATTCTTAGTGAATAAGTGAATTATGACATTTCAAGATTCCGACAGAATTTGAAAGTTATGCACATATTCAAGTTTCTTATTTTTATAGATATCCGTTAGGGTTAATTTGGAGGCAAGGATGTTTGAGGACATTAGAGCATCGACCGCCATATTTGGATTCTATAAAGTGCCGACAGCAACACACATGTTTATAAAGGTCAAAGTCTAATTAGGAGGATACATTCCCTGTGGATAAGTTTTTCTTTGGATAAGAAGATGTCTAGTAAATAACTTTTATTCATTTTGTTTACACAAAATACTAGATGGTCGCAGACGACACAAGATAATACACTGTTAGTTAAAGGCAAGACGAAGATATAAAGTCGCCGATTAAAAAGGAACTTTAATAGTGTGATAATCTAATAAAGATTCAAGGATACAATAATATTTACACTATGGTGTTGATACGAACTTTGAATTAGTCAGAAGAAGCAAATAAGACTTTATTGCAAGTTATAAGAGTTAGATAACTTCAAGGTCAAGCATATCAACTAGATTTGTCTAACGAATACGTTTATGTGAACCATAGTGTAGTTCAACGATTTATTGGAAATATATTTTATCTTGTTAAATCTCATAAGCCTATTTTTGAGTTTATTTCCACAAAATTTAGTTAAGTAAATATACAAGTCCATACTTAATCCTAGATTACATACTCTATTTTTCTATATATAATTACTTGAATATAATCTACAGATTTTTACAAAATTAACACAAGATCCAGTCTTTATAGACGAAGACACAGTTCCAAACCAATGATTATTCAGATGTAGATGAGGTAAACTGATATTTGCAGTAGGAATGTAGGAAATGAAGAACCAATCCGTTTTTAGAATGGTTCAATAATGTCTATAAAGTTCTGGGCTATTGACTGATGAATGTTGAAGTAATTATGTAGATGTGATATCTCACAAAGTTATATATATTTGTTTAGCTAAGTAAATTATATTAATGACAGTTCAGTAGTGATAAAGGATATGGCATATAAATATTAGCATAGAAAATAGCACTCTAAAACTTGGTAAACTCTTGAAAAAAACGTTTATATCTTAGATGAACTTAATTCTTTTAAATATATTTATCTTTTGATAAATAAACAACTTCTTAAAGAAATATTATTCTTCAAGCTTCAGATGAAAATAAACTAATGACTGTTCTATAGTATCAGTTCACATAGTAAAATTCGTTCCATCAGTAGGAAAGTCTATCTAGGAAAATTATTTTCACAGTATGACCTTTAATATCTTCTGTAATTATTCACTATAATACGTAGTAAAAGTTCTGTTTACTGTTACTGTTATGCTAACTATCTCTCTTGTAATTCTTTATAATTAACACTATTAACGAGTCATTTATTCTGGCATTACTTTGTAACATTCCCTAATATGATTCAGTTCAATCTTTAAACTTTAAATAATATATTTTTCTTCTACTTGAATTACACTTGAATTAAAAGTTAATAATTCCGATGCACTTAACGTTGTCTTCTCTATGGTAATTAAACAAAGTTATAAAAGTCACTTACTTTGTCTTCTTCTTAATTACCCTCAATAGATCTCAGTGTACTCTGCGTAGCATCCCTTATATCGTTGAAAAGTCTATGCTTTTCTTTAGGAAAGTTCTAGGACCCATTCTGTCTTGTACTTGCTTCTATGCATTCGTCTAGGCTTATCGCTTAGGATCTCGAACGTCGGACTTAATTAATAGTATTGGTACTATACTAAATACAATTAAAATTCAAATAAAATTACTATTCTTAATTTTCACAATAAGTAATTCTACTTGTCCTTGTTATCAGTTATCTTGTCCTCAGTTATGCATCATCATGGACTTAACTTGTATCTGCCACATCTTTATTCTATCATGCCGATAGAATTTACTTCTACCTTCCGTTCATCGTACATCGGGGAAATTCATAATCATCAGAGAAGTTTTGGTTACTTAGCAACCAATTTTTCTAATATAACAATCAAACTTCGTTTGCTCCAGCATATTACTTTTACTCTTACATAACAATAACAGTATCTCTATTGTTATCAAATAACTAATCTCCTATCAACCTTTTGTTGAGGAAATATCACTAGTAATTCATATTGCTTAATAAAATAAACCTATTTAACAACAACTGATATTTGCAGTAGGGATGTAGGAAATGAAGAACCAATCCGTTTTTAAAATGGTTCAATAATGTCTATAAAGTTCTGGGCTATTGACTGATGAATGCTGAAGTAAAGACTGGCATTTAACTTACAAAATACGCCTATAAAGACTGGATCTTGTGTTATTTTTCTTCACCAGATGATGTTAGTCTGAGCGCTAACGAAATCGATCATGACGTTTTTATTTTATTTATATTTTCATTTTATTTTATTTTCTTAGTATGTGCGTAGGCTGAACTTTTATTCCATCAATTATTTATCCAGTTTGTTTGTAATATTTCTTGGTTTTAAACCTACAATTTGTCCGAACTAAATTCTCCTAATTGCCCGCAGAGTTTAATTGTATAAATTTAAAAGCAAACATTTTCCATTATGAAACATTACTACTTTTTCTTTTTTTTAAAACTGTTTCTGGATTCATCTGAAATGTTATTAGAATCGTGATTTTTTTTTTTTTCATATTGATCTCATTCCTAACAATTTGGATTGATTTTTAAAAAAATGGAAAATAGTGAAAACAAAATCTATTCAGCTGAATAATCTTGAAATTATTTGTAATTTATCAAATGTTAGTTATTTACTTTTTAGTCTTAATGGTTCGAAGAACAGAAACAATTTTTGTATTTCATGAAACATTTTTAACAATTCAAAAAAAAAATTCCTTTTTGAATAAAATTCAGATTTCTTCAAGTTGATTTTAAAAGTCAACTCCTTTTTCTAATTTTGTGAAATACCCTATTTTTTTAAAAAAAATTTTTAGAGAAACTTATTTGCGAAGCATTTATCATATTTTGCTTGAAATGAAATACCGGTAGTTAATCTTAAATCACTCAAATCAGAAATAATCTTCAGTTAAAAGACTACTCGAGATAAACAGTTATTTGACAAGAATAATTTTGATTTAATTCTCATGTTCATTAAATGAAAAATTTCTTTGTTATAATATATCTTGGTATTTCTTGGATCTTTTATAAAAGAAAAGAATTTCATGACGTTCCATTACATTTGTCGTTACTTTCTCCAACATTGTTCCCAATGTGATATCTAAAATGTTATCCTGACATTAAAAAACAAAAATGTTAAAACAAAACAATTTTGATAATTACTATGAAAAACATATCAGGTTATTGACGTAAATTTGAAACATTACCTCCCCCCTAAAAAAAAAATCATACCAAAAAAAAATTCCCTGAAACGTAAAAACGAATGATGTTAAAAGGCTGAGATCCAGATCATGCCTCATTTATTTTGTTACTGATTTTGTTTTTAAAGAAAATCTCTTGCCATACATTATTCCCTTTTAAAATAAGACACTTTGTTTTACACAGTTCCTATTTGCACCTGATTTCTTTTCTTTCTTTTTTTGGTTGGAAAGTGAGACTTGGAACAGCAATTCGATCATTCGTTCTGACGCAAAACCTACCTACTTGACTGTTTCGATGGATCTTCATCAGTGTAATGTGAGAATGGAAAAATACTAACGTTTTCAAGCAAGAATCATGTTTTCCGTAAATTGGCAAACCCACAATCAGTCAAATACGCTGATCATTACAATTAGTAGTTAGTCAGTTTTTCAGGATTTTTTTTTTTATAGATGTCGATGGGAAATTGCAATAAATGGAAGCAGGTAAAAGAAAGCAGGTCTCTTCCCACAACGAATATTTGCAACTAATCTTTATTTAGAATCTGAGTAATCATCTTAAATTTCAGCTCAGAGAAACTTCAATTGATCGTGAATGAATTAATTTTGGCTTCTCTGGATTCTCTGGATTAATGATTCTTTGTCGTGAAACAGTAACTTAAAACTGGCTTCTATAATGATGCATTTTAGCCCTACAACTCTTTTCTGTAGATCTAGTTAATATCAAAAATACACAGTTCACATTCAGCAAAACTGAAATTTCGATTTTCAATTTTTTAAACGAAATATGTTTTGTGATTAATTATAACAATTTTTTTCACCCTCAGGTGACTAATTATATTTATCCGATTTCAATCAAAATCAATACATTTTAAAGGTAAATTTAGTACTACTGTAAGGTTTACTTTTCAAAAATAATGAATAGCTTTTGAGTTATCTTAATCTCAAATAACCGATGGGAAAGCGTTTCAACTAAAACATTCATTTTAAAGCTTTCTACATTCACTGTTTTCTTTCCGATTCACATTCAGAGCTATTACAGACAAATTGAAATTACTTTATGTTAACAAACTTTACCAAATAGGTTCAAACATTTACAATTTTATTAGTAATTTAGTCTCGATATCATATTACAGATCGAATATAAAACATGAATTTAGTGTTAATTTTATTTTTGACTTTTTGCTCTTTTCGATTTATAACTATCAATTTATTTTTAGTTTTTTAATTTTTAGGTATTGAACAAATTTTTATAATAAACGACACAAAAACCTAAACTATTTCTTAAAAATACTTATTACTGAACATCCAACAGAAATCTCAGCAATGATTAGCAAACCATCAATTCAACAAAGAAAAACTTCATTTTGATTCTAGATTCACGAAAAACCAATGAGACAAAGTCAATGTAAGTTTCTATGAACAAATAAAGAGTTCAGCTTTAGTTAACTTATTAATGCACGCCACTGAATTTATCTAACTGTAGCTTCCGTGTTCTGATTACACCAACAGTAATACTGTTTTAAAAGGTTAATAAGAATATCGAAGTTCTTCCAGAAGTTGGTTTGTGAAGGTCAGTCCAATCAAAGAACACTGCTTTTAAACCTGAAATATCCTTGTAATCTCTTAATACTTAAGGAAATAATTACAATAATACCAGTATTCTAACACTCTCAAAAGAAAATATACACCTGAAAGTTTTTTATTGAAATTTATAGATTTCAGGAATTTTTGACTTGGATCCATTAAGTCTTAGCTATTTCCATATCTTACGTATTTGCTATTTAATTTCCTTAACTTATTCAGATATTCTAATGTTTGAGTCACTTATTTAAAAAATATTTCAACGAATTCAAATATCCAAAGGTTTCCAAAAGGAAGATACATACGTTAAGGTAATTGGAAATCTCGATAAAAGGGAAACGAAAAGACAAAATAAATTAAGTTTGTAAAATTGTCTTAGACTTTGAACACATGCAATTGAGAATCACTTTAGCTTTGTAAGTATTAGCAAACTAATATTGTTTTGCTTTGTATTACTGATAAATTTATGGATAGCAGAAGATCTAAGATTTGTCACTTTTCACCATCAATGATTGTGACAATATTAACAAATAGACTTCAAACATCAACATCTGAAGTTTATCCTATGTGGCTCTTAAATTTAGCAAGTTTGGCCGCTCCTGATATACAGGGTGAGTCAAAATGATTTAAACGATTTCAAAAATTCACTGTAAAAGTTGCATGTAATATTTTAATAAACGAATTGTACATTTGAATACAGCAACTTTGGAAGGTTTTTTTCCCAGATCTCATAACTGTTCAATATGAGCACACGACAAATTCCTCCCAAACGAGAAGTAGCATGGGTCTGTCGACGTGGAGCAAGTACGGGATTCACCTAAAATCAATGTTTTCTGTGAACTTTCACAGATCAAAGTGTACTATTTTTCTTCGCAGAAGACACTGTGACGGAACCAGCCTTTCTCGACATGTTAACTGAATGGTTGTTGCCACAGCTGGAGACCGACAGTGATGGATTCATTTTTCCAGCAAGACGGGGCACCAACACACTGCAGTATGCCAGCATCTAAATGAACGATTACCGCAGCGTTGGATCGGCCATACAGATTCCTTCGATCAACAGTTGATGACGTGGCCGCTCCGTTCCCTGGATTTCACTCCTTGCAAACTACTTATGAGGGTATGTTAAAGAAATGGTGTTTGTACCTGCCTTGCAAGAGATCTGGGTGAACTGAAGATGCGCATCCGAGCTGCAAGTGCCACAATCGACATACCCATGCTACTTCGCGTTTGGGAAGAATTTGAGTATCATGTTGACATTTGTCGTGTGACGAAAGATGCTCATATTGAACAGTTATGAAATCTGGAAAACAAACTTCTAAAGTTGTTGTATCCATATGTACAATTCATTTATTAAAATATTCAATGCAATTTTTACGGTGAATTTTTGAAATCGTTCAAATCATTTTGACTTACCCTGTATATTAAACTAGTTAATCAGAGTAGAATATGATTTTTATTTGATTTTTGTTTTATTTAATTCGCAAGAAATATCTGTTTTAAGTCCATTCTCAACGATCTAAGTGTCGGTTCTAATAATTTTTAATTATTGATGAAACGGGATTTCCAAAGAACTGTTCCTTTGGATGGAAGACCCAATTCTTAAAAATAAGCGGCTTGGAATAGTAAGGATTATTATTTACCTTTTTTTTTTCTATTTGACGAGGCGCTGTATTTATATTATTCATTATCAGTGCCAGTGTTTTACTACTATTTTCTATTAATTCATGTTTGTTTTATTCAATTTTGATTTTGAATACATGTAAAATCTGTCTATTAAAATAAACTGCAGCATTATTTTTCTTAATGTTTTTTTCGTAATTGGTCACTAGTATCCTTAGTAATGAGCTTTCAATAATCATTTCACTGTCGTTGCAATCAAATGGAAATAATAGACGTTGCCTAAGAACTACGAAAGGTTACCATAAGCGATAGAATTTTATCATAATATTAAAATGAATGTCATAGACTATTTCTTAAAAGACTGGACTGTAATATTAGTAATGAAAACACATATAAAGAAAAAATAATCATGACCAACCTTTTAAAGAAAAATGGTTAATCGGATATTTTCATTGATAACCAAATTAGAAATTATAATAAATTTTAAATTAAAGAAATTGAAAAGTTTGAAAATACTAAAATATTTATACCTTATCTTAATCAAAATAGCTTTATTTAAAAAAAGTATGCAAAGATTGTAATATAAACATAGGTTTCAATTATAAAATTGAAATTCTCTGGAAATGTGAGAAATGCAATAATATAACTTCAAGAAGAAAAGTTTTAAGTAACGAAGAAGAAGATGTAAATCAGGCGAAGAAATAAGCCAAATATGTTCAGCGAATCTCCTTACCTCCCAGGAAAAAGAAATGAACTCAACCTACAACGAAATAGATAAAGAATTGGGACTAACCATTATGAAGGAACTTATGGGTATCAGAGAGTCTATTAATTTCATAAACAAACAGTTCGAAGAAATACTAACCAAATTAGATAAATTTCAAACTGAACAAAAAGTAATCACTAGAAGAATAAAAGAAATGGAAAATGAAAATAATATCCAAAAGGAAAATATAAAACAATTGGAAATAACTATAGACAGACTGGAATCGCAACAGAGAAAGAACAATGTTGAAATAATAGGGGTAGAAGAGAGTGATAATGAGAACGTTGAAGAAGTAATAAGAAAAATAGCGGAAGCTATGAAATTACAGTACTCTAAGGAAAATATAGAAGTATGCCATAGATATGGTAGAATTAATAGACATAAAAGTAGACCAATTATTGTCAAATTTGGAAATAGGAAGGACAGAGATATTTGGATTACACAATACAAACAAATGAAAAACCTCACTAATAGCAATGTTTTCAAAAATCATAACCAAGAAAGAATATTCATAAATGAAAACTTAACATCTAAACAAAAAAATCTCTTCTGGCGTACAAAAATTGAGGCAAAAAATAAACAATACAAATTCGTTTGGTTAAAAAATTCCAAAATATTGGTTCGGAAAAATGAAAATTCTAAAATCATGAATATCAAATCTGAAGAAGAATTAAGCAAATTATAGTTAAAAAAAAAAAAAAAAACCCAACTAAAATGGCAAATATTAAGCAAATAGAATTAGGTAAATTGAATATCACAGATAATATTACAGATTGGAATTTCGTACAGAATAATTTTAACTGCCTATATTTAAACATACGAAGCTTAAAATCTAATTTTACATATTTGACAGCTAACATAAGTAATAAAATTAACGCATTGGACATAATAATTCTTGTTGAAGTTAATATTAAAGAAAAAGAATTATGTTTGTTCAATATATCTGGTTTCTCAAAACTCTATAAACTTAGATTATCTGCTAGAGGTGGTGGAATTGTTATTTTCTATAAAAAAAAACTTAGACATAACATTGGTAGATCTGTCATCAGATTTTTACGAAAACGTAACTTGTATAATAGAAAAGACGTCATCTCTTAAATACAATATGGTACTTCATGCAATTTATAAGCCTCCTCATACTAATGTAACTCATTTTTGTAATGAATTACAAACAAATATTTCGGAAATCAAAAATACAATAAGCAAAAATATTATTTATATAGGTGATGCAAATATAGACATTTTCAAAAATAACTTAAACACGAATACAATAAAATATTTACAAAACTTTTATAATTTAGGTTTTACTAATTATGTCTACAAACCTACTAGAATAGCAAATACAAAAAACACAAATTCAATTTCATGCATAGATCACTGCTTCTCTAATCTCAAAAACACAAATCATCTTGAAGCCACTATAATAAAATGGGACATATCTGACCATTTTGGTATACTTTTCGAAATTAAAAATAAGATAAACAATATCCAGGAAAAAAAAATAGACAGAATAAATAAATATGATGGTTTAATAAATGATGACTTTTTTGAGTGTAGAATGAAAAAACTTATTCTTCAAATGCAAAATAACTCTAATTTAGATACAAATAAAATAATAAACAAATTATATAAAATAATAAAAAAAGCGAAAATTATAAATTGGAAAAAAAAATATAACAATATTAATAACAAACAAAATAATCCTAATGATAAACAAACAAATAATTATAAACAACCATGGATGGACGATGATATAATGAAACATATTAATGAAAAAAATAAATTATTCAAAAAAGTCCAAAAAAATAAGAAAAACTTAAGGTTACAATATATCTACAAAAAAAAAAAGAAATTGGCTTAAAAACCTTATTAATAAAAAAAAATAGATATTATAAAAACCTGATAGAAAAAGATCCAAATAATATAAATACTAACATCTGGAACTTTTTAAACAAGCAAATAAATTATAAACAAAAAAATTTTGAAAATACTGAAATTGTAAAATTACTAAAAACTTTTGATCTGAAGAATATCTTTAAAGAATTTAAAAATGTATTTATAAAAAAGAATACTTATAGCAATGAAAATACAAATTCAAATGTACATTTAATAAATTATGAAAATAATACTCAAAAGGAAACTATGGTATTATTTCCTCCAAATCTGTATGACATCACAAAAATCATATCCAATTTGAAAAATCATAATTCAAATGGATGTGATTTAATCAAAGTGAAGGAAATTAAAAAACATGAGAATTTATTTGCACAATTTTTGGAATTATTATTTAAAAATATAATCAATACTGAAACCTATCCAAATTTTTGGAAAATTGCATATATTATTCCGATATATAAAGGTGTAAATACAAAAAATTACTTCAATTTTGAAAACTACAGACCTATATCTTTACTCTCGAATATCTCAAAAATATTCGAAAGTTATTTACATAAAATGATGTTTAATTATATAAAAGCAAAAAATCTTCTAAATAGTAATCAATATGCATACCAACCTGGTAAAAGCACTGGTACTTTACTAAATAATCTTTGTGAAAATATAAATAATGAGCTCAATAATGGAAAAATTATTTATGTGGTCTTTATAGATTTCAGCAAAGCCTTTGACAGCATAAATCATAAATTATTATTGGAAAAATTAGAAACTATTGGCATTAGAGGAAAAATTCATAATCTAATAAAGAACTATTTAAAGGACAGAAAAATTAAAATACAGAATAATATCAGTAATTCCTACAACATCAAATCTGGGGTCCCACAAGGTTCAAATTTGGGACCTCTACTGTTCAACTTGTATATGAACTCTATAAATAATTGCATAATTTACTCTAATATCTACTTATACGCTGATGATGTCCTAATTCTTACAAGTGACAGAAATCAATGGAATGCATATAACAGATTACAGATTGACATAAATAATATAAATAATTGGGCTATAAATAACAAAATGACAATCAATATAAAAAAGACAAAAGTGATGATTATAAAAAATAAGAACAAAATTATTAATAAAAATTTATACTGTTTTCTACATAAAAAAGACTGCAAAAACTTGACGGATACTCAACTAATAAACATTGTCCTTTGTGACTGTGAAAGAATAGACTTCGTCACTCAACATAAATACCTGGGTGTATTTATTGATGAGAAATTTACATGGACTCCACATTATCAATATGTTATAAATAAATTGAACTCATTAACCTATCTGTTCTATCACATTAAGCAAATAATTCCGTTAAAACAAAAAATAATAATTTATAAATCCCTTGTGGATTCTGTTTTAGATTATGGCCTGGATAGTTGGATTTTTATTAATAAAAAACAAATGGAAAATATAAATAAAACATGTTTTAAAATATTAAAAAATACTTTTTATAATTTTAATAAAAAAAGTATAGTTGAAAGGAATGAAATAAGGAAAAAATTCAAAATATTAATAATAGAAGAGAAATTTATTTATAAGACAATTCTCAAAAATTTCTTTAAAATAATTAACGTAAAAAATTATAATAAAAACAATATTACTAGAAACAATTGGCTCAGTTCAATAAACGATAAAAAAATTAAAAATAATTTTGGGTACCGTCTACATGGTAATATCATATATAAACTTTTTCATCAATTAAACTGGGATAATTACAATTACCGAAAAATTGGAGACATAAAAAAAAACTTAATTGTCGATGTAATTGATAAAAATATAAAATTTATTACATAAGTATTAGTTACTAATCATATCACTTTCATTTTTTTTTGTTTTTGTTTTGTTTTTCTTTTTTGGGTGGAAAATGATACTTTAGATTAAACTTTCAGATCCTATATTACAGGTGTACAGGTTATAAGTACACCTAAATAGGTCTGATAAACATTAAAAAAAAAAAAATCAAAAATCTTTTATGTAAGAAAATAATTCATAATGAAAATAAAAATGAAATGGGTGTCGTATATAAAATAGATTGTAAAACTTGTGGAGATTTTTACATAGGCGAGACAAAAAGAACCTTGTTGAAACGTGTTGTAGAACACGGGAGAGCTTTGAAGAACAAAAATTTGGACGTATCAGACATTGCCAACCACTGTTTGAATAAAAGACACACATTGGATAATAATGTAAAAATTTTGTACAAAGAATATGATTTAAAATTAAGGAAAATATTAGAAAGTAGTATTATAAAATACATAAAAAAAGAAAAAAATTTTAACAGGTATGAAGGAGTGCATATAGACCCTTCTATAGTCTTTTTAATGAGAGATTTAATAAAAAAAACTGCAATAAAATAGCAACAATAGATGTTTTTAATTACTAAGAATATTATTTGTTATGATTTTATAATGGCCTATATTTTCTTCTTATTACTTTTAATAATTGAATTATAACCTTATTAATATATTTTTGTAAAAACAACTAAACTTATTCACGTGTTTTTGAAATTTGTTTAAGCTTCCAACTATTTTGTTTGTTGTACTTATTCCAATTGTATTATGCTTGAAAAAGGAAAGGCGGGCTACTTTTCGAAAATTTGCAATTTTAGTATTTAAAATAAATTTATTTAAATACTATGATGTGTTTTATAGAGTTTTGTAAGCGATAGAATATTTTTTGTTTCGTATTATTTTGTTTTGTTTTGTTATAAATAATAAAACATTCGTAAATTTGATTTATTTTATTTGCTTATTTTTTTTATTTTTTTTTTGCTGGAAGACATACAAAATGAACAAAATCAGACTTTACTGATTATATCAGTTCAATAAGATTTAAAACAAACATAATACAAGCGGATCTTTTTGTTTCATTAGAAATTCATTCGAAATTAACTGATTTCTTTTTTTTCAGTCAAATTAAAACAATAACAAATCAAATACATGAGGAAGAAAAGGTATTGAAAATCGAGAATTGCATTGGATGATTTATGTTCGTCCTTGAGCACATGTATTCATGCAGTCGAAGTAGGTCTTGAAACGATTCATGTTGCCGCCACATCCTCCATAGTTGAATGTTGTACATCTGGCCAAGTACGAATTGTAGTACCAGCGGGAAATACGTTTATTACATGGACCACTGGCAGGCGGAAGTTCGCATCCTAGGAGAAAAAAAATAGGGATTTAAAAAATAAAAAAAATCGACAAGAAAGAATTACAAATTTTATAATAACTCGTTAGATTTTTTGACGCCCGGGGCGGGTAATAAGTACGATCACTCTAAGCTTAGTTTTATCTTCCAACCAAAAGTAAAAAATAACATTTAAACTTTTAAACCATTAAGTAGGATTCTCATTTTACCCTTGCAGTCCCATCCCTCCTCAGTTACCCTTATGTTTACATGTAAAAGATAGTAAGTAAATATGTTTGCCGGATGAGAAACTACATTACAAATAAACAATTAGCAATAGCAATAATAAGAACTCTAAACCAAATATCGGACTGAATATTATGATGACTTTTATAAAATTACTTCTTGTCATTACGACTGAAAACCTTATAATTGCATTTAATCTCTAAGGATCCGGTATATGGTAATTTTCTGTTTAACAAAGATGCATATAAACCGCATAAATAAAGCTTCATTCACAATTCAAATAAATAAAATTTGTAAGATCTTTCAGCAATGATGAATTGGCAAAAAAAAATTCATAATTATTATAAATTTTTTAGTTACATTTTATTTAAAGAATAGGATTGAATCCTTTTTATTTCATCTAAAAATATTATTAGTATTTTTAACTTTAAAAACCTTAGATTTTTTAAAATTTAATTTAACAGTCAGTAGCTCGTTCGATTTCTTTACTCACACACACTTTACAGTAAAGAAATTGAACTGATTAACTGTTGATGAATTAATTTGGACAAACCTTTAGATAAACCATTAGAAGAACATCTTATAGATTTTCTGTTAAATAAAGCTGTTCAATATTAAACAATGAGAAAAGGATAAGCAGTTCATAACATATAAAAACACTTTTGATTTGTGTCTCTCCCGAAAGCAGAATGTTTTTTATCTTTCTGCAACGATTGATGCTAAGACGAAAAACTTTCTGCAGGTGCAGAAAAAAATTAATTGTTCGTTTATGTCCCTCAAAAAACGAATCTTCAAATCGACAACCAAAAAAAAACAAAAAAAAAAAAACTACCCCTGTTCTAAACAATATCTTTTTGCAGCCCCGATATCTTTCTGCAGCCCTCAGTTTCGTTCTGCGACATTGTCGCGCCGTCGCTTGATATTCTGCTTTGGATGTGTCTCTCTTAACTGGATGATTCTGTTTCAAGTAAATGCAACGAAAACCAACTCAAGAGTAGCGTGCGTCATTTGCATGCGTCCTCCTTGCAAATAATGTAGATATTTAAGAAATAGAGTTTGTTCATGTACTGTTATTTCAATTTGTTTGTTTATCACTTTTTTTTTCATTTTATTTTCATTTCTGTTATTTTTTCCCATTAAGTAAAGAAGAAAATAATTATACCTTATAAATAATTGTGAGTATTTAATGTATTAATTATTATTATTATATTAAATGAAATACATTCTAAGATTTTAATCGATTTTCTTGTAAGAAATTGAATGCTTTTAATAATTTCTTATTTATAATACATTCTTATAAATTTTTCTCTCAATTTTTTTTTAAAGTGTTGCAATGATATCTTAAAAAGCAATAATAATTAATCCAATGAATACGTCAACATATAAACTTCCTTTTTAAAACAAAATTTAAAATAAATAAATAAAAGCAATCTTACGTGGTTCTCCTGCTTCAACCACATAAAGTACCATCAACACCACTACAAAAGCCAACAAAACGGCGGACTTCATGATGCTTCAGTGAACTTGCAAGACTCGATCTGTTGCTGTTTGACAACCGACTGCCTCTTTAATGCTTCTAGTCTCATTTCCTAGTGCAAGTTAAGTTTCCGGAGGGATTTTAAAAGTCCAAAAGTTATCGTTGATTTCTACAGGAAGCAACTTTCTTAGCAGAGATAGACTTTTATTAATTTATCTTGACATTTGACTTATTATTTGAAAGGATTTTCAATTTCATCTATGTAGCGTGTTGACTAACTTAAAGACAAAAAGTCTCGTAGTTACTACGCCAACTTTTTAATAGGTCAATAATAACAATTCATTTTGAAATAGCTTAAACCCATTAATAAAATTTCAGAGTAAATAATTCTTATGATATCGCGACTAGAAAATGGCTAAAAAAAATAACAAAATAATAAAAAAAAATATTTTAGATACCAGCAGATAACATAATTTTACTAATCAGAATGCGAATGGCTCTATTTGCGAGTGAATTATAACTATTATTAACTGGATACATACAAACAAGAATGAAATTGACTTAATAGACAAATCCATAGATAACATCCTTAATGTAATCTCTTCCATTACTTCAAACAAATGCCATACACTGAAAAAGTAAAAAAGTATAAATATTATATCCACTACAAAAAACTGTGACATAATTACACGAAAGAATTATTTTACTCTTCTAAATAAAACCGAATCCACTATTTGCCAAGATTGCTCAATACATATTGCTAACATCTACTGTTTTATACACATTGGGAACTACTGTTCAACGTCGTCATTCTTCACGATAACGCCACAAGCCACACAGCAACTCCTTCACATGCTTTGTTACATTGATGGAGATGGGAAGCCTTGGAACACCCTTCTTATTCGCCAGACCGGAATCCATGCGACTTTGATTTAATTCCAAAATTCAAGCTGCAGTTGCGTATGAAACGCTTGCGAACAAAGATGAAATTTTGACGGCGATTCGGCATGAGATCACAAGCAGCAGATGGTATTCTCCGCCTTCCCAAACGCTGGCAACATACGGTGGACAATCTTTGAGATTACTTTGTGGGGTGTTAACAATGTGTACTAAAAATTCCTGTATTCCTTTTTCTTCCTTGGCTACATTGCATTGCCTTACTAAACGATGATTTCCAAATACGTATTTTCCACTTGCTCTTACGACATTCCTTCACTGACCCAGAGCACGTTAGTGGTGCCATCAGAAGCACATCCAATAAGCTTCCAAACGTGTATCTGGAATTGCAGTGGTGCCGCATGTTTGGCAGATAAAATATAGTTGCCATAACGGCCCACGTATATGATTTTTGTATATATAAATAAGTTCATATATTAAAGAGAAAAAAAAAAAAATTTTGCGACCAAATTTGAAGATCAAAATCTCTGCTCCATCTAGCTGACATATTTAAAGTAAATTAGGTATTTACAAAAAAAAAAAGAAAAACTGAAAAAGAGCTATCAGACTATTGTAAATAGTATTGATAGAAGTATTGTAAAAACTTCTGGAAGGACCCTTTTTAATATACCCTTGTAAATATCCCTGAAAATGATGATATAAACAAAATATGAATATATCAGCATGAAATTATTTATAAGTTCAAAAGAAATGCTAGACATACTTTTATATCTTACATTGTTATCCATTCCTCTCTTTCAGCATCAGAAAAAAATACGTATAGGAAAAAAAATTACAATAATCACCTTATATCAAATTATTAATTGTATTTAATAGAATTCATGTCAAATAATAAGTGATAACTTAATACAATAAAAGTTAATGCAATTTAGATGGAAATTATCATTAAAGTTTAGCCATTTATAATAAAATTTCATAATTGAAAACAAATTTTAACGTCCACAAATAAATCGTTAAACAAAAAAATCCATTAGTGGACAGAAAAAATACTTTCACACAGCCATCATCAACGGAATCCTGGACAGCTGTTTCATCTTTATTAGAAATCATCAGCAGGATCTACGTTGATGATAGACTGAGACTGTGAAAGGCTACAGATATCATTTCCACTCCCCATCAGTGGCATCCAACATCAAAACAACAACAGGGTGTCTACAGAATCAGGGAAATCAGGGAATCAGGGAATTATCAGGGAATTTTGTTATTCTGGAAAAAATCAGGGAATTATCAGGGAATTTTGCAATTATTACTTAAAATCAGGGAAATTTATGATCTTTTGCCAAGCGCGAGCTTTTATCTTAAGGGAGCATTCAAGGTCACGCGTCACGTCGATCCCCTCTTTCCCGCCGGCCGGTCTAATGGTGTTGAATAGTGACGTCATATCCTGTACTATATTCCCGCCACTGAAACTGAAACCGAAACTTACTACGAGGAATATTAGATATTGGTGTACAAAGACAAATGAAGTAAAAACAAGATATTTGAACTCAACCTTTCTTGGACGCACTTGTGCAACTGATTTGGTGAATTCGTTTGTTGAGGCTACTAAACCTCTGGATTTGAAGAAACTTCTACAAATCTCGATGGATGGGCCTAACGTAAATCAAAAGTTTTTTAAAGAACTTTCGTGCTCTTTAAAGGAAACTAAGGAAGATGCTGAAGTACTGAATATTGGCTCATGTGGACTACATGCATTGAACATAACTTTCAAAACAGGAGTGTCAGTTACGGACTGGAAGATTATGGAGTTTCATCGAGCTTTATATTACTTGTTCAAAGATTCCCCAGCAAGAAGAACATTATTTACGGAATATACAAATTCACAAATATTTCCAAAAAAGTTTTGCTTTGTTAGGTGGGTTGAGAACACTGGTATAACAGAACGATCATTGCAGCTTATCCCATTGCTAAGGAAGTTTATAGAAGGAATAGAGAAGGACAAAATGGCTCCAAATTCAAAAAGTTTTAAGGAAGTTAAAAGTGCTATTTATGATTCTCTCTTACCAGCAAAGCTTGCTTTTTTTCATTTAGTTGCTTCCGATTTTGCTTAAGGGAGTACCAAACAGATGCTACCTTAATACCATTTCTTTATTCTGACCTAAGTAATTTGTCACTAAAATTCATGCAGCGCTTTCTTAAAAAAGAGGCATTAAGCAAAAATATTACAAGCATAGACGTGGAGGACAAATCAAATTTTCTGCCAGTTAAACAAATAGATATTGGTTTATCTGCTCAAAGCAATTTGAAAAAGGCGAAAGTATCCGATTTGCAAATAGCTGAATTTAAAGTTGACTGTAGACGCATATTGATTCAATGTTTACTGAAACTCCAAAGTAAATCTCCCCTTATTTACAAGCTGACTAAAGCAGTGTCCTGTTTTGACCCTAAAATAGCAATAAATGAAAATATATTTTCATGTAGTTTATCAAGTCTGTTGGTAATTCTTTCTGAAAAAAACTGGATATCATGAACTTTAGCTGAGAAAGCTAAGAATCAATTAAAACAAATATGTTCACAGCCAGAAAATATCTCAAAGTTAAAGATGTATAAAAGATCGACTGCACGTATTGATAATTTCTGGTGTAGTTTGATATCTGCTGAAGAAAATGGAGCACCTGAAGCTATGACAGTGATACAGTTAGTCATGGTATTGTCGCATGGCAATGCAAGCTTAGAAAAAGGTTTTTCTATAAACAAAGATACTTTAGAGCAGAATATCAAAGAAGAAACTATCATTGCCAGAAGATCCATTTATGATAGTGTATTGTCTAAAGGTGGCATAAATAACATTGAAATTACTAAGAAGATGGTCCTTGATGTAAGAAATGCAAGAGCTAAGTATTCCGAGGCAATGGAACAAAAAAAGAAAGAAAATCAAGAATTGGCTGTAGCTGTTAAAAGAAAAAGAGGCTGAACTTGAACTGAAAAGGCTTAATGACAAAAAAATTAAAATCTTAGAAGCAGCACAAAAGGAATCTGAAATGATTGAAAATGAAATTGCTGCGATAAAGCTTTCAAAAATTTAAATAACCAGTATCATGCTGTACATTACAATGAATCTTGAATTCCGTTGAATTTAATTTTGTGTATATTGTTGCAATAAATCTTTTAAAAAGTAAGATATTGTAAACTCATTAATTTATAATTTTTTATTTCTCTCTTCTTTTTTTAAGTATTTCATCATTACTGTTTTTATAGAATTTTTTGCTTATTCTTTTATTATACTTAGATAAAATAGTAAATAGTTACCAAGTAGTTAAAATCAGGGAATTTTTCTCTTATGATCAGGGAATTTATAAGAAATTGTTCGTGATATCAGGGAAAAATCAGGGAATTTTTTTATTCAGATTTTGTAGACACCCTGAACAAAATAAAAATAAAACTGTGAAGTTCACAGCATTAAAACTCTTGTACTTTCACTGAAAGGCTCAAAGGAGTTTAATTATACAATAAAAACAAGGGCAAGAATTAATCAATTTGGTTTAAAGTTTCACAAATTGCTATGAATATAACCTGAAGATTAAAGTTGCAGTATATCATTGGATAATTTCAACATCACTTCAAATGAAAAAACTTAAAAGCTATATAGTAATTAATTAATTAAAAGAGGACCTAGTGTTTATTTGTGCAAAGCTCCATTCCCGAACAGCTGTTTCACGCTAATATGGCGATCATCAGCGGGAAGCAGAGCATAAAACCCCTAGGTCCCATTGCGGAGGTGGATATTGGTTAACGAGATAGCAAGAGTGGAACCTCCAAACATAAAAACAAGAAATAAAAAAACACATTAAAAAGAAAAGAATAGAAAACCATATGCCAGACTCCGCTGGCCGTAAATGGATTTTCTGTAGGCATCAAATTAATCGCCTAAAAAATGTAAACACATTAAAAGAGGACATAGTGTTTATTTGTGCAAAGCTCCATTCCCGAACAGCTGTTTCACGCTAATATGGCGATCATCAGAGGGAAGCAGAGCATAAAACCCCTAGGTCCCATTACGGAGGTGGATATTGGTTAACGAGATAGCAAGAGTGGAACCTCCAAACATAAAAACAAGAAATAAAAAAAACACATTAAAAAGAAAAGAATAGAAAACCATGTAGTAATTAATTGGATACATTTATTTGATTTTCACTTATCTAACATTAGGGATGTCGCATTATTCATTTCCAAAATTTCAAATAAATCCATTCATTAGATAAGCGCTTTACAATTTCATATTAACTATTTATGCTACATATTGAATTTCAGTAGTAAATATAGTGTAGTTATTAAAATTTACAATCAAAATTTTAATAACTATGTTGCATCCCTAGAATATATTGTACGTCAAGAAGATTCTGACTAATGGAAATGTATCTTCATTTCCTACTTTAATACAATTTTTTAAAAGTAAATGAACGTAATTACCTGTTCTCTACAATGGGCGTATCGAGGACGACTTGTTAGAGATTGTAACCCCTCTTTCTCCCTTTGAATCTGAAAATGGAAGAAATCTAGGAATTTGGACCTTTTTTTTTATTTTTTAGTTGGAAAGTTCATGGGTTTGTTTGTAAACTCCCTCCCTCATCCGCAAAAGGATATTGTTTTTGTTTTTGTTTCTTTTTTTTTTTTTTGGTTGAACGACTACGACAACCAAATTCCACCCAATTCCTAAATTCTTGGTACGCCTATGTTCTCTATAGCCACGGTCCTGTATCTTGCTATTCAAAACAACAATTCTAAAAATATTTCTTGTCATCATTTGGCAGCATGGCAGTCTTCTCAATTGATGATTTTCTAAATCCTGATTTAGTTAGAAGCTACAATGCCAAACGATGGCAAGAAATATCCTACTATTGCTTGAAAATATTATAAAAAATATTTCTCTTTATAAAAACTTCAGTCATGATTCCATACGAAGTCAAATCAAATAAACAGAACTGTTAACTGTCAGAAAACTATCACAAATCAATAACATAATGTTGAAAACCATTTTATGTACAGTATGACAAACAAGACTAACTGTGAACTAACATTTGTACTTCACAACATTAATGACAATTCCAATAGTCACAAGACAGTGACATCTACCTATATAAAAGAAAAGTCCTGACTCACTCACTGACTGACTCATCAACGCCCAGCCCAAACCGTTGAACTTAGAAAGCTGAAATGTTGCACAGAGATTCCCTTTATGATGTAGGGTCGGATTTTTCGAAATTCCCACGGGACAGGGAATAAAGAGGATTTATATTTTCGCTTTCAAGTTGCCTTATCTTTATATAGGTGTGTGGCGCCAACCCGCAATGCATCAGAGTTATCCGGAGAAGGCCACAACGAGCTCGGAACTCGTATATTTATTTATTTATTTATTTATTTTTTTTATGCTATGTATGCAAGGGTTCCGGAGCGAAGCGACGGTACCGTGCTAGTTATAAAATATTTATTAAAGCAAATATTATATATTCATGAGGCTTGAAAGATCTCTTACGGGTGATAAGAAGTTAAACTAGAAAATTCAGTTATTCAATAAACCCAATGCTTTACATTATCAGATTCCCAAGTGGAAATGGGGATTTCTAAACTAAATAAAACAGGGATAACTATACAATAGATGAAAAAAAAAAAGCTGTTATGAAATATGTAAGTAACATCTATTTTTACAGAAAGTCTATGAAGAAAATCTTATAATCTTTTTAAAAAATCTTATAAAATATTTTACATTTAAAGAATAAAAAAAAAAAGAAATTAAAAAGAAAAAAACTTCAAAAAAAAATATGGGTAGAAAATGAATCCTTCAGCTGGTTAAATTATCGGATTTTGAGTAAAACTTTTATAATTCTTACTGTCTTCTTAAATTTCATAAATTTCACATAAAGAAAAAATAAGTTTTTTTTATGCCTAGAAACTTATTTTCTTTGGAATTCGATTAAGTTGAAAATATTTCATATCAATGTATTACGATAAACTACGTAGTACGTTAAGTACATAATATTATGGATCTTTAGTTACATAAAGACTCATAAAACATTATCTCGCTAAAAAAAAAAAATTAAGAACATAACAAAATCAAGCTAGAATAATCATATATTTATTTTTTTAAAGTTGCGAGAACGACACCAATGAAAAGTCTACGTTTACTTTTAAATTATAATATCCACTGAATTCAACTCGTCTAAATCAACCTTTAAGGTTGTTTTTTTTTGTTTGGTTGGATGGTTGATTTTTGTTATTTTGTTTTTCTAATTTCTTTCTTTTTTTTTTCTATTTTTAAACTTATAAAAGTTCTATATAAAATGTTTACTGGAACATGCCTCTCTGCTTTGTAAAAGGTAAAATTTCAGAACATGTATTAGTGTATTTTCCAAAGAAAAAAATACACTACAAATAAGTAACAAAAAAGTCGAAATCTGCTCACGGTTTTTATGACCTCAAAGTTGTGATGTGGATAATTGCCGTACCATTTTGAGCTTTTCAGCTGGATATTAGATACCCATAAGAACTCAGATGGTATTATCAATCACTATTCACAAATCTCAAGGTGGTTCACCTTTAGGAAATACATTTACAAGCGGTAGAGATATTTTTGATAATGCTTTATATTATTATTCAGAATTTTAAAATAAATGCTAAATTGAATGAATGAGAGTTTTCTATGCCTTCGTTTAGTTGCAACAAGTTGCAAATGTTTACAGGGCAATCAAATCTTAAAGGTCAGTTTTAGCAATTTGGGATGAGATGTCCTAGTGGAGAATGGGTGTAACATTCTTCAAAATAAGGGTTTGAAAAAGAATGAATTACCTTAACTTTTTTTTCTCTTAATTAGATGCTGTAATATATTATACGTTATCGGTGGATCCTCTTAACTCTTTATTCTCTTAATTCCCCTTAATATATATAAGCATATATCTTTGGCTTATTCTTTTATGTATAGAATTCAGGTTCTTCCCGCTTGATGTCATAAGCGCGTCTTGATGCAAGTCATTTTTTTTTTTTTTTTTTTTACAGGTATACTTTTAAAACATTTGCTATTTTTATTTCTAAAAATAATAAATCTCTTACTTTATTTCTCTGTTTCAACTAAGATGATATGCAATTAATTCAATCTTAGAAACAAAACATCATGCGGACTTCATGATACTTCAATAAACTTGTAATATAATTATACTTGTATGTCTTTGCTTGTACCAAGGAAAGATTTAAACACGAAATGTTTGGCAACTAACAACTGTCTTGTTTGGCAAATTGTAAATATCTTATAAGCTTGTGAATTCACATCCTTGTGCAAATTAAATTTCTGGAATGATTTTAAAAGCCCATAACTTTCCTTTCTATAAGAAGAAACTTATTGTTATTAAGCCATTTTATTAATTAACTTAAATTGAAATTTGACATGTGTGGAAAAGAATAGTTTTTCATATTCACATACAGGGGCGTATACAGAAGTTTATTTCATGGAACTGTCAGCAATAACCAAAAAAAATAAAAACATCTTTTTCAAAATTGGGGAGGGGGGGGGGCAAGCTCCCTTCACCTTGATGAACAAAAAACAAAAAAAAGAAAATAAGGATACTCCAAACATTTGGGGGGGGGGCGCCCAGGGTTAACTCTATTACCCCCATAAACCCCCAGGTTCACCTTCAGGAAACTCTCAAATGTCGCCATTCAACAGCGTTTGTCCATATTTGAATGCAACAATACAGGGTGTCTCAAAATAATGTACTAACACTACATCAAAGTTAGTACATCAAAGTGTTAGTACATTTTTTTGAGACACCCTATAGTTGCAAAATTCAATTATTTTCTCTTTAAACTTCCAACATTTACCAAACTCGCCTGTTGATTCGGAAGTTTTACGACAGCCACAGTACCACGAATATTTTAAGATAAAAAAGAAAAAGTTCTTTTTTAATATTCCGTCCTCTCAAAAATCAAATCTATCTAACTAAGCACCTATAAATCGGAAAATAACATTGAAATGATAAAATGTAGCATTTTCTGAAAAGCATACACGGTTTGATAAAAAAGAAAAATAACTCTGTTATGATTTTTATAATCTTTTTATATATATATTTCTTTTTTTTTTCGATGTTTGGAGATTCCAGAAATATTGTCAGTAGTTTTCTCAATGACCAACAGATGGCGCACAATGCTTAACTTTCCTAACATTCTATTCCTCCTATTTCAGAAACGCTAATGAATTTATCGTCAAATATTAAAATAACAAAGTTCTATTTTAAATCCTTATTTTTAGAAACTATGCAGCTAATTTTATTGTTTTCATTATTGTCTTTCCTTCAAAAACAAAAGCAAAAATGCTTTATTATAATTACAAAATGTTTCTTATTTTAAAAATTAAGTTTAATTTCTGTTTTTTTATTACATTTTCCCCATATATATTCTGTTGTCTAAGAATCTGTGAATTAAATTCGAATCGATTCAACAAACTCATCACGAAAAATAAACGATTTCCAGAGTGACAAGTGCTTACATTAACGATATTCTTCGAATTTACTCGAATCAATATATATCGAATCTAGTCGATGCATTAATGTAGTTCATAATAAAATCTCGAAGCTTCGGAGGTCCCTATTTTCATTGTAGTTTTCTTTCTTTTCTTTTTTTAATTTATTAAGAAAAAGGCCAGCTTCACCAAAAATATGCTAAAAGTATAATTATTCAGAAAATGCTCACGGGGTCAATAATTCAAAAACTAATAACTTAATTAATAATTTGGTTTCCAAAGTTTCTATAGCCAATTCTACAACATCCTTTTCAGATCAAGGGACTATTAAAGTATATTTCCTCAATATAATAGCTTTGTTTAAAAAATTTATTTCAGTGTTTCATCAAATTTTATATTTCGATTTGCTACTTCTTCAGTTCGCAAGATTAAAAACCAATATAATACATTAGAAAGCAACGACTTTACGGTTATTTCAACTCATCATCATTCTATTGTTATCGGAATAAACTTACATTATTTTCACACATTTTTTCTTGCTGTGGTTTAATAAATTATTCAATTTATGATATTTATAGCGGAATACTTAAAGCTTTGTTTTAGCATTTTTCAATCCTATCAAAACATCTCCTTGAATCTCTTAAGTTACTAAATTCCATTAATAAATAATATACAAATTTCTTTTCTTCTATTTCTTTCTTCTTTTTTTTTTTAATGAATGAATTTCCTGGTTTCTTTCGTCAATGTATTGGCAATCTTTCTTATTGTATTTGGCAGCTAGTCCTTGAATGTTAAGGCCATTAGTAAAAGAAATAGTTTTAATTATCTAATAGTAAACAAATACACTAAGTACGGGCTCTTAAATATCACTTTAAAGTCAGATCAGGTTTCCCAATATTCAATACAATTCGAATCCAATACTGTTAAAATACATCATGATGCATCAATAAGCACTGATAAATCATTCCACCAATTAGATATGATGTAGTCTTGACCTAAATTAGATAAGAAACGGCAGATGTAACAAGCATAATGATGACAACATAAATAAGTACAAAAGTGTACTATAAGTACACAGACATGACGTAAGTAACTAAACACTTGATTTTTCAATAACATTTATTTTCTGTCCTCAGGAGCTGCAGTTTTGGATTTAATATCTGGTAGCCATACCCTGTGCAGTACGGCCGAAAGTAATTACGATTGTAAGCAAATTGGCTCACACAGAGACGTCGGAACTTCTTCATGATTGGGGGGAGGGGTGAAAAATACTTGTAATAATTAATTTATTATTATTTGTAATTAATAAATCAATCTTAACTTTAATTGAATGTTAATTTATTAATAATATAATTAAATATTATATTGATTATAATATTGTATTAAACAATAATTAGGGCACTTCTGAACGCAGAAGTGAAAACATCAAATTTATATTTTAAATAATTTTATCTAAGTTTAATAAGCGGACAAAATTTATCTTCTGCTTTCTCATGTTTTTGCCCCCTCTTCTGATTTTCCTAAAGCCTTTATATTAAAATAATTATCAGTATTATTTGTTACATTTGATTTCAGTAACAACATGAATAACATAGCTGTATATACAATATTTGTATATAATAATACGAAGAAAAAGAAATTAAATAAAATATAGTTAATGTGTAAATCAACTTTCGAATATCCTGAGGGTAAGATTGCAAAGTTAATTGGTCAGAAATAAAAAAAAAAAATAATAAAAAAAGTACATAATACTAAGCAGGGCACGGATTCTACCTAGAGCTGCGATGAAATAAACTTGTTGTTGGTGTTTTTAAGCAAAATAGATTTGAGAAAATTCGATTATATACACATTCACTTTTTGTACTGTATTGATAAAGAGGAACTGTCATTTATTTAAATCGAACTGAACTATATACTGATAGTTTAGCGGGGAGGGAGGGATGAAAGATAGTTTTTGCTCCCCCGACTCAAACTTCCCTGGGCTCACAGTTGAGATACACTGTAGTGGAATAGCCGAGGACTGTCAGGAAGACAATTATCTCTGCTTCAGTCGATCGCCAACATTTTAATCGGAAATCACTTTGACAGTAGAGGTATCGAAGTAGATTGTTCCAGAAGCCAATGGGAAAAATATTTCTAGTTTACATGTCCCACTGAACTGAAAACAGTTACAATAACACCAATAGTTACAATCAAAACTTCACTAAACTAAATTTAACATTATCTCAAATACTAAAAGTATTCTCAATTTACAAATAAATTTATCTCAATACCGTATTTGTAATTTTGTTCCGAAGGTCTTTTATCAATAGGTCTTTTCCCAGATTATCCCTCACCCATCTACAATTTTTATCTTATTTCAGAAATTGCAGATGGGTTCAAACTTTTCTTCAACTTTTCGAAAATTACAGTTGTTTTCTTATTTTAAATTTGTAAATGCTTTCTTCGCTTCATACTAAATAGAAAGCAACGTAATCCTTCAAAGAAAGATAATGCAAAATAGGCTTTTTTTATTTTATTTTTTTTATTCTGTGTGTATGCTAATTTTACTGAATGTCGTTGTAACACATTTTAAGTTTAATGTTTTGTAAATATAATTTTTGTTTAATTCATTGATTTTAAATTTTTCACTACTATATTCGCCTTCCCTGGTGTAAGTCTCTGGACGCCCAGATTGAGCAGAATTTGGAATAATCATATCTCCTTTGAGATTCTTTCGTATCCAGAAGCCTAGAATTTATTAGATTTTTGAGATGTCTCTTCGGAATCTACAACACCTTTTAATCAGGAATTACCTTATTTCTTTCTTTGTTTATTTTTTGATTCAGCAATTAAATTTCTTAGCTCAAAAAGCAGAATTCGATTTCTCTTTTCCTTAAGCGTGTTTTTATTTTGTACAATAAAGAACGACTACTTATTGTCTTCATACACTGTAATAATGATGATAATTGAAATAGTAATGCATTTGAAAGTTTTTAGTTTTTGTCTTTTTTTATTGTTATTTTTATTTATATGTATGTAAATATGTATAAAGTGTTGGTCCATTAACAACCATTGAAGTGAAACACTGCACAGGAAAATTAAAATGTACAAATCACTTTTGTCACCACCGCTACAAAAACAATCTGGCATCGATATTCGAGATATCAGACAGAACATGGCAATCTGCCAACGGGACGAGATAGTCCAGCGCCTAATTGGCTGCCAACCGTCTGTAAATCAAGTGCAGAACAACGATATGAATGTTGCCGTAGTGGCTATGGACAACAGCAAATTTATTCCATCTCCTAAAATTTTAAATTTTGGTTATAACTTTTTGTATATTAATTGGTATAATGATAGCTAAAAATTATCTTGTTTAAATAGTTCGAACTCAGATGGGAGGCTTCAGAATAGAAGTAAATTAAATCATTATTCATTACGTGCCTAATTTAAATAGGTTATAATTTAATAGGTTAATAATTCCAGCTGTTAGGAAAAATACGAGTTGCGAAAGAGTAATGGTACAATGGCATTACTGCAATTTGACTGTTTCTCAGATCCGCGGATATATAAAACTTTAATTCCCATATTTAGTTTACGAGTTTAGCGAAGCAGCTCTTTTTTTATGCATACTAAAAACGTTTGTATTTTCTTTTATTAATATCAATTATCTGAATAATACTTTTCAAAAATCTTCAAAAATCATTATTATAACTTCTTAAAATGGATTCTGGGGAGTTTTAATTATAGTTAAACATTATACAAAAAAAAAAAGAAAATCAATTAAAATGTTAGTTCACTTAATTTATATATTGTGATTATGTAAATTAATAATGACAAATTAATCCAGAAAACTAAATTTTTTGAAATTAATAAAGAAATGAATGACTACACTGCCGAAAGATTGTAGGCTATACTCCATTCCTTTTAATTATTTCAATTTATTGATTTTAATGTACGATATTATTAATCTTAATACATTTTTCACAATGCTATCCAAAAGAGTTGCCTAAACTGTTTAGTGATAGCTGGAACATTTTGATTTCAATAAAAATTATATCCTTAATGTATTCAGCTTTCTAATTTTCCTATGCTTATATTCATGAGATGAAACAGTTATCGAAAACGAAGAAGTTATTACTAAAATTGTGCTTGCAATTAAATTTTAATGCATTTGTATTAAACGGGATAATTGCTGAAAATTAAAAACAATTTGAAAGTCTCCATGCTTCAATTTATTACCACTTTTTATTTTAGCAGTAATAAATTTATCCTTCGAAATAAATAATGTTTTAATAGATATATACATTTTCTCTATTCGTTATCTCAGAGTTTGTTAGAAATTATTATTTCACTCTTCAAAAAGAAGAAAAAGAAATAAAATATTTTTAATGAGTCAGCCTTCGTTTTCAGTATCTGCTATGACTGTTCATAGTAGTTTGCCCTACCGTAATATTGCGATAAATCACAGTGATCCACCTGTTTTAGAGACCTGGTAAACAAAGTGGAAACGGAAGGGGGAGACGAAAGGGTTCTGTCCGTCGTCACCATCTCTACGCCAAACCATAAGTTGTGCAAGACATGAGTTATGCCTCTTTGGAAGGCTTATGATTGTAGAAGTGGGAAAAACAATTCCTATCTGCGGTCACTTTCTGATTCACAGGAAGTGAGGAAAATGAAATTTGTACAAGATTCATTTTTTTTTCTTTATTTTAATAACAAACAATTATCTTTCTACAAGTTAAGATTTTTCATTAAGCCATTTATATCTATCTGAAGAGTGTTTATCTGAAAATTGTAAGTGTTTAAAATGTTAATTTTAAAAGTAAAGTATCTCTCTGCAGAGGCACTTTGGGTCATTGAGTTAAGGCTCAGACCAACGGGACTAAGTTGAGGACGACCCAACACCCTCCCGCCTTAAACCTCGGAAAATAAACCAGGTTGTCACCATTCAATAGAGGATTGGATGGCTTTAGGACCCTATTGGAGGAAAATTCAATGTGGAAAAACATTCCTAACCTTCTCTGGAGTTTGTAACTATTTTTCAAAATTGTCAAAAATTCGCAAAGAATGCTGGGATTCACTTTTCGTTATTTCTCCCAAGCTTTTGAATTGATGTTTTTCCAGATAAGAGGACTTTTGTCAGCTTGAATTAAATTATAATTCTTCAAAAAAAAACATCAGTTGTAAATCGAACCATCTTCCAGACAGATGATCAACATTCCCTATTCATTCTAAGATAGGTCATCTTGTATTATTAGTTTTTGTCCAAAATTTTCATTGAAAATGCCTGAAAAAGAAACATCCATATCTGATTAGGACTTGGATTTCAAATCCAAAGTACATAAGACAGGTTGTTTTCGATCTTTTGGCTCTCAAAGTTCGTTTGATAAGTCGATTAATTTAATATTTGTCTAATAGATTTTCTAAACTTTTCCTCATGTACAAAGACAAACAAGGTAAAAGTACTTTCAACTTAATAAAAAGGAAATTCTGAATTTAATTTTTTTTATGTAAATTTTATCTCTTTTTTAATAGATGCGTCGAATGCTTTGAAAATGCCATTTGTTTCATTTCATTAATAATGTGAGAAAATATTTTCAATATGATCAACAATGGAGATCATAATTATAAAATTAATTTTAAGTAAAGTTTAAATTAATCCTACTAGAATTGCCTTTGAATCCTATTATAAACTCTAGGGCGGTTCAAGTATTTTAGGATTTTAACAGCCACGATAACTCGATGTTCAAAAATTCAAATGCCCAGAGAAGGTATTTTTTTTTCCCTTGTTTGTATACAAATGTGTCTTCTTCCTGCTCTGCATTTGTAACCATTTTTGTTCTCGTTTTTATTTATTTTTTTTAAGATAATCACTAATCCGTCAATAAAAAAAAACGAAAAAAAAAAAAAAAAACACAAGTCAATTTGCAGTTTTGTACTAAACATAAAACCAAACGACCCAGTACAATTTGCAATCTATCGAACGCTTACTTTGTTTAAACAAGTTTTAAGCAAAACTTATTTATTCAAGCCATTGTTTCCAGTGGAAGCCAATGCTCGTATTGAGTCTAAATCCACATTTGCCACCATTCTGACTGTGTCCAATGGCCACATTCGATCGAGGGTAACATATTCGTACTGAGCACAGTCCATTCAGTTTAAATAGACCCTAATGTTTTGTCCAATTACCATTATTTTCCTGACACAGTTAATGGCCACCTAAAATCAGAAGTGGATTAGGCGGGAAGTCAGATTTTTCCCCTAACCTGAAGTGGCCATGTTATTACTCATAGGGCTCCGCCTCCCGGTTCGGGCTATGAAGAGCATTACTCAACAAACACATGCACACACATACAGGAACCCTAATTGGCCTCTGTACGGAGGTCGCCAAAAATCAGTTAAAATCAATGCAATTATATCATTACTTATCAAATAAAATCACTGAAACGATGAGCATTGTAAATAACTATAATCTTTTATATTTTTTAAGGGAATTTTTTAAGAAAAATTTTAATATTTTAATTCCAAAATCTTTTCTACATCTACAACATTTTCAATATCTTTTATCTAATAAAACTTTAATTTTCCTAGTTAATTTTATTTTAAATGAAAGACATGCATATTTTATTACGCTATTTTTAAAACTTTTTTTTTTTTTGCACAAGGGGCTTTGATTTACAACGGTCTCCGTCGCTAGAAGAAGAAGATGAAAAAAAAATGGACGATTCCATAATATTGTAGCGAGGGTGAATATGAGAGGCGCTTGAATGCCAGGAAATAACGAAGTTCCTCATCTTTAGGTCGGATGTGCCAACAACAGAACGAACCGTATCACTTTAACCATTAACAAATTTAATTCTTAATTTGAAAGGATGTGGTAGCTGAGTTGGCGGCTAGAACTGCGCTTTTGTTTTACAGTAATTAATCTTGTAATTTAGGAAATAATGAATGAGGGCCGGATAGGAACTCATGAAATAATTAAAAAAAAAAAATACGCCCACGGTGTTCAGGGTTTGATTAAGCAACCATAAAGTCCAGAGTAACAAAGCATCTCTTTTAACATGTATAGTTTTTAAGTAAGCAGTACTGTGTGAAGTTATGGTGTGTTATCCCGATTTCACAGATCAAATTCTGTACCAGCAGGATTCATCCGAGAAAATTGTAAAAAAATTTAAAATAATTCGATTTCCTTACAAATTGTTAAATTATAGAAACGCACTTATCTACTTAATATCTATTTAGATTAGAAACGTACTTATTCCTACTGATCTCTCAACGAAAATGTTCTACATCCATTTACACTAGCTGCACAAAATTTTCACAGCCCAGTAGAAATAACTGTTTTGACCGCCCCCTTAGAAAGTTTTCTTGCATCATTCTGATGCTTCTTCTCCCGAATCCCCTCTGCAATTTCACCTCTCTTAACAAGGCTCCTTCATTTGCGTCCGGCTGAAGCGAACAGTGCATCCATAAATTTCTTCTTTCTCTCTTCTTCGATTATCTATTTTATGCAGCTATTTTGCATTGTTCTATAATTTCGACATTTATCTTGTAAATTTCTTTAATTGTAGAAGATTAATTAGAAAATTAAAGTTTATTAGCAACCAAAGTTTCAGCAATTGAAAACAGCTTTAAGTGCGAAATGGTCAAAGAAATAATGTTTAAAAACAAAAGAAAGAAAGAAAACGAATGAAAAAAACAAATAATACCTATAAAGTTAACCAGCTATTTTAAATTTAATTCTGTTAATTGAGCATTGATTGTATTTCAATTTCATTAAGCTATCGCTTACAAGCTAATTAAAAGCTATGAAAGCAACGGACAACTTTCTTGAGATTGCGATTTGCTGAAATTTATTTGCTGAATTGTACTTCACCTCGTATTTGATGATACATAAAAATTATTCTCGACCTCTGAGACACGAAAAATGTAAAGGCGGGGAGAGCTCATTAATTTATTCTGTCAGTCAGTCCATCACCACCTGTACAGTCCAAACTACAAGTCGTACAGACAGAGTCACATCATACTGGATCCTTTAAGGCTTGTAGAGATAGAGAAAAATACGAGTTCCGGTCTGTGGCCACTTCCTGTTCCGATCACTTAAGAAAGAGTATTTTCAATATACATTCTGAGTGGTTTTATACAGGTCGTGTTCAAAGGCGTGATTATCTAATGATTACTATATTTAATTGAGTTGCGGCTGTAATAATCCTGGTTCGAATCCTGGTCACGGCAAAGCTTGAGTAGCAGCGTCATGGTATACGAGGGCCATCTCTTCCTGTATTTATTTTTTTTCTTAATTATGTTTTATATTTTTTAAATTATTATTTGTTGAAACCTAATTAAGTATATTAAAAAATGAATTAAGATGATGAAGTATTCCATTATAATTTATCTGGTTAAGTAGTTTCAAAAAAAATACTAGTTTCGGTTTGTTCATTTCCTGTCTGAGAAAAAGTAGTCGAAATAATGAAATACATGGGGTCGCTTTGGTCTCATGTACACCAATAATTTTGCCTTTTTTTTTATTTATTTTTTTATAATATTATCACGATTTATTTATTGATTAAATTTGTTGTTATGTTATTTTATTTATTATTTATTTTTAATCTTTTAAAAACAGTCAAATAATTGTAAAAACTAAATTAGATGTGAAGTAATTATTGCACGTTAAATATAGTTCTTGTAATTATATTGCCTTTTTGGTTTGGTGTTTCTTTGTAATTAAATATCTTTGTATCCTAACGATTGTTAGATCGAAGGTTTTTTATGTGCACTTTCGCACTCATTTTTAATTGCTGTGTATTTTGTTCTGGAGTCACTTGTAGGAGCGAAGGTGACTTCCGTTTCTTTTTCACGTCTTTCTGGGTTTGTCATCGGAGAGGGTAGATCAGGCTGATTAATCGCCCATAAGGACGAAACGGCCGTTCCCGATTCCCTCTGTTCACAAACTCAAAGGTATGTTTTGTTTATTTCTATATTGCACAGAAATAAATGTATTTATAATTTGCATATTTAAGAAGTTTTCCGAAAGCCAAAAATTCGTCGTAGCTCCATCTGGCGAGTAATTTTCCCATATAAACTCCTATGGTTGTATAAAGAAGGCATCCTCATAGAGTAAAATAATAATTATGATAATAATAATTATAATTATAATAGTTAATTACAAATTACAATTTATTAAATATTATAATTAATTAATAAAAAAAAATTGAAAATTGTAATTTCTCATATAAATTACATTTTCAATAAAAAACAATATTACTACTTCATTAAGACCTATAATTATGTTGACCTACTTTAAATTAGGCAACAGATGCCAATTTTAGCTATCAATTTTTTAGTTATTTACAGATTTAAAGTTTTAAATCTGTAACTCAGTTAATTGCATTGACTTCCTTAATTTTTGTGAAAATAATATTCGAAAAAGTTTTTTCTTCCTTTCCATCTGAGAATTTGTTTGTTTGTTTCTTTGTTTGTTAGTTTACTATTGTCAAGCGATCTTAAACCAAAACAGCGATTTACTGTTTTCCATTGGATAATGATTAAAACAAAACTGTTGGATTCTCGGTTGATTTTTACTCTATCCGAGGCATCAGAGTAAATAAGATGATAATATTTTATCGACATCATTGGTATTTCCTTTGTTTGTTTGCTTTTTATTTTGTATTTTCTAGTAATTATTGCAGGTAATGAGTTGAGAGTTTCAGGCAGGGTGTGGTAGGAATACAAGGTAGGCTTAAATCGATATTTTTCTTGAGTTCTTCCGCAGCGGTAACTGACCTGTAATTACTGAATATTCTATCATCTGCTTTAGCTTAATTAATATTTCAAATGAGGAAACAAAAATTACTTGTTTGCATCTGTTTCAAATTTAAGAACAAAAATAACGTTACCTCGAACATTCCGAAATTAAAGAAAAATATATTTTTTTTCCCTCTCAACGATTTATTTCTAACTAGCAGCAAAGCCTGTCGGACGCATAAAAAAAATCTGAAAAATCATTTTATTATCAACTATCAACTACAAAGTAAATATCTTCTTATAAACTACATTTTTGTAAAAACAGCATCAGATCCTTCTATCAGATGTCCTTGATCTATTCGGGCACGACGTGCTAGAGAAACAGCACCATATAACTTTCCATGACTAAAAACAGGCTCTGGTAAATAAATACCAACCATATCTAATTGATTTTATTATTTTTGACCCATAACGCCGAAAGGCATTTAAAACTCACCTTTGTAATCTAAATACTACGCTAACTTGTGAACGAAGCTTCTACGGCAAAAATGGTTTTGAGTTTCCAAATCAGTGTAAAAAACTGAGTAAGTATGCCAAATTTCATTAAAATGGGTGGAGTGGTATCAAAATTATTTGGTTTTTGAACGTATGTTTTGTTAGAATTTCAGTTATCTAGGTCAGTTCCCAAGGATAAAATTTCATGGAAACAACATGGAATGACAAAATGAACTAATATTTCATCCAATTCGAGGACCCTTGATTCAATGATACCATTGAGAACCTTGGATCTATCTTAATAGCTTAATTATATCGAGTTACAGACAGACAGACAGACGAACTTAGCCAATTATTTAAGTTGATGATGATTAAAATCATAGACAATATGGTAATGGGAGATAAGATAGTTGATGCATATGTTAGATTATGTTAGGTTATGAACTTGATGCATAAAAACACCAGGATAATGTGATAAAAAAATAAAAGTATATTTAAGATGAATATTCTAACGTGACAGAAATTACGCGTTAAATTTAGGATTTAAAGATGTTCAATGCGTTTTCAAGGCGACAGAGGAGGCAATATATTTAATCCATCATTTTAAATTATTTTTTTCTGACCCACGATTGGAAGAAACAAAGTTATATGAGGTAATTAAATTAACAAAAAAAGCATTGATTTTCAAGCTAAACTATGTACAAAAAAATTCTATTCTATAAATTTTAAATAGAGTACCTTTTCTAAAAGCTACGAATTTGGGATTCTTATTTCTTTTTTTTTAAATTATTTGAAGATAGAAAGTACTGCTTGCAATAGAATTACTAAAAATTGGCATTATTATCTGCAAATAAAAATAAATTAATCATGCATGTAATACTGTATTTTTTTTTCTTACTTTATCATCTGCATCTTTCTTTATTGTGTTTTCTACATCCTATGCATGTAGGGATTCCATGAGAATTACATGTTATTTCTGACATACTGTAAATTTATTAGCCACTTTTATTGCCTATTCTTTTCAAATATACACTGATTTCTATTGAAGAGCTGATTCATTAATTTCGCTTATCCCAGTACTGCCAAAAGCCATCAGACAGTTTCTACGGAAACTCGCAGTTTATACTGGGTCATTCCAGGATGTAGTAACAGAGTAAACAGGCATTAGATGACTACAATGAAGCTTCAGTAAGTCCTTCACATGCATCAACTTTACTGCTCAGCTAATTTCATAGCTTTCGGATGTCTGCATGAAAATAAAAAATACAATTTTCAAGCATATAAATATTCCTTTTGTATTTTCTTATAAAATGAACTATTCATCCTTTCGGGTAATCGCTAATGATGCATTAGGCACCAATGGTGCAATTACTCAATCAAATTTTCAGTGATATGCAATTTCCTAGTTCCGGTATCAGATATCCGTAGCCGGATATCGACAATTTTCTTGCATTTTTGTTTGTTTGTTTGTTTGTTTCGCAGAGATTAGATATATTCCAGATTTTAATTAACCAGTACCCGGTAGTTTTTAGAGCCCGGTATACAGTAATATCACACTTCCTTCCTAAACTGTATCTCAAATTAGTCTTTAAATAAAGTACAAGAGTTCTGAATTTGGGAGAATCAGGAAGAGGAAGTCGTCCTTCAATTAGATAAGAATCTCACTGGGATTTGAAACCTGATTAAAGCGCTGATGTCGATTTCTCATCGAAGTACAAGGATATATGTACACTGATTTTCTGGAGAAAATAAAAAAGGAAAAAACATGGAATTTCAAATTTATTTCTTTACTTACTGAGTAAAAAAATCCCGTTCAGAGATACGCAATTCATAATTCTTTGTTTACAAATAGAGATATCGCTACAATCTGTTTCTAATTTTAAAGCAAAAAAATTTTAGAGTGCAATTTTAAGTTGAAGATTGCAGATCGATTGCAGATAGCTATTGATCAAAATAATAATGATCCTAGGAAGCAGAAAGGACAATGGGCAAAAATATATGGGAAGTTGCTCCACCCTGTATAGTGATAAGGTATACACCTATAGAAAGATCTCCTTAAATAGAACATATTTTATTATTAGGTCTACGCCTTGTCTCAATTATTAGTCCGTTCGGAGTCATATAATTCTAGATATAACTTATCTAGTTGACATCTTAATTCCCGGATGTATTAATTAATTATCATTTAATAATTAATTTCAGTAACAGTAAATATTATTTTCATTTATTACATATAAATACTTATTATTTCCTTGAAATAAATGATAATATTAATTACGTATAATAATTATTAAACGTTTGATTGATTGTGGTGAATGTGGGTTGCAGGAAAGCCAAGCACCCCCACCTGTAGGTGTGTTAATAGTTGTAGGCTATTAAATTAATATATGTCTTAAGTTTTAAAACTGCAAGAATCGGTGCAAAAGAAAAAACAAAAACAAAAATCGCTAGGATAGCGATTAGTAAACCAATCGCAGTGCTTCGCAACGGCTTCTGAATCACCTTTACTTTAGAATAGACTGCGCTGGGGTGGTCTAGAAAATGCTCGCGCGAGTCTGTTTGCGACCCCATGCTTTCTTACCCACCCCTATTTATATGGAATAATCGTCATTCTTAACTCAAACCTTGTTAATACACTGAATTCCTAATAATGATTAAAAAAAAATAACTTAAGTTGAGAAACTGTGAAAAGATTTAAAATGGGAAGAAAAAAATGAAGAATAAGAATTGCCCATGAGGGGATCGAATCCACGACCTTCACGTTATTAACACTACGCTCTAACCAACTGAGCTAACAGGTCACCTACAACATTCAACATTCAGGCCATCTACAACTGAGCTAACAGAAGCCGTTGCGAAGCATTGTGGGATATGTGTCCACAGACAGACAAACCGGGAATATAAGGCATCTTTCAGAAGCATAAAAATGTTCTATTTGTGGAGATCTTTCCTTACGTATATTTCTTATTGCTATACAGTGGTGTGGCAGATCTGCCCATTCTCCTTTAAAGATATTGAAACTAGATCCCGACATCCAAACTAGATCTAATTTGGCTTCTATTACAATGAAATAATTACCGGTATACAATTAAAAGCCAACTTAACGATAGTCTTAAGATATTTTAAGTAAGCAATAGATGAGGCTTTTGTTTTATTTATAAAAACAGACATGCAGATTTTAACTGGACAAATATGATAAAAAAATATTAAAAAAATATTTTTTTTTAATCATTACATTAAGTTACATTATTAATAACAAAAGAACTAAATCTCTATGAAAGGGTTATCAAATAGGATTGATCTTCTTGATAACGCCAACACTAGGGGTCGTCCATTAATTACATGAGGTCAAAAAGGGGGGGGGTCCGGCAAAATCTCACCAAATCTCACCAAGAGGGAGGGGGGAGTCAACGAAAATCTTACGTCAACTTTTTCATTCTGAGAATATACGTATTATAATAGATTACAACATTTTGTAATATTGACTTTTTGAACTTTTTTGACTTTTTGAAATCTCACATGAGGGAGGGGGGGGGTCCCATCACCCACAACATCTCACCAAATCTCACCAAGGGGGAGGGGGGGTCCCAAATTTTTTAAAAAACACCTCACGTAATTAATGGACGGCCCCCTAGTCTTTCTTATCTAAAACTTTTTGCATTCAATATTTTAATAAAAAGAAAGGAATAATTTTTTTTTAGTGATTTTAGTCGAAAAAAATGATTTTGCACTAAATGGTAATACGTTAATCTTTATTAAATTTTACCTTTATATAATTTAATACTACATTTATTATTTACAATTATTTCAAATTTTATCAATATTCTAGTAAATCATCATTACTTTATTAAACAGATATTACAGTTCCACTACAGCATAGCTTCTATTATTAAATAATTTAATTTGATCTATTGCAGTCGTAATATATTTACTCTTTTAATATTATTACCAGATTCTAATAATATTAATTAACAGATCCTCTTATCTAAGAAGTAACTTTAAGCTCGCAAAAAGGCTTTATATAGTCCACTACGTCATTTACAATTCACGCATTTTGCATCCTTTCATTTACTCTAGCTATATTTTCAATTATGCTTCAATATTTATCAATTATTAAAGTATATTTAATAATTTTATATTTTACATCAAAGTATATTTTCAGTTATTAAGATATTGATGTTATAGGTATTTATATAAAAACATTGATTTTTAAAATAAAAGCAGTCTTTGATCTTTAATCAGATAAGCTTGTAATCAGACTTAAGTTAAATGGAATCAGGAAGTGAGAATTGGCTTATTGCCAATCTATCGTAACAATCAAATTGTTGTTGAGCGTCAACTGGATCTGATGGAAATAGTGCTATTTATTTGGCTTCACAAATCACAATAACCAAAACCTCGCTATTTTAAGACTTCTTGCAAAGCATCCAAATTTACCAGGCGAAGTTGAATATTATTTTGTTTTTTAACATCGGGGCCAGCTCTTGGGGTGTGGCGCCCCGATGCAGGCTTAATTTTGACACCCGCGCATAAAATATAATTTTAAAACTTAATAATTAAAATAAAAAATTTTCTTGTAATAATATTATGGTTTAATACAAATGAAATACATACATACAAAATACAAAATAAACAGAACAACTAAATGTGGAATTTCGTTTAATAGGTATTTATACAGGGTGTTTCGGAAGACAAAGCGAAGAGATACGGGTTCCAAAGGTCATTTTGAGTCGAAAATGTTCTATGACATTTTGTTGTACGAGCCGGAGTTTTAGAGATAGGAAATGAATGCTTTGGGAATGGTCCCTAATCAAAGAAAGTTCAGTTCACATTAGGAAGTGTAAGTAAATAAGGTAAAGGTTTATTACAAAAAGCAATCCGGATAACAAATGTCATGACTGAAAGCAAGTATGATAATTAAAGAAAATGCTGAAAATGACCAGAACTGAGCTCTCTTTGATTAGGGACCATCCCCAAAGCATTCATTTCCTAACTCTAAAACTACGGCCCTTACAACAAAATGTCTTAGAACATTTTCGACTCAAAATGACCTTTGGAACGCATATCTCTTCGCTTTCTCTTCCGAACACCTATTTATAAAACCTACTTATATAATTATATAATACAAAGATAGATTTAATTTTTATTAAATGAATAAAAATGTAAATAAAAAATTAATGAATTATAAAGTGACTTTTATCGATTTTAATGAAGCAAAGTCATCTAATATTTCATTAGTTTCAATTTTTTCGCAGATGTCACCCTCTATCGGCATCATTGTAATCCTACTAGTCTTTCTTGGGAAATACTTGACCTTAAATATTTTATAAACGTGTCTTGAAATGAACGTTCTGCACTTTCTACAGATACAGGAAGTGTTAAAAAATGGGTAAAGCAACCGTTAAATTTATAAAGATTCTTTCCAAACGATTTCTGTAAATATATTGTAATATATTAATATGATGTAAATTATCACTGTCTTGTACCTATATAGTAAGGATTTTTATTTCGTTACACAATTGAACTGCGCAAATATCTTTTTCTTCACCGTCTGTTAATGCATCTTGTAAAGCTTCACATTGTTTTTTTAAAGTTTCGTCATCCATTTTAGATATTTCTTTAAAATTAGAGAGAAATTGTTTTGTAATTGCTTTTCAGAAGATTAATAATCTTTCATGAAATGAATTGAATAGTGTCAATTATTGGAATAAAAAATGAAATTTTAAATTTATATTGCTGGTCAACAGATGTTTCATCTGAGCATTCATATGAAAACTTTTTTTCTTACGTTTACGAAAAATATTGATTTAAAATCTGGCATTATTTCTAAATTTGATACTAATTCTTTGCTTATTAAAGAATATTGTTAAAATTTTCTTCTGATATAAATTTGCTATAGAAATTGATTACATTTTTTAATACACTTATTGACTCATATAAATTTATGGTTGAGTTTTGAAACATTTTACTTACTACGTTTACCCTGCTGAAATTTTGATACCATATTACAAGTGAATATAAAAATGAATAATCTTTAATCTTCAGCGCCGATGTTTTTGCTTTGTATTTTGCGTGATTGTCAAATTAAATATTCTCATGAATTTCTATGAAAGAATCTAAAACTTCGCCAATATGGTATCGCAAAGAACGAAAAGCATCAATCCTTGCTTCCTATTTGGTATCTGATAAAGGTTTGAGAGTTACCTAGGTATGTTTTTTCAATACATCCCATCGTTTCGTTGAACCAGCGAAGACATTATAAATTTCTTGCACAGTGCTGAAAAAGCTCACAGTTGTTTCTGTGTTAACTTTAGCAGCATCAGTAATTACCAAATTTAAAGTGTGGCCATAGCACGGCGCAAAGAAAGTTGGAGGATTACTATCCACTATCTGTTTCTAGACAACGCTGTGTTTTCCTCGCAAGTTCGCTCCAACTAGAGGTATTGTTAACACTGCAGTTAATATTAATCTAGCGCCGCAGCAACTCTATTTGACCTGGTGCAAAATAGTTTTGATTTGCCTCTTCTTTTTCATTGATGTTAGGGACTAGGGTGGCCATTACCTTAAACTTAACCCAAGGCAACAAGCAAAAAAAAAAAACAAAAAAACAACCTAGGTTTGGAAATTTCGGTAGGGGCCAAGGTATGGAACTAATGAGCTACAACCAACAAAAAAAAAGAAATTGTTAAAACATATAGAAACAAATAAAATTAAGGTTTCAATGGCACTTGGTGCGGGGACATCACTCGCATCACCCTGCTGCGAAGTTGCATTACTCGTTTTACACCTGCCGTGATGTTTAGGACTATAAGGCTTTACTTTTAAATAAAAACAAATAAATCGCCGAGGCAACGTTCTCGTTGAGAAATTGTGATGCCCAGGTTTTTAATTCCACATTTGGTTGTTGTTTTTATTTTCTTGTCTTTTGTTTTGAGGGGTCACATTGTCCATCACTAATAAATTTACTTATTTTTATGATTAGATCAGCTTTCCTGTTTATTTTCTCTCCTTTTCCTTATCTTTTTCTATTCATTTCTTTTTATATAAGCCTATTTAAATTTTATCAGATTAAATTTATAACACATTAATCCAATTTACTGCAAATCCAAGATTTAAAAAGAATAAATCAGAAGACATCAACATGTAAGATACTTCTATTTATTATCTGATATAATGCTATGTCTTTTATACTTCATTTTACATTTTATTTATCGTTCCAAACTATAATTTGACGTTTTCGAAGTAAAGAAAAATATCGAATCCCCAATGGAATTTTCCAGTTGGTCAATTATAAGACGTTAGTAATAACCATATTTTAAAAATATTGCACCATCTGGAGGAAAAGAAAAACCAACGATTCCTTATAACTTGGATGCTTATAAAATACATGAACCAGAAACTATCAATAATTACAGCTGCGTCGAATAGGAAATGCTGACGTCCACACAGATCAAACAGCTGTTGATTGAACAAACAACCCACATCACAGAGAAGGTGAAAAAACTCAAAGCTAACCTAATATTCTAACTTGGAATTTTATTTTGAGAAATACACTTATTTTAATTTTCAGAGACATTGTAATTTTGGAACTATTAAATCTTATTTAGTTTTGTTTATTCACTCTAAAAAATTTTTTAGTTATTTTTTTTTTTTTCCAACAAGAAGAACAATTTGAGGTGGGGAAGTTTTGACAACCATTCTTTCGATTCTGTCCCAGGTCACTTCATCAGCAGATTATTAGAATAAATAACTAAATTCAATGCAAGATAAAAAAAAATAATATAACTTATATAGGGGATTTCCTTTGCCATAGAATACTTTGGTCAGAAATTTAATGTTATATCATCAGAGAGAATTATTTTTATGTTGTGTCTTTGGTAAGATTGATGGATATAAATCATAGATAAAGCATCAAACGATGATGAATAAACATTTTGAAAAGCTTAGCAATAATGGCGTAAACCTAATATCAGAGAAAATGTTATTATTATTCATTTTCAAGAAATCTTTTGAGATATCAGCTTATTAATTTTTATTTATATATATTTATGTATATTTTTAATAACAAATTAAGTCGTTTTGAATAAAAAAACAAAAACCATGTTCGGTATGCTTATTTTCAATTAAAATTACCGAAAAACCTAAAACTTTTCTTTCTTCGGATGAGTTAGAATTTATTTATTTATTTATTTATTTATTTATTTATTTATTTCCATTTCGTTCATTTAACAATCAATTTCTTGATGTCAAACTAATTACGTTTTCGATGCAATGATATCTCAAAAATTTTGAGTTAATTTTGCTGATACTCACTTACATTCTTCCGTCGTCAATACATACTTTTAGCAGGAACTTAATGCTATATTTGCCAGTAAGATTAATAAGCTTGCATTTTTTTCCGCCTTTAATCTTTTGATGAATAACGACATTATTTTGTCGTTTTGTCTTTGTTCGATTAGATCAATTTTTAATTTTTGCTTACGTATTACAACAGTTTTTCTGTGGTCGTAGGTTCATGCTTCCAAATGGATAAGAGGTTTTTGCTCTTCACAAACAACTAGCAAGAGCACTATTAGATTTATTTATTTATTTATTGCTGTTATTTCAAACGTCGTATGTCGAAACATACCAATACAAGTAGAACCCGTAGAAATTATACCTTTGGAAATACAGTTGTCCTAATCATAATTAAGTGACAATTCAATTTAAATAAGATCTTTTAATCATATTTAAGTGAAAAAAAAAATAATTACAGCGATTACTTCGATGCAAACGAATTCAACCACTTTCTAGTTGTAGGAGGACGCAATTTCAGGGAGGATCCCTGTAAGTGATTTTTAATAAAAAGTAATTTTTTTTATTCAAATTACTTTTAAGAAAAATCAACATGTTCGTGCACGCCTCCACATCAGGACCTTTAATTTGATACCACATTTACACCTGTATCTCATGTGGTTTCCGAGAAAAAAGGCGTACAGACTCTTCCTTTTATATTCAAGTAGGTGTCCATAATTAAAGTTCAAACTTTTAAAGGCTTTAACTGGAGAACTAATCAGCGGAACGACTTGAGGACGTCCTTGGCATGGATTTTTGTTTGGTGCAAAATAATAATAAAAAAATACTTCCGAAGGTGGCCGCAAGGGCAATATATGGCGCTGCAATACTGTAGTGGAGTGGTTGTGTGTAACACAAGGACGTGTTCGATATGGTTTGCCCCGGTATCGGCAACATAGTGAAATTGCAACAACTGTGCTCAACCACAAAACATAATGTCACTCGTAATGTTGTGAATATTGCATGTAATGCTGGTCTTTAGGTACCCTAAGTTGGCTAGGGGTTCATGATAGACAAGGTCTTTGAGATGGCCCCACAGCCAAAAGTCTCAGGGGTTGAGATCCAGCGAAAGTGCTGACCACATCATACGAAAATGGCGGCTGACAATTCTGTGGTCGGAAAAAGTTGCCCGAAGCAACCGCTTGACAGTGGTGGCTAGGTGAGGTGGGGGCACCATCCCCTGCATGAAAATCGTTGATCCAGACATTGACGCTGCTGACAACGAATCAGTGAATCCACTGTAGTGTTGCAGCGCTATGTATCACCCTAGCGGCCACCTTCGGAAGTAATATTTTTTTTGTCCTAATATTCCATCGCCAGGGACGTCCTCATGTGAAATATGAATTCGTTCCGCTGATTGGTTCTCCAATTATAGCCTTTCGAAATGTGAACTTTAATTATGATAACCTTCTATGTGTATAGACGATATTTTTGTTTGTTTTTGTGGCCCACACTTTTACTCCAGTTGTCCACAATTTCAAGGTTATTTTTATGTGCATCAGCAGAATTGAAAAAAAAAAAAAAACGCAACTATTGAGGATTTTTTTTTTTTTTTAATTTTAACTACTGCAAATAAATTGATAAGAAGATTAGAAGAAGTGTTAGAAGAAAGTTATGTAGATAAATTTATTAATTATAGATTAATATCAATCTTTTGTGGTGCAGTTGGATATAAATTTAGGTTTTTTGAGTTTATAAAATAATAGGAGATAATAAGAGAAATTAACTTCCTGATAAACAAGGTTTTTTGGCTTAGGACCTTTTGCATTAACAACGACTGATATGTATATAAAAATTAATATATTACTTATTTATTTATTTATTTGTATTTTTAGTTAATAAATTAAGAGAAGACATAATCTACAAAACAAAGTAAATGATATCGAACAGTCATTACAGTATCTATTAAAATATCATTATACATTATGTAGTATTAATATAAAACGTCATATTTAAAATGTTGGAAAATAAATATAGAATATGAATGAAAAAGCAATGACTACTGTGAAATATTCGAACTATATCATAAAATAGCTTTTTCGCTGCTAATATGTACTCGGCATTCTTATTTAGTATGGCAATAAATGGTTTCTTATTTGTAATTTCAAATTAACTTTAAATGACGTAATATCACTGGGTGCAATTATTTGGAGAGCGAGACTCATTATATCACTCAGTCTGTTTGTGTCTGTGGAGGGGGGGGGGGGGGAGGTCGTCGGGTGGATGTGTTCCCCTAATAAGTTTTGAATGTTGGATGGATCTTCTAGACCAGCTATTCTTAAAGGTGTACCGCGAGAAAAAAAAACAAAAAACAAAACGAAACAAAACAGAAATACCGTAATACAAACTGGAATGGTTAAAATTAATGAGTCAATAGTTACATCATTTTTATAATTCAGTGAGAAATATGGGCTTGTTTACTTTTGCATAGTTGTTTCGTACAGGGTTAGAAGCAACATTGGGTGTACCTCCGGAGTTTTCCAAATATATGTGTGCGCCATAAGCAAAAAAGATTGAGTAGCACTGTTGTAGACATTTGGCAAGCATATTTAAAAACAAAATATGATTTAACTTTTATATTGAAATTATTTCTACGTGGGTCGTTGTAGAGAAATCAGTTCAGGAAGGTGATAAAAATTCCCATTGACAACGCATTAGAACCAAAACAATGACAATTAAAAATTCTTGAAAAAAAATTAAAGCTTAAAATATTAATTTAAGGCCAACACACTTGACTAGATTAAAAAACATTTATAAAGTTAACAATTGGGTTCTAATTCTTTTATCCAATCCATTAATTTCTCGTTGTATAATTTTGATTAAAATTAAACGGATTTAAGCAACTTTATTAAATAATGTGGATTGAATTAATATTTTTCAGAATGGAATATTTCTGTTTTATTCATAGACAACGTAATTTAAAAGTTAATGTCGAATTTTCTTTTTCTTTTTTTTTTGGAGGGGACTTTCTTGACTTAAAAAAAATAAATAAATAAAATTAAATTAAATAAAATAAAGAAAATTTTTTGGACAACATTTGAAGAAAAGTTTAGGCTTTAAGTTCTTGTTTGTAAAATTATTGTGTAAATATTCCATAGAGAACTTCTTGAAATTCCATTCTACTTTTTTGTCTGATATCTTTCAGTCATTGGTGACGCCATTCCTTCTTCATCCAGAATACGTAATCGTAGTATAATGTGTCAGAGCTCGTTGATCTTCTCTGGCGCATTTGGGCAGCGAAATTGAATCATTTCCAAGAACTGAAGCGTTTTTTGTATTATTAAGTGGTCGCTTTAATCCTTTGAGTTCAATGACAAAGTTCTCGAAGTAGGCAATTGTCCAGCCACGATGTTCTTTTCTTATCAAGAACCCCTTGATAATTTGTGCTCTTGGAATGCGAGGAAGACACACAATCTATAAATAGAGCTTTAAACAATTCGATTTAGAACCTAACCCTTTGATGGTTCTAAACTTTATTTGTAAACAAGCAATTCCTTCTCACGCTATTTCTTCTCTTCCCCTTTAATAGAGGAGGTTTCAAATTAATTTTAGCAACTCCACAATGAAAGATGTTTTTATCTTCTGACGGACGTATTTCATTTCGCCTGTCTGATCAAATTCCTGAGTATAGAAGAGTTCAAATGTCTTACTTTTTGTAACTTGCGTGATTTTTTTTTTTTTTTTAATAAAAAATAAAAATTTAAACTCTAAAAATGTATTCCTAAATGAAGTGAAAACGCTTAAACTCAGCTTTTCATTTTTGTTATTGAATTCTCTATGTTTGGGCTGAAGAAACAAAACAATATTAATTATAGATCAATAACTTTATACGATTCAACTTCTTTTTCCTTTCAAATCTATAGACTAGTGCAATGCTATTCAATCTTTTTTTGTTCCCGCATAATTTCTTTTTAACTAAGTACCCCCAAGGTTTCTGGTGCCAAATTCGAATTATTTAATTTACCTATACATAAATACAATTCTAGGACACTAAGCAAGCATCTAAAATAAATTACATAATTTACATCTAATATAACATATCAAAGGTTAGTATTTTTATAATTAAAAAAGTTTTAATTTTATAAATAAGTGTTAATTATTTTCCATCGTAAAAAATTATTGAAAGAACAAAAGTACCCTGAATTGCATCACCCGGATAAAGTAAAAGTTGTTTTAGCAAATTGAAATTAATATATCAAATATTAAAATGCGTATAGAGTAAACAACCACGCTATTGCTTCAAAATAAAATAAAAGAGAAATAAGATCGAAAAATATGATAACAAAATAAAATTTCTGAATATAATTATAATTATTTATTATTATTATTATTAAAATAAAATTTCTCTTGCCTCAACAGGTTATCTTTCAGAAAATGATTTTAGTAATTCAAGTAATTTACTTAAAATAATGAAAAATAAGAACCCCCTCCCTCCGACAGTACATTGGCAGATTTTTGATGTGGCAGATGAATGTGTAGGCTCCGGCGTTTCACTGACTGCCTGGACCAATTAAGAATGGTACTCTGCACAATGCTCGTCCGCCTTTACCCTAGGTTAGAAATCCGGTTCTCATTTTACAAAGGGCTGGGTGAAACCATAGGTATCGTCCAGAGGAGTAACAACTTAGGAAATATCTTCTTGCTCCTCCAGCGTGCTGTCCAGTGCCAAAACCACTGAACCACTAGGCCCACAAAATCTAATTTAATACTATTTAATATAAAATGTGTTCAATGCAATAAACATGCTTAAATTATTTAATGTATATTTACTGTATTAAAAATTGAATGTATATTTAATGTAATAAAATTTAATGAAAAAATAATGTTTAAAATAAAATTACTGATTCTCACTTTAAAATCTCGGATATTTCTTAGGTAGAAAAAATTGTTTTAGTGAACGTCTTTTACCTAACACTTTAAGATAACCTTTCAAAGAAATATTCAGTCTAAACGATCTGAATCTTAACTGGAAATGGACAGTAATTACTTGATAATAAATTTATCAGACGTTATTTATCAATCATTCTTCTTTACTGATTGTCTCTGATAGCAACTGCCAAGAAAATAAATTTAAATATCTTGGTAATGGTTTCTAATGCTTCTAATGGGTAATTTTCCTATTAAAAGAAATTGTTGCTCCATTAACATAAAAACAGCATATTTGAAAATGCTTCGTTTGATGTCTGTTTCTTCTCACTTATTATTCTCTGCTAAAAAAAAAAAAAAAATACATTAAATTTTAAGCAATAAAATTATTTGTAATATTTTTTTTTAACAATCCCAACTAACTATTATAGAGGATGATAAAAAGTAAAGAGAAAAATTTATTATATAAGATTATATATAAGAGAAAAGTGATGTTAGATTGTCCTAAAGGTTAATGATTCATTATAATAACTTTTAGTTTGTTTGGCAGCGCCGAAGCAACTCTATTTAACGCTTGGTACGAAATAGTTTTGCCTCTTTTCCTTTTTATTGATTTTATGGAATTAATACCTGTGATTTAAAAATAAATTAATGCATTGATTTACTTGAATTGCTTTCTTTATTAAACAGAAAATTGTTAAAGAATACCTAAAAGTTTATAGAAATAGGGTTTCAACGGCGCCTGGTGCAGGGAAATCACTTGCATCATCCTTGCTGTGGCTCTGATATTAGGTTCCTGAGTGTCCTCCATATTAAGCAGTCCGTCCAACCATATTAATTGTATCCAGGTTTTCTGAAGCAAATATTTATTAATATTTAATTAAAATACTGTTAAACAGAAACCTTATATTTTAAATAATCAATCTCTCTCTCTATTTATTTTATATTAAAAAAATTAAAGGAAAAAAAATAATAATTAGATACTTGACTCTTGGCAGATATAGAAATTTCCCTGAACTTCATAATTTAATTTTTCTTTTAATTTACCCTTTATAAAAACAATAACAAGAAGTCCCTCAAAAACAAAAATTAAAACAAGTAAGTTTTAAAAAAAATATCAATAGAAAGTATGTTTATAGTATTCAATTATTTCATGCTTTTCTTTTTTTTAATTATTTCATGGGTTCGCATACTATAGAATGAAAATCTCTGGATTAGAATGACGGTATCAAAGCTTTTTATATTAAAAATATATATAAAAAAAAAACTCTAAACATTTAGTTAAAAGATATACAAAGCATTTAGTTAAATTCATTGCTATGGGATCTTCAATGTACACTAAAGCCCGATTAAAGCGGTCCATAAAACATTGATCCGTTGTAACAGATCGACTAGAAATTGATAATTGTAGCCCTTTCTTAAATTAAAAATAGCTAAAAAAAATAACACCTAATTGAGTTAACGAGTTACCCCTGAGTTTCAGGTCAAACATAACCTATTCTTTAAATATACATTGTTCTAATGATTGCTGTAAAGTGCTGTTTTGTTGTTTAGCGCTCCATTGTTAAAAGTATAAGTCGAGTTTTACTGTATTTTTATACGTTCCTAACATTAAAATTCACCTCACAAGAAAATTTCACAACGGTAACATTCCTGCACTAGGAAGTACTTTTGAAGACCCAATAAAGATAATAAAGACTTTTGAAGATATTATTCTTACTATGTTTTGTTGTTTTTTTATTCATCAGTCTTTTTGTTCGTTAAGTAGATTCAGGACATGATGATGATCTGAACTCCAACTGTTTACTGCAAGGTCGATAAATACATCAGAAAGTGGAAACATATTGATTTTTATCCTTTAAAGGTACCTGTGAATCTTACTGAAGAAGAGAATTAAATAAATAAATAAATAAATAAATATTTTATGTATTTTGATCTATTATTATAAATGTTATTTCTCATATCTTATTATATAAATATTATATAACGTGATACCAATCTTATCTATACTAGAGAGTACGAAATAGTGAAAGATATTGGCAAACACAAATAAAGGATTGACTTTGAATTTTTCAATGTTTCTGCAATGAAAAATTAAGCTACAGTAAGCATGCAGACAATATAAATTACAAACATTTTTATTATTAATACTATTATTATTATGCAAGACATGCTGACAAAAAGACTTTATAAATATTTCAAACTGGATGCACGATAATAAACTAACCATAAATAAAGACAAAACAAAAGTTATTTTATAATATCGAAAAAATAAATTACAAATTTTCAACCAAATGTATATTTTCATTCTAATTATGTGTTACAAACGTATGTACAATATTTATTTTATCAGATTTCTAGAATACCTTATGGTTACTTTACACGCTCTCGAAAACTTGCCTCAAACGCGCTCAAAGACTTGCCACTTGGCTCTGCCGTTTATCGCATCGCTTTACACGGGAAAAAGAATTTCATGTGGCAAGTCTCTTTTTGCTCTGTTGAGAGCAAATAATCTCGTTGAGATCGCGATTAAAGCTGTCGGTCGCCGAAGCGACAAACAAGTTGCTTTTGCAACTTAATTTTGCTAATAATTCTTAAATCATTTCACATCACAGTTAAAGAAAAAGTAAAAACAAATGCCTGAGGAAGAGAATGTGGTGAATTAAGCTGTGGATTGAAATCACGAACAAAGAATATCCAGATTTCAGCGTGAAGTTTACACTGTCGTTGTTTTTAAATAACTTTTTGTCGCCGTTAAGGGCGCTGGTGTCGATTTGCTTCTAATATTTGCCTGACTTTAGAACTCGTCGTAAAGAATCGCTTCTCATCCTCTGTGGTTTTGATAATGTATGTATGTAGAACAAGTGGCAGGGTATTCGAGCAAGTGGGAGTTTTTTCGAGCTACTTGCCGGTTTGAGGCAAGTTTTCGAGAGTGTAAAAAGCAGCCTGTTTTAAATTGGTTATCATGGGCTATATGTTATACATTTAATTTATTTTGCTCAATTTTTTTTAATTTTTTTTTTATGTAACCGCACTTGAAGACTCATAAGTTTTTGTATTATTTAATTTTATATTCTGAAGTAATAATAATAATAATTTTTAGAACCCATTGATAGGGATATTTCCTTAAAAGCACTCTACTGAGCTTTGTTTATACATTAAAAGAAAAAGAACTTAATGAAGTGCACTATTAAAGAGTATAACACTGGTTTCAAATTTTCCCCAATAAAGGACTCATAGATGGAGAAATGTTTTAGTAAATAGTGTTGTAACATAACGATTAAACATAGAACCAAACTTAAGTTTCATGACCCTTGTTATGAATTGCAAATAGTATTCATATCGAGGGCTCTATGACATAAAGGCCTAAGTGACATTTTTGTAAAAATTGAGTTACATGTCTTAAGTGAAATCCGAGAACCATATCTTTCATATGAAAAAGAGACCTAACTGAAAATTTCATTGCAACTGGTAGAATTCTACTTCCAAAAAAAGCTACTTCCATAGAACTGCAAGGCAATACAAACATAAAACCCTTAATATCTCGGAATGGAGATTTTGTCACTTAGGCCTTTATGTCATAGAGCCCTCGATATATTGGATCCTGTACAAGTATGTATTCTTGGTAAGGCCAAGAAATACCATTAAAGTTCAAGTTCAGTTTCAGTGCTAATCGATTGTAATCATATTTTGAACATTTAAGGTTCTGACTCAAGCAATTCAGGCGACTGCAAACCTTTTATATCTTTTATATATTTCTTTTACAAAGCATCTAAAATTCTGAAAATTTAAATATGAACTTGTGAAGCATTTGGGATTTATATTTTCTTGTTTTTGATTTTCAATGTATTCTACAATTAATTAAATTAAAATTCAAAAACAATTAATTTTTTGGGCGTTTTTGAGATATTACTTGGTATTTTCAACTTAAAAAAACTTGACGAAAACTTGAAATTATAAAAAATTCGTAAAATAATGACTTGTATTTAAAATATTTGTTATTACTGCAATAGTTATTTTAAAAAAAAATAAAAACTGGATTTTATAAAAATTGTCTGAGATTATTTTTTTTTTTACGTGTTATCAAACAATCATAATAAAAAACATTTTCAGTAAAGACTTTCTAAATATCTTGCAAATTCATTTGATGCTATTCGTTTCCAAAAATAAATGTTTGAAACAACTTTTTTTTGTAGAAATAGATTATAGTAAAAGAAATATACAAAAGAAATAAAAGGTTTGCAGTTGTCTTAATTGCTTTAGTCAGAACCATTCTCAGTGAGAATCTGAGCAACTTCTTAGTTTATATTCCCAACTGGGCTAAGCAAAGTTTGTTCAATAATTGGGAAGAACTTTTGTTTGCATTCCCTTTGTAGTTTCAGTCCATGAATTGTTCCACTGTTCAATTATAAATTTTTGTAATACACATTTAATTGTTCTCTTGGAGTATGGTTGAAATGAGATGTACAAGGAATGATCAAGATAAACAAATAAATAAATAAATTATTAGTATTAATGAATTCTACTATAGGAAAGTAATCATACTGAATATCTTGTTTATTCAAGATTTCATTTCTATTGTCTATTTTAAGTATGTATATAATAATAGAAAAGCTAAAAATAGCAATTGACATTTATTATTATTATTATTATGTTTGTATGTTTCAAACCTTGGGTTTCCCCAGCAAAAACAATATGGCGGGTGAAGGACCAAAGCACATACTGCCAAGTGTAAAGACGTGTGCGAGAATGATTAGGGATGTGTGGTTGTGTCCATAAATTTCCTAACTATGCGTGTAGTGTTGAGTACCACAGCTTTCTGCAGTTGTGCATAAGTGTTTTTGTGAAGTCCTAGTGTGCTGAGACTGTGGTGCAATGTGTGAGGCACCAGACCAGTGGCAGACAGAACGATGGGTACAACACGTACTCGATCCTGCCTCCACTGCTTCTGGAGCTCGTGTGCTAGATCAGTGTATTTACTGATCTTGTCTGCGTGAGTTTTCTGCATGTTCTTGCTGATAGGCACTGCAATATCAATTAGATAGGTCTGTTTGTTGATCTTATCAACAAGTGTGATGTCTGGTCTGTTGTGATGTATGGTTTTGTCTGTGTGAATGGGGCGGTCCCAGTATAGTTTATATGAGGGTGACTCTAATACGCTTTGTGGTATGTACTTGTAGTACGGGACCGTGCTCTTAATAAGTGAATGTTTGTGTGCTAGATGTTGATGAAGGATCGACGCTACCTGATTGTGTCGGTGGAGGTAGTCTGTTTGAGAGAGAAGGGGACAGCCTGATATTACGTGGTCGATCGTCTAATGCGTAGTGTGGCATTTCCTGCATTTGTCGTCATGTGTGTTTGCATCGTGTAGAATGTGTTTCTTGTAGTTGCGTGTGGAGATGACTTGGTCCTGTATTGCGATCATGAACCCTTCGGTCTCCCCAAACAGTTCACCACTCGTCAGCCATCTATTCGACGCTTCCATGTCGACATGAGGCTGGCTGAGTTCGTGATGATGTCTGCCATGGAGTTCCTTACGAGCCCATGATTCACGCAGCTGCTGAGTGTGGGTGTCAGGGGTGGTGAGCGTTGGAGAAGAGTTTTCGAGGTTCAGGGGTGTGAGGTGTGTGTCAGCCTTGACAATGGCTGAGTGGAGTGAGGAGTCTTCTGCTCTTTGGTGGAAATGTTCCCTAAGTGTATGTACTTGTTTTTCGTGTAGGGTGATAAGGTTGATGAGTCCTCGGCCTCCCTCCTTGCGGGGAAGAGTCATCCTTTCCGTACCGGACTTGGGGTGGTGCATGTTGTGTTTCGTGAATGTAGTGCGTGTTGCGCGTTGTAGTGCTTCGAGTTCGGTGTTTGTCCATGGAATTATGCCGAACGAATATGTTAGTGTGG
>JAFIDM010009631.1:351794474-351809274 GCA_023159025.1 Thereuonema tuberculata
TTGGCTCTATGGGCGAAGGCATATTTATTGTCCGATTGGCAATTTCTCTCCATTTATGAATGATTACGGACGTTAAACTTGCTTTCTATTAAATTAGATGTATTTTCTGTAAATACTTAGAAAATGTCGATCTTAACTCTACACATCAAAAGAAAAAAAAATTATGTTTGTAATTAAAAGATATAAAATGTGTCGAAATAAAATTTATATCGAGAAATATTTTTGGAATTAAAGACATACTATCTTATACTTCTCCCTAACTTTACTTGCGATTGAACCAATAGGTTTTGCCCTTCAGTACTGAATTAGACGACAATTCCGAATTTAAGCACAAAATAACCCAAATAAATTTTACGGAAATAATGGGCTGCTCAACTTGAAAAAGATAAAGAAGCTAAGGAAATGACAAATAATCCATTAAAAATTAAATTCAATTGTTTAATTTTTATACCAATGATACTCATATAATATTTTACATTTACAGTTTTTTTTTGTTTAGCTTTATTAAAGATAATACTTTAATAAAAAAAGATTGACGTTATTAAAAATTGCTTCTTAATTATTAATCAATAAATATTGAGAGCACTAGATTTGATTCATTAAGATCGGAAGGAAAACAAAAAACAATAAAACTGCTTCTACGAAGTAATTTCAGATTATTTCCATGTTTCGAATCAATACTAAGTAGCACACTAAAATGATTAATTTATGAAGTAACCTTTACCTATGAGAGGGAACCCACATTCAGATATACGGGTGCTCTTTTAGGCTTAATACAATTTAATAATCTCTGGGTTTTTTTTTTAGATACAAATTGGTAAATATTCACTATTTGTTTTCACTTATCTACAATATGAATAATAATTTGCTTGAAGAAAAATAGTATTTAAATCTGAGATTTCTTTTTTTTTATGAACACATTAAAACTGAAAGAATTAAAAAGACATTTCCTTAAGTTGACGATGACATCAATATTGAAGTTTTTGACTTACAGGAGAAAGACCCCAAGCAGTTAACTTTCTTTTTTTTTTTCTTCTTCTTCTAGGCTAAATTTGGTCAAGGAATACAAAATCGTAGTCACTCAGTACGAAAATACTGCTACAACTCGGAGAAGAAAAGATTAAAAGCCCGTTCAAGGACAGGAGAATTTCAGAACTTTTCATTGAAATTACATTGAAATTACCAAGTCGGATAAACTTTCTTTAAAAATCAAAATGGTTAGTTTTAGCGGCAAAACTATCGAAATCCGTTTTGATAGTGTAACAAATGAGAGTATAAATAAATAAATGGCAGTGAAAATACCACAAAGCATCTTACAGTGATAGTAGTGTAAGATGATACAATTCTTATTCCGGAAATTCTTGATAACAACTGAGCTATAAAATCTTTTCTAAAAATATTATCGTACGTTAGTTGGATTCCTTATCGTCCATCAGCCTTTGATGAAAAGATTTGAACCTACGTGTTTGTTTTTTTGTTGTTTTTTTTACATTTTTGTATTTATTAGGCTTCGAATCTTTATTTTTCTAAATAGCAGAGTTAAAACAGTATGTAATAAAAAGTCTATATTGAAAATAAACCCTTCTTAGGTTCTTGCTATCGAATACCTTCTGATCTAGGAGTGGATTAAGAGATTGTTGCGATCTATGATAAGCAACTCAAGTGACTTTTTACAATGTGCAAAATTCTAATTTCACATGATTTCGTTTATAGTCCTCATCAAAATAATATTTGAAAATCACTCACCGATGAACAAAGGTGTACACTCCTCCCCTACAATTAGCCTACCTGTACATCATTGATGAATGCTTATTGAATAACAATTTTATTCCTGGACTTCATCACATAAACCCTCATATTGTTATTAGCGGGAAAAGTGGGAAAAGAAAGCAACTATGAAAAATTAAAATTTTGAATAAAATTTGGATAACTTAAAAGATCATATAAACTCTAAATTCGTAAAAAAAAAAAAAAAAAAAAAAATCAGCAATCTATTGGAAAGCCATATTCTGATTCATTCGTTTTTCTCTCTGCTTGAGTTTGTCGTACTTTGATGCACTATTTTATTGAATAATGAACAAAGGATAAGATGTCTCTCTCTCTTTAAAAAAAACTATATCGTCAAACAATAAACAAAACAAAAAATAAATAATCAAAACTATTTTAAAAATAATAATAATAAAAAAGCGATTTTTGGCGTCCAAAGGGATTTACAATGATATACATTATAATCCAATCTATAATATTTATAATCCAGTCTATAATAGTATCTTTTAAATTGTATGGCAGCCATTTTTTGCTTTTCTGAAGTCTCAATGTTTAGCATATGTTACACATGATAATGAAATTTGGTTCTTGCAAGGTTTCGAAATGAAATGTGAATGTTATTTCGAAGTTCCATACAAATCACTTGTCCACAACTCTAAGCTTTTAAGAATATGGTTATTAATCTAATTTAAAATCCTGCCTTTTCTAATTTTTAATTTTTAGCTTCAATTATAGTCAACAAGGAAATGTAATCCGGTAGTGCCCGGGCGAAAAGCTAAATTATCAGAAAAAACATTTATTTGTTTACTTCCTTGATTTAAATGGAGAGAAATCGCCAACCGGACAATAAATATGCCTTCGCCCATAGAGCCAACATCAACGAGAATTATTGTCCGGTTGGCGATTTCTCTCCATTTATAAATGATTACGGACGTTAAACTTGCTTTCTATTGAATTTTCCTTGATTTAACTTATACACAATGTTAAGATTTCAGTAAGTTTGATAACATTACATGTTTCAGTTCAATCTCGTTTTGGAGATTTATGTTATGGTTTGTTTGTTTTTTTCTGTACAGCAAATGAGCACCAAGGAAGATAGAGAGAGAGAAGTCTCATAGTGTTAAAATGTAAGGGAATGATAAACAAGCAAACTTTTTAAAATATTAGATAAACTAATTGCGCAATAACAGTAAAGCATTTTTTTTTTAAAGTTAAAATAACATAAAATGAACTTTTGACAGAAACGGAATTATCGACTCCCGAACAGTGGCGTAGCAAGGGGGGAGGGGGTCCGCCCCGGGCCCCCGCCTGGGAGGGGCCCCACCAGGCAGCTTATTTCCTTTTTTTTTGGTTGGTTTTTGGAGCCATGCTAGGGGCGCCACCAGCCAGCTTAGGGGCCCCACCTAAGGAAAATTTCCTTTTTTTTTTGGTTGTTGAATTGGAGATTCCATTTTTTTTTTTTTTGGTTGTGGAATAATGAACTCCTGCCCCGGGCCCCCAAAGGCGTTGCTACGCCACTGCTCCCGAATGATGAACAAAAGTAAGCAATAACATGTATGTATGGATATATATTATGAAATAAAATGATAATTTTAAAGAAGCTTCTAATAATTTAATTGAACATTAAATATTATAAATAAATGCAATGATAATTAATATTTTAAAATATTAATTACATTCAATATAAAAAGTCAGGAATTGACAAAAACCTGGGAAAGTAAAAAAAAAAAAGTGGGATTTAATTCTCAAAGGAAATACATTAATCTTGGTTTTCTTTTCATGTGACTATGACATATCAACATCACTGAAGCAAGATGACTCGTTAAACAAATATTTTTGTCGTGTTTAAACAAGACTTCTTCATTGTTGAGACATTTCCTTATTTTTAGAAGTTAGTTTTTAAATAGCTTAATAAGTTATTTTTTTCTTTTTAATTGCAGCTTCAGTAATTTACTGTTGAACTTGCTTATATATTTGAAAAGTAGATTTTTTTTTTACGATATTAGTTTTCTAAAGGATAAAACGATTCTCAATTACATAAGGAAAATATTCGCCTGTAGCTAAATGCTTATCTGTAGCACTAATCTGTTTAACATCACTGCAGAAGAGAGAAGGACTTTTATTTTTAAGAAGTTTCTGTCTTAAATTTTTTTTCAGTGTTGAAACCTGAGAACACTTATAAGACTGGCTGCATTGTAAAATAAGTATTTTTAATCTTTAGGAAAAAGAAACACAGTGATAATTAAAACATTGCTCTTGAGATCCTATATGACATCAAAGCCAATCAGCGTAGCTCTACTTCGTGGATTAAGCGATAAATAACGTTATGATGTCATCGCCGTGTTTACTTTCAGGAGTGTCCGCTTGGAGGATCGTAAACATCGAATTCTAAGGCTCGACGAGAGGCAGAGCAGACGTGCGCCGAAACCTTTAAAAATCTTCATCATGCTACATTGCCGAACTGGCAATGTAGGCCTTTGAGAAATATTTTAAGAGAGACACTCCCAATTCCAGTAAGGTTGTGCGTTTCCGTTGGATTCCGTCGAATCTCGCTGAATAGCAATTTGAAATCGCATTCCAAAGATGACATCCAAGAAGTCCATATTAGGCACTTTTTGCGAAATGCTTTTATTTAAAATCGTTTTTCTCTCTTAAAATCAATTTTTACTCTTATTATCCGATCGTAATTTGTTTTTTTCTGAAAGCCCTTATCCACCATGAATGACACAATGAACGTCACTGTCGTCGATTTGGCGAAAAGATTCGGAAAGATTTTTGGTGCTATGATTTTAGTTTATTTACTTGGTTACTGTCAGTTCAGCATTGCATGGATTGTTATTGCAGTTGTGGCGTATCTTTTCCGAGAAAGAGCTAGAAAGGAGAGGGATTTCAAATTAAAAATAGCAAAGGCTGCTGCAGTGAATGAAAAAGCGAGTATTAAAGCCAGAGTGGAAGATCTACCATCTTGGGTAAGTCGAGCAACACCAAATAAATAAAGTAGGTTATGATGTTGCGAAGGAAATCGAAATAGGACGTCCACTTTCACTTTTTTGCGTTTGGATTTTATAGAGGAAGTTTTATTTTCAATTATCTCGTGGCCAGATCGCATTAATGAAATATATCTTCCGCTTGTTTTTTGATTTTTCCCAATAAACCTGCTTATAGGGAAAATACATATTTACTATAAATTCCAATGGGCATAAAAACAAAAAAAGTCAAAGAGATCGAAATGTTTATATTTAAAATGAATTATCATTGTTTAAATACAACCCTTTTACATCGTCCTTATTTATTTATTTATTTTTTAAGGAAAAAAATTACTGTTTAACTTTTAAATCATAAGCAGTGAACAAATTTTGTTTTCTTTATCTGTCATGAGCCGATAAAGATTGGGTAACCTTTGCTGATGAATATTAATGATAGACTTAGCTGTCCTGGATCCCTAAGAGAATGGTAGAAATCTGAAAATCGATTTTTTTCGCTACTGCCAGGCCAATATTTGGGTTAAATTGCATATAACACAATTTTTAACCTAAATTGCCTGTATTGCTTTTATTCTTTTAAAAATTGGATATATTTTAAAATTTTTATTTCCATAATCACATATCCAAAAGTGAGGCAACTACATCATTGAAAAAGAGGTTTTATAGAGGACGTAGTACGATACATAAAATTTACAAAAAAAAAAAAAAAATAGATATAGGTCAAAAGATGATACTTTTCAGTACCTTTTTTAAAATAATTTAAAGGTTGCCAATAATTTTAATTTTCTTTTTTTTTTTTTTTTTTAGAGAGTAATTTCTTTCTTTCATTCTTTCTAAGAAGGAATTCGCAATGACATTTTGATTGAGATTCCTTAAAGAATCTCAATTCAATTAAACCAGTTTATTTTGAAGCTATCTCAGTTTTAGATGGATCGAAATATAGCCAGGAAGAAGTCTACTACTTCGTTTATCATACTTAATTTTTTAAAATCCGTTTAATGTTTTATTGTAAAGTAAATTGTCAACTATTATTAATAATCTTATCTCATAGGTATACCTAGGATTTTAAAATGGGAAGGGTTATAATGATCGTAGCTTTCAATAAAAAAAAAAGAAAAAGTCATGTTCTTTTCAATTGGGGCTAGGAGGAAGGATCCAAAACGATAAACTTTCCAACCAAAAAGATAAAAAATCCTAGATTTTTTTTCCATTTTTGGAGGCAATGAGAGGAGGTTATAATCCTTAACTTCCCCCCTCTATCTGCCAATGTCTTATTTCCTCAGAAAAATAAGTTCTTTTATTACTGCTAATCTTCAAACTGTTTTGTGATCAACTATTTCAGTTTTAACTCATTTCATATTATAATTTTTTTTAATTTTTTTTTTTTGTGTGTGTGTTTTTTTTATCTTTTTCTGAATCATCATCTAATTTATTTTAAAATCCTGAATTGCTTAGAATATTAACTATTGAAGAAACAAATTCAGATCTATCATTTCTTTCTTTCTTTTTTTAAATAGAATGAATCATATTTATTTTGTGTTTCTTCAGTTTCTCATTTATTTTAAATTAAAATAATTTCTATTGAAATTTTTATAATTGATACTAACATGTTATAAACTTATCAATAATCAAACAGCCTATTACAGCCTATCTTGAAATTAAAGCTGAGGTTTTATGCTTCTGTATTCACAGATTTTATTCTATATCAATTAAGACAATCTTATTTATGCTGCAAGTTTCATGTAGAAATGAATGGAAAAATTAACTCTGTTAGTCAATCATTGTTAAGAATTCCTTTTTACTTTAGATAATTTAGAAAAGATTATTTGACTTCAATTCTACCTTTATTTTTTTCCTTCCATAGCTTTTGATGAGGAAAGAACTTATCATTATAGAAAATATAATTTTCTTGATTTTTTTTTTCTTCTTCAGTCCTGATTTAGTTAAAACTTTTTCTTGAAAGATTTTTTTTAACTCCAACTATAGCTGTGGAGTATAGATAATTTAGTTAGTTTCTCAAATTCCATGAGCAATTTCTATTGTTGTGGGAAGTTATTGTCATTTTGGTAGAATCAGAATTCTCTTGCCATTTATCCCACTGGATATAAATCAACTATCTTAAATTTTCGATTGTAAATAATTTGATCTTTCTAAAAATTAGCTTATGGGACTCAGTGTAAAACATTAACATTGAATATAAAAGTATAAAGTTTATTTCAAATAAGTGCTGTATACATATCTTAAAATATTGCAATTATTAAGGCAATAAATAAAATGTTGCTCACATAAATAAAAATATATGTAAACATAAATTATTGATGGTTTCACATGTTTAACGTTGTCCATTTCTAAATTGTAATAACCTTTAATGTACTGATTAATCACTTATTGCCATAAATGTTATCAAGCTCTATTAATTCATTGATAAGTAATTTGCTTATTATAACTTTTTTGTGTAGGTGTTTTTTCCTGATACTGAAAGAGCGGAATGGATAAACAAAGTAAGATATTAAAATATGTCTAATCTTTCTTTTGAATTATAAATAATTTGATTTTGATGTATTTGTGCTTTATTGATATTATCATCTCCGGATATATTTTCTAATTTATACTTTCAGTCAAAAACCAAAACTCAAGATTTAATAAATCTCAATTATTTCCTTGATGATCTTCCGCCCAACTTTAGACAATGTTATAAACTCCTTCTTATTAGAATACTGCAGACCACTATCATACAAAGCCTATGCTGTGCTTTATTAGAATGAAGCTCTTTCAATCAGTGGCTTTTTTTTTTTAGCTCCTCTTTAAGTAGTATCTAAAATAAACCTAATCTGTCTTTTGGACTTTTGGTTCCACAAACACCTTGATAATACTTTATTGTAAATATGTAATTACGTTTATTATAATGTATATTTTTCTCTTTAATATATGAAGAGTGTGCCTTCAGAGAAAGTACTCTGTTCAATAATATGAGCACTTGGCTGAGTTTTCATGATCATGTTTCATTCTGAGATTTCATGCTTTTTTTATTTGTCATTATTAAAGTAAAACTAGACCATGGAAAAAAATTGCAATTCTCTGCACTAAATTATAAAAAAGTTTATTATCATTATTATTATTATTTATATAGATCCTACAAACAAGGGTTTACACCAGTTTTACAGAATAATTTATCCAAGCATCATAAATATACAGTATATTCAAAGATAAACTTTACTTTTTTTTTTCTATGTTGATTTTTAATGCCAGTTGGGCAGATTCTAAAGTATTGATTTATTTGTTATTGAAAAATCTGTAACTTAAATTGCATTTTTGAGTTAATTTGTATCTTTGCATTATTTTATTTTCCTATCAGCAAACGAATTCTTTATTCTCAAGCTATTGTGAACGTAAGACAAAATAAATTTGATAAAAGTTGAATCTGTAAATTGTTGATTACATTGTGTATAAAAGGTAAATTTAGACATTTAATGCATTCTAAATTAAAATTATTTTCTAACCTCCTTCTTGGGATAAAATATGGCAATTAGAAAGATCTTTTACTCCCCCCCCCCCCCCAAAAAAAAAAACAAAAAAAAACGAGCAAACAAACAGGAAGTTAGAGAAAGTGAAGATTTAAGTATACACAAATTTATTAAACAGGTTGGAATTTTGTAAATAAGTAATCAACCTTTAATTATGCCAAATTTTTAATAAATTTAAATATAATTATATTTAATGCATGCTAATCCTAATAGACAAAATTTCCTTAAATCACTCATATTTCATTTGATTTGTAAAGTTATATTGAACCATTATTCTGAACCTGTAGATAATAATAGTATATTATTCTAAATTTCAAGGCAATATTGAATTATTCTGTAAGTTATGAACTTGCTGAGATGTATATTTTAAATTGAAAGCAATCTGATATTGATATTAAAGTGTCCTGGACAGGCCTTTGGGACGCGGGAGGTCAGGCTCCCAGCGTTTCGTGACCAATGGGACGAAGTTGAGGTCGGGTGGTCAGCCCGATGCCTGCCCGCCTTTAACTCCAGGGAAAGAAATCCGGTACCCATTCCACAGAGGGCTGGGTAGACCCTAGGACCCGTTTGGAGGTGAAAGGAGCGAGGAAAAATCCCCGTCCTCTGCCGAGGCTGGGAATCAAACCCGCCACCTCCAACCCGCAGCCAAGTGCCCTGACCACTCGGCTACCGGGCCCACGATACTGATATTAGCTTAATTTATTATTAAACAAATATGAAGACAGTTACAGTGAACTAATGTTAGAGGCCTGTTTGATGTTGTCATCAATTTTGATGAAATCTATTTTTTATTCCTGATTGACATGGGAGTTGATGATCCATTTAATGATAATTCTACTAGAATCCATTTTTCCAATAATGGTTGTTAATTTCTAGAACTGTTCCAATACAGTGTGTGATATGTGTACTCTGCACTTACGCCAATTTTCCAGGCCTGCTGGCTGTGAGCTATAAGCTGGTTTTTTTTCTGATACAAAGTTCCATTTTTTTCTCATTCAGTGTAACAAAAAAGATTGTTAATGTATTTTTTTTAATGCTTGGGTCCACATATGTTTACAATTAAGACACTCCAGTGTGATGGCTTGTTAATTTCCATATGCTCTATCAGTGTCATTGCAAATATCATTCAGACCCTCAAATTGCCAAATTCTAGCCAACTTTGTAGAATTGTCTGGAAGCCTTTTAGAAAATATCTTCAACATATGACAAATACAATTTCAGCTGTCTGTAAGCATCTTTTAAACTAGTGCTTTACATTTTTCATGCAAATTTCCCTAATACAGAACTTTCCAAATTTATCAATTGGATAGCTTTCCATCCCTGTCCTGTAAGAATGTATTATTTGGTTCCCTGTTTCATTAAATTTTGTAACCTATCAGATTGCTTAAAGATTTTTTGCAGATACGATTGATATTTCACTGCTTCTACAGTACTGGTAAAATAAAACTGTGTTAAACAGTTGTAAATCCAAGAATGAGAGAAGCATGTTGTTAGCAAAATATCACATTTTATTAATCTTTATACCTAGTAGAATTAAGCAGTCTCTAAAATTTATTACAATAACTGCTAGTGGTGTCACGCAGAGTAAATGATGCTTTTGAATGTCAGTGATATCTAAAGGATCAAAGACAGGGATGGCTCTTGAAAGGAGGCTAGTATGGACATTAGGAGTTTTGTGAGATCTCAGCAAAGTTCATAATGCATACTTTTGGTTTTGGGATAATTGAATGTTATTAATAGCCAGATTAAAGGCCATCTAGAATAGTAATTTATTTTATCATTATTTCTGATGTACTGTTAGTTTAATTATATTGCTCCCAATCCTATAACCTCTCTGAATATTAAAATTCTAATTATCTTCTTAGGAATCAAAAATAGATTTAAGGAATCAGGAATTCAAAACCTGCTAAATTAAATTTTTAGAAATTTATGTGCTCTTGCATTTTAATGGGAACAAATAAAATTTAATTTTTAATCTAACTGTTGAAAAGGAAAGATATTTTGTGAAAGAAATAAAGTGTTCTAGAACATACAAGAAAGCTAAGAGAAAGAACTTAATTATTTTAATTGAAAAGAGACAAAAGAAAAATATTAAATAAAAAATGTTATGGAGAAATAGCAGAAGAATAATCAGTTTTGTAAAAATGTAAATAAAAACATGAAATTCCATGAAAAGTTACTGTTTTTGGTATACATTGCAACCAGTATTAAACAGAAGTGGTCACATTCATCTTTCTTAATATAATGTCATCTGTATCTTGGCAAAATTACTGAAGAAGACAAAGAATAAAACTGTATTTATGCAGTTTTGCTCAAAATGCTTTTAAAAGTTTTATAGAACATGTATTTAACTTTAAAGATGTTTTACGTTAATATGAAATGACTGGGTTCTGGCCACCACACACAGTTCTAATTAATACATAAATATAAATACAATGAAATGCGAGTGCTTTCGAGGTGAACTATATCTCGTTCTCAAGCGGAGAAATGAATAATATATTTCAAAAATAAGAAATGAGGTCCAACGGATGTTTGAGCTGGACAGAACCATTTGGGATTTAGGGGTGTTGGTAGTGGGCTCCACGGCCTGGGGCTAAGAAGGGGAGTGGTGAGAACCTCGGAGAGAGGGAACGAAATGAAGGGAAAACAGCAAACACATTTATGAAAACCAAGATAAGGAAAAGTTGGGGATAAAGGGGAAAAGATAAAATGGTTCTGTCCAGCTCAAACGTCCATTGGACCTCATTTCTTATTTTTGAAATATGTTATTCATTTCTCCGCTTGAGAACGAGATGTAGACCATCTCGAAAGCGCTCGCATTTCATTGTATTTATATTTATGTATTTAATTAGAACTGTGTGTGGTGGCCAGAACCCAGTCATTTCGTATTTAACTTTACTCAATGGGATGTGAAGCTAAGAATATCAAGGGCCATTATTGAATTTGTTTTTTCTTTTCATTACTTTTAAGAATTTGCCAACATATCATCAATTCAAAAGTATTATGGGCAGCAAAAGCTCAAACTGCATTTGTAGAAGTGCAATTAATGACTTGAAACTAAGAATGGCAAAATACTTAATGGAGCTAATATATTAATAAAATTTTCCAGGAGCTAATTTTAAGAATTAATTTTCGAATAGCTGCTTAAATGGAATCAAGCGAAAATAAAATCCTATTCTTATCTCAGTTGCCTCTAGTTAATTTGATGGATTTGGATTCTACATGCCTCATTTATCTAATCTTAAATACACAGTATAAAATGCAAAGTGCAGAAATGTTGTTTCCTTAAAAACTGCTAAACTGCTTAAAACCTGCAGTTCTCACTATTCAGTAGAGGTTAGCATAAATTGTTTCTGGCTATAAATCATCACTTTACTACCTTAGGTACCCAAGCAGTGAAGAATAAACTTCAAAAACCTCACAGGGATTCCGTGAATTGGACAAAAGCTCTTTTGAAAACCAAAAATGAAACTTAATTTCTCTGCATCTTTTCATTATTGGACTTTACAAATAACATAATTTTTTGTTTTTAATTTTTGAACCATTCAATAATTTCAAAAGAATGTAAATTTTAATCTCCTTTCCTTAATGGTTTTGAACATTTAACTGCATCTTTAAAGTTTAATTTGGACATAATTTTGAGACACAATATGTGAAATAGAGAGATTATTAATAGATAATATTAAATGGAATCTTCATAAAATTAATAAATAAACAGGAATATAACCAGTTTTAAGATTTATACCAAACATACATACTTATCAAGTATTTTTGGAAATTCTTGTTGAACTTGGCAATAGAGGCCCTTAATGGAGTAATTGTATTGAGTTTTAGAAGCTCAGTTATGTCATTCTACCAGTAAAAAAGAACTCCAACGTCCCATTCTTTTTTTGCAAATAATCCAAAACTGATCATTTTTTAGTTCTATCGTTCTTGCAGCAAATGAACAATATATGATGCGACCCTAGACAATTAAATTTTAAATAAGAAAATTTAAAATACTTGGGGCATTGCTTTTGTAAATTATCATAGTGATTAAATTCTTTAAGATGTAACAGTATGATTAAACTCTTAAGACATGAAATTTAATATATATCCAGATGTTTTATTTGAGTTATCTTCCACAGATGCAATAAAGTGACTGACTGAAATAGTAAAAATAATAATAATAAAAAAAAAAATACATGAGTTAAATCTTCATTTGGGGGGGGGGGGGTTAGGTTTTAGTTTCTTTATTTCTTTCAGTCTGTATATCTCCTATTTGCCTATCTTAATACAGTGAATCAAGAAACAATAAAGAGAGAGAAAGAGTTGTGGCAATTCCTCAAATATCCTTTTATTTATTTATTTATTTATTTATTTTTTGGTAGATACTCTCCATTCATCATCAGAAATGTTAAGACACTAAAATTGCTTTTGTTTTATTATAAAAAAAAAAATTGACATTACTTTTCACTTTGTTTATTATTATTTAAAAAAAATTCTTAAATGGAATTTTAAGAAGTAAGGAAATTAAAAAACGTCGGAATCAATGTGGAACCTGAAAAGCTAAAACAAGCAATAAAAAACTCGCCAAAAGGATAAATTGAGAGAAAATTCATGTGCACACTTCATTTAGTAAACAATTTGGTCTCACCCTTTATTTTAAGGAAATTCAATGTTATTACTTTTGTTATTAAATTATTTTTATATGAAAAAAATAAACCACTGGATTCTTTTTCATTTTTAAGGATTGTCTCATTAATAAAATTAAAAATAAATAACTTAGAATATTAATAATATTGTATGCCTAAAATTTACAATAACTAATTAATATAAAATTAATTAATTAAATTTGCAACAAGATAAGAGTTCATTATATGCTATGAAAAAATTTTCTTCCTTATTTTACTCACTGTATTCTAATCTTTAAATTCTACATTTGTGTTATTGATAATATGTTTATAAATACCTTTAAATATCCAACATCTTGATAATTTAATAAATACCAAGATATATTGGATATCCTTCTGTAAAGTAATAGACAGATTATAAAAATTATGAATTAAAATATGGATATATCTATCTTATATTAGTAAATATCCATATTTAGTAAACCTAAAACATTCTGAGAATAACATGGAAACCTTTAACAATATCTTGCATTTACTACATTTGAAGTTGAACAATTAATCAGAATTCTGATCATTACACAAAAAGATTTATCAGTTTCTCTAAAGGTTCTATGATGAATGATGAAAATTTAGAGGAGTTTTCTAGGATTTGAAATAATAATAAAAAATAATAGCGTAGAACATGAATCTGAATGTTGTAAGCTATTAATAATATTTTTTTTTTAACAGCTATGGAATTCTAATTGAAAATGCTTTACTTGTTGCTTTGTAAAGCGTATCTGTACATATTTAAATTTTTATACCTTATTTTTGTATCCACTAATTTAATTTTTTTTATACCATAATTGACATAATCTCCAATTTTCTGAATTAATTTTTACAGCAAGCTATAAAAATTAAAACAGTAGGTAATCTGATATTTCATGGGACTTGAAGTAATGCAAGTAAAGAAAGATATTTGTTAAGTAATGAAAATGAAGACACGCACTGAGTTAAGAAAAGTTAGAAGTATAAACATTTACTGGTTTAAAGATATATAATACATGATTATTTTCAACTGCTTCACACAGCCTTTGTCGAATGTGGGTAACAATGAAATTCTCATGGTATATGGAGGATAAAGCTATGTCTCTACTGAATGAACGTGGCTTTGAGATACATTATACACTCCCTACATTGATGAATTGAGAGAAAAAAATCACAACTGGACAACAAAGTCTGGTTGTGATTTTTTTTCTCTTCAATTTATACATTGATGACCTGTTACTCTGTTCTGACAATGAGGCTATTAACAATATTAGAAACATTTTCGATGATATCCACCCGGATATAAGAATGGAATTAGAAAATGAACATCACAAAGCTATCCCGTTTCTGGATGTGTTGGTTAGAAGAGACTCACACAATAATATCAGTACAGGTGTTTACAGGAAGCCCACTTATGCTGTTTCTGTCCTCCCCTATAAATCCAATGTGCCGAACACATTTAAAATTAATATGCTAAAAAACTTTCTACTATGTGCTTTCCAAATATGCTCCTGTCTACATGAATTTGAAAATGAAACCTACTTTATCTACCAACTAGCTGTACCCGGCATGCGTTGCAATGCCACTCAAAGAAAGAAGGGGCCGTAAATATAAGGTCCCGGTGTCGATCGGGGGTGGGACACTTAGGCCCTTGTTTCGCCATCCCCACCCAAGTGTGGTGGACCGTCCTTTTCAATAGGAGAGCGAATTTTTCCCTTTTTCCAATTGACTTAGGGGGCCCGAGAAGGGGCCCTAAATATAAGGTCCCGGTGACGGTCGGGTGTGGGACACTTAGGCCCTTGTGTCGCCATCCCCCCACCTAATTGTGGTGTCCCTGCCCCCCCATAGGAGAGTGAAGTTTTCCCTTTTTGCAATTGACTTGGGG
>JAFIDM010009631.1:351809374-351828675 GCA_023159025.1 Thereuonema tuberculata
GGTGGGATACTTCAGCCTTTGTGTTGCCTTCCTCCCACCCAAGTGTGGTGTCCCTGCCCCAAATAGGAGAGCGAATTTTTCTCTTTTTTGCAATTGACTTGGGGGGCCCGAGAAGGGGCCCTAAATATAAGGTCCCGGTGTCGGTAGGGGGTGGGACTATTCAGCCTTTGTGTTGGCTTCCTCCCACCCAAGTGTGGTGTCCCTGCCCCAAATAGGAGAGCGAATTTTTCTCTTTTTTGCAATTGACTTGGGGTCCCGAGAAGGGGCCCTAAATATAAGGTCCCGGTGTCGGTCGGGGGTGGGACACTTCAGCCTTTGTGTTGGCTTCCTCCCACCCAAGTGAGGTGTCCCTGCCCCAAATAGGAGAGCGAATTTTCCCTTTTTTGCAATTGACTTGGGGGGCCCGAGAAGGGGCCCTAAATATAAGGTCCCGGTGTCGGTCGGAGGTGGGATACTTCAGCCTTTGTGTTGCCTTCCTCCCACCCAAGTGTGGTGGCCCTGCCCCTCATAGGAGAGTGAATTTGTCACTTTACACAATATTTGTGTAGTTCTTATTTTCACCACCAGGTGGATATTGGGTTTTTCAGGGGTTTTACCCCTTTTCAACCCGTTGGGGGGGGGGGGGGTCCGGGTTCTAAGGTAGCCTATCTTTTCCGCAGTGTCCTAAAGAGTAATTCTGCAAAGTTTGGTCCAGATAGGTCAAAGGGCCTAGGAGTCTATAAAGGACAAAGAAAGAAAGATACATTCATTTTTATATATAGAGATTGCTCATGAATAATGGATATCCCTGCAGCTTCATCTCTAAACACTTCAAGCATACTTTCTACAACATCTACAACAATTTCAAAAAAAAAACAGAATAAGCACATATATGCATATGTTTCAAATCTTCATGACAAACACACTTTCAACCTCATTTCCTGAGCCCTAAAGAATTTCAATGTATCGATCACTACTGCTCCCAACAATTCCTCAGGCAACTTCTTATCACGGAATGTGTATACCAAATGTGTATACGATTGGAAAAATCAATGTAACGTCATCTACAGCATCAAATGCATCAACCATCCATGCATTTATATCGGCTAGACCCACAGGCCCCTGAGTACACATACTACTGAATATGAAAGGGCCCTTCCTAGACAGGACAACACTTACTCAACATGCCTTCATGCCATTCAGAACAATCACAAGCCTGACTTTAAAAACCCTGTCATATTAGGAAGAGCCGGCAATTATTTTATACGGAAATGCATGGAATCCGTTTTGATTTTGAAGACACCACATTGCTATAATGATGGGGTATCAATCAAAACTATTCCATCATACCAAATCAGATGGAAGAGAAACAAACAACTACAATAGATGCTCATAATTATGCAGCGGATTTCCAAAGGCCATTTTTTTTCTTTTTTCTTATTTTTCTAATTTTTTCTTTGCAGTTATCGTTTCCCTCCATCCCGCCACCCCATCCCCTCCTTTTTTTGTAGGTGAAGACCCAAACAATGATGTCACAAAAACCACCATCCAGGTCCTCAGTGTTCCCATTTTCAAATGATGACCCACTATTGGCTTCAACGTATCCCATCCCCCTTAACGTGTAATGTTGGACAATTCCTCTCATCAACTAGACCATTTTACATGACTCACACAGAAACTCTTGATTGGTTCCTCCTTGTTGTCCATTCACTAGATAACTTTTTTACCATGAGAATTTCATTGTTACCCACATTCGACAAAGGCTGCGTGAAGCAGCCGAAATTAATCATGTATTATATGTCTTTAAACCAGTAAATGTTTATACTTTTAACTTTTCTTAACTCAGTGCATGTCTTTGTTTTCATTATATAACATTTATTTCTGCAAGTTAAACCAATTTAACAAATATCTTTAAATTTGTTCTTATAAAAGAGTTCCTGCTGAAAAATGACAGTAATTTGAGAGATATTCCAGGAAGGGGGGGGGGGGGATTAAATTTTCTAAATATCACAAGAGTTCTAAATCTTAGAACAAGATGCAAATGCAGGATATGAAATAATTTAACTGTCTAGAAATTCTGAAAAATGTTTGATAGTTTTTGAATTTGCTTTTTTGTTGTTTCTTGTATCTTGGCTTTTTCCTTCTCATTTATTTATTTACTTATTTATTTTTGTAAAATTTTGTAATTTCCTTGTATTATTCCTTTGTGATTAATCCTTTAATAATTTATTCATTCCTTTTTCTTTTTTAATTAGATACTTCATCAGTTGTGGCCCCATGTTGGACATTATGTGAAAACATTTATAGAAGAAAATATCGAGTGTTCTGTCCAAGAAACAATGAAGAGTACCACAAAATTTGGAACTTTTAAATTCGTTAAAATAGATCTCGGAGATATGGTAATATATTGTTAATTTCGTTTCTTACTTTTGCCTCACTCAACATTTATCTCTTTTGTTGGTTTCTTGTTGTGGTTACATAATTAAAATATTATCTATTTATACTTCTAACTTTTCTTACCTCAGTGCATTTCTTTGTTTTCATTACATAACATTTATTTCATAAATTACTTAACATTACATAGCTTTATTAAAATAAAGTTGGTTGATATTTGATCATCATTTTCTTTTGGGTTAACTCTATTCAGTGCTGAAAAATGCATTTCTTTATGACTCTTGAGGAATCGTTTAGAATTACTTACAAGGAAAATGTATCATGAAGATTAAACTATTTGAAGACACAAGTAAAAAATAAATAAATATAAGAACTCAGATTGCAGATATTAACTTTATCTCTTAACTGTTTAAAGTTTGACTGAACTATTCATTATTAATTGACAGCAGATATATTTTTTGTGGAATTGAGATAATCGTTATTCAATGAAGTCTTTATTTTTGTTGTTGTTGTTGTTGTTGCCAATTAGTTGCACTTGTAGAAAAATCACATTTTTTTTTTTTTTCATTTGGTTTACATACATTAAATGTGTAGTTTTAGATATCTCTTTAGTAAATATTGCATTAAAGGTAAGATTAATTCTTTAAATTTTTGCACTAGTAGCATGAATAATAAATATTATTTTCTCTTAAAAAATTGCAAATTCATTCTTTCTTTTTCTTTTTTTTCTAGCCACCAAGAATCGGAGGGGTTAAAGTTTATCGTGAACATGTATCTCGCCATGAAATAATAATGGATATAGAAATTTTGTAATTATCTACTCATTATTTCAATTTAATATATTTTAAATGTCAATTTGTTTGTCTGATAACTTATTTGATAGACCCTTTAAAATATTTAATTTCTTCTTGAATTGCTGCAACGTGACGGAAAATAATAATAATAATATCACCATTATTAACCAAGTATCTAACATAATTTTATTTCCTTTTAAAAGTTTAATTTTCATAATAATCATTTTAACAGTAGTAGCTTTCTTCTATTCTAAACTATCGTGTTGAAATAAAAAACAAAATTTGTCAATTACAAAAGCACACTTCTATCTTTTAATGTCTTGATTACAAAACTGAACTTTAAAGTTATTCAGATGACATTATATATGTACTGCGAATTTTCTAAACAGTACATATATAGCAGTTTGGATGTTTTGGATAACAGTTTCTTGTATTTTAATTAGACTTAACTTGCAGTAGTAAATAATTAAATAAGGGATTATAGGAGTTCACATACTTATATGATATTGATGAAATTTGCAATGATTTCGGAGTGTGTATGCATAACTATTCTCATATTTAACTAGTTGGTGTATTTGCAAAAAAAATAAATAAATAAATTTAGTGATTTGGTTGATCAGTTCCTAATTGTGTAACATGACAACAGATACAGGGTGTCCTAGTAGGAAAGGTCAGTCTTCTGTGAGATCACAGTATCAGCCATTTCTAAGCAAAAAAAATAAATAAATATGAACATGTATCTTTTCCAAATGATTACTGTGTTAGATTTCTGTGAAAAGTACCATTCCACAATTGTTGATAAAGAAATATTATGTACTTTGTCAAATATTATTGTACAGGGACAAATTTGTTACAGTTTATAATAAAATTTCAAATATTCCACTATCAAAATCAAAGTACTTCATAACCTGTGTGAGAACATAGTTTGTTGCTTATCTTGAATCAATCCCAATTGTATTTATCATCTATAGATACTACATATTCAAACAGCTCTGCCTCAGAAAGTCTTTGGAATAAGACACATGTTCGTTTTAATTGTGACCTCCTAGGATATGGATTTTTCTCCTGGGTTAACCTGGGTTGAACCTTATTAAAGTTTTATGATATATGAGTGATGAATTTTACTAATGTTTATTCATCTTTTCTCAGCAAATAATAGCAAAGAATGTATTTCAACATATATAATCCATCTAAAGTGCATGCTTCTCATAGTGTTACTCTATTAACTGTTAATGCTATTGTTTGATGGATTAATTCTTATGCCTTTTTTTTTCTAGTTATGCAGGTGACTGTGATTTTCAGGTGTTACTTTCCAAAATGAAGGCTGGCATTAAAGAACTACAGGTAATTCTTCTTTTAGAACTACTGATTTATTTAGGAATATTTGGAAAATTTCCCTAACTTTTTTTTAAAAAAAGAAAGAAAACCCTCAAGTATTCTGAAGTTCAACTCCAAGAAAAACTTAGGTAATCGTTTTTATCTGCATCAGACTTAGCAAAGGAGGGAGGCAATTACAATAGCTGTCGCACGTGGCATTGTTCAAGAGACAGTAAATAAAGAATGTTTAAGTGAAATTTTTACATATTGTCGTAGTGTTTTCTCCATAAATGCATCACAAAAATTAAAAATAATTGTGATTTTCTAAATATTGTGTTTCAGTTACCACTGGCACTGGAACTCAGAATATCTATCTGAGTTTAAGAAAATCATTATAAAAATTTAAATAATTGCTGTTCATTTTATGCCCCCCCCCCCTTAAAGTCTTTTATTTGAGCAGACTAAGGAACGCTGTTAAATTTATTGCAAGTAAGACTTAATTATTATTTATCGTTGCATAAGTAAATGAGATATTTGAAGGACACTTACTGTACTAATTGTGAAAGAATCCAATTATCAGTTAACCCTATTAACCTTCTGAATCTATAGCCTATTATTTATTCATAAGTAGCCTGTAAATTTGCTGTCAAATTCTGTTAAAATTTAAGTAAATAAAGTATAATTGAGATGTGGGTATCTTTGATTAAAGATTCTCTTTTAGAAAGTGCTTATTAATTTATTTAATGAATTTTCAGTAATACTGAAGGTACTTTAAGTATTTTCAGTAATCTTAAGATAAGTTGTTTTCTTTCTTTCTTTCTTTTTTTTTTCAAGTTTCTATAAAAGAATGAACAAAAATTGTTAAAATTTTGATGCATGTCTTTTGTAATCCTTTTGATAATTAAATTTTTGTTTCTTACTATAAAAAAATTCTTGTATTTTAATGCTAATTAAATTACTCAGCTTCAATTGAATTCTTCTTTTATCAATATTACAAAATGAAAGAATCCTACAACTTTCATTAAATTGCTGATGTTTCCAGAGGTATTTTTTGCTATTAAACCTAAAGCCAGACCCTACTTTACTTAGGCTCAGATATCCTTGCAACTGTACATTCTATTGTTAAGCTGTTACCTTGTAGTGAGGCTTTATCAGGTACTGCAGATACATACATATTTAATTAGTCATTTACTGGTAAAAAGAAATTGCTGATAGTTCTGCTTCAGCATTCTTTCTCAAGAGAGTTTTTGACTCTACTGTAAGAATAGCTTTACTTATTCTTGTAATGTAATGTAAAAGATGGGTGGTAAATATTCCTAGCACCGCGACCTAATGTCTATTGTACTTTCCCCAACCTTAATCCCCAAAAAGGACCAGTAGCTACGGCAAATGCCAGTAGTTTGTTTATAGGGACCTTAATCAAATCCTTTGGTTCTAAGAAAAAAGATCCTAGGATTTTGTGTCTAAGCGCTGTGTAATATTCACAGTTACATAAGATGTGTGAGGAAGTCTCATCTTCTGAATCACATCTTCTACAAACTGGGTTGTCTTTTATGTTCAAAAGCCATAAATGCTTATTGAGACGACAATGCCCAGTAAGTAAACCAACAACAATACCAAGTTCCTTTTTCCGTAACATTAAAAGTTCGGAGGAACGTTTATTGTTTGGTCCTTGAATTAGCATCTTGGCTTGTCTTTGTCCCTTAAGCCTGTGCCATAGCTTGAGCTGTAGCGCTCTCATTTTCTTAAGAAAGATCTTCCTAATCATGTTATTGGATAAGCCAATAACAGGTTCCGGACCTATAAAGATCATCTCCGAGCCTTCCTTAGCGAAGGAATCGGCTTTCTCATTGCCTTCATGACCACTGTATCCTGGCACCCAATAAAGATGAACTTTATTGAATTGTGCCAATAAAGACAGAGTTTTGAGGCAATCGAAAACGATCTTAGAAGTAATGCGGCACTGATTCAGAGTATTCAGTGCTGCCTGGCTATCAGAAAAAATAGAAATATTCTTATTCCTGATGTTTCTGTCCAAACAGATACCGGCACAAGCAAGAATGGCAAAGATTTCTGCTTGAAATACAGTTGTGAAATTACCCAGGTTATAAGAAAAACCATACCCGTCAGTTAGGTAATACACACCTGCTCCGGAGCCATTGGCAGACTTGGATCCATCCGTATACCAAACAGATTCATCTGTGATTATAGGAATTGATCCAGAATCCCACTCAGCTCTACTTGGGAAATGTATGCTGAATGGTCTTTCAAAATAATAATAGGGAAGCATTTTATCAGTTGTCATTAGCAGGACAGACTCCTGACTCGAATGCTGCGTGTAGAGTTTTGTATGACTGCTTGCCGAGTGGGTATCACACCACTCACCCGCAGTCTTAAGCCTTAAAGCTCCCAGAGTGGCTTCAGCCTCAATATGTAAATGTAGTGGCAAGAATCCCAGTAGCAATTCCACTGCAGCCGTGGGTGCAGTTCTCATTGCCCCTGTGATACCTATGCACGCCATTCTTTGTAGCTTATTGAGCTCGCATTGAGCTGTTTTAAGTTTGACCCTTGGCCACCATACCACCGCAGGGTATGTGAGAATGGGTCTAATGATCATAGTGTAGATCCAGTGCATAACCTTTGGATTAATACCCCAGGTTTTACCAATAGCTCCCCGACACGACCAAAAGATTCTTTTTGCTTTCGTAATTGAGTGCTCCAAGTGTTGTCTCCAAGTCATTCTTTGGTCAAGTATAACACCCAAATACTTGACTTCCGAAGAAATGGTAAGCTTCCTATCGAAGAAGGTAAGAGCTTGCAGCTCATGCAAGTTCTTTTTCCTTGTGAAAGGTATCAAGGTCGTTTTGTCTGGATTGACAGAAAGACCTACTTTTTTACACCACTTTTCAACCAGTAACAGATCGTCCTGCATGACTTCTGTAACGGTTTTAGGGAATTTACCTCTAACGACTATTGAGATGTCATCCGCATAACCAATGCAGCCACACCCAAACCTCCCAAGAGACACCAGCAGTTCATCCACCACAAGGCACCACAGCAAAGGAGAAAGAACCCCTCCTTGCAGGCAACCTCTATTGATAGCGACCGCTAAGTTGTCCCCGAGCAGTGAGGATATGACCACACGTTCACTTAGAATTGATCTCAACCATCATCTTAAGGTAGGGTTAATTCCATGATTATGAGTGGCTGCATCAATAGCTTCTATAGAGATTCTATCAAAGGCCCCCTCAATATCCATGAAGACAGTTAAAGCAAATTCCTTATGCTCAAGGGCTTTCTCCAAAAGTATTACAATACGATGAAGAGCCGTTTCAGTCGATTTACCTTCCTGGTAGGCAAACTGTTGACTGGCGAGAGGATGTGATATAAGAATCTCATCTCTAATGTGTCTATCAACCAATTTCTCTAGAATCTTAAGTAAAAAAGAGGTAAGGCTGATAGGTCGAAAAGATTTGGCTTGCATATAGCTTGGTTTACCAGGTTTAGGAATAAAGATAGCTCTGGTTTGTCTCCACTGCAGCGGGAGATACCCTAGTGCTATACTTGCCCTAAAAATCCGGCAGAGAATCGGTATGACGATATCCACTCCTTCTTGCAAATGCATTGGGATAATACCGTCCATACCCGGGGCTTTGAAGGGTTTAAATGTAGAAATAGCCCATCTGATTTTTGAATGTTCAACAATTCTTCTAGACACACACCAGTCTGTTTGGTTACCTCTAAGAGGAACCAGACCCGATCGATGCATGTCTTCAATATTGATTTCTTTAGATTCTGGAAAGTGTACTCCTAACATTTCTTTTAGTGTTTCTTTTCCAGATTTTGTGTAACTACTATTCTCAAGTTTTATAGAACTTAGTTGGTTATAGTTACCTTTATCTAAGATTTTAACAAGCTTGGCAGTACTGGAGATGTCTGATACATCTTCACAGAACTTCCTCCAAGATTCCTTTTTAGCCTCTCTGATGGCCTTATTGTAACAGGTGAGGGTGTTTTTATACTCCTCCCATTCACCTGTCTTTTTTGCTTTATTAAAAAGCTTCCTTGTCTTATATCTTAGGTTACTAAGTTCGTTATTCCACCAAGGAACTTGCCTTGGTAAACTAGCAACCTTGACCGGACAGTTCTGGTGATAAGAACTGAGAATAGCTTGTTGCAGCTGGTCAACAGCTAACTCAATATCTAACACCGAGCGTATGTTAGAAATCATATCTCCTGTTAGTATTTTTAGATCCTCCTTAAAGCCGACCCAATTCGTCTTTCTGGGGTTCCTGGGACATACCATTTGTTGCCTTTCGCCTGCAACACAGAAGCAAATGTACCTATGATCTGAAAGAGAAAGTTCATTAGATACATGCCAATTATTAATAGAACAAAGCATATTAACAGAACAGAGTGTTAGATCAATTACTTCACTTCTATTACTTACAACGAAGGTAGGTTCATTGCCTTTATTTAAAACATGTAACTTAGTACTTACCAAGAATTCCATGAGATTTTCTCCTCGTTGGTTGCAGTCAGTGCTTCTCCAGGCGACATGGTGAGCATTGGCGTCACATCCAATGATGAGTTGCGTTCCATTGCTTTCGCAATATTGAATAAGATTCCTTACCTCCAAAGGAGGAAAGTTATCATTCTCCTCATAAGGGAAATATGCTGAGACCACAACAATTTCACAAACTTTACTTCCCACCAGAAGAAGTTTGACTACAGTTGTGTCTCTTGAAGAAAACTCTGTTAGGGGTATGGCACTTATGCCTTTCCTAACCAAAATACAGGTTCTCATATTTTCACAGGTGGTATCATAAGTAAGTAACCATCCTGATCTGGGTAAACCTAATATGTTACCTTTGTAAATCCAGGGTTCTTGGATAATGGCTAAATCAATGTTGTCCTCAGCCAGTCTCTGGCACAAAGCCGCAGAAGCAGACCGGCTGTGGTGTAAATTGATCTGAATGCGGTTCAACATGTTTGTGGTGACATAAGGGAATCAGAGGCTGAGGATGGAACGATTAGGCGTTTTCCTCACTGTGGGTGTCCAACACCCGATCAGAGAGGTCCCCACCTTCGTCCATCTCAACCAGTTCCATGTTTTCGGACAGTGCCGATCCCATGTCCGATTCCCCTGTCACCACATCCATAGTTGAAACTGCCTGATCTTCAGTTTCTGCAAGTGTGAAACTACCTGCTGGTCCTTGGAAGAAGAGGGCTCAGGTACCGAGGTATCAACCTCGGGTTTCACAAGTTCTGAGTCGTATAGGATCTTGAAGATACCTTTATCGACCCCGGTATGTGCTAGGTACTTAGCCTCAGCAATAGCTGTGGCAGATTCCCTATCCACTTGGAAAATCCATCTCAGAACCTGAGAGCCTGAGAGTCTGCGATACGGTTCAGAACTCGCCAACAATTGGTGTTAAGCCTCTTGTTGTAGGCATTGAGCCTCCGCAGCAGGACAGCTGAGTCGGTTGTCCATATGTCTTTCGTCTTGAAAGCTACTTTGACAGGTTTTGGCAGGTCACTGGCTTTCAGAACCCTGAGCCTCGTGCCCTGCAGAACACTGTCATTATTATTAAAGGCTTCTGTCACCCAAAGTGCAGTTGCCTGATTTTCGCATAGGTAAAATAGTACCCCTCCATTCAAGCTGAAACTCTTCATTAGTGGTAGAGGTTCCCCTTCTGGGGTTCCATCCACCCGCCTAAGAAGGTCGATCTGGATGGTACCTTCTTCACTATCGTCCAGTTTCTCGTCTGGGAATTTTTCCTTAATGACGGCCATCTTGACACAAGATGTGACCTCGCTATAAGTTTGTTGTTTAGACCCCTGCTTTGGTCTCTTCGGATGGCCCTGTGCGTTCAGGGGTGATGGTGTCAACACATCTGAACGCTGTCTTTTGAGGGGTGTTTGCTCGCTTTTGGCTACAGGGCTTCCTGCTTGCCTCTGCCTTTGCAATTTCCTCCTCATGTTTCTCCTGGCTGTTTTGGATAAACCGCCTAGGTGTAGCCTGTTATGCCCGGAAGCAGTATGTTTCAGTACCTTAGTTCCTGAAGTTAACTCGGAATTGCCTGTTAACCTGGAGCTATGTTCTGAAATTGTACTAGCTTGTTGGGAGATCCCAGCATTCCTGTTTTCTTCCCTTTATTCAGCTACCGAGGTAGCTGCTTTTGATGGTTGGGTACATCCCGAAGGCGACCCTAACCCTTGTTTTTTGTGTAAATTTTTTTCCATAAACTTTTGTTTACCGGGGGAATTTAAAAAGTCACCACTTGGCTATCCCCCTATTCCAAGCAGAAGGCATCATACGATGGGGTACTTGCCAGGCACCCCAAAGGGATCGTTTGCGGCACAACATATTTCGCTACCCTTGTACCATTCAGTCCTCGGCACGATACCTCCCACCTTAACTTGGGTAGAACCATAGCCCCGTTAGCCAGCATGTTTCGTGACCTCCAACTGGGAGTTCCTTACTACATCTGTTTCCACCCTCTACGACGAGGACGTGGGGTTGGAAATTTTAGAGGGCTTTACTTATTCTTACATTTACTTATTGCCTATTTACTTATTTGAAAATCATTTCATGCTTTCTGTTAGTCCTTTAGAGATGATGAATTAACTTTATCTGACTTTTCTTCAGAATGCTTAATCACAAGGACACATGAATGCAATAATTTTAAAAACTGATCTTTATTTCTTAAAAACTAAAAGTTTTACTTAAATATTCAATGCTTATAATTAAGTATACTGAAGCTTAGTATCAATATGGTTTGTTAAATCATTAAATACATTTCTTGGGTAATTATTGAAAACATGGAGCCCCATGTTTCAAAAAAAAAAACAACGTTTTAAATTGAAAATAATTTCTTGCTTTGTTTGCAAAAAAAAAAACAAACAAAAAAACATGATTCCCTAAGCTTAGCTTATCTTACACATTCACTTTTTTGACCTTGATAAGTGAGGTCAAATAGAAAACTAAAAAAGAAAAACAAAATCAACATTTTACATAAAAAAATAAAATATTTGCATTACAGTGGCTCTAAATCAATATAAACAAAATCAGTTGACCTTAAAATTTTTTGTTTTTAAAATGATATACCTCAGTATGTTATTAGAACAATTCCACTGTTACTGCAGTGAAGGTGTGATTATAATTATCATATCATATAAGAGATCCATCATATATGAAACTTTGAAAAAAAAAAATAATGCTCTTGTAGTAAGAGAACCACTATAATCCTTCTTTTCAGCACTCCACATTTACAATTGCTTCCTAGTCAGTTTTCTTCCTATAAGAAGTTATAATGTTACCTATAATCACTTAGAGCAAGCCTGTTTTAGTAATAGCAAACTGTAGGTATCGTATATGCTCCAATAAACGCCGAGGCTCTTATTGTCGCCGGTCTCTAATAAGCGCCGGGCTGCAGAGGGGACATGGCCAAATAGTAGCCGGTCTCTAAACAGTAGCCGGGTCTTTGATATTTGATATTTGATTACTGGTAGTAGTGTAAGCGTCCGTATCTTTATAGTTGTGCGTAATACCTTACGGTACATTGCCTTACAAAATGCCGCCGAAAAGGTCATTTGACATTGCCTTTAAGATTCGCGCGGTGGAATAGGCGAAAGAAACTTCCGGTGAGGTGGCAGCCCGTCATTGCGGATTCGGACGACGATTATCAGCAAAAGGTAGAGAAAGACATTGCCATTTATCTTTAACAGTCTTATGTAGCATGTGAAATTTAAATAAAGTAGCTGTTTGTAATATTAGCCGGTATTTATGTGTAAAAATATTGCATTCTGAAGGTTTTTTTTAATAATGGCCGGCCTCTAATAGCAGCCGGTCTCTATTAAGCGCCGGGAGCCGAGGCTAGTTTTGCAAATAAATGCCAGGGGCCTCTATTGGAGCATATACGGTAAGGCTGCAACAAAACTTGCTACTCATCATAACAGTGAGAAAAAAAAACAAACAAACTGGATTAATGAGGTAGCTCCTGCAACCATTATAATAATCAAATTACCTGTTAAGTTTATTTTCATTTTCATTCACTAATAAATAGCAAAATTATTTCTTTCTACATAAGAAAAAATACTCAATGTTTGGAAATACTCGTAAATTCAAAATTTCACTTTCTTTAAATGATTTTTTAAACCATAACATATGAGCATTTTATGTTCATGGAGATAGACACTATATGATCAACAATATTTGGACATCTACCTGAAACCATAGTCTGACTTTCCCCATGACACCCTCCCAGTAGTGGAGGTGTCCCAGTAGTGGACATTATTACAGGGTGGGTCCACCTTTCACCTTTATCACAGCCATGACTCTGCCAGGAAGACTTTCCTTCAAGTGCCTGAACATCTCTGGAGGAATGGCCACCCATTCTTCCTGAAGAGCTGTAGCCAGAGCAGGCCATGATGTGGGATGTTGGGAGCGAAGTCTTCTCAATTTCTCCCGTAGGTGTTTGGTAGGGTTCAGATCGGAACTGTCAGCAGCCCAGTCCATTTCTGGAACCTTATTGTCCAAAAACCTTGCTTATGATACAAATCTTGCTTTTTCCACAAACCCTCACAAACTTTGCATGTGACATGGAGTGTGGTAATGCTGTAGAGGCAATGGTTATCATCGAAATGGTCTTCTACTATAGGCAGTATGTAACTGGTTAGAAATGTCCATGTGCCCTTCCATATTTACATTGCCATGCAGTGGTAGAAGAGGACGGGGTCCATTCCATGAATAACACCCACACACCATAATGCCATCTCACTATTGAACGGAGGAGTGTCTGGATATTTTTGGTCATGTAGTGTATATCTTCAAATGTTCCGTTATTATCAAGTGCTTTTTTTATCTTACTTAAATCCTGGCTATTTTGCTGTCAATAACATTTATGGAAAACTATTGTATGTAATTTTAAGCAGACAACCAGCTCTATGTACAAGAATTATTATCACCATAAAAATTCCCTACTAAATAGAAATTTATTTTTGCTGTAAAATGCTTATTTTCAAGTGATGATTGAAACCAGTTTGGGATTACTTATGAGAGAGAGAGAGGAGGAAAGAAATTACAAAGATTTCTCAGACATCACTTAGATATAACTTCATCAAATCAAATTCTTGAAGTTGAACATAATAACAATTTATTGATAAAACATATCATGTTTATTTCACTTTTGTTTTTATTTTCTCTTTATTTGCAGATTCATGGAACATTGAGAGTAATTTTTAAACCATTAATTAATACAATGCCTCTCATTGGTGGACTTCAAGTATTTTTTTTAAATACACCTGTAAGTAAATTTTATCCATCATAAAGTGTTCAACATAAATAAGGATAATAAGATTTTTTCATAAAAAAATAAATTAAATACAACTGTCCCAAATGAAAAAGTTTATATAAGAACTTTTTCTTTTTAATCTTTTATAATAAACAAGTTAAAAAAATTTATATCGCAATTGTAGCTAGTTATAGCAGAGTATTATAGTTTTGGTCTATGTTTGTAATGTGCCTAAATATGCATCTGAAAGAAAAAATGGTGAGAACAACATTTTAAAATAACATTTTAAATCAAGTTACACAAATCCATCTTTCATCTTCTATGTTGTGATACCTCAAAAATTATACAGATAGTCCCCGACTTACATAGGCTTACATAGATCTAGAATTACGTTGAAAGTTCTTAGAAATTAAATGCTTTTTAATTCTAGTGTTTGTGTAATTTATTATTAACATTGACTGGTGGAAAACATACATCTGATGGAAAAGCAAAAGCAAGCCATCTTGTAATTTAATGTTTATTCATTAATATGACTTTTTTTTTTTCTTAAGTCTTTTTGACTCAGTACTCTAGGTTATGTTCCGACATACATATTTTGACATGTAGGGTTTTAAGGAATGATTCACCTATTTAAATTGAGGAGCATCTCCACATGAAAGAAAGCTGATATTTTAGAGATAAGTGGAGGTTGTTACAATGAAGATCCCTGTTGACTTTGTTAAGAATAGGGCCAATAGATTAAGGAGCAAAATCCATGAAATTATAAGTAAATGAACGGCTCTTTTTTTTTTTTTGATTAAATAGCTATTTTTATTTCAACAACTTTTTATACTTTCTTATCGTGCAGGTATTTGAAAGTTGGTATATCAACTATGATGTTTTATTTATTTAAGTATGGAAATAAATTTTAAAATACCATAATGAAAATAATTCAGTTATTTCAATTAGTGTTATAATACAACTTAGCTTTTTGAAGATACATAAAACTTCATTTTCTTATTTTATATAATTTTGATTAACAGTTTGTTAATGCTTATTAAAATAATACATCCTAATTAGATTTATCAGTAAACAATAAATTAAAATTCTCAAGAGATTTTCTTAATACTGTCTCATTTTTTAAAAATTTATTTTGTGTTGAGTAATCTCTGAATATGTAAATCTGCAGGAATGGTTTGCAATTTTAATGAACTCAGTCCTTTAAATAAACATATAGGAGTATTTGCTTTACCATCAAACATGTGTTTCAATATTATATTTGTTTATATGTAAAAGATGTTGCTAAATTCAATTGCATAAGGTTTGAGCAATTGAAGTTGCACATTATTCTGAAAGGAATTATCACACAGTTATCAGATTTCTTTTACTTACATCTAACCAAAGATGTGGCCTTCGGTGCATGGCCTAATGCATGTGGTCATATCAAGTATAAACATAAGTCTAAATCGATATAAGCTAAGAAATGTTGAAAAGGGTCAGAAGTGTCTAATTAATTATTATTATCAGATTTGTTCAGCATAATGGCAGATTGAGCCAAGGATGATAGGAAGTTGGCTGTGAACTTTCACAGGGGCGCAAGTGAGAGGATGAGAGTGATAGTGAAATGAAAAGTGATTGAAAACAATATACATAATGAGCAGTTTTAGGAACAGTTTTCTTTTATAACATCATATACCTTAACGGTTTTATCAACAGACAAAATGTTTTCTTTTTTTTTTCTTTTTCTGATCTGTTATGGAGTATTGGCCAAAAATGAGATAACTTCAGTTTTACATTCAGTTTTTTTTTGTTTTTTTGTTTGTTTGTTTGTTTGTTTGTTTGTACAAAATCTTTGTAATGGTTCAGTGCATCTTTTATACTGCATTCCTTAAGGTTCTGGCAAAGAGAAAATATGGATTTGTCTATTATTTTCTAAGATCCTACCAATTATTAATAAATATTAATCCTAGAATAGCTAAGAAAATAAGAATATTTTTCCAGTGCATAATTGTTTTAATTGAATTTTCTGCTTTCCTCTACTTAAAGTTTATCTGTTTGTGATTCAATCAATTCTAGGATTATTGTCTCAAAGGTCTGAATGGATTTAAAATTTTTAAATATTTCCTAGCCATTTCACTGGGGTCCAATCAGGAGTGAGCCTAAAATTAATAAAATAAATAAAATAAGATAAAATAAAATATAAAATAAAATATAAAATAAAATAAAAAAATCTCTTATAATAAATATCTGACAATATCCTATATTAAATTTTTTTCATTTTAGCCGAAACATACATATTTAAAAATATCTATCAACTATTATGTTTGCAAATTACATAAATAGAAAACATAAATTTGATAAAAAAAAAACCTAAAGGTGTTGTCATTATTATTTTAATAATATTGTTGTACTGAACCAAATCAAACACCTATGTTTGATTGGTATTTTGAATGGAGACAATAGACCTCTAAATTGTATTTGTTACAAAGTAAGTTCATTTGAATGAGAAAAATATTAGGAAAAAAAAAAATCCAGTAAATTCTATAAAGTTGTAGATCGTTTAGAATTAATCCTTTCAAGAATATTATAATAAAGTAAATCAAAAATTTAGATTTATTAGTTGTTTAATATTTTTTTTATATTAATATTCCAGACAATTGATTTCAATCTAACAAATTTAGCAGATGTTCTAGACATGCCTGGCTTTGGGTAAGTTACTTTATTAAAATCTGGTAATATTTTTAAATGTTTTATTGCAATTAAATGCAGTATTTCTTTGATTGAGGATATTGTATGAAGTATATAATTTTATTAGCAAGCCAGAATTATTTTAAGATTAAAAAATTAAATGAATGATATTGATTTTTTTGTTTTTTATAATTTTATTTTTTAATATTACTTTAATTAGTATTTACTTTAATATTAATTTTTTTCCTAAAATTAATAGAGATTCTTTTCTTTGATTCATTGATATTATTTCTTTAAATCCATATTTATTATACTGAAAAGATTTTTGTATATCATTAAATTAAATTGTATATTTTTAAGTGTTGTAGTATTCATTTCTTCATTCTGTATTTTTATTTAATTTATCCATAGATTAGAAAGTTCAAATTTATTACTAAAATTATTTTAAATATTATGTTTTATTGTAAAGCAAATTAAAGTTAAAGTAATTATAATCAGGGGGATCTATTATTTTGTTACAATCAAATCACATGTTTGCTTGTGCTTGAAAATGAATGTAACCAATTCATTGTTTAGTGAGTGTTATCATCACTCACTGAATAGATTCTTATCTTTCCATTCTGATCTTATGATTTGCTGAAATAACTGTAGTAAGAAAAGATTCAGAGGAAAACATTAAGATACCTAAAAATTGTTGAGCTGTGCAAATAGATGGAAGGAAACCATGAATTGTACATCTTTTTACATAACCAGAAAATAACTTAATATTTTGTGTGACTTAATAAATTATTACACCTTGAACATGCAAACCATGAGCAAATAGAATTAAAAAAAAATCGAATTACTGAATAACTACCACTACATTACTTTTATTTTATTTTCTCAGTTTAGGCTCTTCTCAACTAAAAATCTTCCATTTTTACACACATTAAAAGGGATTTGGTAAAATATTGCGACTATTCTTTGATTGATGTCAAATCAGGAATTCAGTCTAGATTGATTCTAGTTTTCAGTACTGTTTTTACTGTAGCTTTGATCAGAGAAAGTTAATTTATTCTGAATATCAGAAAGTGTTGATTAGAAGCAGAACATTTAATTGAAAAGGTTTCGTTTATGGATTCATTTTTGCAATATTGTTGCAATATTTCTAAAATGGTTGAGTTTGCAATGTCTTTGCCTGGGACATCTGCTCTAGTTGAGAGTTTTTTCAATTATGGGGAACATTTGGTCTGCAGAAAAGGGTAGACTTTCAGTATCTACTGTTAAACATCTGCTAAATATTAAAATTAATTCAGAACTTTCTTGTTGTGAATTTTATGATGTAATTAAAACAAACAAACCATTTCTGAAAAAAAGTCATGTCTAGTGAAAAATACAACTGAATAAATAAAGTTTAATGTTTCAGCTGTTAAGACTTTTAAGAAATTTCAAAAATATGTCCTAGGTTGGACCCAAAAAAAATATGGTAACCCTATATATGTATGCTTTTTTAATTGCAGAGATATGCTTCGCAAAATTGTGGGTGATCAGATTGCAGCTATAATGGTTTTACCTAACAAAATATCTATCAAGCTTGCCGATGAAGTAGAAGCTAAGGCACTCAAATTTACTGAACCAGCTGTAAGTAATTATTTTTATTATGTTTTTCTTTCTCGGGATCTTTCTTTACGGTTTTATTGGTCTTAGTATGGGTGATACCAAATATTTAGGATCAGTTATCCATTCACTATTGTTCAAGGAATCTTCTCACTATTCTGCAAGTATTTAGAATCGTTACCTTCTGACATGCCTTGTAAGTGTTCTCCAGTAGTTCCAGGATCTTCAAGCTCTCATGGAGAGTCTTAGGAATTATCCCAGTTGATGACAGTGTTATTGGAACTATTACCACCCTGTCATACGGGGTTTGTTGATGTTTGGCACTGCTACATCTATAAGATAGGTTAACCTGTTTTGTTTTTTTTAACCCCAATGTTATAATCAGATATCACATTGATTATTATCTACCAATGTGATATCTAGTCTATTGCATGTTATTGTTCTGTCTGTTCTAATTCCCCAATCTCAGTACATCTTAAATAATCTGTTCTCAACTACTGCTGTAGGTTCATATTTGTAATATGGTACTTGTTCTTCAACTAACCCATACTTGATCACAAGTTTCTGGTGAATAATCTTGGCTACCTCAAGATTATTCTTGAGTTGCTGCAATTAGTCAGTCTGGGTTAGTATTTTACATCCACTAGTTATATGTTGTATTGTTTGTGAGACTTGATAGCACTTTCTGCATGAATCACTTGCAAGTGTTGGATCTTCAATAATGTATTTTTTTGTACTTCCTGTTGGTGATTGCTCAATCTTGTATAGCAGTCATAAATTCTTCTCTTTCAGGAAACATGATTCCTTCAGCTAACCAGGCATTTGAAGTTTTCTTATCTATGTATGATTGTTCATGGTCATTGTAGTGTCTTCCACGCAATGTTTTCTGGGCCCAAGTCTCCTTCTTTTGACTGGTTTCTTTTTAACTCCACCTTTTGCTCTTTATTGTTGAGGTTTAATGGGCTGTACTTCGTATCATCACAAGCTAATGCTCCTTCTTTTCTAGGAATTGCAATCCTCTCTATTGCTGATTTCGGATGGTACTGTCTATATTTAGTGAGTATTTTCCTTGTTTTTCGCATAATATCTTCTAGTTCTGTTTCAGTCTATCTGATTATTCCAAATGAATATGTGAGTACGAGGTTGGCATAGGTGTTTACAGCTGTTATGGTGGTGTTCTGCACATTAAGGTCGTTTTTCATAATGCAGTTCAGTGTTTGATAATATTTCATAATAAGCCTCCTCTCCATTTCCTTTC
>JAFIDM010009631.1:351829075-351879500 GCA_023159025.1 Thereuonema tuberculata
TCCAACAACATCAGTATCTTGATTCATCAGTGTTCATGCAGAATGTTGCCCCTCCACACATCGCCAATTGTGTTAAACAGGTACTCCGCAATCATTTAACTTATGACTGTCATCAGTACTGCATGGCCTGCACACTCAGCAGATCTCTCCACAAATGATTTTTGGCTGTGGGGGTATCTTAAAGATCTGGTTTATGTGACAATATAGCAACCTTGGCAGATCTTAAAGCAAGCATATCACGTCACATGCTCAACATTTCCATGGACACCTTGCATGCAAGAGTTGAACATGCAATTCTGCAATTTCAGATGTAGCAGATAATGGTGGTCAACATCTTGAACATGCTGTGATGTGACTGTACTACATTGTCAGCATACATGCCTACAAAGCCCCTGGTGGTGATCTTTGGAACAAATTTTTTATTTCAATAAATGTCCTTCCCATGACGTCATTACGACATACTACAAATTTGGTGCCATTCCGAGTTTTTGCTGTCGAGTGTGTGGAATAGGTGAACTTTCATTATTGACACCCTATATTTCAGTTAGCAAACTGTATGATACTGAGTCATATGCCTTTTCGTAATCAATATAGGTAGTGTATAGATTTCTATGGTGTTTATAGATTTGTTTCATAATAACATTATCTATTATCAGATGTTCTTCGCAACCTTGAGATTTTGCTCTGTTACCTTTCTGTTGTTTTGCTAGTATCTCAATATGTTCAATGATCCTTTTGGCTATGCAGCTTGTTAGGATCTTGTACATTGTAGGCAGTCATGTGATTGGTTGATACATGACTGGGTTGGAGGTATCTTCACTTTTGGGTTTCATGTAGTAGTCAAAAATCCTGGCGTGTTTTCAAGATGCCTTATCAATTTAGTAATGTTCTCTTTAACACTTTTGTAGGTGTACACTTGTGAGGTTTTTGTGCCAAAAGTTCTGGATATTACCAGCTCCTGGTGTTTTCCAATTATGAGTTTTCTTTACTACATCTTTAATGTCTTCTGTGGTAATGTTTACTTCATTCATTGGTGGGATAGTGTCCGTCCTATCCTTCTCATTACTAATCCATGGTGCATCTCTATTATGCATTGCCTGATTTTCCCAGATGTCAGTCCAGAACTCTTCATTCTCTATTTTTCTAGGCATCTGATCTAGTTCGGGTGTCTCCTCTAATCCTAGCTTTCTGTAAAATATTTGTTGATTTTGCTCGAGGATCCTGTTTTGGTCCTTGCGGTTGGTGTTCTCTTTGTACCTTTTCAGTCTCTTAGTTAATGCTGTAAGTGTCTGTTTCAGGGTATCTAGATATTCATTATTATTATTATTATTACAGTTGTTATTTAAAAAGTTATACTCATTAGAAGCTTACGTGATGGGAAGCTTCACACAGTAAACAGTAATTTAGTAGTTCATTGTGAATAGCTTCCATAAGTTATGCCAGTAGTTCATTAATATCTTTCTCGGAACTCATTATTCAAATGTATTAAAAAAAATGATATTATAGCTGTCTTTGTTGTTTCTAGGGCCAGAACTTTTTTTCAGTTGTTAAAATCTTTGAAATGATATTCTTATGACTTAAAATACATACTTTCGATTTGCAGAGATTAGCTCTGTTGACACTTTAATTAATCAATTCAGGTTCTTATTAAATTATTCATCCTAACTAAGCAACACAGATAAGTTTGGTAAATAGCCAAATTGCAGTTCTTATATTTGACAGATTGTATTTCATGGGACGAAATTTCATGACATTTAAAAGGAATTAAAGCTTAATAGGTAATTCATTTAAACTTGCAAATAACCCTACAACTCCAGGATAAGCAGCAAGAAAATCCATTACAAACAAAGGTAGAAGCTAGTCTGGGAATGATAGTTGCTTGCAGACAAAGGATCACAAAATATTATAATTGTGATCGTTTGTCTGCAAAGCGAATATCATTCACAGACTCTTGCACTTTTGTTTGTAACGGATTACTTCTTTGTAGTTTCATTGGAAGAAATGCTCCTGAAACACTGGAGTGAGCAATTTAAATAACTTTAAATTATTTTTACTATTTCCTTTCTTTTTCTTTTTTTTTTTGTGAAGATGGAACAGACTTCAAAGCTAATTCATATTGTTTATGATAGCGTTTTTATCAATCTACTATACTTAATTCTCATGGACTAGAATATCCTAAATCTAGCCCTATTAAAAACTCATTTTAAGATGAATCTTATAAATTGAAAGAAGGGATTTAAAAATAATTGGCTTAATTTGTAATGTAAATAGTTAGTTCCTAATTAACAGTTTCTTGGTACACAGTTCTTTTCATAAAAATAAAATAGTCTTGATTCATCCACTCCTTTGTTGCATCATCCAAGTTGCATTAACATTTATTTGTTGTTTGTTAACTTGAAGATGTCAGACCAGCACATACTGAGGTCCACTTCACTTTTAAAATACAAATTTTATCTCTTTTATTTTAAAATCTTATTGCAAACGGACGGATAAACGGAGTATGTGGCCTCCATATACTCGCAGGGACGGACAGATATATTATATCTAGATTAATTATAAATTATTTTAATGCTTATTATCAACCATTAGATAGGAATAATCTTTTTAATAAAGCACTACAGATAGTGCCTAGCACACAAATCTAGGAGTGATTTGAAGGAATTCATTATCTTAAGAATTTATGTTTAAAAACCCCACAAATTTTAAGGAATTAAAAAAGCTCTTAAGTTTTATTCAGGAACTTATTAGTTTTGTTCATACTACTTTGCAATAAGATATAATATAATCTCTAAATCTTATAGTTTACATGTAACCATATAGTTCTGTAAAATTTGCATTAAAGCATTGTGTCGGGGTTTTTTTTTTTTCCTAGAATCCTTTCTCCTCAAGATCACTTTTATGGGCATTAATATGCTATTAATTGTAATCAGAAAATTATTATTATTCGTTTTTTTTCTACTTTATAGGGAGTGCTTAGGATTCGTGTAATAGAAGGTAAAGATTTGATGAGAAAGGATGTAGGTGTACTTGGTATGGGCAAGTCAGATCCATATGCAATTATATCAGGTAAATACCTTGCTATTACATAAATAATTTTTGTGCCTTCTAAAAATTTTAATTCAATAAAACAGTCATTATTTTTACAGAGTTTTAATTTCTGTTTCTTTTTTCGTGTTAGTTGGTGCACAGGAATTCAAAACAAAAATAATAAATAACACAGTGAATCCTTGTTGGGACTTTCATTGTGAGGTAAGCGATAACTTTTGTCTTAATAAGTATGTAATGGCTGTTATAATATTATATATATATTATTATAATATTTAGAAGAGCAGATGCTATTTATCTGTAACATGTTCTTCTAGTGGGCTAGAGCAGAAATTATTTTGTCAGAGTTTGGAAATGCACTAAAAAATGTCCTTGAACAACAACACATTTTTTTATATTATTAGACATTACTATTTCACTAGTACAGCTAATATTGATAATTATATCTATTATTCATGAGGTTTCTTACTTCAGATAAATATTTGGTTAATCAATACAGTAATGCGTCAAGTTAATGTTGGTTTGCATTTCATTATTGCTTTGAAATATTCTTTATGGATTTTTGTTTTTAGAAAATTAAAGGCTTCTTCCTAAGAATATTGATAATCCATTCATAGATACAGTGGAACACCGTTTATACGTTTTTCAAGGGACTGAGAAAAAAAAACGTATAAATGAAAAAACATATAAACGAAATTCACAAAAGTTACGAACAATTTCGTAATAACAAACAATAAAAAGTCAGAGGTAAATTAAAATATTAATGAAAATGAACTACAAGAGGTATGTAATACAAAACTTTTTATTCCGGATTTAATGTACAACTAGTACTACTATTCATATTCATTCAGCGTTGACAAAATATTTTGTTATTTTGGGTTGCAGGGCTTTTCTGGAATGCACAGAAAAAAGTTCATTGTGAACAGTTAAAAGTGTCATCTTAACTTTATCATTTAAATCACTACTAATGAGGTATTCTTGCTTAGTGTTAAAACCCGCCAAAGCTTGTTGAAAACTTGGCAGAGGTTTTTCAGTGCAATTTTCTAATACTGCTTGCCTTTTCTAAGATTGAACAATCGGCAGGTAGGAATCTGAAGTTGAAATGCGCATTTTCTCTCTTCTTGAATTCTTGAAAAAAAGCGTATAAATGAAATTTGCGATTTCAGGAAAACGTATAAATGAAATTATTTAACGTTAATATGCATTGGATTTTGCTGGGACCATTGAAAAAAACGTATAAATGATAAAAACGTATAAACGAGAAACGTATAAACGGTGCTCCACTGTATATAATTTTGTTTTGTTGAGAACTTAATATTTAGCTTATTGACATCAGTCAATTGCAGCTGAGTTCAATGAAGTCTTCAGTTGTTTGTTGCTGTTTTTTCATGAGCAGTAATAGGATATCATTAAATATTATCGTACTTCACTACAAACTGCAATGGGGATGTTTAACGTCTCTGGGTCGAGGCTGGAAAAGTCACGTGATGTAGGTGTGTTACTTCTAAAAACATGGCTAAGATTACCGAAAAAACTCTGTATATTAAAGATTTCTCAACTTTAAATATATTGAATTATCGGCATACAATTAAGGAGGCGTATGGAAATAATGTAGATACATTATTTCTAGATGAAAGGAATAAATATATGTATCTTTACATCTATTTATTCCTTTCATCTAGAAATAACGTATCTACATTCTTTCCATACGCCTCCTTAATTGTATGCCGATAATTCAATATATTCAAAGTTGAGAAATCTTTAATATACAGAGTTTTTTCGGTAATTTTAGCCATGTTTTTAGAAGTAACACACCTATATCACGTGACTTTTCCAGCCTCGACCCAGAGACGTTAAACATCCCCATTAAATTTTAGCTATTTCAAAAGAATCTAAATTATATTAAAAAAAAAACCCACAAATATAAGGGTCAGTCATTTAAAAACCAAACATATGTGATTGTAGAAATGTGTCTATGATCTTTGCGAGTTAATGTCCCATGTAAAGAACATCGGAGAACCTAGTTTACCTTCACCTGTGACATCACGCGGCACGTGACGCACAGTGAATGCACCGAACGCCACTGGTGGAAAAAATGGAAGCAAGCAAAGAGGAGCAGTGCTGTGTTGTGCATTTTCTAACAATGGAAGGTGTGGAAAGCAGGCAGATGCATACGTGTGAGGCTCATGCAGTAATCACTGTACACTGCTTTCATCCACAAGTGCGCATTTGGTGAAAACGGTTCCTAGAGGGCCACACATCCCTCCGAGACAACGAAGTGCTAGGACAACCACAACAAGTGACTGACAGTATTGTAGCGTGTATGGATGAATTGATTAGAGGCATTGACTGTGGATGACAGGCATTGACTGTGGATGACATCGCGGCACTGGTGGGTCTGAGTCACGGTAGCACCCATCAAATCATCACCAATAAGCTCCGGTACCGGAAAATCTTCGCTCACTGGGTTCCCCATAACCTTAATGAAGGTCAAAAGGGCTATCGCATGGCCATTGCTCTGTAGCATCTGCTGCGATATCAGCAACAAGGTGACCTTTTTGTCACACATTGTGACAGGTGATGAGACATGGTGTCATGATTACCAGCCTGAAACAAAGAGGCAGAACTGACAGGGAAACATTCCGTTTACCAAAGAAGTCCAAGGCCATTCAGAACAGTACGGATAAGGCAATTATGACATTGTTCTTTAATCAACCTGGCACACATCATCGAAAAGGCCATACAGAACAGTACGGATAAGGCAATTATGACATTGTTCTTTAATCAACCTGGCACACATCATCGAATTTCTGGAAAAAGGGGCAACTGTGAATGCCATGTGCTATGTTGACATGCTCAAAAAGTTGCGGCGAGTGATAAAGGCAAAAGTTCTGGACTCATCTCAGAGGGTGTCATTTTGCTCCACGACAATGCCTGTCCTCATACTGCCGATGTTGTCTGTACCACAATGCAGAAATTCATGTGGGAAATGCTAATGCATCCCCCCTCCCACCATGGACGGATTTACGGGGGTGCCAGGGGGTGCGCCGCACCCCCAGATTTTTGGGATGATAATTTTTTTTACAGATAAATAAAAAGATTTTCTGTTATAATAATTTTATTAATTATTAATTTAGGCCTAAAAACGGAACATTTAAATTGGGTTTTGGTGTTTGAATTTGGAATACAAATACCTCATACCTTCCGGTGAGCTCGCACCCCTAGATATCAAGACCTAAATCCACCCATGCCTCCCACACACACACAGTCCTGACATGTCCCCTGTGATTTTTAAGTGTTCGGAGAATTGAAATGTGCCCTCAAAGGCAAACGATTCACATCAGATGATGATGTGCAGGATGCAGTTCAACAATGGTTCCAGCAACAACCCAAGGACTTCTTCCACAGAGGCATTCAGCGTCTCGTTTCACAGTGGGATAAGTGTCTCAACAGGTGTGGTGACTACTTGTAGCTGACTCAAAGTTTATGTGCTTTTCCACCAGGTGTTCAGTTTTTAAATTATTGACCCTTATATTTAAAATAAAAACAATTCTTGATTGGCAGTATTTCAATAATCTTTCATAACAGTGTTTAATTCATATAGATTTTTACATATATACTGCTTATTTATTCATTTTTATTTGCATTTCAATTCTACTTCTTTGATTCCTTTTTATATCACTTAAGGATTTTTCTTATCTTTTTCATGTTTTTTTCTCAATATTTTTTCATTGCTGGCTTGTCTTTAAATGTTTATAAAATACTAGCTCAAAATATACAGACTAGTCCATTTCCAGATATTTCTAAATAAGTCTCTTTTTCCTTGACATAAAATCCATGGTATCCTTTCAGTCCATGACCTACATTCTTTTCTTTCTCTCATCAATTCTTCAACTTCAGCTTGGCTGATATAACATTTTGTTTTAAGACAAAGACTGTTTATGTCTTCTTCATTGATATCATGTTAGCATGTCAGGCAGCATTAAACCTCGAATTATTTTACACATTTCGTCATTTTTATTTGATTAACAGTAATAAAAATACCACAAATTCAATCCTTCTAGGTAAATTCCTGTTTTATCCTGTATACAGGTGCTGATATTAATTAAATAACACAACAAAATAATATAAGTATGATGTTATTATATGTAATACACATTATTTCTAAATTATATATATTACTTACAGTCGTATAAATCAAATTGAATTGGATTAAAATTAGGATTAAAATTTTTAATAATAGAATTTTGACTATCATTGTATTTAGAAACTTATGTAACTTATATATAAATAATGTGAAATGATTAAAAATATTATCATAATATTAAACAAATGATAAATATTTTATTAAAGTATTTTATAAGTATTTTGTTATCAGAATTTCCATCTGATATCTCAGCTAAAGATTTTTCATAACTCATTAAAACTTACAAGTAAGTTTGTTTTGCTTATAATGATAAGATATTAATTCATGGGATGCTTAGTTCTTTTTTTACTGATTTATCCTTTTATCCCAGAACTTTACTTTTCTTCATGGTTATTTCTCTCTGAACTATTAGAGAAGATTTAGCTTGAAAGATAGCAGTTGGAGAATGGAAATAATAAATTGTGAATTACTAAGGTATATTAGATTTCATGCTGATAAGTTTCTCATATAAAAGAAGAAAATATAGATTTATAATACAGAAGATAGTAATCAAGACAAAATAGCATAACAGAAGATATCAAAACTAATGGTGACCTATATTATATTTTATATTAATCAGATTATTTGTGTTGATTTTTAGGAAATTAAAGGCTTCATCCTAAGAATATTGGTAATCCATTCATAGATCGTTGATTACTTTTAATTGAGATAAAAGAAATGGTTGTACTATTTTGAAAGGAAATAGTCCAAAATTTTCAATGAGTTGACAATAATAGTTTCAAAGAGTGGGAGAGTGAAAATTTACTGAGAAGCCTATCGTGTCATTTGTGAGCAGAGTTTCATAAGCGGAATTTCAGCAGTTTGATTGTGGGCAAAAAAATCTAATCACTTGCAAACCTTAAAGTATTTTAAATTACCACTAGGTAACTTGTAGATAATTTAATTCATGAGAAATTTGTTAGTTAAAAGTGAATAATGCTTGTTGACTTATATTTATTTTTTTCCCTTAAAATATTGGGGGGGGGGGGCAGTTGCAGAGTCTCCCTCCCCCCAAATTCCGCCTATGCAGAGTTTAATTTGTAAACTTCAATATTCAGAATGTTAGAAATTGTTAAGATGATTTTTTTAGTTCTAAAAAGAAACATGGTATTTGTTTGTTATAGTTTGGTCCTTAGCATTCAAGGGGAAGAAAAAAAAAAGAAACATCAGTCCAAAAGATTTTAAGATATTCTGATACTTTTAGTATTAAAAAAGAAAAATATTGTAACTAATTGAGTATTTTATTTTCTTTGGTAATATGTACTGTTCCACCAACAGGCCATCATTGACCAACTTCAGGGTCAATTTATAGATATGGAATTATTTGACAAAGATCAGGGAAACAAGGATGATCATTTGGGGAGGTATGATTGAAAATAAGATGTAAGATATTGCTCATGATTTTTTTTTTTTTTAATTTTATGTTTTTGGTTTTTTTTTGGTTTTTTTTTTTTTCCCAGCTGTCTTTATTTTCTAATTTTTTTGCAGTTATTGTTATTTTCTTGCTATCTACAAAGCTTTATAACAGCAATATCACTTTTGATATTTCTTTAACCTCTTCTAATAAGAATGGGAGAGTATTGAAAAAAAAATGAATTTATTATTATTATTAATAATATAGTTACTATTTTTTTCAAGGATAATACGAGATATTGGTATTTTAGTGTTAGCATTTTAAAGAGTTTAGAATTGTCAAGTAATCTCAAAATAGTTATTAAGAATGAAGCATTGACATTGTATTATTTTTTAAGTTTTTTTCTGCATATGCTTTATGCAATCAGATTAACAAACTTTGACGTCTTTAAATGATGTTGCTCATCTTGTACATCTTACCATTTCTTGATAATTCAAAAACTTCCAAGAAACAAAATAAGCAAGCTGCATTACCACAAGAATTTTCTCGTGTTGTTTAGATTGATATTAAACATCTTTAAATCCTTGAATTTTCAGAAAATAATGTATATTCTCTAATATCTTTGGTGCTTCCTTCATCAAGATCATAAATGCTAGATATACATTTATATACAGGGTGATTCAAAATTCCTGTACAAACTTTAAGGATAGGTCAGGAATACAAAAACAAACCATATTCATAGTGTAACGTATGTCTGCAAATGCCACCCAAATATGCTAGACGGCACTGTTTGGCAGCACATTAGTTGGGCAGTGTGAGCCATCATCATTTGAGGAGCTTAGTTTCAAAACCTGCCATCTCCAAAAATTGCAAATTCCAAGCCAATGGAGTTTTTGCAAAGTTCAAATCAAAACCCGCCATTTGCATACAGTTTAACTTCAAAAACCGCCATAACAATGTATTGCGATATGATTTTGATACGAGTGCTGTTTCAAAGCCCACCATGTCCAATGCAGATGCATTGTCAAACCCTGCCATATTCAAAACTTAATTTTGGAGATGGAGATGAAGATGAAAAACTTAATTTTTTGAAACTAAACTCCTCATTTGTGATCTTGACTTTGTACGAGTAGGATGTATCGCTTCACTAATGCTGAGAGGGCAGATATGCACCTAGCCAATAGAGCAGCAAATAGAAATGGACGAGCCGCTGAAAGATTGTATCATGAACGATTCCCCAACAGACGTGTGCTCAATCATCAAACGTTTGCGCTTTTGCACCAAAGATTGTGAGAAACTGGATCATTTGATGGAAACAGGCATGATTGGGGTCAGCAAGGATCGACACACACATCTGCCATGGAGGAAGAGATTGTACATCGGATTGAACACAATCCACGTATAAGTACACCAGCTGTTGCACATCATCTTGCTCTCCCTCAATCCATCATATGGCGAGCATTACACAAGGAGTGTACACAAGGAGCGGTTACAGCCCTTTCACATATAATGCGTCCTTCGTTGCAGGCTAGAGATGCCCCAGCATATGAAATTCGCACGTTGGTTTTTGCAACAAAGTGCTGTACATTGGAACTTTCCAACATGGTTTCTATTCACCAATGAAGCTGCCTTTCTCACATGAGGGGGTTTTTAAAGTTCACAATCTGCATGTATGGATGCAGGACAACCCATGAGCTACATGACCACATGCTGTACAACAATGGTTTACCCTCAATGTTTAGATGGATATTGTCAGTCACTGTATAATTGGGCCATACCTTCTTACATCACGACTTGGACAGAAGGAGTTATCAGATATTCCTGGTGGAGGTCTTGTCAGAACTGCTGCATAACATTCCTTTATCTGTTTGCCGCTCCATGTGGTTTCAGGATGACAGAGCTCCTGCACATTTCAACATTGATGTGCGAGAATACCTCAACAGCACTTTTCCGATGCAAAAGGATTGGCCGAGACGGACCCATTGCTTGGCCACCACATTCACCTGATTTGTCCTGCATTGATTTTTTTCCTCTGGGGTTACCTCAAAGGCATCGATGCTTTTGCCTCTGATACTAACCTTGTCACAAGAGTCACTGTGACAGCTGCGTCCGTGGAAGGCCTCGCATTTTTGCACATGTTCGGCAATCCATGCATCAACATTGTGAGGCATGTATTACTGTTGGTGGAAGGCACTTTGAGCACCTACTGTATGCAAACCTGTAAGTGTACACTTTACTGTCATATTGTAAATATAGGGGAATAATAAACTTATTGTCTACCTTGTTGTTTTTTATTTCTGAAACTTAGTGTACCTTCTAGCATATTCGGGTGACGTTTATGGACATATGTTCCACTATGAATTCGGTTTGTTTTTGTATTTCTGACCTACCTTTAAATTTTGTACAGGGAATTTTGAATCATCCTGTATATTATTTCATCAATGTACATCTCTTGTCTCTCATATTCCTTTTTTGATGATCAAACCTTATTAAGCAATTCATCCAACTAATTTTACTAATTAAAATCAACATTTTTATAACATTTAATTTTATACTGTATTTCACAGCTCCTTGATTTTTATTTTATTTTAATATTTTGTTTAGTCTCCAGCTGACAGTTACTAGTTAATTCATCAACTATTTCGATCTCACACATGATTGGGTTACCACTTCATTTACTAAAGTGGTTGTAGACTTCCCGAACAATCCATTAAGGACTTTCAGAAGGCAAAATAGCTTAGTAGTGCTTAGTATATAGCTTAGTATTGCTGTAATGGGTGAAATGCTTATTATATTGATCGAGTTTACATTGTTTCAATTTATGTTACTTGAAGAATTATCATTTTTTGAGATTAAAATTTTGCAATCTTATGTAATACATCTACAGAATATTTCCTAATATTTATCACTCAGAACAATTAGCCATTTCCATGAAATTTCAATTTGAAAATTGAAATGTATTGATTTTGAAGAAGCAAGATTTCCACAAAATTCTGAATCTCTGTTCAGTACTATTATCCTGCTACAGTGTCCATGTTTGACAGCAGTAATGTATATTAATAAACAGTAGCTTACAAAAACAACTTTTTTTTTCCCCCAAGATATTTGTTTTTCAGTAAAGCAGAGAAGGAATGCAACCATAGGAATTTCTGAAGCTCAGTTGGTTACCACTAAACTGTTTCTTTGCAGCCTATTTTATAACCTGTATTGTTGCTGTTTTTAAATAAATTATATAGTAATGGTCATTTTCACAATTTCATCTGGCTTCCAGTTTCAGAAACTTTTACTATCCCTTGCCATTCTCAGCCATGAGAAAGCACATTCCTGTGGGCATTTGAAGTTTTGAAGATATTATATTCAAATGCTCTTAACAGAATTGCAGTTTTTTGTTCATAATCAAGAAACTGAACATTGATTTTCATTAGTGTGTTGCAACGCAATTCCTTTCTTTTTTTTTTATGGCATTGTGGCACACTCATCCTATTAAGACTTTTTTACTGCTGGGAGAATTTTTTTTTTTTTTAATCTCATTGCTATTTTGACAAATAATTATATTTGTGAACTTAAGTATTTGTCTCATTCAATTGTCATTTGCAGGCGATGTCCATTTTGAGGAAAAAGTCACATATAGTTCATTGTTATATGTAATGAAGTATATATCCAGTTATGGTATTGTTGATTTTTTCTATTGAGTGATGAGATATGTGGATTAATATTGATCATAAATCCAATAACTTTCAGCACCTTGCTTGCAGTTGATATTATACGATAGCTGTTCAGTCATTATTGCTAAGCACTACGCTAGCACTACGCTAGCACCAAGCACTAGCACAATCCAGCTGTAGCCAACTTTTCTCAGTTTCTGTCCTAAAATAGTCCATTCAAACATTTTTAATTATTGACTTACATTGAATTGATAACTAAAAGTTATAAATGGGGGAATAAAAAAAAAAGTTTTTCCAACATTCCTGCAATTCATTATATTTTCTGACCATATGGATGTGTTTCACCATTAGCAAAATTACACTGGAAACAATAGTTTGGTAATTCAGATTCTAGCTCTTTTGTACAGATAGTTCATAATTTTTTGGAGACCGAAGCAGCTTTCTTCTGAAGCTTAGAAACCTAAATTATCAGTATCACTCATAAGTACATCACTTATTCCAGTTATAAAACTCAGTCATCATTTTCATCAGTCTTAATATTTTACAACCTCTTTATTATTTTTAGAGCATTGTGACAAAGCCATTCTGTTAAGACTTTCTACTATTGGAGAGTTGTATTGTTTTAACATTGTTGCTATTTTGGCATATAATTAATTATGTAATTATATTTGTAATTACCCTACTGCCAGGGGTAATTGTACAACTTTGGTATTAATTATTTTCAAAAACTTTTATTATAATAAAAAATTGTAAAGTTATATTCCATTTTTGTATTTTTTTTAAAAAGTAATATGAAATAATGTTTTATTTTAGGCAGGATTATTATAATATTAAAAAAAAAATGCTTCATTTATAATGTATTTTAAATCATAATTATAAATTGATCTACTGAGAGAGAGTTTCTCATTCAGAAACATTTCATTTAGGACAACACACTGAATGAGGAATTTTTGACAGTACTATTACATCGTTTTGTTAAGTCAGATTAGTTACATTTACAGTTTAAAAAGTGTTTATTTGTTTTCCTTTTTCCCTATTTAATTTATCTTAGTAAATTTGAAATTTGAAATTTCACAAGTTAACTTTTCAGTGATTCTACCATCCCAGGTGTCATTGTCTAAAAGGGTAGCAAATGGCGATGACATATAATGAAAATTTAAAGGAAATTTATTACACTTTTTCCTTTAAATTTTATAAATAGTAATTTTTTTTTTGTTTGAGCTCAAAATCACATGAGCATTTTCTAAGATCAGTCTTGGATCCTTTTCCATGGGCACCAAGAACCCTAGTAGCACCACTAATTTTGAGTTAGATATTTGCAAAAAAAAAAGAAAGAAAGAAAATGGGATATTGACTACTCTTGATCATTTTGTAAAACCATTATAAAGTCAAATTATGATTTTTATATTACCAAAAATGATAATTGTTCTGCACTAATAATAACATTTTTATTTCAAGTTATCCTTATATTTACATTTTATATCTTCTTTTGCTGAACATTGCCAAAATTGCCAGCATTTCTTTGCCAAGAATTTTCGTTTTGCTTCTTTATGCTTACTAACTGTAAGAGATCAGATACATTGCAGGAATAAGATGTCAGAACCTCTGCCATTGTTTAGAAAAAGAAAAAAAAAAAAGAAAAGCTAACATAAGCAATATTAAATTATTTGTTTCCTTCATTTGCATTTATTTTAAATTATTTAGCTTTAGCATGGTTCAGGATAAACATATTTTTTTAAATTCTCATGAATTAAAGAATATCTCAAATTGTGAGCAAAAGATGAAAATAAAACCATTATAAAATTGAACGTTATGAGAAAAAAAATATCAGGATTTCTGCTTTATCAATTAATATTAACTTGAAACAGCTATTTATCTTTTAATATCTAATTTTAACAAATGATTTTTTTTCTGATAAAATAGGGGATTGCAGAATGCGCCTTCAATTTCACAAAGTAAAATAAAGGAAGACTAATTTATGACACCTGGAAATCGTTTAAATTTAGTGTCATACCCTATAATATTTTTTTATCTGTATTTTGTGAAACTATACTCTTCTTCTGTAGGCAATTGTAGATCAGTACCGGGGTCAGTACTTTGACATGGTGTTATATGACAAAGATAAAGCTTATTGGGATGACTTTCTGGGAAGGTAAATTGCATAACTGCCAGAATATCCATCTACCTACCCATTTTGAGCATTTGCTTTCCCTTGCTTTCGTAAATCATTCTGCACTCAGTCCCAATCCTCACAATCCACTGCATGCTTTGCTAAATTTTTGTTAATTTAATACTTTTGAGCTTTATTGTTTTTAGTCCTTAGCACGGTTTGATGTTATCGAATTCATGTAGGTCATTAAATAGTTTTTTGGTAATAGTAATCATTTTTGCAATAGTTTAAATCATTTCCTTTTGGTTAGTGGCATTTAAACATAAAAGTAGTAGGTACTAAAACTTTTTAGATACTAAACGTTGCTTCATTAGAATGTTTCATTTAGAAACTGCCATTTAGGCTTATTAGAATGATTGATATAAAATAAAAATAAATGAAATATTTATTTGCAGCTTAATAAAACTACTGCTGCATTACTTTAGTTTAATTGAGACTACAAAATGCTGAAACAGTTCTCCAATATAATATATATTCCTACCCATTATAAAAATATACTTAATCATTAAGATTTTAATTATATCACTTACCACTTATTCCTAATATTTAGCCTACAATGTATTAAGATTATTAAACTTTTCACCACGCATTTTGCATGTATCCTGAAATGCATGAATATTTGATCTGCTTCTAAAATGTTTTGCTCTCATTCACAATTGTTTGTTTTCTTTAATTTGCTTGTTTATTTTTTTTTTTTTTTCATTCTGTTTGAAGCAAGTTATAATCAATAATTACAGTGTTACTTTTTTTCTGTAGTTTTTTTTTGTTTTTTGTTTGTTTGTTTTTTTAAAGAAAATAATTTGTGGGCAATATTTTACATTTTATTCATTTAATTATTTATTTTTCTTTTAAGTATTAGTTGTAAGTTACAGCACATCATTAGTAATATTAGTAATAAGTAATTAATAACTGAATAATTTCCCTAAAAATTTTGTTGTTTTTGCTGTTTTCTTAATCCATGAAAATATTTATAAGTAAGTGTGTGCTATTGCTATTGTTTTCTAATTTCAACTTAATACTGTGTTGTCTTTTTAAAAATTATTTCTCTACCTATTTTGGCCTTGTATGTCATATATGATACATCTGATTTCTAATTTGTTTGTACTTAGATACTGTCAGAAAAATTAAGAATATTTCCTTATTTCCTTTTTCACCCTAGTGCCCATTTCATAATATATTTGAAACTATATGAATTGTTTTTGTGATAGTCATCATGATTTTATACTCTTATTTTAATCATGTTTTATTACATTGTAAATATGTTTATTTTTCCAAGCATTAGTTGCATCTAAGAAAGATAAAAATGTAACATGAATGTAAATTTAAAAAAATAATAATAATTAAGATATATGAAGTGAATTGCACATTTTCATTGTAGAAGATTCATAAAATGACATTATTGGTCTTTTTTCTTAACTGTGCTTAAATTGCCTGCCCTATGATTAGTGGAAAAAGATTTGAAGTTTGTTATTTAATTAAAGACTAGCAGCAAAGCCTGTCGGCTGACAGGCATAAAAAAATCTGAAAAATCATTTTATTATCAACTATCAAATATAAAGTAAATATAATCTAAATACTGTGCTAACTTGTGAACGAAGCTTTAACAGCAAAAATGGTTTTGAGTTTCGAAATCAGCGTTAAACAACTGGGTAAGTATGCCAAATTTCATTAAAATGGATGCAGTGGTAACAAAATTATTTGGTTTTTAACGTATGTTTTGTTAGAATTTCAGTTGTCGAGGTCAGTTCCCAAGAATAAATTTTCATTGAAACAACATGGAATGAACTAATATTTTCATCCAATTTGAGTACTTTTGATTCAATGGTACCATTGAGAACCTTGGATCTATCTTAATAGCTTAATTATATCGAGTTACAGACAGACAGACAGACAGACGGACGGATAGACAGACAGACGAACTTGGCCAATTATATAAGTTGATATAGATTAACATCCAATTTTTGATTTTAAATAAAAACTTAATCACTTGCATAGTATAGGTCTAAATCTAGATTTATTCTCACATAGATTTGAATTAGAGATTATTTCTTAGGGATTTTGAGAAAATGATTTTATGCTACCTCTTTATGTATAAAGAAATAAAGCCAAGTTGGGTTTTTTTATCAAGAGCAACACATTCACATAGGTCATTGTGAACTGTAATCTGCAGAGCTAAAGTTAACTTAAGAGGGATTGTTTTTCTTTTAGACAACTAGTCGGCTACATGTCGCTTCGCTCCGGAAGCCTCGCGTATGTAACGGAAAACAATTTGTTATTTATTAAAAAAAAAACACACACAAATTACATCAAATAAAATAAAACTAAAATTTTTTTAAAGTTTTGTTTTTTTTTTATTTTAATTTTTGATGTCTATATTCTCTCAATTCACGACTGCTTTTAGAATCAGTGGGAGAATCGTACTATACCTAATGAAGTACTGCTTCTTTCTTTTTTGACTTTGTTTTTTATTACAATTGTTACTTTTCAGTCAAAGTCAGTTCAGGTTTGACAGATAAGTCAAAAAAACAATATGAAGAGAGTTGTAGTTTCCATGGCCTAATACATAAGATGTCTGACTTTGGATCAGAAGGTTGCAGGTTCGATTCCTGTCGCGGATGTTTCATTGTAAATATTCTTTCTATTTTTCATTCTCACAGAAAACTGTGCCGGACAGACAGACAGACAGACACACAGACAGAGAAATAAAAGATTTTAGTAATATAGATTGTTACTTTTCAGTCAAAGTCAGTTCAGGTTTGACAGATAAGTCAAAAAAACAATATGGAGAGAGTTGTAGTTTCCATGGCCTAATGGATAAGATGTCTGACTTTGGATCAGAAGGTTGCAGGTTCGATTCCTGTCGCAGATGTTTCATTGTAAATATTCTTTCTATTTTTCATTCTCACAGAAAACTGCGCCGGACAGACAGACAGACAGACACACAGACAGAGAAATAAAAGATTTTAGTAATATAGATTCTTTACAAATTAAGCAAAACGTAATTGTTTGGCTTTTGAGGATATGGCCTCATCATTTCCACATTTTTAGAATAACAAAAAAAAGTTATTTCTGAAAATTGAAGTAGCACATATCTATACACATGGTGGTTAAGGAAATCTTCGACTTAGCAAACCATAACCAAGGCAGATCCCAAATGACATTCAGGAATTGAGGTATAAATTGGTGTTTTGTTTAAGAGTTTATACCGTTGTCTGAAATCATTTAAAAAAAAAGAATAAAATAAATTTTAGGTTTGAAGAAAAAATTCAGTTTGCTGTATGCCTCAGCCACCAAATCATAAACATAAAATATTAATATTTGAAATGTCAAAAGTACAACAATAACACGGTTCATTCAGTAAAACATAGATCTACTAATTTCAGTCTAGAATAGAAGCCCATTCTATCTTCTGACATTAAGAATGAATGAGAAGATCACGAAGTATTAGAAAGAAGATAGGTGTATCTGTCTTTCCATAAAGAATCTTATAATTCATCTCGTTTTTTTTTTTTTTTGTTTTTTTTTTATGAACTGTCATTTATATGACATGATTTCCCTTCCCAAAGATCTTAAGTTATGAAGTTAATGAAAAACAGCCACCAACATTTTACATCAAAACAGTGCATCTTTGCAAATTGCAAAAGCCTACAGTACATTTCACTTTAGAATAGCAGTTAATCTACTCTACATTGAAGTGCTGCTATTGTGTGATTTCTGTTCCATCAGTATAGAATATCTTCAATATTACTAACTTCAATTTTAGAAAAAGCCAAAGAGACATATAATGAGAGTTTACAATGTTTGCTAAAGCTAAATATTGGCACAGCTTCCTCTTGATTCAGAAGGAGAGAACACATTCTTCAGAATAGCTAATCTGCTACCACTATCTTCGTAAAATACAGTTGTTGTGATAAAGAAACTATGCTAAATAACAAGTATCAGTACAGTTAGAAATAACAGAATCACAGCAGTTTTTGCAACAAGGCTGTCATGTTTTAAAGTATATTGTATGGCAAGAATCATTATTTATTAGTATAGACACACATGACTGGCCTCTGGAAGCAGTTACATCACAAACAGTTTTGAAGTAGAAGATCACATCATGGTTTGCTATGTCAAAGATTTCCTTAATCACCATGTATATAGATATGTGCTTCTTCAATTTTCAGAAATATCTTTTCTCGTTATTCTTATGAGGCCATATCTTCAAAAGCCAAACAAATACATTTTGCTTAATTTGGAAAGAATCGCCTAATAAAAAATAATCCCTCTCAAGTTCACTTTGGCTATGCAGACTACAGTTCACAATGACCTAAACTGTCCGGCCACTTTATTAGGTACACCTATCTAGTAGCATGTTGGACCTCCTTTAGCCCTCAAAACAGCTTGAATTCGTTGAGGCATGGATTCCACAAGATGCTGAAAAGTTTGTGGAGGTATTGTGTACCATGCAGACATGAGTGTGTTATGCAGTTCCTGAAGATTTGACGGCGGTCTAGGCCTGGAGCGAACAGCCCGATCCAGCTCATTCCACAAATTTTCAGTCGGGCTGAAATCCGGGGATTGAGTGGGCCACTGCAGCAAGGAAAAGTCATTGTCATGTTCCTCAAACCATCCCATAGTGATGTGGGCTTCGTGCACCGGCGCATTATCCTGCTGGAAGTAGCCGTCTGCAAAAGGATAAATTGTGCACTTGGTCAGCTACGATATTTAGATATGCTCTAGCATCCTGATGGGCCTCCAGAGGTATCAATGGACCCAATGTGTGCCAGGAAAACATCCCCTACACCATGACACTGCCCCCACCTGCTTGAAGAGTTGTGAGACAAGACGGTTTCAGACATTCATGTGCACAGCAGGGGTGTAATAAAGTGGCTGGACTGTGTATGTGAATGTGTTGCTCTTGATAAAAAAAACCCAACTTGGCTTTATTTCTTTATACATAAAGAGGTAGCATAAAATCCTTTTCTCAAAAACCCTAAGAAATAATCTCTAGTTCAAATCTATGTTAGAATAAATCTAGATTTAGACCTATACTATGCAAGTGATTAAGTTTTCATTTAAAATCAAAAAATGGATGTTAATCTATATCTTTAATTAAATAACAAACTTCAAATCTTTTTTCCACTAATCATAGGGCAGGCAATTTAAGCACAGTTAAGAAAAAAGAACAATGATGTCATTTTATGATTATCATTTATTAGTATCGACACACATGACTGGCCTCTGGAAGCAGTGACATCACAAATAGTTTGGAAGTACGAGTAGAAGATCATATCAGTAAATGTTCTCTGAGCTGATTTCCACTGCACTGTGGAAGAAAGTGAACATTTTTTGGAGTGATAAATCACACTTACACCATCTGGAAGTCAAATTGAATAGTCTGAGTGTGGTGACTGCCAAGAAGAAACTACTTATCCATCGGTGAAGTGTTCTACATAAGTTTGCTAAAGGGCCATCATGATACGTTTTCTTATGAGATAGACCTATTTTGTTCCGTTAATTGGGTACTTACTGTTTTTAACACTATAATATTATCATAAGTTCTGCACTCACAATTTTGTGGCGAAGCTTCAGAATAGTGTCTTTTTTCATAATAACATAAAAATGCACCAAGTATGATGAGATCTGTTAGGAATAGTCTAATGAGAAGTACTTGGCTCTTCTCCACATAACCCTATTTGGTCTTATCAGTTGCATTGAGTATCATTGGAATGAATGGGAATGTCATTTGTGCATCAGACTAACTTAATAGCAATTGAGCTAAGCTAAAGCCATTAAGAAGGGCTAATGGCTAATGGCTATAATGCTTTGAATTTTGGAAGGACATCCATCTACAATGGACCTGGCAAATTCAATTTCTTTTGCAGTAACAATTTAGAAATTACTACAGCTTTCAAATCTAATTCATATAATTCAATTAAGACAGCCCAGTTAAATGAATCCTTTATAAAGAAATCCATGCTATTAAGAAGACAATGCCATTTATGAAAAAAAAAAAAAAAAGGTTGAATTAAAATAAAATCTTTTTTTTTTGGTTAAAGTTATTTCAAATTTCCAGAAACAATATAATTTTGTTTTAAAGCTATAAATAACTTCTTATACAGCGTGAGGCAAAAGTCGCTTAACATATAAAATGGAAAGGAGTTGTGTTGGGTAAAATTGTTCATGATAGAAACATGTTAGGCCTAAGGGGAAACCACATTGGCCTGTGTCAACCAGAAGGGTTCAACTCAAAAATTTTTAGTGTGTGCAATGTCATGTGATACATCAAATTAGGCTATAATTTCATGAGAAATGCAATGGTGGTATTTTTTTTAACCTATCTTTATCTTTATGCACGAATGAATCCAACAATTTCTCCTCTTCCAGGTGTGAAAAAACAATGTTGGAATGCCTCTAACATGCGATGAACAAATCCAAATCACCTTGATTTTGGGTATTTAAACATCAAGATAATGTCTAGCAATGTGCTCATAGTGTGGTGGTTCTCCATCATGTTGAAAAAAAAAACTCTGGAAAGGCACCATCCTCCATAAGCAATGATGGAAAACCCTATTCACATTTAACAATTTTAAGTAGGCCTCAGCATTTAAGGTTTTGTCAATGAAAAATGAATCAGCAACTTTCATTCTCCATACACCACCACACCATGAACTTACCATCACCAACCATTCTGCTGGAATTGGTCCAGTGTGGTTCTCAGATGACCAGTATCTCATGTTCTGCTTATTACCCTTCACCATTAACATAAAAAATAACCTCATCAGTGTGAAGGATTTTCCTTGCAAAGGAAGGGCCACACTGTAATTGTCCGAGACACCATTCACAGAACTCGACTTGACGATCCAGATCTTCATTGAGATGCTGTTGAAGCTAAAATGAAGCTTTATAGGGGTGCCACTTCTGATCATGCAAGAAGTGAACAATTGGTTGTTGACCGACACTATATTCTTGTGATAATGTACTGTGGTTTAAGGATAAGGATATATAGAGGGTCGGCTATTTGCCGTTTGGTCACTCAGACCACATGTTTGGGTCCATTGTGTCCCCTCATAAAACATTTATGACGTCAATGATTATTCTTCAACATAAGGTTGAGTTTCAGTGGTCATAAAGAGTCCTGTTGACTTACAGAAAGATAAAATGACCTTAATATTAAAAGTGGAGATGTTTTCAGTGGTAAGACGAATTCTACCAAAGATCTCCCATCTGTTCCTAGCTAGAGCTGGACAGAAACATAGAATGTGTTCAGGAGTTTCCTGATCCATTCCACATTTCCTACATAAATTGCTTAGGGAAATGCCTGGAATATGTAGGTGTCTGTTAAGAGTACAGTGTCCTGTGAGAACTCCTGTAATCATCTTACAATGTTTCCTGTCTAAATTTAGGATTGACATTGCAAGGTGATGGTCAGGCCTTTTAATAAACAACTTGGCCTGCCTCATACCTTGCGAGGCAATCCAATGTCTATGGAACTGTTTTCCCAGGGCAGTTCCTAGTAATCGTTTGCCTAGATCGAACGAGAAACCTAAGAAGGGTTCCGGGCCAATCGGAGTCAAAGATGAACCCCTTTTGGCCAACAGGTCCGCTTTCTCGTTTCCATCAATGTCTAAGTGCCCAGGAACCCAGAACAGATTAACCAAATTTGTCCTGGCTAGGCAGGATAGCGCCTCCCTACATTCAGCAACGAGCTGAGAGGAGCAAACAGAACTGCTCAGAGCATGCAAAGCTGCTTGACTATCTGAGCAGATATAAATAGTCCTATTGACATAATGACGGTTGAGGTTTTCATATGCACAGAAGAGAATAGCATATACCTCGGCCTGAAATACTGTGCAGTGGATCCCGAGGGCTTGGAAAAAGCTAGCCCTTGGTCTCAGCCCATATATTCCGGCTCCCGTCTTGTTTCCAATCCTGGATCCATCCGTGAACCAGACAATACTCCAGGGGGGTAAAGATCATGTCCTTTAGCAAGCCATTCTTCCCTGCTAGGAAAGTGAATGGCATAGTTAGGTATCATGTTGAAATAGGAAGTCAAAGCAGTTCTGAGAGAGAGCATGGGACAGAGGTCCTGTGCTTCCCTCCAGATACTGGAATGATAAGAGGTGTTATTACACCATTTGCCTTGATTTACCAACCTAAAGGCGGTTTTTCTGGCTTGATGCTTGATAAAGAGATAGAGAGGAGGCAGATCCAAAATTGCCTCCAGGGCAGCTGTAGGTGCCGTCTTTAAAGATCTGGTGATCCCTAAACAGGCTAGACGCTGTAGTCTGCTTAAGAGCATGCTAACAGTCTTCAACCTTGTTCTGGTCCACCAGACAATAGCTGCGTAACTTGTGCTGTGGTTTGGTGACTTTGCAGATGATCCTGATCCTAACTCTTGGAATTTTTACAGCAGTTGTGCAATTGCCACATGTGACACAAGGCTTCTACAGGGATGTTGTTGATTAAAATCATTTGCTATGTCATGGAAAATTTCTTCTCCAGATATCAAGATGATCTGGATTCGTTCCTCGCACGTTAGAGATATTCCAACGTTTTTTCTCACACTTGGAAAGAGGAGAATTTGTTGGATTCATTCTTCATAAAGATAAAGATAGGTTAAAAAAATGAGCTTAAAAAAAAAGTCTTCTGGCCTTTCAATTTTCAGATTCTACATGTGAATATAAATTTCAATTTGATTTGTAAAAATTTGTATTTTGGGTTGCTTTACAGAATTCCTACTATTTCAAACTCTCATACTTTTTTCAACCCTACCTTGGGTGAGGAGGTAATTTACCAATGAAAATGACAAGCTGATATGAGATATTTCTTTTTGCTGTAGATTATAGTAATCTCTCTTGGAAAAATAAGCTATATGTTTACAATGTTGTAATTAAACTTGCAATGTTATTTAGAATTCAGTATATAAATTGGAAAATTATAGAACAAATAATCCATGGTAAAAAAAAAAGATTATAGAACAAATAACTTTCTTCCATGGTCAAAAAAAAAATAATAAAAGAGCATTTGTTTTCTTTAAGTTAACATAGCTGTCATAAAGGATGAAATGCTATTTACTGCTTACTGTATTTCATGTTTATCATTAGATGATGAAGAAAATGTAAAAGTCAAATTTATATTAAATTTTATTTATATTAAAAAATAAAATTTTTAATAATATTGCTTGGAATAATTGAAAAAAAAAAAAAAAAAAAAGTGTTAGTTCTTATTAACTGGAACCTCTAAGAGGAAATCAAAATTCTTAGAACCCTTTTAATTTTTGAATTTCCCTCTCTTAGATTTTCATTAATTTTATGTTTACTTTTATTTTTCTCTTTAGCATCAAGTTGTAAAAAGTTAACTGTAGTAATAACAAATACTGTTATATTTCAGTTTAAAAATGTTTTTCTTGAAAGCATATACATTTATCTTTAACTTTTACTTACTGAATTTTCCTTTTCTTTTCTTTTTTTTTTCATCAGATATTGATTTAAAAACTAGCCTTTTAACTAAGAATTACTTTTATGTTTTTATCAAAAAAGCAAGTTTTTCATCCCTTCACAAATAAGTCAGAATGATAATATTCCACAAAAATTATAGTCAAAAATTTATATAAGAATATAAAGCTGGCTTTACTAATTGAAGTGAAGCTTTATCAAAGTGAAAATGTACAATGTCATTCACGATTAAACTTATAAATGTTAAAATATCTGTAAAGATAATGTGCTGAGTGTTCTTCCACAGTTGTCATTGATAACATCAGCAGAATTCTTAATATCAAAATTTGTTGGTATTGATTTCTATGCCATCTCCATTCAAGTGAACTTGTATCTCTTCTTTTCCAGAACATTGGGATATAGAAAGGTTATTTTCTCTGCACACATTCGGTCTTTCTCCAGTATGTGAAATCCACAGGATTGATTTTGTTCTTAAATAATGGAACTGATTATTACTTTTACTAGTTTTAATTTGACTCCACTACTTTGCTATATTCTTATTCTTGGCTTTAAAGTTATCAGACTTCATGTATGATTAGGTCTTTCTGAGTTTCAATCTATCTATGTAATATTAACTTACAAAAATTAGTCCTGATAACATGTAACAAATAAGTTATTTAAAGAATTGAAGACAAGCCTAAAATGTTAATTTATTTATGTTCAAATGTGCTTAGATATTATCTTTTCTGAGAACTTTCATTTACTTTTTAAATGATCATCATATTCCACACTTTATATTTTGTAGGATGCCTTTCTAAGGTGAAACCTTTTCCAAAAATCAAATTAATATGATATTCTAATCTTCTCCAAAATAAGTAATCTTAATCATCTAAAAAAATTACGAAGATTTTTATATCATTACCATAGTGACAGCAGAAATGGACATCCATTTAAACATAGGGAAAATAGCAATCGTAAATCTAAATGGCTTCTGGATTTGTCCCCATAGTAACCAAGACATTAATAGAAAAAATTTGCAGAAACTAGTTAGTCAAGTGTAAATTTCTTTATGAGATATAGATAAAAGCCAACATATTTTTATCTTCTAACAAACACAAAATATTCGCTTCCAAACCAAGGCAGCATAATTGATTTTTAAAGATTTTCTACAACTCTATCCATGAAGTGTGCATCTGTAATGGATAAAACTTTGTACACATTCTTTACCATCGACTTTCTTTAAAAAAACATATTTTTTAAAAAGTCATATTCTGTATGCTTCTAGAGCTTTTTTTTTTTTTTTTTTTTTTAAAGTAATTAACTTAAGAATAAAGATATTAAAGAATCTTAATAAAAAATGCATTTTAAATCATGACTGGCTGTAATGTGTGTCTGTGTATTAGTAATCAACACACTTATTTTCAAGAAAACTAGAATTGTTGATGAGTAAATTCTGAAAAACATTAAAAGAGCATTTATGTAAAACATTGCTTCAGAAGGTACCTACGTATGCAATTGATAATTGCCAAAGTTTTATTTAAAAGATCCTTATGTTCAATGCTCTACAATTCTATTACAAATTATATCTGATAATAGGCAGAAGAATTCCTTGAATGAAGACATATCTATTTCTCCATCATTTATTATTATTATTTTCATTGCAAGATTTAGCAATTACAATATAAATTAACCTTTTGAGCAACCTTAACGCTAATAAATTACCAGACTGTTGCTTTTCAAATTCTTATTATCTACACCCAGTCATAACTCTGAATAGATGTCATTCACTCCTATGAATTTTCAGTGAAAATTCATAGTTTATTTTGAGAATCTGGCCTGTCAGTTGTGTATTACCTATTAATTTTCAATTCTTGCTTCTAGTAGATGAACTCTTGCAAGTATTTGTATTTACAGTCATCTAGCTTAAAACCTCTTAACATTTAATGAATTCAGCTTCAATTGTTACAGAATTTGAAGGTTTAATCATTGCAAAAAGAATAAACTCTTACAGTTATTGTTGAATTAATTGGCTATTCATGTAATGCAAAATTCTTTTTTTCTTTTTTTTTTGTCATCTGGGATTCATTCACATAATTCTGAAATCTTATGATCCTAAATTAGAACATTTTAACAAAATTACACTGTGGTTAAATGAAAGCTGATTCCTGTTGAGCAACAAATTTCACAATTGTTCTGTGAAAATGAAAAAAAAAATTATATTACTTTCAAAATATATTGAAAAGTTTTTTTTTTTTTGTTTTTTTTTTTTTTTCGGAATGTAGTGGTATATGAAATAAAAAAGATAATCCCAGTATTGTGACTACTGAAATATTTTAAACATTATAAACTAATTCTTAATGTTTTAGGTAAAAGTTTATTAATTTGGAAACCTAAAAACATTACCAGAATCTTGAGTTGTAATTAATAATTTCTTTTAAATTATCTGAAAAATGTTTCACAAGATAATACTTTCAAATTGTCAGACAGCTATTCAATATGGATCCCATTTTAAAATTTCTTAAAATTTTGAAACTTGCTTTTTTATAAAACATGTGAAGATGCTTCAATATTTAATTGAATTTTAATAAAATTAATTTAAATTCAAATTGTTTTGCAGGTGCAGTATTGATATTCAGACAGTCGCATCCAAGGGAGAAACTGACACAGTGGGTATTAGCTTTGAAACTTTAAAAATTGAATATTCTATATTTTAATTTACATTTCTTCTGTTGAAGTTGATTTCTTCTATAGCTTGATGACATCCAGATGATGGGCTGTAGCCACATAAAGCTCAGATGAAATTTCAAATTTTTAAAAAAGAAAATACTTTTTGAAACTCTTCTATAGAAAAACCACTGTCTGGGTCACATTATTTATACATTCCATCAATTGTAGGCATAACTCTGTATGTCACAGATAGGACACAAAGCTTTTATTTATTTATTTATTTATTTTTTAATTTTTTTTCTCCTTTGCTTTCTTTTTTTTTTTCTTTCTTTCTTTCTTTAATATAATATAGGTTTGTTTTTTTTCTTATTATATTAGGAATATTAGGTAAAAAACTAATATACGATTAGAAATAAATAAATAATTTTTTTCTTAACTTAATTTTTTTATTAGAAATATTTTAATTTATTAAATCTAAAATAAGACAAATATAAATATGCAACTTAACTAAACTTTTCTTTTTTTTTTAATGTTGTCGTTTTTTTCTTTCCTATACTAACACACTTTTCTTTTGATGTTTTATGAATATTAATAATATTAACAAAATATCAGGAGAAAAACATATTAGTATAGGATAGAAACAAGACAAGATTGAAAAAAAAATGAGTTACATATTTACATCTGTGTAATTTAATATTTAATAAATTAAAATATTTCTAATAAAAGATAAGTTAAGGAGAATCTAATTTATTTATTTATAATCGTATATTACTTTCCCACCTAATATTCCTAACATAACCAGGAAATAAAAAAAAGGAAGAAATCTATATTAAAAAAAGAAAGAGAAAAAAAAAGCAAAGGGAAAAATAAAGAAATTAAATAAGTAAATAATAATAATAATAAAAAGCTCGTCCCCCTAATAATTGAACACTGGATCCTTAGATCTTCAGAACGACGCCTTAAGCATCGCACCACAGAACTTTTGCTTTAAATGGGCAATACGAAGTCAATAAGCTAACTTCAAAAATTACTCGGTGATCTCAAAAGACATGTAAAGAAAACAAAATTCACCAAAGCAACAGCCCATATTAAAAACAACAATATATAAATTAAGAATAAAAAAGGCCAATCATTCAATCCCTGCGAGCAGATGCTTAGCTGATAAAGGATTAAATTATAGAAAAAGATTATATATAACAACAAATTTAATGTGCGTTAATTATAATAACTTCACAATAAAAAAACATAAACGCACATGAATAAGGATTCACTGAGCTGTTTTTAGTATTTTTGATATCGGGAATATGTCTTGAGATCACTGAGCTGTAGATACTATGCGAATCCAGCTGATACTAATCCACTTTTTTCCTAACAGATCTTTTCATATGCTCAGACATTTCATCGATAGTCTTCTTCCCCTTACGGTATCTTTCTCTTTCTTTAACTTTTTCTTCGAGTCTTACTGGATCATTTCTTAGTCTTTCTGTAGCTTTCCTCATACTTATTCTTTTATGTTCCTTACATTTTTCTGTGGTTTGCCTTGAAGGTTTTCTTATCTTCTTTTTCTCTGATCTTTTGGAGTTTCAGCTGCATCCAACTTTCTTTTTTTTTTTTTAAGACCATTTGAGCAGAGGTTAGTTCACTTTTTTTCCCCCTAGATTGCCTTCTTTGAGTTTCATGTGAACCTTGTTTTTACTTGAAGGGCTTCATCTCTGTAAAGCTAGTAGAACAAAGCTTAAAAATCTAAAAAAAAAATAAATATAAAAATATTAATAAGAACCAGAAGTCTCCTCTGTTGAGCATGCACTGAATCTACAGTATTATTTTTCTCCTTTTAGTCTTCATTAAAGAATGTTAGATTGGCTTTTGCCAGCTAGCAGATAATAATTCCCTTCTACATCAATACAAACCTATCATGAATGAAAAATCTAAAAGCTAACTTTAAGTAGTCATCAGGCTAATGGAAAAAAAAAAAAAATGGACAAGACAAATTATTGAGATGCATTTGAATTCTACTCAAAATGTGTCCATTTAATACAAAATTTGAAAGTGTCCACTTTGTGGATAATCATGTCCACTCTGGGACCAGGATGTACATGTCTTATTTCAATTTTTAGAGAACCAGACATTGAGGTTAGAAGCATGCTGACTTCAGTTTAAAATTAAACCATATAATCAATCATTAAAATAATAATTAGAGAGTGAAAACGATTGTATTTATTTAAATATTTTTAATCCATGAGATATCCAAATGGAAATAACACAGATAAAAACCTTTTTCACAAGAAAAAAATGGAGCACTGTGTTCACCAGGTGTTGAACACAATAGCTTTCCTTTCTTCCTCTCAACACATTCTTTGGTAGTGCACTGTATGACTTTTATGGGCAGTTAAATTGTTGTCCACAAAGTTGACACATTTTATTGGGGACTTTGTTATAAATTAATTAAACAATCAAAATTCAATTCGTAACTAAAATTTAATTAGTAAATTTCTTAATGATCATTATTTCCTACATAAACTACAATGCTGATAAAAACACGAATTTTAAGTTTGAAAATAATGGTATATTTTGTAGAATTTCCTAGGAGCTAATCCACTGAGTGGACATTCCAGGTCTTCTGCATAAAATTCTAGGAAAAATAAATAACATTAAAAAAACTTTTTTATTCGTTCTGAACTTTAAACATTATAAGGAACTAAGTGGCGTAAAGATTTTTCTCATTGAAAACCTTTCTGTATTTTTTAACAGCTGGGGACATAGTTTCTGCCCCTTGGTTTGGCAATGACCCGTATAATTTTGAAGTACTCCATGTATACTTTCATCTCACAAAAGATCATTGATTTTATTGATGTACATGTGATGATGTACATCTGCCCTCTCATAGTTAGTAAAGGTTAGTTCTTGTGATTAGGACACTCAGTGTTACAGGATTGCCCAACATTATCTACTTCTGTGTCTGTTCTAATATCATTAGTGTCCTGATTCACAAATTGAGATTTGCAGACGATGGTTAATAAATTGCTCAGTCTATATACATTTTGGGTAGTTTCTTTTCTTTATTTGAGTGATGTTTAGATTTTCATTTCTGTTGATTCAAATAAACTACCGGTATTTTAAATAATATTATTACTACGGGCTTGAGCAGCCATCATTACTGGCTAATGAATACTGTCAAAGATCAGAACGATCAAGATACTACCTCAGCTAACCATCTTTCCTTCTTTGTGATCAACACCATCTTTCAAGATATGATACGAAGATAACTGGTAAGAAAAATAAAGCCAATCCTATCAAAAATCATCTGTAGGATGTTGAAAAAGACAATGAAATACCAGGCTCAATTAGCAGCCCTGGAAAAGATATGATTAGTAAATTGACAAGAGAGCTTAATGAGATGGAATTCCACTTCAAATAAGTTGCAGTTGATCAGCAAAGTGCTTCATGTTATTCATCATATTTATTTTCCCCCTCTGTTTTGGATTTTGCTTTCATTTGTCAGTAGAAGTATCTTTGACTGTCTACACCCGTTATATGTTCCGTCAGGATCTTATAAATGTCCTCTTAGGTCAGACTTTCATTCCTTCCTTGTAATTTGCAATTCTATCTTGGCATTCCCCATGCATGATGTTTTTCATTAGTTTTTCCAGGGTTGCTAATTGAGTCTGTTACTACATTGTGTCTTTTAAATGTTTTTGATTGGATTGCCATCTTTATAACATGTATTATAACATGTATCATAACATGTATTATTGTAACTTACTTGAAGTGGAGCTCAATCTCATTCAGCTCTCTGTTAATTTACTAATTTTCTTATTTTTATGTAGATATTTAGATTTGTCCCCATTGCATTAGTCTTTCTTTCTTTTGATAACAAATTTAATAAAAAAAATTTTTATGAAGTAATAAAAGAATGGAGCCTAATATACAAGAATAAAATTAGAAATTATATATTTAAGAAATGATGCGACCAGTTTATTAAATGCATAATTTCTAATTTTATTCTTGTGTGTAGGCTCCATTCTTTTATTACTTCATCATTGAAATTGGCACACATTAAATACTATTTACTAAAAGAAATATTAATTAGTACAATTTAGTCTACACTTTTAGATTAGTCTCATCTTTTGAATAATTAACTATTTTTCATCAAAAACATTTACTTGATTAATAATAATAATGTGAACAATGCCGTGCCGGCGTGGTCGTGCGGTCTCAGGCGTCGGTCTGCCATGTGGCCTGTGTGCCGGCACCCGGGTTCAAATCCTGGTCGAGAGCATGGATGTTTCATCTTTCTTCTTCTGTGTTTCGTCCGTTTCTCCCCTGGGACTTACTATCTCAGGGTTATTTCTGGACGGGATGGGAATCTCGTCCCCCCTCTGGAATTTCCTAGCCTCACCCTGACATTATCAGGTAGGGCTAGCCCGTGGTCTATAGATGGCCAAAGTCGATGAAAGGAAGGAATGTGAACAATATGCATAATGGGAATGCAATGCCACACTGATTCTACCTTCTATAAACAAAATCACTTCAGTTTTATCTATTTAATATGTTTTTACTAAATATTTCATGAATAAAATAGTGAATTGTATATTAAAAATTCAATATTTTATATATATATATATATTTTTTTTTAGTGGATTCCATTGGAAGAAGCTACAACAGGTCAAGTTCATGTGAAATTGACTTGGTTAAGTCTCAGTAATAACATTCTTGATCTTCATAAGGTAATTAGTAAACTGTTCTAATTGGTTGTGCTGATAAATAGACTGAATATATTCTTTGGCTTTTACTAATTAAAAAGAAATAAAAAGTGATAATAGTCAAATAACATTAATTTCTGTATTCATTATTTCCAGCAAATGAAAGATGTTGAAATGATGAAAGAAATTGGACTCTCTGCAGCTTTACTGTTGGTATATATTGACAGTGCCAGAAATCTGCCTGTAAGTAATGTTTCGTATTTTTTTAGCATTTTTTTTTTCAAGTTGTCTTTATTTGAAAAAAAAAAAGCTTTAAAAACTTGCTTTATCTTTTTTTTTTTTTCCACAGAATGCATCCAAGGCTCCTGTTGAACCTTGCCCATATGTCAAATTGACAGTTGGTTCTCAGAAGAAAGAAACTTGTCCTCAGAAAAATACAAATGATCCTGTCTGGGAGCAAGGATTTAATTTTCTTGTTAGTGATCCAGAAGTTCAAGAATTGTTTATTGAGGTTGGTATGACATTTTGCTTACAGAGTAGTAGGAAGATGGCTAAGACACGCATCCCATTATTAAGGAAAGGACAACACAGACCTGAAAAGGGGAAGGCAGACTTAACAGTAATAATGCCAAGCTATTTTTGTCTGTGTTGCCTTTCAATTTTTCCATTATGACAGTAGTGAATAGTTCCCTGAAACTAGGGGCATGTATAGGATTTTAATTCAGGGTTGGGAGGCCAAGTTAGGGAACTCACTAGCAACAATATATAAAAAAAAATTATGTATAAACAAATTTAAATTTTATATTTATATAAAAAAAAAAAATATTTTTCAGATTTTAAGGTGAACAAGATCCCTTCAATTTGCTATTGACCCCCCCCCCCCCCAACACACAAAAAATAATCAAAGAAAATATAGCTAATCTAGAAAATATAGCTAATTTTGAGATGTCAGGGAGGGGGCCTCGACCTCCTCAGGCACCTCATTCTCTATACTTACTTATGCCTGAAACTATTAAAATTCATCAATTTTGACCTTAATTTAATTGCAGTTATATTTTTTTACATATTATTTATAGTTTATCAAGCATTTGTCAATTATTATGACTTGAAGCAATATTAAAGGAATTTTTATTGATATAGAAAATATAACAAAACATATAATAATTATAAACAAATACATATATTTAGTAATCTTTATGAGAAATTTTACTGAAATCTTCTGACTTTCTTAAAGAAATGAGGCAAGCATTGACTGTTTTGCTGCTGCCTTCTTATCACAAGATGTCTTATTGAAACATTTGAAGTCTTTAACACTTCTTCTTACTGCATAGATCTAACTCATTTTTAGACTTTCCCCTAGTTTTAAGGGTAACTTTGTAGATTTCTAAAATTTTCATTTAATCCTTTAAGATATCTACATTACAAGATTACATGATTTATGTTTGCTGTTTAAAGAATACAGCAACTTTTTAAACTTTTGATCAAAAAAACAGGAAACATAGGCTTTTATTTTACAGCATTAAAAACAAATAAACATAAGACATGTATGTGTGGATGGATGGATGGATGTATTTATTTATTTATTTATTTATTTATTTATTTATTTATTTATTTATTTATTTATTTATTTATTTATTTATTAAATCAGTAGTTTCTATGCTTTCAAGTATGCTCTTATAATTTTTAGTTAGTGATTTCTGTTGGGAGAACAATCAACTTGCTATAACAGTTCAAAGCACGATGTGTTACTGTTATAAATCGGTTTAATCGATTGTTAATATTATTATCTTTATAATTTTCCTTCTCATCAAATTTCTGTTCATATTCTTATATATTTTACTTTGCAAATATATTTCTATAATTTAAGTTTCAAAGTCTTGAATTATTCTTCTGAAGCTCATCTAAACAAAATAGTTTTAACAGTTTCTCTCCCCAATGGAAGCTGTCTATGATGCACCTACTACTAGGTTTCAGTCTAGATCTACGACCTCATATCACCCTGATTTCAATCAAAGAATAAAATAAAATTTCTTTATCTCTCTCTAGTAATATGACTTCTTATAATAAATTAGTTGCATCAAATTAGTTGAAGGTATAATGTGACCAAAGATAAAAACAGCAAAATAGAAGTTTTGTTAAACACTACTGAGTGTGTAATTCTTCTCTATATGTATAACCAAATAATATATATCCAAAGATTAAGAAGATTTGAATGCCAGACCTATTTCTTCTACTGAGTTTGCATATAGAAGATAAAAGTTTATATTTTATAATAGTTACCAGATTTCTAATTTATTTTAAAGAATCTTAAAATTGCAAAAATATGATTCTGAGAAATAGATAATTTAAGTCGAGTTATTATCTTTAGCTAATTTGTAAATGAATATTCAGTAGAGACTTAATTATTATACCAAATAAGACTATATTTTAATTTACTCTCTATAGCATTTTTTTTTTATAATGGCACTTTGGTTTTCTTTGCTTCTAACTATTCAAATATTGACTTCTTAATTTGTTACAAAGAATTTAAGTAAAGTTAAATAAATTTGTTTTTTATTGTATTTGTTTTGACTTTATAAAATATAATGAATGTAATTCATAATGGTAAAATGTAAATGAAATCTTCCTTCAAAATGAAATTCGTTTTGAAGTAATCAGTTTTGCAGTCTTGTTACTTTCATATTAAGTTGATATTTTTAAAGATAAGGCAACACAATTGATAATGATGACTCTTTAAATTTAGGTTCTAGACTCAAGGTCTCAAAAGCCACTTGGAAGTATAGTATTTAATGTAAATCGGTTGCTGCATATGGATGATTTGCAGGTCACCCAACCCTTCCATCTCAAGAGTACCATGGCATGCCAAGCCAAATTAATGTTGAGTCTTCAGTTAAAGGTATGTTAGCAATTACTGTCATTCGGTATATTTGTTGAATCCTAAAACTTAAGGGGAAAAAAATATATTTATCGAGTTTCAGGTTTTCTTTCTCACAAGTTGCTTCACATTAAGCCAACCCTCAAAAAATAATACTTTAGCCACAGCCTCTCATTGAATAAACGTAAGGAAACAAGCAATTGTATCCAGTTCTCAGCCATTCAGACATAGACGAGTGGTCAAGACGATAACCTGTTATGTGACTGATAAACCTGAACCTGGGTTATAATTCTGGCATGGGCTTAGATTTTCCTTCCTTCTTCTGTATGTCTTACACTTTCTTTCAATGATGAAAACTCATCGATGAACACACAAAATTAAAAGATACTAATAAAAAAAACAAAATTTAAAAAATGATGAGTGACAGTTTCGGATCTGGTACGGTTCCAAAATCGGACTGACGAGAGATTGGTTACACCCAACTATTTACAGAAACCAATGCAGAAACAGAAAACAATGAAACACGAAACATAGCCCCAATGTGCATTGGGGAAGTCAATAATGATTGCCGAAAGTGTATATTTTCATAGAAGTAGTTCTATTAATAATAGCTACTTAACTTTTGATCAAAAATCAAACTTAGAGTAATAACTATTTAGTGATGCCATAATGCATTAAACCATAGTAACATGCTTTAAATATTTTGAAGAAATGAGCCATTCTTGGAAAACACAACTTAAGTACAGATACTGCTTGCAAATGTCTTTTTTGTTTTTTTTTTTTTTGTTTTTTAAGCTACTCTTCTTGAGACACATTTTTTAGGAAAACGTTAGTATTCGATATTTTGAAGTTTATTATTCTTGTCATTCTGTGTGTGTTTTATAATATATCTGATTACCATGACCTCATTTCTCACTTTTTCCTTTTATCAAAAAAAAAGTGATTAAAGGAATGTGTTCCTTTTTATTGGAAATTCTCTTCTTCAGAATTGAAAATTAATCTTCCACTTTTAGTCTTGTAGCTTGAATTTCAATGGAAATGCCAAAAATGGAGGATATTAAAAAAGTCTTAAAAAACACACAAATTGACTAAAATAAAATTAAAAGAAAGTAAAGTTAAAAACGAACAGGACAAGTTTCGGGCCCGTCACGGGTCCATCATCAACTGGGTAAAAAATGCAGGAAACTCCTAAATTTAAAGACGCAACATAAGGGACGGAGGGAGACTATTGCGCATGCGGCTTCTAGAATGGGAAAATCGATGTTGGTAAAGTGTGGGGAAGTAGGTTGAGGAAAGTCTATTAAAATAAGGAAGGAAAAAAGGGGTGAAAGGGTAATAAAAAAAAAAAATTACAGATTGGTTATATTAACTTAAATATGTTTTTATATTGTAATATGGATTGGCTGCATTGTATTAACATGGATTGGACGAAATGAAATATGATTCAGCAATAAGGCGTTTAGAGAGGTTGTGTTCCCTATGTAGGATTGTAACGGAGGTAGTGGTAGTGGCAATGGGTGAACGTTTGATATTGACTATTATTATTTTCAATGGCTCTGAGGTGGTCTCTGAATCGTATAAATAAAGGGCGGGATGTTTGACCAATATATAGGCATGGTTCGTCCAGGCATTGGATTTTATACACAACATTGTTAGTGAACTGATTGAGTATGTTGAGATGAAAATATTTGGTGATTTTATTGGATAAGGTGAAGGTGAGAATTACGTTAGAGCCTTGGAAAATACGATGCAATAGTTTTACCCGAGTTGGATGGTAAGGAAAAGAAATATATTTCTGTTGGAGAAGTTTGGGGGGAATTGAATTGTTATATATTTTATTTAGGGATTGTCGGAATATATTATCGATAAAATGTGATGGATATTTCTTAGAAATCAAAAGGTTGCGACAAAATTTTAATTCGGAATTAAATAAGGATGGATTGGAACAGTATTTAAATGCTCGTAGAATAAGCATATGAATCCTATTTATTTTGTGAAGAGTGATAATTTGTAATGTTATTGGAGAAACAGGGTTTGCGATGAACGGAAAATATAAGGGAACTATTATCGTTAGTAATCAGAACATCGAGAAAAGAGATGGAGGAGTTGGATTGTTCTTCTATAGTGAACTGAATATCATGGTGTATATTATTAAAGGAATTGAAAATATTATGTTTAAAACAGGGGAGAGTACAGAAAAATAAATCGTCAACATAATGGGCATAAAAAAATTAGTGGTGAAAGCATTGGAAAGAGCAGATTCCTCTATATACAACATAACAAAATCAGCAATGATGGCCGAGGCTGCCAGCCCCATATATAAGCCTTTGCGTTGTTTATAAATAACATTATTAAACACAAAAAATTGCATATTAAAAAGAGCTTGAATAATTCTGGTAATAGCAAGGAATTCATCATTATTGAAATTGAGTTTGGAATAAAAATACTTAAAACTGTCTGCAATGAGGCTCTTGGATATAGATGAAAACAAATTGGTCACATCCAGTGAGAACATTCTATAACTGAGAGGGGGGTGGAAAATGTTAAGGCGTTGAATGAAATGCTCGCCGTTCTTAACAAAACCTAATCCGGGGTATTGGTATTTAGAAAGTAAGTTATTAAGGTGAACGGAGTAGACTTCGATAGCTGTGTGTGAGGAATTTATGATGGGACGGCAATTGTAGGTGCCATTAGCTTTTGGTTTATGAGTTTTCGAAATCAAACGTAGTTGAGGGATATTGAATCTATTGCAATTAGCACTAAGTTTAACTGAACGGGGAATATAATTGTTTGAATACAATTGGTTGTTTTTAAGTTCAATGTAAGATGCTATTTCTTCAATGCTGTACTGGGTACGGGTATATGAAGAATCATTTTGAAGGTAGGGATGGCCCATGGTGTGGTAATGAGGTCGATCCATAATTACGGTGGCACCTCCTTTATCAGCTGATTTTATCAAAAATTGGTGGATGCTGATTTTTATTGTTATATTCTAGTGTTTTTATGATTTTTGAGATAATATCATGATCTAATATTGGGGTGCACAATCTTTTGAAGTCTGAGGGCAGCTATTTTTCTAAAAGTTCTGATGGAGGATTGCAACCATCCCATCCCCCAACCCCCCAACTGTCCATAACTAATTAATGATTTGATAATATTATTTATAATAATAATTATTGGTAATAAATGTAATTTACATATATGTGTTAATACTTAATGACTTGACAGTGCCATTTATAATAAAAATTAATAATAAATATAATTTACATAAACTTCAAATTGTTAAATAACATGTTAGTTGTATTTCATACCAACATTCCAATAATTGCTGTTGCAAGTTATAACATTTTTCAATGTATCTGTTGGTGGCAATGCAAAGGCTCAAATTTAATATGATACTGCTGGGACACAGCAAATATACCGGAGGGCTGTGGGTTGTGCACCCCTAATCTAAAACTACAGTTGTCATATATAGATTCATTCCTTTTTCCTATGAACTTTTTTTTCTACTATGTGACATAACTTGAACACAGGTTGCCTGTATGGAAGTCTCAGAGCAAATTCCTTTGAGTTAATATTGATATCACACAGCTAATCTTGTCTGAAATAACTTGACAAACTGAAATTGATCTAAATTCAATATATTGATCTGCTTACATTGTTCTTTCTTTATTTTTATATAAAAATAGCACATGCTAACTCATCACGTATTTCAAGACTAGCTGTCAGCAGCTTTTATCTTATAACTGATCAAAGTTGACTAAAACTGTTGTTATTCATAATGTAATAGCCTAATTTTTCTACATTGTGAAAATAATAGAAGACTAATAATGATTAATAATTACATTCAACATGGGAATTTGCTATGATGACCAACTGTATTTGTCAAAATTATTTTGAGTAATTAAATAAAAAAAAAAAAATTCTGTTAGATGTAGTGTTTTAATTTAAGCAATTTTGTTTCAGATTCTTAAGACTGGCACAACTATACCTCTTGATATTAGATCTGAAAGCTCTTGTAGTGATGTTTCAGCTGTCTCTGATAATAAATCTGAACCATGTTCTAATAAGACATCACCAGTTCGGCAAAGGAAGTTTTCTGCAGGTGAAACAATGCCAGTTGAAGAACCATGTAAAACAGTTTCTACTCCGCAAGTAGAAACTTCTCCCGAAACTGTAAATGAATCTCCACCCACTGTAAGGCATCGTGCTTGTGTAAGGTAAGAAGTTTTTATTTTCTACTTTTCATTTGGCTTTAGAACTCTTCTACTTTAGAGACAAACGAACTAAATTAAATAATAAAAAAATCAGTAAAAGAAGAATAGTCCTACAGTCAACTTAACAAATTGTTTTATAAGTTTATAAACTTAAATTCATATATGTAGCTTTGTTATTTTATTGTGTGATTTGCACTTTTTTTCTTTTTTATATTTTGTCTGTAAATATGGAAAAAAATCGGATGAAAGAAAATAATAACTCTCTTATAAAATTTAAAAAAAAAAGATAAATTTATAAAAGGATTTGGCAATTATATAATTTACATTGATTTTTTGATATTGCTACATATTAAAGTTTGATTGTGCAATTCTCTTAATAATTTCGCAAAATCAGAATAATAGCAATAAGAAAAACTTAAATTAATAGTACAACTCAGTGACTCCATTAAACAATCTCTCAGATCATTTTGTCATAAGGTTCATTTCTGTGATTTGTTTTCTTGATGAAACTGTTCCTCCAAGAACTTGGCTATTTTTAGAAAATTGAATGAAATATGATATCATCTTACCAAGGATATGATTTACAACTAAGATTTAGAATCCATCTATTCCCTCAACTATCACGCAAGTCAGCATTTAGGTAGATAATTTTTTTTAAACAAGAAACTTAACAAATTTTAAATAAAAGACCCAATATCTCCAAAAAATGAATCACATTTATTATAATCACAAATGAGTAACATCTGATGAACCACAACAATAATAAATGCCTAGTTCATTTTAATTTAAGCCAAGATGAGTAACTGTGTTTTGTGAACTTTTTTTGGATTACCTTATCCAAAATCATTTCTTGATAGTAATAGCCTCTCTTATCAAGACTATTTGACTATTAAGATCTATAATTTATTAATACAGAATATATTTCTTCTTTTGGAGCTCCTAAAAAAATAACATTAATAAAAAAATTATCAAATAGTCTTAATTTAAAACTCTTCTTGTTTTAAGAATTTTATAGTTTACAATTTAAAACTTTAATTTAACCCTCCCTTTTATTTAAGAAAATGGGCAGGATAATATCCTTTTTCATCAAATATTGATCAAACAATTTAGTTAAATAAAATGAAAACATTGATGTTGTGTGAATTTTTTACTGGGATTACAGTACTCCAAACTTGGCAAATATGGCAATTGATTTTATATGCAGTCAGATTCTGTTAAAAAAGGAATATTTATCTTGAGCATTTAGGGTTAAGCTGAATCACCTGTTCCTGACTCTTGAAGATGTAAAATGATCTTTCCACCTTGTCCTTGGATGTCCTATGTTTCTTTTTCCTGTAGGGTTATATTTAAAAAAATAATTTTGATATTCTATTGTTATTTCATTCTTTCTACATGGCTAGGCCATTTCTTCTGGTAACTTTGAATTTCGTGAACTACATTTGGAGTTTTAAGTTGTGCTCTAATGTCATTATTTTTCTTTTTGTCTAGACTTGTAACTCTTAATAAAGGTCTCGTAAATTTCATCAGGACAGTTTTCAATCTTTGTTTATTTCTTTGTTTGAGTACCCAATTTTCACTCCCTTATTTAATTGCTGATGTTATGTAATCTGATTTGATATTCCTAATTAGTTTGAACATTTCTTTCAATAATTTATCAATTTTTAGACATTTGGTAACATTGGGCTTTTCAGAAGTAGATTCATATCTTCTATTAAAAAAAAAAAACCCACAAAAAAAACGAAAGAAAAAGAAGCTTTAATCTACAACTTTTGTAGACAATGATGCCACTGCATCATAATAAAAGGTTACAAATAGATTCTGTAAGATAATCCAGGAAATAAATCTCAAAGCTTTTTCCCAATTGAAACATCAAAATGTTAAAAATAAATTGCAAGTGAAGAAAAGGTTACTTAATATCCAGTAGAATGACTAGAAATTGATAAACTGAAAGCTTCTTTAGCCTGATGCACCAGTTAATACTAGGGGTGATCAGAAACTAAGGTTACAAAGCCTGCAGTGAAACGTGAACATTTTATTTCATACAACCAATACAGCCGACTGATAGTACATATATTAGGTTATTTTTTGACATAGTCTCCATATTGGTTTATGTATTTGTCACTTCGTGGGATGAGTTTGAATATTCCCTCCTGGTAAAAATCCTGTCCTTGCGTGTTCAGCCATGTTGTGCAAAGTGTTTCACCTCCTCGTCTGAAGCGAATCTTCAGCCTCCTAGGTGCTCTTGCAAGTGAGGAAACAGGTGAAAGTCGCTTGGAGCGAGGTCTGGGCTGTAGGGAGGGTGATCGTAAAATCTCTCCGGTGCTGCAGAATATCGTGAACAATGTGACGAACGCTTCCAAACGATATTTCCAATTCTACTGTCATATGCCATAACGTGATCCACCTGTTGTCTTGAATCAGCTCCTCCACACGAGCTGTGTTCAAATCTGTTGATGCCGTGCTGGGTCGGCCACTGCAATCCTCATTGGTGATGTTTTCTCTAACGGTTGCAAACTTTTGACACCATTCTGCAACATGCTGACGAGACATTACAGTCTCTCCGTAAACCTCTACCAGCTGGCAGTGAATTTCAGCCGCAGTTACATGTTTCGCCCACAGAAATCGAATAACTGTGCTGATTTCTTCGTGAGACCAGTTTTCCAACCAGTTTACCTACCACTATGGTTGTAGGTGGCGGGTGGCAGAAACTCTGCACAGTTGCCAACTGCATGTATTAGAATTGCTGCACATTACTAATTTCTCTAAAATGGACGAAACTCCAGAAATATCGGTCTTGTAACCTTAGTTTCTGATCACGCCTCGTACATGTTTTTGTGTACAGTATTGACTGAATCAGATAATTGCCAATTAACTTCCAACATAAGGAAAGTTCTGGAATATATATTTCAAAAGTGCTTGTTTGAGAAATTTAACCTCCTTTGTTGCACTGGAGAAATCTTACCCTTTTGAATCTTTTTATTTTGCATTTAAATGAAGCAGTTTCACATGAACGAATTAAAGATTTACTTTCAATATGGAGAAACATTTATTGAAAATGAAGCCATTTACATAATCGTTTTTTGAGGCATTTTATTGATTAGTTCAGAATTAGGTGTAACATAGTTTGCAGTGAGAATAGGTGTGCCTCTGCTGTGGAGTATTGAGATCGATATCCTAATTGTAAAATCCTCATCATGCAATATTTGGAAATACGTATTGGTTTGAGAGAAACTGGTTCCATTTCATGAAGAAATATGACCATGTGCTTCAGAGGCTTGTTGATGATGTTCTACATGCTATAGAGCTAAGCCCTACCTCAAGCATTTGCAGAATTTCATGTACAATACATGTTGCACTTAAGTAAGTATGGAGAAATTGTACATTCTAATGGTCTTTTATCATATCAGCTACAGAAAGTCCAGCACCTATTACCTGATGATTACAAATTTTGTGAGATATTTTGTAACAGGTTTGATCCAATTTGGATGTACTTCCATATATTCTATTTAGTGATGAGGCCAAATTTACCCATGATAGTTTTAACAACTTTTGGAATTACCAAATTTGGGCATATGACAGTCCCTGAGCCATAACAATCTGTACTTGCAATACAGGTTCTTGTAAAAATGTGTGATATGGATTAGAGGTAATTATCTGATGATATTTTATTAACAAATTTTCGGAATTCCTAAATTTGGGCATAATGACAGTCCCTGAGCCGTAACAATCTGTACTTGCCAACACAGGTTCTTGTCAATATGTGTTGTATGGATTAGTAGGTAATTATCTGATTGGACTTTAATTATTTGTGGAACATCTGACATGAACTCTTATACAGATTTTATGTGCAATCACCTACCCATGTATTTAGAAGAGGCTCTGCTAGCAATTCGACAATGAATGTGGATATAGCTTGACAGATCTCCACCACTGCAGCCAGACAAGCAAATGCCTTGCTGAATGAGATATTTCCAAGTTGATGGATAGGACAAGGTGTACATGGCTTCCTCAGTCACCTGACCTATCACCATTACATTTCTATCTGTAGAGTTTTATGAAATCAAGAGTGTACACGAATGGCAAGCCAGAAACACAGAAATGAGATAGCTTTCATTCTGTGGTTCCGTATAATAAAGTATCCATATCTCAGCAATGAAGCCAAATCAACTCATGGTGTATATTATATTTTTTGTTTAGAATAACCATCCGAACAAACTAGCGAAGTTTATTGGTTTCATGACAGAACAACCTATATATTTTTATGTATATATACAGTATATATTGTTTTGACATAATTTTATTAGTGCTTAGAAAATGTTCTGATAGCCTCTTTGTTGCACTTATATCTGGTATCATTTTCCTATCAGCTTCACCAGCTTTCTTAAAGTATGTTGCCTTTAACTAATCTTATCTGTCTTTAATGCCATATACTAGGAGAAAAAATCAGCAGTTTCTGTTTTGTTTTTGTATTGTCTATTAAGTGTATCAGTCTTTGCGGGTTCTGAGGGCACATCCACTTCAGTGTTCTATGATTGTCTTTATTTATCAGGTTTGCTAATATAAATTACCAGCCTTTCCTCTGTCATCCATTCTACCTTTGTGTCCTCTGTTGATGGTTACATTAATGTGTTTGCTGGCCCATACCTACTGTTACTGTCAGCTTGTTACTTACATAGTCATGTCCCTCTGTTTTCCAGAATATTTGGTCTATTTTGCATTCTTTTCTCAGATGTACTGTACTGTTTACACCCATGCTGTCTTGTACTTATCCCTTCTTCTTTTTTTTTTTTCCTTGTGTTATCTATTAGCTTCAATTTAGAAAATACACATTTTGGAAATTATTGTCCTGTTTCTTTCTAAATTTGGATAAATAAAAATCTGCTGAAGATTTTCTAACAAGAAATAAGTTTTTGACAATAAAATCACATTCAAGTATGAAAAGTGTATGCATTTGAGTATTCTCAGTCTTCTTTTTATCTTTTCTTTTTATTGAAGTCATAGAGGATGTGTTCTAATTTTTGATTACAACAAGGCTTCCCAGTAGGCTTCCTTGTAAAGTCAACTTGAACTTGGAAAAACTGCACTTTTTTTTTTATATATAGGTAGCACCGAGGAAGACTTTACAAAATATGTTTTTCAAATATGAAATTGGTTCTACTCTTTAAATTTATTTGCAAATCGATGACTTTTCTAATTAAAATGCTTTATCATTAAAAATTTAAATGATCTATTTTTACAGCATAATTTCGTAGCAAGTTAAACATATTAATTGTAATGTGAATTGAAATGCATATTTTTTTCATTTAATTGCAGTTGAGGCTTTAGTTCATTATAATTGATGTCATTTTATATTTCTAAAAAATATTTAACATTCAGTCGTGTATATACTCCCTTTAGCAGTATTCTTTGCAGATAAATGGTTCATTCTACATCCTTTCTCTGTATTTTGTTTGAAATAATTTTCAGCGATAATTCACAAGAAAATCAAATGTCAATCATTATTTTCGTAATATATTCAAAATGGCTGCAGCTGATTAATAAAAAATATTTGCTGAGCAATGGTAAATCAGTTCCTGAAAACAATATAATTTTAGCATATTCTTTGAAACTTTGCCTTTGATTTTATTATGAAAACATAACTGGCATATCAAAATTCGTTTTAAGTTTAGCAATATATATATATATATATATATATATATATATATATATATACCCGGAGGCAGAATGCTTTTTATCTTTCTGCAACAATTGATGCTAAGACGAAAAACTTTGGTCTTAGGCATTTTTTTTGTTTATGTCCCGCAAAAAAACGTTCATTCTATAGCAGACTTTTGTAAGGTAAGGGCTACCTCAAGTATACTCTAAGTGGTGCGGTCACCGTAAGACTAAAAAAAAAAACGGAATCTCCAAATCCATGACCGCTGTTCTATACGATATCTTTCTGCAGCCCTCATTTTCGTTCTGCGACAATGTCGCGCTGTCGCTTGATATTCTGCTTCTGGCTATATACACTACCCTACACTAATGGACCGGACAGTGCGCTTTATTGGAAACATGTGAAAGTGTAACTGATTTAAGAGTGGGATAGGCACCCACATGCTGAAATTACATTAGCCACCCTGTGGGGCATGCTTTCCACAAAGTTTTGATACAGAGCTAAGGGTTTTTATGTCCATTCCTGCTTCAAGAACATGGCCAGTGCAGCTATAGATGTCGGACGTGTTCCCCTGGCCCTCAATCGATGCTCTAACTCGTCCCATAAATGTTCGATGTGGTTTAGGTCGGGACTCTGAGCAGGCCATGGAAGCCGCTTTACAGCCATCTCTGTATACCACTGCTGGACAGAGGCTGAAACATGGCATGGAGCATTGTCATCCTGAAAGTAACTATCGTCATTTCCAAGCATTTGCCAGAGAGTAGGAATGACCCGATTATCCAAAATGTCTTTGTAGCCTTTGGAGTTCAAGATTTCCACAACAACATGCAATGGTCCCAGGCCATACTATGAGAATCGCCCCCACAGCATGATTCCCCTACCGCCGAACTTCACAGTTGGAACGATGCACTCGGGTAAAATATGTTCGCCTGGCATTCACCACACTCAAACACGTCCATCTGACTGGAAGAGAGGGTAAGGTGATGAGGCACGTTACACTCCATAAAATTGTTTTCCACTGCTCTACAGTTCAGTTGCGACTTTGCAAATACCACTTGAGTCTGGCGGTTCTGTAGAATGGTGAGATGTGTGGTTTGTGGATTTTAAGGGCGTTCAATTCCTTCTGCAATGTATTGTGATTGTGATGTAGTCCACAATGTAACCCCTGATGCCTGTTGAAACTCACTGATCATGTGCGCACATGTACTTTGACGATCTCGTCTGATTTTATGTAAATATGCAGGTGTCCGGTCCATTACTGTAGGGTAGTGTGTATATATATATATAAGTTTTATGTAGAATAAAAAACATTATTTGATATTGAGCAGTTCTATCATTGAATCTGAAAAGCTCATTGTAAAAATGAATCGTTGAAATTTCAAATGAACAAAGTTTAAATGAATTAAAAATTTTATGTTGGAAATCAAACTTTTTTTTTAAGAAATTTTTAAGAATTTTTTTTTTTTTTTTTTTTTTTGGTGAAGATTAAGAATTTTTTTGATTTCTTTGAAGGCTTTGAAAACTGTAAGTAACAAACTGGTTTACTATAAATAAAAGGCCTTAATGTTCTTACTGAATACTTAGCCCAGTTTGCTTCATTTTGAATCACATTCTATCTTTTATAAAAATAAAAACCTAATTTTATATTAGTGTTTAAGGCTTTAGCTGTAAATCATTCCTTTGGGAATTAAGATTTTTATTAAATAATAAGTAATTTAGACGAATTTATAATAAAAATTAACATTTATTTTAGGGTTTGTAAACAGAACTCCAATGTATGTGGTGAAGGATTACCAAAACCATCAGTCAATAAATGTGGTCAAGGATCACATAAAATGCCATGCAATGTATGTGGTCAGATAGCTCAAAAACCGCCTTGTAAAGTATGTGGTCAGACAGCTCAAAAACCGCCTTGTAAAGTATGTGGTCAGACAGCTCAAAAACCGCCTTGTAAAGTATGTGGTCAGACAGCTCAGAAACCGCCTTGTAATGTATGTGGTCAAGGACCACAAAAACCACCATGCAATGTATGTGGTCAAGGACCACAAAAACCATCCACTTGCAATGTATGTGGTCAAGGATCACAAAAACCACCAGCTTGCAATGTATGTGGTCAAGGATCACAAAAACCACCAGCTTGTAATGTATGTGGTCAAGGATTATAAAGACTGCCTTCACGTAATTAAATTTAAATTGACAGAAGCCTGTGTCTAAATTTCACAGCTGCTGAGACAATTTTTTTTTACGTCTTTTATTTATATTTTCTTTGCAATTATTTTTTTTTAAAAAAATCTTACTTTTTTTTTTAATTTATGAACGAGTGCACCAAAAATCTTTTTATCTTTTCTCATTTCTTATTTTATTAAAATTTGTATTTAATACAATATAAATTTATTGAGAGACAATAAAGATTCTTTAAAAATTCAAGGTCAATAAAATTTAAAATTTCAAAAAAAAAAATAAAAATAAAAGTTTACTGTTTTTATTTTAACTACAAGTAGCACATTCTAAATTAAACGTGTTAGAAAAAAGATGAAAATCATGGGTTTTGGATTACTACTTCGATGTTTGCTCAGCAACATCTATTTCAAAGCATCGTAACTATTTTCTACATTTCTGCAAATCAAAGTAGAAGAGAACAATATTTTCAATTTTTTTTTTATTACTCTTTGCATCTTTAATGTACTTGTGTATTGTTATTATTATTTTTATATTATTCACGTCTTTTATAAATATAATCCATGTCCAAAAGTGGCTTCTGACAAGGAAAAAGAAAATGCCCTGTTGAGGAAAATGAATTGTGGTCCCATCGTTTTTCCCTTGTTGGCAATTCTCTTCACTGTCAAATGGGACAAATTTATAGCAATAGCCGATCTTCCTAGTAATTTAGAAATACATATTCCATCACCCTGACTCTTAAAATAGTGGAAAATATCCCAAATTATACTTCTAGCTTGGCTGTGCAGGCCTTACAATAACCTGTTCTTATGACACAGCCACATTACTTTCTGCAGCAATGAGTTCCAGCATGAACTAAGAGATCTGTTTTTCACCATATCTGGTGATTCTGCAATGCACTGTTATGATTTGCCTTTTTTATGAATCATTTAAAATAAAAATAAAAGAAAAAAAGATATAATTTACATATAAATGCTTAATGCTGATGTACCTAGAGATAAATCTATTAATGTCTGGTTGTGTCTGGTGTCTACAAATGATTAGTAGTTTCATGATTGTACTGTGGGTGAATTATTTAACATATCATCAAAAAATTGTGCAGAGATGCAGAGCAACTCTCCAAGTTTTTGGGTTCCATTTTAAATATGCTCGATATGTGCACCGCTAGTGACTCTGCACACATCAACTCTGTAATCAAGTTCGTCCTACACTCGATATAGCATGTCCCTGTCAATTTCAGCAAAAGCATTGCAGATGCGAGTCCACAGTTCTGGCCAGTAATGGTAGCACAAACACTATCTTTCACATACCCCCACAAAAAAAAAGTCACAAGGGGCTAAGTCAGGGGAGCATGGAGGCCAGGGTATAGCAGTGCATGATCGTCATTCCCAGTTCAGCCAATCCATTGGTTTTGCAGTGTACAGTTCAAGAAGTCATGAATGTCATGATGGAGATAGGGCGGAACACCATTTTGTTGAAAGATGAAGTCAATTCTGTCTGTATTTAGTTGTGGAATGAGCAAATTTTCCAGCATTACCAGATAAATGGGTCCTGTAATGGACTTCTCGATGAAGAAAAAGGGGCAGCAAATTTTAAATTTTGAAACCGCACAGAAAACATTGATTTTTGGAGATCCCTGAATGTGCTCAACGGTAGCATGGGGATTGTTGGTTCCCCAGATTCGCACATTCTGTCTTTTCACATTGCCATTCAGGAAAAATGCTGCCTCATCACTAAAAACGAGTTTATCACGGAACTCATTGTCTTCCATAAGCTCTTGAAATCGTGCACAAAACACTTGAAGCAATGTACTTTATTATTGGCCAACAATACTTGCAACAATTGTAAATGGAACGGCATCTGCTTTTATCGCTGCCATAAGACTTTCCAAACGGTTGATTGTGGAATGTTCATTTCAGTCAATAAGTAATGCCTCCTATTTTTTTTCTCCTTTTAATTGTCAAGAAATTCAAATGCAATTACATAGCTTTTAAACCACAACATTGACGATTAATTTGTCACTTTTTAATATAATCTCTGTCCATTTCCACAGTTTTGATCCACCTTTTAACAAGGGCATGTATTGCAGCGTGATAAAAGGCATGGTCTTGCTTCCTAAGCCATTATCGCATGGACGTTTTCACAGCCTCCTCATCTTCGAAGTGAATCCCACGATGAGCTTCCTTTAGTGGCCTGAACAGATGGAAGTCTCATGGTGCTAGGTCAGGGCTGTATGGGGGATGAGGCAAGACTTCCCATCCAATTTTCACAATCTCTCCAGTGGTGTGACGACTGGTATGTGGTCTTGCTTTGTCATGCAAAAGAAGAACATCTGCCTTAGCTTTTGTTGGGCGAACTCGCTGAAGACGTGCTTTAAGCTTTTTGAGGGTTGTGACACATTGGACAGAATTTATTGTGCATCCCTACTCCAAAAAATCAACTATAATCACATCCTCTGCATCCCAGAACACCGTTGCCTTAACTTTCCCTGCTGATCGCACAGTTTTGAATTTTTTGTTCCTCAGTGAGTTTGAGTGATGCCATTCCATTGACTGCCTCTTTGATTCAGATTCAAACAAATGAATCCATATTTGTCTCCGGTCACAAATTTTTCCAGAAACTCCTCTCCCTCCAAATGGAAGTGCTGCAAGTGTTCGGAGGCTATTGTTTTTCTTGTCTCTTTATTCTGGTCGGTTAACATTCTTGGTACCCACCGTGAACAAACTTTTTTGTACCCCAGTTGTCGAATAATCGTTATCACACTGTCTTTACTGAGGGAGAGAATGCGACACAATTCTGTTGACACCCAGCGGTCACCACGAATGATGTCATCAACTCGCTGAATGTTGCATGGAGTCACTGCAGTCGCTGGCCTGCCGCTCCGCTTTTCGTCAGCCAATGGTGTTTGCCCTTCAGCTTCATTACAGCAATGAACACATCATCTAACAGTGCTGACATTCACTGTTGCATCACCATACACATTTTTCAGCCTTTCACCTTCTTCATTCAAGAATTCAATCACAGAACGCTGTCTAATATGAACATCGATGTCAGCCATTTTGCAAGCAGATGCAGTGCTACCATCTGTTGATGCAGGAAGTTGCTGCTTGCTGCATTGGATTGGAGAAGAAGGTTTGAGGAATTGCGCCAAATTCAAATTTTTCACTCAGCTAACTTATTTAAGGAGAAAAAAAATAGGAGGCATTACTTATTGACTGACTCTCGTATTTATGAATGTCAGGACTGTAAGATGCAGCAGTAAAAATTACAGTTTATCTTGATCAATCTCCATATGCTTTCATGTAAAATCTTTTAATCATTCTATTCACTCTACAGCTTCCTTGAGTAAATCAAGGATTTAAAATGCTTCTCTCAGCACTAACACATGTTTGATAGTTTTATACTCAAAATCAAAATTACAATTTGGTAGTTGAAAATTATAAGTTAGTTATCCACCATTTCTTAATTTTTCTTGGAGAATGAAAACAAAATTAGATTTCAATAAATCTCTGTATAATCTGTACTATATGCTACTATTACAGGTAATGCTGTATATAACTGTCTTTAAATATCTTGATTTTTTTTTTTATTGAATTAGTAAAGCTTATTTGAAAGTTACATGATTTTACTAAAATGTTATGGAAGGCTTTCATAGTGTGAACATTATAAATTATTTAAATAACTTAGCATCATTATTTCTAATAATAAAATTAGGGCCCCAAATTTATTATCACAAGGTTGATACTCAAGAATTATTTATCAGTAGCACTTTAGATTATCAAATGAAGATATGGTATTTAAATGTTAATTCATAAATGATATAGAATTAGATATACGTAGAGAAAGAAACTAGGTCCAAACAATGCACATACATTGATTGCACAAAATCAAATGTTGCTATAATCTCAATAACTCAAAATAATTACCTTAGAAAGCTGAAGCTATAATCTTGGATAACTTTTACTAAAGTTGGACTTCTGTTTATTTTTATGGAAACTGGCCCATTTGATTATAGAAACAAAAGATAGTTTCTCAATTTAAAGCTATTATCACAATAAATAAATACGTATAACAGAAATGCTGAAATCTTATGGTAAGCTTATGTAATTCATTCTCTAGTGAAACAAATATATTTGAATCTTGATATGCAGATATTCAAAAATTGGATTTTGACAGCATTATATGGAGTTGTTGGAATTTGGCATCTCTCTCAAAGAGGAGCACTCACTTTTGTTTTATATTATTTATTACCTTCATATATATGTTATATGAAGGTAGTAGAATATA
>JAFIDM010009631.1:351884500-351915628 GCA_023159025.1 Thereuonema tuberculata
TAATTGTTATTTTTGTAAAGCTTCGAAAGAAAAAAATGTAAATTAAGAAAATATTCCGAAATGATTACTTTAAGGCGAAGGGCAAAGAAAATGTGTTTGTTTAATTTTAGCTTTCAACTTAATTTTAATTTAATTTAATTTAATATTTAAAGTTCTTAAGTTGGAGAGATTAGAATAGTGAACTTTGAATTTATTTACGTTAAATAATTGATTTTTCTTAAGCTTAATGAATTTAGTTGATTTAACAAATTTAATTCATAATTTAGTTTAAAAGGAATTTTAACTTTTCTTTTAAATGAATTGCGTTTGTATTTGTCATGAAGCAATAGCGAGATTTGACATTTACCCCGTCACCCCCATGTGATGGAATTGACCGCTCTTGGACGGATGCCGATTCCCGTGATCTGATTAGCCGGCAGAGTATGACGTGGTATTGGCGCCTGGTTCATAGTTGATTTAAGGCCGTGCATCCAAGAAGGAAGTCTCTCTGCTCTCTCTGTTCTCTGTCTCCTGCGCTTGCTTACGAGAGCTGTGTCTCTCGTTCATCTTTCAGTTAGTTTAGCTAACTTTTCCGCAATTCTGCGCGGACGCCATAAGTTTTGGCAGCTATATTTTTATTACTATGTGACTGAAGTCGAGAACGATTCAGTACACATTTAGAATAGGAAGTGTTAATAATAAGTTGTCCTAGTTAGGAAAAGCTTAGACCTTAACTTTGAAAGTTCAATACTGCTAATTTTTAATTAGCGAACTCTATCGAATACACGGGAAACGAGGTATGCGTGTACACCCTCATGGAAGTAAATGTGTAAGTGAGCTATCCATCAGTTATAACTTCTCGTGTGAGATTAAAGTTAATTTCAAATTTACGAAACGCAATTCGCCAAGAAACGTTAAAAATTTGTAGGAAAGTTATTCTGTTCAGCGCCACGTGCAAGAATTCCCTTGGTACGCACAATTAAATTAGTTAAAGCCATAGCTTCGCATTTAGCTGTACGTCGTCATTTCGGAGTTTTTGCTCATTTGAATAAACGTTGTTGAATTTCATATGTTGAACAAGCGTTAAGCCTCCCTTTTTGATACCGTGGACGCAAAGTGTGGCTCCCTACCCCCCCGAGAAGATTGGGTTAATTGCTGGGGTGTGACACTGTGGAGGGGGTAAATGAAAGTTTTTACCTAGCTGAGTGCTTGGTTGGCGCCCAACGTTATTATAGTAATAATCCAAAACCACCCACACTTTCTGTACCATCACCTATTTTGGCGCAGGTACGTGGGAAAACCCCAAATAAGCACTTTACCCCTTTGTCCCGTCACAATATATATAATATATATCAGAACAGACAAAACTCAAAGCTCTTCACAAAGCAAAGATTTCAATCAATCGTTAGCAATTTAAAATAGTGTAGAATATAAGAATAAAATATAAAATTAAATTACATTACAAAACTATATAAAGTCAGACAGTGATGTAGAACTTGAATAAAGCCAGTACAAAAACCATATTACTGTTTCTGTAAAGATAAGACCAATTTATCCTCATTTCATCAGCAGCATAAGTGGAAATTAAAATAACTAAAATTTAGAAACAATTTAGAAAATAAAAATGCAATATTCCAAGAATTTACTCTTTTTTATTTATTCAATTATTATAATCTATTTATACACACACTGAGTGGTCAATTTATTAGACACACCATACTAATAACGAGTTTGTCCTCCTCTAGCTTTAATCACAGCCATAATTCTTCTAGGCATAAATTCTACAAGGTATTGGAACTGTTCTGCAGGAATATTGGCCCATGCTGACAGAAAAGCAGCTCTTAGTTGGTTCACATTAAATGGTGGCATTTCTAGGCTTCGAATGGATCTTTCTACCTCGTCCCACAAATGCTGGATAGGGTTGAGATCAGATGACTGAGCTGGCCAGTGAAGCAAGTGAAAATCAGTGTCAAGTTCATTGGTCAAGTCAAGTTCACCAATCGGAGACCAATGGTGACAGGGTGCATGTCCTGTTGAAAGTGACCATCTGTCAGGTGCAAGAATTGGCAACAATGTCGAGATAGCCTGTGGCATTAAGAGATGTTTTCAGGACGGACGTAGCGTGCTGGGGGTGACCCACCCCGGGCGGCACTTTTTGGGGGCGGCAAAATTTCACAATATATAATAATAATATCTTGTAATCTGAACTAGAAATTTGAACCATTTCTTTGCACCTACAATTCGGACCGATTAAAATGAGCACAGAACTTTTGCCTTGCGGTAATTTCCCATGTTTTATTTTGTGCTTGGATTGTTCATGACGAATATTCAGCAAGAATTAATTCTTTTACATTAAAGAATAGAGTTCAATAATGTCTAATAACACCTGCAACATCTTTTGTCCAATTCACAGTGACTCAATTAATCTGCTACAATTCATGGTGTCCTTTCCGGACGGCACTTTTTGGGGGCGGCAAAATTTAAATACCTAAATAAGGGGGCGGCTAATTTGGCCTATGCCATGGGCGGCTGAAACCCACGCTACACCTCTGTTTCAGGGGTATTAGGGAACCAAAGTATTCCAGGAAACATTCCCCAGACCATTATTCCACCGCCACCTGCTAGAGGAGCCATGGATTTGTTCTGCCTGCATCATATTCTCATCCTGCCAAAACTCGTTGAACCAAGCAACCTTTTTCCCCTCATCAAGTGCCCAATTGCGATGCTCCTAGACCTACAGCAGACGTGTCCTGCTGTTCAATCAGGGACAAGGTCTGTCATGTTGTGTGTTCGGATATGTGTTTTGGTGCACCTGTATTGTACTCAGCTGCAGTCTGTTGTGGTGTTGTCCTTCTGTTGCCTCAGACAATTTGTGCCAGACAATGTTACCTCTTTCATCGACAAGCCTTTTCTGTCTACAGTTGCTCTTATTGCTTAAAGTTTTTTGGCCCAACTGCCATTCTCTGAACATCCGCGATATTGATGCAGAAGAAAAGCTGAGGATCTTCACATTTTCCGAAATAATGGAACAGGCTCTTCTTGCCCTCACAATCAAGCCTCGTTCGAAGTCTTTTATATCTTTCGTCTTACCCAAGTTCTGGCAATCTGTACTGATAGACAGTTCTATTAATAGCAAGCATGCCTTTTATATCTTACTGTTGCTGTTACGTTACCGTGCCCATCCAAGTTAGAGTCAGGTTGTGTCATAAACTGGCCACTCAGTGTATATTTTGATGTGTAGCCAGACAAAACAATTAGTGATGGTCTGTAATTTCTCACCTAAAAATCAAGTGATTTCACTTCTCATTATAATCACAGCACTATTAGTTCTGAAGGTCTGTTGATACTAACCGACAAGACGGAGCAGGTTTTTTTATTACCCCTCACAGGCAAAGCCTTGGGTATTTACCATCAAAAGTCGGTGACCTTAGCTAAAGTGAGGGGTTTGGATAGAATTTCTTGTCACCGTTGAATGGCACCTCCGTAAAAGATCTTAGTGTTATAGTTTAATTACAGTACTAGAAGAATAAAATCGAAAGAAAAGGATCATCTGTTATAGAATCCACATATATATATATATACTCATGGACAACAAAATTAGCGCACCAAGAAATAATTGCGGGATCGTAACAAAACTTGCAATGAAGGTACATGTCGGGGAGATATGCAAATGATTAGAAATGCAGCGTGATTGCGCATTATGTATAGCCGGTAGAGGGCGTTGAACATCGTACTCTGTGGAGTATAAAACAGGTAACCAAAGCTTGTTTGAGTGTGCTGAATCATTTACAAAGGAAGAGCTGAGGTAGACATGCCATTATGCCGTGTTCGAAGACAGTATACGCAGTTGTCGCAGTTTGAGAGAGGGAGAATCGTCAGGATGATGGAAGCTGGGTGGTCAGCTAGGCGAGTAGCTCGTCAATTAGGCCGCTCTGATTGTGTTGTGAGGTGTTGTTGGGACCAGTGGACCCGAGAGATGTCATGTACACGAAGACCAGGCTCAGGATGCCCTCGACAGACCAGTCGTCGAGAAGACCGCCACATAGTCAGAAATGCACGCATACAGCCAACTGCTCCATCGGCCGCCATCCAGGCACAGGTAGCACCTTCACTAGGGGCTGCTGTGTCTTCTCGAACCATACGAAGGCGCCTGGCTGAAGGACAGTTGGTATCGCGGCGCCCATTACGTGTGCTGCCCTTGACGCCCACCCATCGACACCTCCGTTTGGAGTTTTGCCGCGCACGAGGAAACTGGACTGCAGCGGAATGGAACCAGGTCGTCTTTAGCGACGAATCCAGATTCAATCTCGGCAGTGATGACAATCGTGTTCATGTGTGGAGAGCCCGTGGTGAACACTTCAATCCTGCCTTTGCTGTACAGCGACACACCGCTCCCACAGCTGGTGTGATGGTATGGGGTGCCATTGCCTACAATACACGGTCACCCCTAGTATTGTTCCGTGGCACCATGACAGCCCAGCGGTATGTTCATGAAATCCTGCAACCACATGTGTTGCCACTCATGCAACGGCTCCCAGGAGCCATTTTTCAACAAGACAATGCTCGGCCTCATACGGCAAGGGTGTCACAAGACTGTCTCCGCACTGTTACTACCCTTCCTTGGCCTGCCCGATCCCCAGATTTGTCTCCAATCGAGCATATCTGGGATCATTTGGGACGACGAGTTGGGCATCCCACGAGTTTGAACGAACTAGAGGCAAGGTTACAGCAAATATGGAACGAAATGTCTCAAGACATCATACAGAACTTGTATGACTCAATGCCTGATCGTATCGCATCGTGCATTCGTGCTAGAGGGGGTCCAACGGAGTATTAACTCCTCCGTTCTTTTGCCTTTTTCTCTGAAATAAATTATCCTTTTTCTTTGATTTTCTTATCATTTACTTATATCAAAGTAGTCACTACGTATGTAAATTTTCGTTTCATTTTGACGACTCCTTCTTGGTGCGCTAATTTTTTTGTCCATGAGTGTATACATAAAAAAAAGAAAGCAGAGGGAGAATTTTGGACATCAACAAAACCATTGATAGATGACAAACAACAATTTTTTCAGTGTTTTAGAATATTACAATATATCTCTAATGTTCTTCTTGAAATTAAGAAGCAGAATGCTGCCTTTAAGACAGCAATTAGCCCTTAAGAAAAATTAGTTTGTTTAATGTAGATTATTTAGTTTTATTTGTTTATAAAATATAAATAAAGCAAGGAAAAAATATGTTTAAAGATCTTTATTATACAATAAAAAAACAAACTAAAACTACTCCATAAGATAATTAAATATTTTAAAAATAAATAAAAGGCTCAATAACAGTTAGTTTAACAAAGTGTAAAGCTTTTAGTATTAAGTTATAAAAAAAATTCATTCTTTTTTATTAAATTAAATCTAGTGGATCTTGATATCCGTTAGATTTAATGTTGATCAAAACATGTATCTAATGGCAGAATGGTTAAACAGTGAGATGTTTTGACTCAAAATTTAAAAAACTAGATTGTCTTTGATGACCCGCTTGGACACTGAAAGTAATTTATACTGTCCGAGCGGATCACAAAGACAAGGCCAGAGGCAAACGGCAACCAATAATCTTTCTTTCTGAGAATGTTGAAGACCCCCACCACTGATGCCGGTTGTCGGTACGGTTAAGCAACGCAAAGTATAAACACTCTCATTGAAAATTAGGGAAACAAGTTCTCCAAAATGCCCTAGGCAGAGCGCTCCGTGTCTTGCTGTATAGTATAAATGGACCTTAAGGCAGCAGCACTTACAATTGTAAAAAGTAAAGAGAATATTAACATTATTTAGAAAGGATAATTTTATCCTTTTTTAGCAAAGCTAAAAATGATTTAAGTATATTACTTTTGTAGTGAAGTTTGGCTTTAGTTTGCAGGTTTTTTTTTCATGGCAATTTTAGCTTGGCAAATGGTTACTGTAAGCATTCATCCAGTTGCTTATACAGGGTGTCCAAAAATCCAAGCAGCATAGGCTAAAGAGTAGTTCACATGTTATGTCCAATGTGCTTGCCATCCTGTTGCACGAAAAGGTTCTGACAGGTGACCCTGTCATTCCAACACATTCCAAGATGTCCAGGATTAATATCTGATATGCCTGTGTGATTCTGGATTGCAAATGAGGAAGTGACATGATTGTAAACAGTCAGTTTGAAAATGCCTTTAAGTGACTTCATAGGCTTGTCAGAAAACAAGATGTTTTTGACCATGAGGATCTCAATGGGTTCGTCTTGAGTCAACATTTGCCAATAGGCCTTAAAAAAGAAAAAAAATACTACATGTTTGCCTATGGTGTGAGACTTTTTGAACACCCTATAGTGTGCTGATATTGCTACCTAAAGTTTCACACCATATCTAGTCCTAAGGTCTCGTAAGCATTTTCTGGGCTACTTCATGCCAGCACATATGAAACATGACTTTTTGCACTGCATCATTTTTCTCAAAATCATTGACTAAATTAAAAAATATTTCCTATTTATTGTACCTATAAGATGGGTTACAACAGTAGAATAATGGAAACTTGTTTGAATATAAAGAAGAAATCCTATATCTTAGAATTCATTATAGAAAACACAATGTATTTGGTGTGCCACATTCCAAATACCCAAATGGTAAGACCCAATAAAAATTTATTAAAAAAAAAAAGCAAGTTACTAATTCACTTATGTTGATGGTTTGAATCTTTAGTTGCTTACCTTCTCATCAGATTCTTGTCTGATTTTTATCAAAATCAAAAGGATCTTCCTTAAAAGCTCTTAAATGTTTTAAGAACAAAAAATGGAGGTTGAAAAGGAAATGGCTTCAAATGGCACTCAACTGACAACCTCCAAATATTTTAGTCATTCTATCACTTTAATGTGCTTACTAATGAAGGAATTTCAATGTGGAGTCCAGATAATGGAAAAGTACCCAAAAAGGCTTTTAAAATGCACTGTTTAAATCCTAATAGGCATAGCCAGCTTTTATCATGATATTTCAAAAACTCTACCTCCTACACAGCTGAAATTTTTAGATATACGTGTAGGGTTGTTACAAGGACTTGCATGTTGAGCTAGTACTTAAGAAGCTTTGGGCCAAAAACCATCAACATAAAACATTTTTATTTATTTATTTATTTTTTTTTTTTTTTTAACAACCTTTTACGAGCTCGTAACATTTAGGTATTTGAAAGTTGGAGATTCTATATAAATCTTGTAAAACTGGAATGATTGAAATAGGAGAAAATATCAATATAAAATAAGGAGTGAAAATTTATTTAAAATTTCAAAACTTCAATTTTATCTTTTTCATCAAATGTTTTCTTCACAGTCTACGTTGGTGATTCAAAGTTCACCCCTCCCCTCCTCCCAAAACAAAAAAAGACTTGTTAGTCTATGTTGACGGAATTTGTTTTCTTTTGTTTTTTCAGTCTCTAGGAACTGTGTGTGTGTGTGCTAGCTAGCTAATAGGCACCCACGTACAGAGTGTATTCAGGCATATATGCAAATGATCAGATAGCTATATGCGGATTGGTAAATTGGAAGTATCCCAAAGTTACAACATACTCCTCATGTGAAATACAAACAGTTTTATCATGTTGGGAATGAAGCTATGGTGCTAATGATTATCCTATCAAGAAACATTATAAAGTTGTCCATTTCCTAGCTCTTATCTTGTTAAGACTATGAACCTTGCTGATGCCTGTTTGAATCAATGATTATTTCATAAAGAAAGTTATCTGTTCATGTGTCTCAAACATTAGTGGAGCCTCATCTTCAAGAATTAAGGATGATCTCCTATTTTACATTCTTTGACTTTTTGTTTTTACTAAGTAAAATATTAAATGAAGGCTGAATGAGAAGGCCTAATGTGAGTTGATGAAATAAAGATAATAAATACGAAATGAAATGCACTTTCTTGATAAAAACGAAATAAACAGCATAAAAAAAGTGGTGAGATATAGATAGCTTCAAATACTGAGCTTATTCCATCCTCAGATAGTATAAACATTTAGGACAGTATGAACATTTAGACGACAGAAGGTATGGCATTATGTAAGTAAGGCATACTTCACCTTGTGTCATCTAAATGTTCGTACTATCCCTGAGGATGGAATACACCCAGTATTCCGAAACTGTTGGTATCTCGCCTCTTTTTTTTTTTTTTATGCCATTTATTTCATTTATACCAATTAAGTTTCATTTCCTATTTATTATCTTTAAATGAAGGCTTTTTAATGATTGTTTTTTAATGTTATAAATTAATTTCAGTAATTTAGAAAAAAAAAATTTTTCATCAAGTTAATCAAGTACAAACAACGGGATAAAAAATAAAATGGGAAATATTTATTCCAATAAATAAAGTATTGGTTAAATTAGGTCACAGATTGGGAGTGTTTTTAGGCTTCTCATCAAGATCAGAAGACTTATATTCCAGTTTTGTCAGGGAGCAAGTATCATTAAAATATCATTGGCAACAATTACAACAATCACAACAACAATCACAACAATTGCAAATTACAATAATCGCAACAATCATATTTTTTATTATTCAATAATTATTCATGAACCTATTGTTGTTGAATTTGACTTTTAGTTAGTAATTATGTTCATAGCAATTTAAGCATAGATATGGAGTAATAAAATTTTAATTTTCAGTTGTTATGGTTAAACTTTGAAATTTTCTTATACGAATCACAATTATAAACAATCGCAAGAAAAATAATTTACTCCAAATGTCATACCGATATTTCGTCTTAACTTAACGTCAAGACTTCCTCAAGGTTCTTACACAAAATTCTTGTACGTAATTTGATACAGAAGTATTTGTAAATTTATAATTATATTTTTTTATACATATCAGAAGACGTTGCGAAGCATTGCGAAGACATCATGATTGGTTTACTAATCGCTATCCTACCTTGTTGTTTCTTTGTTTCCTACTAAGTCTTGGAACAAGTTAGGGGGAAAAAAAAATATTTCTTCATCAAACAGATTTTGGTTCCATCACCTCTGGCATCAGAGATTTTTAAACACCAAAGCTGTCTGCCTGACTGATACAGTGCAACAGCAGCCCATGTCTTTGCCTAATAACTCTAATGGTCAGTCTACCTCGGATACATAAGAGGGGTGGGCTAAAGATTCCCGCTTCCCCCACGAATTTTGTAGAAAAGGAATTTTTTTTGTTTTTTGGTTGTTGGAGTTTTAATTTCTAACTTTGCTCTTCCCAAAATAAAATAAAATATACATCTGTGGATAGTTTAGAAGAAAACAATCAAAATAATAAGTAGTTATCCTCTGACAAAATATTCATCAGAATTTACTGTAATGAAGCAGTAAAAATATCTACAGTAAGTCAACAGATTCACAATTTGTTTTTTCTCACAAATAGGCTTCTGATATGCCAAGGATTTGATTTTTACACATACAAAAAGCCAAGCAAATGAAAATTAAAGTAGCATGGGACCACCATTGAAAAATCCCATGACCATGCCAACATTCAGTAAAGGAATGGCAGGTCTCACTTATGCTGGAAGTATATTTGGAGACTCCTACAAGGAGAGTAGTTGCTGCTTTAAAAATACTGTAAATGTCAAAGTAACAAAGATAAGGCATACAACACATTGTACAACTTTGCAAACCTCACACATTTGAACAGAAATGGCATTGGGAAAAAATAATAGGGACTATAAGCCAGTGATTCTTTATTAGTAACTTAAATGATGGCAAAACCCAGCACAGGAATTCTGCTATTGGCTTTCCATATTTTGTTACAAATGTAGCATCTCTGTTCTTATTTCTTAACAGCTTTTCTGTGAATATGTGGTATGGTCAGATGAGTTTGGTACTGACAGTTCAGTTTTTCCTTTTGAGTTGGGTCTGATAAAAGATCCTTTGCATTATGTTTGCAAAGAAACAATTACTAACTCTGTCTTAGGTATTTTTCTCCAATTCTTTGATGACTTGTGTGCAGTGGCGTAGCTAGAGTTTGTCTGCCCTGGGCGGTCCCTGAGTTTGCCGCCTCTCTCAATACACATCAAACATAGACAAAAAGTCAAAACGAAATATAGGACATTCTCCAACCACTGCTGTAGACCAAAAGGCCCCCTCCCCCCAGCAACAATAGTGCTTGTGTGACATTTGGTCTTTGTTCCTGTAAGTGCCCAGAATAATCATCCATTGTCTCCTTACCTGATTTAACTTTTAATATATAACATCATATGAAAGCAGTTAACTAGAAGTAGCTTATTTCCAGGTGAGCAAAATATATATATAATGTATTCAGGATGAGCATTTTTTGATTTTCTAGAATCATCTCAATTTCATAATATCAGTCACTCTGAACATTTACGTTTGCTTGGGATAGAAATAGGATTTTTTTAACTTTTCATGATCTTCAGTTGAAACAAATATTATCCTATCAGCATACGTATGTAGTTTTTTAGGCTTCTGAAAGATGCCTTATATCCTCGGTTTGTCTGTCTGTGGACACATATCCCACAATGCTTCACAATAGCTTCTGTTAGCTTAGTTGTAGTTGGCCTGAATATTGAGGTGGCCTGTTAGCTCAGTTGCTTAGAGCGTCGTGCTAATAACCCGAAGATCGTGGATTCGATCCCCTCATCAACTTAAGTTGTTTTTTTTTTAATCATTATTAGGAATTCAGCGTATTAACAAGGTTTGAGTTAAGAATGACGATTATTCCATATAAATAGGGGTGGGTAAGATAGCTTGGGGTCGCAAACAGACCTGCGCGAACATTTTCTAGACCACCCCGGCGCAGTCTATTCTAAAGTAAAGGTGACTCAGAAGCCATTGCAAAGCACTGTGATTGATTTACTAATCACTATCCCTACCTTGTTTTTTTTTATCCCCCGATCTCAATGCCATTTGCAGTTGCAGAATAAGTTAATGTAGCTTATGTTTGAAAATAACTTCTGTCTTGACCTGAAGATATCAAATCCTGAATTATTCTGAATTTGTTAATTAACATACTGATATTTTTACTGTGCTAAATTAAGGTATCATAACAACCATAAAAAATTTAAATCATTTTTAATAATCTTGCAGTGTTTAACATGAATTCTAACAATATTAATATTGAAGATATCTATGAGCCAAATAAAGCTACTGAAATTTGTTTGAAAATTTATAAATCCAGATTTTGGCTAAAGGTAAATTTATTTTTTAATGTATTTCATAGATATAATTGCCTGATATTTATCTGAATTAAAATGAAGAACTTGATTCAAATATTTTTTCATTGTCAATTAAGAAATGCAAGTATATAAAGCTTCTAACAGTGTTAGTAGTTTACAATTCTCGTGTTCTGAAAATCATTACTTAAAAATGCACTGCATTAATGGAATCTCATATCAATATGCAGATGCAGAATCAGCTGTATTTATATTGACAGTTTTAATTGATGAATTGAAGAAAAGGCTGTGATACCAAGTTGAAAAAATTTGTAACTTACGATTTTATTTTGTTGAATCATCATAGAAATGAGAAGCAAACCAAAAGACATTTGTATGTTTCTTTGTGTATAAATTCACATTGTCTTAGTTTGTAGTTATATTTTTGAAAATTAAGAAATACCCTGTACTAATTTAAAAATCAATCTTCAAAATCAGTCATAAAACCAATTCATTTTTTTTTTCTCTCTTTTAATAATGATATGAAAACAGTATATATTCATGTCTTAACCTTAGATGGCAGTAGGAGATTAATTTTCTCAGATACATTATACTGCTTATTCTCCTATTCTCTTGTTCATACCACTGTGCCTTATTAACAACAATTTTACTGTGTTTATTTTTTTTAATATTTTATTTAGATTTAAATATGTGTGTATATTAATTGACTTTTTAAATGTGGAGAAACAATTCTTTTTTTTTTTCTAAGACATTTTTTTTTTAGCTTTGTTTTTTAAAGTTTTAACTATTTTGCTAACAAAAAAATAGATTTAAATTCAGTTGGTTTCACTGTTATTTTATCCAGTTTAAAGGCTCATTAGAAAAAAAAGCCATTATTAATCAACGTGCTATAGATACAATGTATAAAACGACTTTACAAAAGAAGGCAAACATATTTTGCATGAAAAACGCATTGATAGTTAACCTGGCTAAAGTGAACTTAATTTTAATTAATAAAGTAGTCAAGTGTTATTGTTGTTTAAAGTATGCACAAAACTAATTATTCTCTGTTTTGAAATAAATTTCTAGTGATCCAGGCCCTAGCAAGTATGGACTAGGACGTATTCAGTTAACACTTCGTTACAGTCAGCAAAGGAATAGGCTGATGGTTGTTATTCATAAAGTGATGTAAGTTATTTATTACATAATTATATTATTTTATGGCATTTTTTAAATATTTTTATTATAATTAAAATTAATTTTATAATAATTTCTGTTTTCACTTTAATGAAGATATTTGCGTCATATATAAATCCAATATCAATGGATTTATTGATATTCCCAAGAAGCTTATTCCCAAGAACATTCCCCTTTGAATATCATTTGAGCATGTTTTCAGGTTTCTGATTGCTCTTATGGCTAACATGAATCATGTCAGGTTAAATAGCTACACCATTTCAGTACCATCTTTCAGAGCTTCAAACGAAAATTGATGATCAGTTAACATGCCATTGTTTCTCCATTGATTGACATTTTCTCATGCTGTCTGTTTTCTCACCATCTTTTTGTTGACATTTGATATGACCCTCCACTACTTATAGTCCTCTGATATACTGAATGATCTTGTATTTGAGCATCAGTTATTTGCTCATTCTTGCCTTCTTTGTATGATTCTGTAAATTCAGTGTCTCCAGCATTTTTAACAGTCTTGTCTCAGAAAACTTATATTGAAGTTTACATTCTCCAGATACCTTGTTTTCTCCAATCGATTTTTGACCATTTTCTTTCAATTTACTCCCATTAACTTTGCTTAGTGTTTATCGAATTATTATGACAGATTTTCAATAGTTTTGTTTCCTTTTAGTACTAAAAAGAAACTATGGCTGGAAGCTACTGTCTTTACTTTTCCATATTTCAACTATCATATTAAAAGATACGTCTGAAGTAGCCATTTTAAATTCACTACCACTGCTCTGGAGTACTCTGATAGTATCTTCAGAATGGCTGTTAAGCAGCTTGTTCTGACAATTAACTATATACCTATACTCAGCTGCCTATACTGACAAAATGTTTAGCATTTGTCAAAAGTTAATGCTGAACCCACACTATTCTCAACTGTTCTGATGCCATCATGAAATATCTGCACATCAGTCTCGGGTTCAACATTAAAAAGTGCTGTAACAACATGGCTATAAGAAGTACTTCACATCTTGGAATGAATTCATAGAGTTGCTATAACACCATGTTAATGGTTAATGACCTTGTTTTTCTTCTGGAGAAATGGCAAGCACTGGAAGTTCCTCAGGGAATTTATTGGTTTCCAAGTTTACTGGTTAATTGAATTAATATTCAAGCCAAAATTAATTTTATTAACTGCTCTTTATTTTTATCATTTAGGGATTTGCTTTTGCCTGAAAATGGAGAGCCACCAGATCCTTACGTTAAGATGTATCTACAGCCTGATCGCAACAGAGATAGCAAGCGAAAAACACAGATAATAAAAGACACTTGTAATCCTGTTTTTGATGAAACGTAAGTATTTTAACTTACTGCTAAGATATTAAATATATGGAATGGCACAAAAAGTCACTAAAAGCAAGATGATTAATGTTTTGGAATGGGTAATTAATTTTTTTTGTTCATTTTTTATTTATTTATTTTAATTATTTACTATTGTCCAAACTTTTTGTGAATTCTCATCAAATATCCTTAATACTTGGTGACATATCACTTCTTTCAGTTTCATTTAGATCAGATTCTTAATTAATTAATGTTAGTTGATTGAATGCCTCAAAGCTTTCAATATTTATTAGCATTCAAAAGTAAGAATAAATTTTATTGAAAAAAGAAAAAAATATCAATAATAAATAACAACCAAAGGAGGCACATAAGAAACCAAAAAGGTTTTGAACACTGTTTTATCAGCGGCTGGAGTCTGGGACAAACATTTTGTCCTCTTTGGTATTATCAGCCAGACAAACCCCTCGATGATAAGAAGATGCAAAAAGTTAAAGAAGGTGAACAAAAACAATAATTGAAAAAGCTTCAAATCTAGACTCGCGGACTTCTAGGCACAAAGGGAAATTAAGGAAAGCAAAAACAAAAGGTTTAAAGTAACCAAAAAAATTAAGCAAATTGACCTTAGTTCGAGGAAAAGGAGGATCTAAATGGTGCATAAGCCACTAAAAAGAACAAGAACATTGTTTACATGGCAATTTCTGAGCAAGGAATAAGGATGTCAATTTTTTAAGAGCTACAAAGTGTTTTCATTTTGGTGAAATTAAATTCGCAAATATTATATCTCATAGAGTTAGAACTGAATTACCAACATTTTAGTTTCTCTAATTATTCAACTTTGAATTCAGATTTAACTTTTAAATTTGCCAATTCTGATTCCTCCAAATTAAGATTTTTTTTTTTTTAATAGCTAGAATACATAAATCATATGAAGTGATTGTGTATGGATAGATTAGCAATTACCATTCACAGTCCACCTAATCTATCACTGAAATATTTTTCTACATTTCTATTTCAATTCACATTAACTTCATTTCATTGAAATCTATCATATACAGATTTCTAAGAAATATTAAATTTAAAATGATGACTCGTGTAAATTATAGCTCATCAATTGATGTAGAGCTTTATTTTCACTGTTAACATTAAGTATATTTGGAACATAATAACTTTGAATCAAAGTAAGTCACAACAACATCAATCTAATAGAAATCTCTTAATTTTTCTTGTTTCATTAAATATAACAAAATGAATTGTTTTCAAATTTTAAATTAAAAATTATGATTCCTCTCCATGAATTTCATCTGTCATGATATAGTAATGAAAGTTGTAAGATGATACTATTCCTTAAAAATGTTCTGATATTATTTTGTATTAATGCTATTGTTGATCTTAAAATCATTTTTTTTTTTATTGTTGATGTTTTAATTAAATGAGAAATAATGTATAATTAATTTTCCATTGTAATGTTTCAAGTAATTTAGATAAGGGTAAAGCACTGACTGAAAATTATATGACTTCACTTATGAACAGATTCAAAATTTAACATTATCTAAATTTTGTGAGTTATTGCTTTACACGCAGAAATTAGTAAATAATGAAATAAGGCAGTGCAGGAAAAACCACCCATACTTTCAGGATAGTAATGAAAGTTTCTGGCAGTTTTAAAGTGCTTCGCGAACCCATCTTCAGGGTAGAAAAGCAGACAGCCCAAATGTTGTGAATGGCATTACTTTCTGTTAAACTCCCTTCTCTGTCCAACATGTTGTATATCGTCCTTCAAGTTTGAGCTGTCCTCTTTTCCCTCTAAGTAAGGTGTAGAAAACACTTTGAAACTGTTGAAGCTTTCCTTACTATCTCGTACATTCATATATTAATTTCCCCTGCATTCTTTGTTTAATTATCTCATTGCAGTTTTAAATATTGAGAATTTTTATGAATACTCTCTGTTTTTTCCATATCCCTTGAGCCATTTAGCAGATGAGTACTATTAAGGATAAAACAGCGGTCCTGTAGTATATCAATAAAAATGTTTTATGCTTCTACTCTCAGAAGTAGAAGCATAATAAAATTTTAGTGCTAAAAATACAAATATTCAGAGTTATTTAAATTAAATTTAGTATTTATTTTTTTACATCTATAATATTATTTGATATAGTTTGTACCATAATTTCAAAACTTTATCTTTTAAAGAGATGTAAAATTTCCTACTTAACATTTTTTATTTAGTATTGAACATTTCATTTTAGTTAGTTCATCTATAATTATTTTTTCTTTGTCTTTAACAGATTCGAGTATATGATAAGTCAGAATGATCTGAATAGTTTTTGTATTCTTGTTACCGTCAATAATCGAAGCTACAGCATGTTTGCTAAAAGTACAGTAATGGGTCAAGTAAGTTCCCTTGCATATCTATAATTATTGAAAACATTTTTTGCAAAATAGTTGGAAATAGCTTTAGATGGTAGCAAATCATCAAAAATTACTCTTTATTAATAGATCTCTATTCAGATTTTAATGGTTACATCTAGAAAATATAACTTTTTAAATGTATTATAGATATAAAATTTTCTAATTGTATCGATATAAAATTTAAAAACATGAAGATGCTAAGATGCAAGCAGGCTTCCTAACCAAATTTTTTCACTTTTATATTTTGGAAAACAACAATGTCATTTATAATGACTATATTAAATAAGTAAAATTAAATTTTGACTCCTCTAGAACAACTAATTCATTTGAAACAAAATTAAAAAAACTAGGTTATCATGTGAAGAACTTGCCATCATCTCTGTTTGTAATTTCATTACATCAGTGGTCTAAAAAAAACCATATTAAAAAAAAATAGAATATTCTGATGCAGTAATTTGATTTTAAGCAATATAATGATAATAGAGCTGATGTCTATTAATGTTTGTATATTACATTTTTATCAGTTATAGTCAGTTAATTTGATTCTCGATTTGTCATTTATTTAGGTTTTGATTGCACTTTCTCAATTAGACTTGACTAAAGCCACAACTAACTGGTAAGAGTGGATTTTACTTTTCTTTTGTTTTTATTTTTATTTTCCTTTCTTGATACTGTGATTCAGTTTTGATTTATTTTGGATAAATATTTCTTTCTTTAAATCTCATGCATATTTAGCAGGAACATCAAAATTTCATGACACATTATTTACTTAGAATACTGAAATAGCAGTAGATGTTGTAATTAATTAGAGCTTATAAATTGCCAATAATTTCATTTACATGGGTAGGTAAATGAAAGTAGTCACTCATTTAAATGAAATGATGGGAAAAAGTACCAGTCATTTCATTTATGCCCAATCAGTCTCATAAATATGAATTTCTGTTTTAAAAATCAGAAAGAATAAATTTTTACACACTTCATTTTATGTACAAACCTGTTTTGTGAAAATGTTTTGTATGATTGATTCCATTTGGAAATTAAGTTTTTTTTTTTTTTTTAATTTAAAAAAATAATAAAAATAAATTATATTATTTTATTAATTATATTATTATTTCTGATTTTATTCATTCATTATATAGTATAATAAATTATTTAAGTATTATAATATTTTTTTTTATTTATACCTCTTAATTTTGCTAGTTGTTTCATGCAAATGTAATATCTTGTAAAATTAAAAAAAAATTGATTTCATATTAAATAAATTAAAAACTACAAATTTTTATTTAAGCCTGATTTATTATTTTAATATTTATAATTTTCAAAAAAAAAAAATCATAGTTTTATTTTCCATTTAATTGAAATCTATAAGAAGGAAATGCTGGGAACCGCAAACGGCACCGTTTTGAGTTGCAACACTCTCATCAGTGCGGTCCTGCCCAGCATACCCAGCTCAGTGAAAAAGGACAATACACAAAACGGACAAACGAACAAGACAATGACCCCTTATTTTAAAAAACATCAAAAAACAAATCAAGAATAAAAGGGGAGAACAATCAATCCACGCTAGCATTAAGCTTAGCTGATTAAGGATTAATTCATTTAAAAAGTTAGTATTAAATGAAATTTAACGTGCATGACAAGTTATTATTAAAAGAAAATAAGAACTGTCTGCAGTTCCCAGTACATAAAATTAGCTCAGTGAATTTTTGTTTGTTTGTTTGTTGTTGTTTTTTTTCTTAGTTATGTGCGTTTCTTATTTTCTTTTAATAATAACTTGTCATGCACGTTAAATTTCATTTAATACTAACTTTTTAAATGAATTAATCCTTAATCAGCTAAGCTTAATGCTAGCGTGGATTGATTGTTCTCTCCTTTTATTCTTGATTTGTTTTTTGATGTTTTTTAAAATAAGGGGTCATTGTCTTGTTCGTTTGTCCTTTTTGTGTATTGTCCTTTTTCACTGAGCTGGGTAAGCTGGGCAGGACCGCACTGATGAGAGTGTTGCAACTCGAAACGGTGCTGTCTGCGGTTCCCAGCACAAAAAACAAAATTAGCTCAGTAAATTTTTGTTTGTTTGTTTGTTTGTTGTTGTTTTTTTTTCTCCTAGTTATGTGCGTTTCTTATTTTCTTTTAATAATAATGTAATAATTAAGAAAAATAAATCATTAAAAATATTAAAAATTACAATGGGATTAAGTTTAGGTCGGGTGGTCAACCCAATGCCCACCCACCTTTAACCTCTAGGAAAGAAACCTTAAAATCATTCAAGGTGGACCCTAGGTACCGTCTGGAGGAGAATTTAGTGTGGGAAAATCCCCTACCTCTGCTGGGTAGGTCGGGAGCTGAGCCCAACTCCTCTAGGCTGCAGTCAAGTGTCTTTCCATTTGGCTTCTGCAATTCTATTTAAATAGTTTGAGAAAAAATTTCAAGTTTCAGTTTGATTTAGAGCTCTAATTCACATACATCTTTTCTAATAAAAGTGAAATTATTAGCAAGCTCAAACTTTCTTTATAATATAAATGGAGTACTTTGTTTTAATATTGTTGATAACATCAGCTTTATAAACTCATCAAAGATGTGAATTTGTTTATAGCAATTCTATCTAAATAAAACTTTACATAATAAATGTAATGGCGATAAACTCATCATAAAACAGATATTATTCTAAATAAATAGAAAATTAAAAGCTTTAATGATGAGTTAGTAGCACTGTAACATATTAATCGTAATTTTGAAATGCTTGCTTATATTCTATTCTACAAGTATTTGTAAAATAATTTACTTTCTTTCTTAGGTACAACTTAGAGCCAGAGGAAACTGAAGGGTGAATTAACCTAAGCACAATTAAATTCAGGTTTTATTTGAATGCTGCTTGCTTTCCTTTATTGTATATTTTTTTTTTTCCATTTACATTTTAATGTCTGGGCAGCTTGTTTTTATATATCTGAACATATTTTGTTACATTATTTTTACATATATTAATGAAAGATTTAATTTTATTTTATATTTACATTTTTGAGATTTATATGTCTTTATTGCATTTCCTAATTACGCCTCTTTAATTTTTATGGAAAACCTTTTTTGAACAATTTAAAGTTAAATTTAAGTGCTTTGTTTTTGTCATGGAATCAGATTACTGCAGTTTTTCACGAAATGTATTATTGAAGTTAAATATTTTAGCTATTTTATTTGATCATTGACTTAATTTCTTTTTAAAAAAATGTGTTATGAATATATAACAATGTGATTTGTAAAAAATAATATTGCTTATATTTGTTGATTGAGTGTTTTAAATTTTTACAAACTGTAGTAAAGTCTTAATAATCTACTATAATTTCTACTATATAATCTTTGCAAAATTTCTTTAAATTTTAAGATTCCAGAACCAATTAGAGAAGATTGTTTTTGTTGTTTTTGCCCCTCTTACCCCCCAAAAACAAATCAATGCAAAAAATATGTGTTGATCAGTGAGTATAATTTTAATACCAATTACCTTTATTTTATTAAGCACTTATCAATCTAAACCAGTAAATATTTCAAATTTGCAGGAATTGCTCAGTTTAGATTATATATTTGCACATATAGTTCCATTTATTCTATCAACTTAAGTTAGAATTTTTCCATGGCATTCTGATTATAAATATACCATTATTTCTCTATAATCTTACTTAAGCAGCTGATGATTTTATTTTATTGCCTTTTTACATTAGATTTTTATTTTGATATAAATTGAGAAAGAAAAAGTCAAATAGAATGCAGAAAAAAGAAAAGTTTTGATCATTGAGGGTTGCAGATTCTATTACTCTATCAAGCATGTGCTTCGGGCTTCAGTCTTGTTCATATAATAGATTCACATCACTGATATCTTTACTGAGATTTTCCCATGATGTAAGACATTGCTAATAGTAGCTGTCAGGAATTCATATAACTTGTTACTACACAAAAAAACCCAATTAGTAACAATTTTAGCTAATTTTGGCTTGATGTAGCTGTTACATCATTGGATATCTCATTGATAGCTAGAGGAGTATGAATGTGTTATTTTGTAAAAGATAATTGGTGAATCAACTGATGGAACTGTGCTTAATAGAGTAATTTTAGGAATTCCATAAAAACCAATAATATTAATAAAATGAAAATATTTCATTTTCATAAGATGCACGAGCACAAAATTGCTATATGGAAAAGAAATGTTATGAATATGAAACTTCATAAAATTCACCTTTACAGTGAAGATCCAACATGTATAGATTAGTAGAATCTATCAGTACAACTAGATAAAGTGATGATTATTTATTTGCTGTCAGTGTTTTATTATACCTTTTTCTGTTTGCATTGCTTAATGTTTGCATTTGCAATTAAATGTTAAATTACAAAATCATTATAGAATATCAATAAATATTCAGTAGTAAATTAACTGAATTTATTTTTTAAAATATGCTACGCTATAAGCTTATTGCACAGATAACATTAAATCAACAAATTAAAGACACTAGAAAATATTTTATTTTTTATTTTATTTTATTTTATTTTATTTTTTTATATCATCAGTGAATATGTATGCTTAATACAGTAGTTCTCAAACATATGTAGAACAATGATCCTTTTGATAGAAGAGAATTCTTGCAAACCCTCTAATTCATGAATTGAATACATGCATAGTAGTGCTTTAACATGAGCTTCCAGAGAAGACAAAGCATGTTCATATGTTTATGCAGTAGCACACGGCAAAATAAGGGAAGCCCTTCATGTTTGGTTGTTTGCAGTCATATGAGCATTAGTATATCACATCTTGATATTAATACTGAAAGGTAAGATATAAGATATTTTTTGGTTCAGGGCTTACCAGTTCCTTATAATACAGTTAATGCTGTGGCCAATCTCAAGCATACCCTGGATTTCAGGGCACTCTGAATCACAATTTGAGAAATGGTGTTTTAACAAATGCAAAACATTTTAAGAATAACTCTAAAATTCTCAATGATAAAGAATGGAATAGAAATCTTCATTCAACAGAATTTATGTTAAGTAATTATCAAAAAAATCAAGTAGTGTAAGTTTCATGATCAGTTTTAGCTAATGAATTATGCCAACTTGTCAATTGAAAGTTTTCAGTATTAAAGAAAGAACATTAAAAAAAAAAAAATTAAGGTTATTATCGGACTGTTATCAGTTGCTTAGTTTAATAAGTAGTGTTTTTCTTGTAAAAGCTTATTTCCATTTCTGCTATCAATAATGAAAATGTAATAGAATTTTTAAGTGTATTGTATCAGCCTTGGATTTGTTGGATAATCACTCACCTGCTCTAAAGTTAAAGGATGATTGTTCTTGATGATTGCTGAATATCTGAAGTCAGTAGTTAAGCTTTCATTAGAAATTATACTGTTTGTCAATCTAATCAGTTGTTTGTGCGACAAGCTTAGTGTACAGGGAAAAACTTTTGTCCGTTAAAATTTTGTAAAACTTTCATAAAAACTATAAAAACCTAAGATTAAAATAAATCATTTTAAATAAATGACTAAAATAAGAGATTTTTAAAAAACAAAACAAAAAACAAATGGATGATGTAATTGAAGTACATGAATTCTACATTACAAAATTTCATACCATAATAAAATTATGATAAAGACTTTTACACTTTACATAAAATTATTTGAAGTATGGGCTCATTTTTAATAGCAGTTAGCTAAAATTTTAACAAATTTCAATTGTTTTTTGGTTGAAAAATAACAATAAACTATACATTTTTGGACCTTCAAGCAATAATTTTAAGTAGCACTAAAACAATAAAAATTTACTATTTTATAAATTTAAGGAATTTCAGATTAACAGCAGCTTACTTGTAAATAACTTTGCAGAATATTGTACGTATTAAATGTTTAATTTTAATCCTGGTATTTTGTAATCATGGCAGGTTTATTGTATAAAAGAATTTGGGTTATTGCCATTTTATTTCCAGATATAAACAAACATGGAGCAGGTTATGTCTAATAATTAAGTTATAAAAGATTCTTTTAATTATTTATGCATTTAGAAAAGTTTTTAAGAGACTGATTATTGACGAAGCAATCATGAAAAGTTTTGATTTAATGTATTGCCATATTTTTAATGTTAAGTTTGAAAAATTTGAATTTTTTATTTTGCCTTTTTTTTTCCAATTAATTTCTCACAGTAATTCAAAAGCTATTATTAAATGTTGAAGTTTATCTTTGAAATCATGTGAAAGTGAAGCTTCTTTCATGTTCACTATTTATGACAGCAGCTTAGGATTTAAAATTTCTGGAGCTAATCTTTTTCAGAGAGCTTGTAAGAAGCTTTTCAGCAGGCCTTCAATATACACATATTTTAAAGCATTTTGTCTTTCATAGACAATAATTATATAAAGTTTATATTAATGAAAATATTAATATGTTTATTAATTATATTCTTTAGTTGTTTGAAATAAGAAACAGCTTCAATATTTATATTTTCTAGGAAAACATCTTATAATACGGTCAGTGTACATAACATAACTGTCAGTTCAGTATTTGTAATAGATTTAATTATTTACCTTAATTGTGAAGGTAAGCTAATTTTTTATAGATTAACTATTAACTGAAACTTAAAACAAGATTTTAAGATCTTTACAATATGATTAGAAAATAATTGAGAAAAATGAAAATGGACATTGAAGAAGAACTTTTAACTTACAAACTTATTAAGAACTATTTATGAATTCCTCTTGTAATGTTTTTATTTGTTTTTTTGTCAGTTTGAAGAAATATTTAGTTATATATCGAATGTATCCTTAGAAAATTATTGATATAAATAATGAAACAAAACGTTTTTAGCATAATTGTGTAATTATATTATTTAATTTAAAGAAGAATAAAGCATTTCAGCCTCTCAGTTTTTACTTAGCTTCTGTAATGAACTCAAATATACTGAAACAAAATATGCCGTTGCTCACATATTTCATCAAATAATTTGTAGATACTTAATTGTCAAATAAATCAAGCAAATAAAGAAAGGAAAAAATAGCCAGAATAAAGATTTAAGCAAGAAAATTATAAAGCTTTTTTTTTTCCCCTAGCCCTTTTCTATTGCGAAGGATTATATGCTATCCTTCTTATTTTCTGAAGCTAATTTATAGGACTTATGAAATGAAGTGGACTTATTTCTTTTCTGAAATATTGCAGTATTTTCTGAATAGATTAGTTTTTGAAAACAGATTTCTGAATGAAAGATAAATACATATTTTTGATTAAATTAATATACATAAGCAGCAAAATTGCAGTTGCTTATATGGAATTTCAGGATTTAATAAATATTTGAATTTACATTAAATTTGTAGTTGTTAATTAATAAAGTATTTCAGGGAAACAAGAGACTATTTGAAGGGAATGGAGAGAAGTTGAAAGGTATTGGAACTGAGTGTGGAATTAAATCAGTTATATAAACTAATATATTTTGTCCGTGTTTGAAAATTTTATTTTGAATCTGTTTTGAATTTCATTAATATTTGATGTTTTTATTTACATAAGAATAATATAAATCATTAGGCAATTATAATTTGAATGTAATTTTCTAATTGACCTAAATATAAACGTGTAGTATTCATGTCATTAATTTCAATGTTCTGTACATTTTTCATCTATTTAATTTTCTTTATGTTTGAATATGTACTGAATATATATTTGAAGTTGCAAAAAGCTTTGATTGCTCTATATTTAGAGAATCATCAGCTGAATCACCCTTTCATTTCCTATAGCAAATCAACATCCATTTGAAAACATAATAAGCATGATCATTATTTTGGAACGGTCAGGACAAAATGCAGTTAGAAATTTAAAGGAAGTTTCTTGCCCTGAAGTGAATGCTTTCTTTTTATAAATACAAAATTTTACTTTCAACCTACCTGTTAATGCATGTAAAAAAGCTGCAGACTTACAGACTTATTCAATACTTAATTAATATTAATATTAAAAAAATATGCTTTTATAGACAGATAACTATTTACTTAACCTTTTTTATTATTTTGTGGTTGTACTTCATTACCTGCAACTTTGAATTTCTTTATTTCACTCACCATAATAATTGTCACTCACATTTACGTCTGCAGTTCCTATTTGATCCAATCAATATGATGTTATGCCTTGAGAATATATTTGAACTATTCAGCTCAATGATCTGCAACTCTTGACTCATAACTGCTATGCAATCTTTTCTTCTTTTTAGCTTGTGGCCTAAGCATACTTTAATTATTCAAAGCAGAAAGCTATTCAATATTGATAATTAACAGTTTATCTTAACATTAAATGAATTTTGATTTTCTGCATTAGTTAAATGTTCTATTCTTAAAATAAATGTCTTTCCAAAAGACCCAAACTCACACAAAATTGAAGTTGTTGTAATAGCAACATTAAAATTCAAATGAATTTGATTACATGAATAATACTCAAATCTATTTATGTAGAAAGATTTAGTTGAAGCTGTTTCTTATATTCATATACTTGTGTTCTTTTAGTTAAAATGTTAAGTTAGATATGCCATTTTATAAGTAAATGTTTTATTTTTATGTATTAAATAATATTTTAATTCAAGAAAATCTATTTTAAAAGAAAATTGTGCACAAGTAAATTTGTTACGTGATTGTCTTTTGTGTACTTGTTATATATTAAAAATTAAAACTAACTACATCAAAATGCTTTTATTTAAAAAAAATAATGCCAAAAAATAAATTAAACATTGTGCCTTTATTGTTTGTAGAACTGTAATTTTAAAAAAGAATACAGTAGGGCCTCTATATTTTTATAGTGCATATATTTGTATAGTAGTTCAAAAGCATTTCTTAAAGCATGTTGTAATTAGCAAAATTACTACTATTTAAAAAAAAAAAAAAAAAGTGTTTTGTATTTGATTTTGAATAGGAAATAGAAGAAATATTTAATGTTTGAATACATGTACATGTGAAAACTTAATAATAGGTGAACATATTGCATAGAGAATCCTGTGTTTTACCTTCAGAATTTAATTTTTATTCTACTTTAGATATGCTTTTCAATATTTAAATTGGCTTCTTTAGATGCTAAATATTAAATATTAAAGTAAAGAAAGGCATGACAAATTTTTACAGAGTAACACTTGAAATAAAGTGTTTATGTTATTGTTTCTTTTTCTTACTGTATTATTAAAATATCTTTATCTTATCATTTTACTCTGTTGAAACCTCAAAATATTATTATTATTATTAATTTCATATTTTTATGTAGAGTCACTGTGTTTTTATGGCAGTGAATCTTGGATTTATCACATTTTTATGTATCTTGCCACCGTATATTAAAATGATTTACATCATTCAAAATGCAGTAGACACATTCATTTAAACACATAAACATTTAAAAAAATAAAACTCCCATTAATATTTACATTAAAATTTTTAAAATCCAAGTTACACACAATTTTTTTTTTTTTTTTGAAAATGTTTATTTCTTAATGAATGTTTGAGGGTGATTATACAGGGATGTAAGTAGGATTTTATTTCAAGGGAGGGGCATATGCTAGGGAGACAATTTTAAACAACCAAAAAAAAAATTAATTTCAAAATTTCGAGAGTGGCAAAGATCTCTAAACCAGCCACCCAAACAAAAAAATAATAATGAAAGAAATATAGGGCCTACCCAGTAAATTTTGAGAGGGAGGGAAGGGTCTTCCCCTTACACATAAGTTAACCCGTGATTATAAGTCCACTTACTCGGATCTCTCTCCAAAGAAAGCTGCTGAGTAGATATTCTTCAAACTTTCTATCCTTACAAACAAGAGGCCATGAGGAAGAAATTTATGAAAAGATAATCTACTTATTCTTTTAACTGTTCCTTAAATCCAAAGAGAGCTGCTGGGTAGATGTTCTTCAAACTTTTAATCCTTACAAACAAGAGGCCATGAGAAAGAAATTTATGAAAAGGTAAAGATACCTAGTGATTTTTTAACTGTCTTTTTTCGAGGTTGAATCACCAACATGGTTAGTAACTTATGTATTGGTATTAATTATTTTTGACAAATTTCATTTTCAGTTCATTCCGAAATCGGGACTCAGGACACGCTCATTCCTACCCTGCTCAAATAAAACCTTATATAGTATATTGCCCCTAGCATACTAATATTAAGTTTCTTTAATACACTGGCTGCTAATCGGAATCTCTTGCAATATGGAAACAAATATCTGAAAATTTATGTAACAAATCATTTACTGATCATATCATAACTAACAATGAAATTTCTCGAACCTTAAAAATTCAGATTTTAATGAAACTTTGCAGGATGAATTAATAGATTGTGTTTACTAAATGAAATAAATCTTAGATGCAGAATCAAGCGGGACAGTATATAAAATGGGTCTTGAAAATCTTCAAAAATCGGTTGTTTTACCTTTCAAAAACCAGATGGCGGTAATGATATGGAATTAACCAAGAGACGTAAGACATGGCTGGCCTTTTGATAGAAAAGTAAAGTAATGCCATCTGTTGAGTTCTGATGTAATCTGATTCAACGAAGGTCATTGATAAAAATGAAAGGTTTCCAAATTCGGAAAGATTCTCAAACGTAAATTGGAATAGGAGCAGATATAAGGGAAACCTTCTACATGAGTTAGTTATGATATATAATGTGTTAAAGACAATGATCGATAAATCAATTTCATTAGTAGGTTTAGCGTCATAGCATAGTAAAAAACAAACTGCATGCAGGCCCCCCACATCAAATTCAGGGCCCAGGTACCAAATGCAATAATGGTTCCCCCTCCCATGTTATGATCAAAATCTAAATTCTTAGCCAAAAATATCACGAAAATGATGCAGGATTTCATACTTCTACAATTTAAACACACAGTTATTACCATTATTTTTAGAGCAAATTAACTTAACACTTTCACGAATAAAATAATTAATTATTAAAAATAAAAAAGTAATGGAATAAATGAATTCTGACAAACTGCTACGAATTTTATTATGGAATGTACAGCAGTGATACAAGATCTGAACCTTAAATTCAATATTTCCTCTTAACGCCTATCCTAAAAGTGGAATGAAATATGCTGCGGCATGCTGAGCCCATTACAGTAATGCCTGAACATACAAAGAAAATGTACAACTAGTAATAGCAAAATTAAATCTTTAACTATCAAAATAAGTAGAAAATACAAAGCCAAATTAAACGAACTTTTATATTACTGTTCACTATTCGAAAGTGTTTCTTAACACTGATATCTTTTCTTTATATTATAAAAATACACAAACATATATTTACATTTTCCCATTGGAAGCCTTATCAAAAGGATTGTGTTGGTAAGACAAGGAAAAAAATATTCATTTTTTAATTAACAAAATTGCAACGGAATAAATAAAAAAACAAGCAACAAATAAAACAAAATGAAAAAAAAATACAGCTTAACAAGAAGAAAGGGATTAACCCTAAATTTATCAGAAAATTAAATTAGCTAGTGGAGACTACCACTCAAGAACATACCTTCATGTTACTGGCCAGTTATCAGGAAAAATTATTGGATAAATTTCTGGAATTTCAGGCAGATCAGAAATACCGGAAAATTATTATGATTTTCTCAGCTGGTGGAAACTAGTATCCACTTACACATATAATTTGGAATGATTGTTTTTAAAACAACAAAAAAAAAGTCAATTTTCTTTTTGATCAATTTGACATAGTTTAAGTAGGCTATTTTCTTACCTAAGTTTAATTGTCATTTGAGATTGATTGATGATGTAGCAAAACTCAGGTCCTTAGTTTTTTTCAAGTAGCACTTTTCTTAGCCTCACGATAAATTTAACGTAAGAAAGGGTACTTACAGAAGTTTTGGTGAACCAAGATTACTGTTCGGGGCCCCATATGTGTTTCTCTTGAATCAGAGAAATGAAGCACTGATTCTTTTCTTTGATTTTTCACTGGTTCACACAACCGTTGACATGCTACCACGTATCCAGGCATGTATATTGGAAAATCCACGGAAGATGATATGACTAACTTATATAGACGACGAATGCTTTGCTGAAATCAGGAACGTCCGACACCGTTTATCTATGGCTTGTGTTCCGCAGTACCCTACAGCCACCGCTAATCCTTCTTGCATTGCCAAACTTCTTATTTCGTTCTTCCAGGACCCGCGCTCAACATTAATTCTTATTTTAAAATAAGACGTCACACAAATTAAAAGAAAATAGCCAATCATTAAATATGGGATATGATTCTAATTAGTGATGTAGGACAAAGAATTGAAATGTTGACCATGGTGGGAAATAGCAAAACACTAGAATAAGAATAAATAAAATTCTCACGGGAACATAATAGATGAAAAACTAAACTTCAGAAAAACGAGGGATACCATGAAAATTAAAATACAAAAATAATCGGATTTATGAATACAAATAATACTTTCTTTTACAATAAACAAGTATTTATAGAAGAGAACAAGGGACAATGGAACATAAAAAAATAAGCTAAAATATGGGCTGACAAGTGGCATACAGTACAGTATTACGAAGGCTACGACTGAGGGCGGCAAACTGGTCATGAAAGAACCAAAAATTAAAAGTTAAAATAAAACCGTGACAATGCCAACATTTACTTTTTCAGCTTTAGAAATGAAGGTTAGATAAAATTTGCTCTGCGCAAGCATTATAATGCAGAATAGCTGTATGCAGAAAGTTAAAGAAAAAAAATAGTTGAAATAAAATGTAGACTTCATTAAAAAAAAGTCTAGAAAATTGATAGGCTAATTCATACATTTTTTTTCAGTGAAGATTTCAGACCGGGCCCCGGTGCTGAGGGACCAACTGACCCTCTCTCCCTTGTGGAGGCCCTGACTGCATGTGTTGACATCTTACGAATTTTAATGCATTTTTATGAATTAAAAGTACTGATGGTTTACTTCGATAAAGTATTTTGTGTTTTGGGTCTATAATTAAAAAATCTTCTCGTTATTTATTTTGGTGTTATTTTTTATTTCTTTAATAGCTTATGCTGAGAGTTATGCAAAATGTAAGCAAAAATTAAGATATTAAAAACACTTTTAAATGAAATAGCAAAATAAACAAACACAGCAATTTAATAAATTAAAGTAAAAACTTTATGCAAATTCGTAATATTTTTGTTTATTATAATAAAAAATATTCTGTAATTCAGATCGCAAAATAAAAGTGTTTTTATTATCTTAATTTTTGCTTGCATTTCTTTATTCACTAAATTAATCACTTAAGACAATAAAAGATCTTAACATAAAGATAAACAAATAAATACGACAAAAAAAGAACTTACTATTAGGGAAAAGAAAATATGAGAAAATAATACTTATTAAAAAAATAAAATCCTTTCCTCAGATTTGAATTGTGATTCTCGAAAGCTGTCAATACTATAGACTTGACTACAACAAACATCTTCTATGCACATCTCATTTTTAAGATTTACTAATAAATTTTCAGAATTTTTGGTGCATTGGTAAAAGAAATAAAAGGTTTGCAGTCGCCTGAATCAGGACCTTAAATAATGAATGTTCAAAAAAAAAAAACAATGAATGTTCAAAAGTTATTAGGGAGACATACACACACTGATTTGCTGAACTTATTGGGTGAGCGTTGAACGTTGGGAGACTTATCTCCAGCGTTCCCAAAGGCCAGTGTGGGCCCAGTGAGATACACCAATTTGGATACACCTACCTATTACTAGTCTCAGCTCTTCACAATTTGCCGCAACAAATAGCTTTAAGCTTTTTAGCTTTAAAAGGTTATTTTTATTTCTTGTGAATGCGATTGGTATCGATAGGATCACGATGAAGCAGATGCAAAGTGGCACTACTAAACACTAACCACAATTAGGCGACAGTTCACTGACTTTTAAGTCCTGGGCAAGAATGCGATCTGTGGGGGCTCCCAATATCCCGGCCTGGAACTTCTGGCGAGACATGTAAACGAATCATGATAATAATGGGCGAGTGCAAAAGATCTACCCGTTTTTGGATATGAAAATTTGCAATGGAATTGCCCTCACACATGACATTGTAATGATGCAAATCGTCTGCCAATCAAACGTGTGGATGCCTCACATATAAATGCATCTTGTCTCACAAAGTTAATCATCTCAAAAAAAATATCAGAGGGTGTAACATGGAACGCGAGAAGGAGCATATAAGACATTGTTTGTTATACGAGTTCGATAAAAAGAGTACGGCAGCCGCAGCATGTCGCAATGTTTGTCAAGTTTATGGGGAGGTTGCAATAGATGAAATCACATGTCGTCGATGGTTTCGTAAATTTAGGGAAGGAGACAGAAGCTGCCAAGATCAGGCTAGGAGTGGACGGCCAACACACGTTGGAGAGGACGATATTGACCAAGCCATAAGGAACAGCCCGAACCCAACCATGCAAGAATTAGCAGAGACCTTCAACGTACACCGGACAACGGTCGAGAGACGGCTGGTTAAGTTGGCTTTTACAAGAAAGTTGGATCATTGGGTTCCACATAACCTGACAGCTAAGCAACGGGATGACCAAATCGCCACCTGTGTTTCCTTGCTTTCCCGGTACAAAAATGATCCATTCTTGACACGAATTGTGACAGGAGATGAGAAGTGGGTTATGTACTGTAACGTAAAGCGTCGTAGGACTGAGTGTGGCCCTACTGATCCGCCTGCATCGACTTCGAAAGCTGAACTTCATCCCAAGAAGGTGTTATTGAGTGTGTGGTGGGATGTGCAGGGAATAATTCACTGGGAGGTCCTGCCACTCAACCAAACCATCAATGCTGCCATCTACTGTCTACAGTTAGACAGGCTGCATTCAAATTTGGTAGCAAAGCGGCCAGGTCTCATCAATCGTTGTGGTGTTATCCTTCATCACGATAACGCCAGACCACATGCTGCTGTCATCACTCGCCAAAAGTTACTGGGCTTTGGTTGGGAGGTTTTACCCCACCCTCCCTATTCTCCTGACTTGGCACCAACTGACTATCACCTATTTCGTGCGTTGAACAATTCCTTCAGTCAGAAAATCTTTGATGATCTTGATGCTGTGAAAACTGCCATCCAAGACTTTTTT
>JAFIDM010009631.1:351915728-351955480 GCA_023159025.1 Thereuonema tuberculata
TCTTTGATGATCTTGATGCTGTGAAAACTGCCATCCAAGACTTTTTTGACTCGAAACCGCCGGAATTTTACCGCCATGGGCTACATCTCCTACCAGAAAGATGGCAAGAGGTCCTAGATAGCAATGGGGATTATGCACAATAATAGGTACCCCTTCCCTGTATATATAAGGGGGGGGGGGGGGGGGGGCCCCCCCCCCCCCCCCAATGAAGGTATGTCCTCTAACATTTTTTTTTGGTTGAACAGATAGGTTTCCATCGTTGTTTTTTTTTTTTTTTTGGTTGAACAGAAAGGTTTCTATGGGGTGTCTACTTAAAATTACTTAACTTAACCTTACATTAATCTTGGCGCCCCCCCTCGAAAATATATTCTATATACGCCACTGATAGGTACTGTTCATTTTGCGTTTATTTGCTCTTCTTTATGGGTAATAAAAACGGGTAGAACTTTTGCACTCACCCAATAATATCATTTAGCCTTTTATTTTTGAATATAAAAGTTTAAAATGTATTTGTGCAACTGTTAAACTACAACAGTATTAATAAAAATATTGATTAGCTACAGACAAATAAAAGACTTCAAATTTATAATAATAAAATATAATTCCGAAAAAAAAAATATTATTTGGATTTTTATTGTTTTGAATCAATTAGTGTTTACACCTAATTGTCATTATAAAGCAGGATCATATCGAAAAATAAATTATTTAATAAATTATTGCTGTGTTGAAAAGAAAAAAAATTTTTTTACAATAGATTGTTCATTTGTAGAATAAAAGCATATAATTTATTTGTTGATGATATTTATAAAGTCACTCTAATCTCCTCCTATTCCTTGGTTTAGATCCCATCTATTACTAGAAAAAATAAATGGGGATATAGGGCTTTAAATGGAGATCGATTGTAGCGCTCCAAGTGGCGTTTCGATGGAACTCAACTTATCAACAGGAAGTCAGTAGATGTTTCGTTTTTGGAACGGGTCGTTTTAGATAACTGATAACAGATCCAGTTATCTTGATCCATTCCTAGTTTACTGCCCTTTTCTTGAGAGGGAATGATTGAATGAAGCTACTAGGTGGCTGCAGCTATTTGTGGCGTAATTGCAGGACAGTTTATAACTTTACTTCCAGAAATGTTCGATGTAATCTAGTGTTGAATAACAGATATCTATCAATGGAGAGCCCAGCCTACGAAGTTCAGCATAATGAAGAACAACAAGAATTTACAATATCAATTAACAGTAGTGAGTTGTTATTTATCGAAAAGAACATTGTTAATTAACTACTGAAGTGATGTATTTATCGAATAGTATTAGGCTATGAAGCGTAATTATTTGACGTACATTTACATTCGAGATTCAATTAGACGATTCTCTTAGCATTTATTCTACGAGCACATGGAGAATATGTATTAAGGCAAATGAGAACGTTTAAATGTGATTTTTATAGGAGAGGAAAGAACTTGTTAATAAATTACGAATTATGAATGAATATTTATAAAATAAAGTTTTATAAAGATAACATTATTCGCATTAAAAGTTTGCATAAGAGTTTTGAATATTTTTTTTTTTTTTATTTTATCATTTATAAAGATATTTGTGAATTTTGATTTACGAGTATTAAGACAACAACAAAAACAGTACCATATCCTTTTATAAGCTGGGAAAGAAACTAGAAAAAAACATTCACATGTATAAATAAACAGTATATACCAGTTTTATGAGTTCACGTGTTATCTATATGCTTCAGCAATAGGCATTCTTTTTTTCGATCTATTAGCAAAGAAAGGTTTAGCTAGATTCTTATCACATATTTACTAAACGGTCAAGTGAACACAAGCCTATCTTCCTCACAGCAGTATCCTTTTTACCCTACACGTCTTTCTCACGAACACATTTGAAGTACATGTCATTCTCAAGTATTGTATCTCAACTGCACTGTTTGGCTATTTTTTTATTTTTGTGTATTAAATCTAAGTTTTACTCGTATAACTAAAAAAAACAAAAAAAATTCAGGGACAAGCCTGTTGTCGTATACAGAAGCACTTTTTCACAGTTTAGTATATACTTCCCTAAGGTGACAGTAATTTCTATTGCATTCATTGTCCTGGTCATCTTTTATATGTCTAAAGACAAACTGTTTCATTTTTAGGCTTCTGAAAGACTCCTTATATCCTCGGTTTGTCTGTCTGTGGACACATATCCCACAATGCTTCACAACATCTTCTGTTAGCTCAGTTGTAGGTGGCCTGTTAGCTCAGTTGGTTAGAGCGTCGTGCTAATAGCACGAAGGTTGTTGGTTCAATTCCCTCATCAACTTAAGTCTTTTTTTTTTATTTATGTTAGGAATTCAGTGTATTAACAAGGTTTGAGTTAAGAATGACGATTATTCCATATAAATAGGGGTGAGTAAGCTGGCAGGGGTTGCAAACAGACTCACGAAAGCATTTTCTAGACCACCCCGGCACAGTCTATTCTAAAGTAAACGTGACTCAGAAGCCGTTGCGAAGCACTGTGATTGGTTTACTAATCACTATTCCTACCTTGTTTGTAAACCATTCTGTCTAAAAACTCATCTGTTCTCCAGTTTGAAATACAGACATTTTGGTCTTTGTTCTTCATTAGGGTAGTGCAAACTGAATAATTTAAGCATTTTAGTGATAGAATAAGATAATTTGGAATCTATTGATATAAATGCTATAATTAATGAGTTTGCAGAAAATAAATATAGAAAAAAGTGTATTTAGTTCATTGATTTAGTCAAGATTATATCTAAATTACATTTTATTGCATACATATGTTTTATACTAAATTTTGTTTAAAAATTTAAAAAAACAATTTAATAAAGGATATGGAAAACAAAAGATTATAAATAAAATTTTCATAAGTACCAATCTGAGAAAAAAATAATAATAATACCAGTATTTTGATGTAAAAATAAAAATTTAGATTTTTTTTTTTAATTATAAAAAAGGGCACCTGATATTGGCCACATCACTTAAATGTATTAGGATGGCCCTGCTCAGAACAGAAAAGAGTAAAATATTCAGTAGTAAGATAAAATTCTTGTGAGTGCTTTTCACCAGCCACAAATAAATTTTTAAATGCACCAAAAACAATGAAAATTTATCATAGACTGAATCTTAAAAGATGACTGTAAATTTTGATTATTGATTAAAATACTGTACCGTATATCAGTAATTTTAAGTTATAGTTAGAAACTTAAAGTTATATATATATATTTTTTTTTTATGTAAAGATAAAGCAGTTTTGCAGTATTCGGAAGTCAATCCTGAGGTTCTAGAATATTTTCATACTGAAGTTCCAGATGAGTTTCGGGGAAAGGGTATTGGATCTTTACTTGCTGAGGTATGTTTTCATATTGATTTATGTCATAGAATACATTTTTAGCTTTGAAATTATATAAAGAAAAAAATACACAAATATTACTTAATTAACATTTTGAAGCAGCTTTATTATGCTGTGTTGTAACAAACTAAATGTCTGCAAACTAAAATAGCCTGGTTAAATTTCTTTTCTTTCCCAAAATTATTACAAAATTAACTTATCTGCCATCATAGGTGGGGATGGGGTTGACTTCCTCAAAACCAATATATGGACACCCCCTCCCTACTCTACTGATTAATATTAAACACATTAATGAAAGATCTAATTTTGACGTGTATCTTTGTACATTCTTTGATTCATTTATCCTATGTCAAATGCCTTACTTAGTAAATGATTATGACTGTGATATAGCTAAAATGATTGATTCATAAAGTTTTAATTGGCTTTTATCAATTTTATTAATAATCTTTTAATATTTCTAATTGTCCAAAATTGAAGGTATCAGATCAGATATTTCGTATTTCTGAAATATTGGTACTGAAGATTGGTACTGTTTGGCTATGGTTTATAAAAATATGAAATACATACTGTTACAACATAGTAGTGTGTGTTTACTATTTTTACGAAATAATGTACTTTTCAAATAAGTATTACACAGTTGTTTAAGTAAAGAATGTAGGTCCTATTAAAAGTATGAAAATGTGATGCAATAAAGAAATTCTCCTACTATACTTAATTTGTGTTTTCATGATATTCCTTAAAATAAAGTCTTAATATTTCTTACATCCCCAGAAAAGAAATCTCTTATCCTCAGTTATAAATTAGTAGTCTAAACCTGATAATATATTTTTAATACTTAAAATATTAAAAACTTTTATTCTCAACTGCAGAATAGTTAACCATTACTTTAAACAAATCAATGAAAAAGTCTTAATAGTTAAAAAGAAGAAAAATGAATGAAAGTAGAATAATGAGAAAAATATTTGTAATTTCTTGAAAAATATAATTTTCTTTTATTTATAGGTTCAGGCCCCCCTCCCCCCGGCCTTTTTTTTTTTTTTTTTTTTTTTGATGAATTGATTATTTAAAATTTACTTGTATCATTTTGAAAAGCTATTGAAATTTGACTAATTTTTTTTTTTATTTTTCTTTCCTGAATATCTTTTAGGCAGCCTTCAATTATGCTGTAACAGTTGACAAAAAATTAATAGTATCATGTTCTTTCCTTCAACACTATTTGAAGAAAAACCCAAAACCAGAATATGTGACAAGAGTTCTTGAAAATTTGTGATAGCATTACTAATGCATTAAAATTTGTGATAATATTAATAAAAAGATTTGGGGGTTTTGATATTAAATTTAATTAAAATGAAACTTTATAAATAACAAATTTCCTTAAACTGAATTGATATAATTTCTGATTAATAGTGAAATGTTATTTATGTAGACGAGAATATTTAGTAACATATGACATGAACCCTGTACCAACTTCGTTCTGGAATTTTCAAAAATTATTTTAATCATATGAAAATGTTGATTTGATCAATATAAAATAAAATAGCAGTTTGTTTTTTTATTTAGTTTCCAAAGGCAGTTGCTGCTGCATTCATTAATTAGATTTTCAACACCACATGCAATAGTCCACAATATAACTCAATGTAATGGTATTTTGATTTATAAAGTTAAATTATTTCAAATTAAAATTATAGTAATATGTGAACAAATGAAGGCACAAACGGTCCGCCCCAGTCTCTTCCCGATGACAACTCAGGGTGTGAACCCTGTCTTGTAATGTTGTGCCATCATTTGTTTATATATTTCGTTGAATCATCGGGCACGTTAAACTTCTTTTCATCATAAAAATTTTAGTACTTCAAAGTTTTCAGTAAGTCTGAGATTGCTACTTATGAAATTTGATGGTAGCCCAATAGCAAGACAAAAAATCATCACTTGGTATCTTCAAGTATTCATTCAAATTTTTCATCCAGGGATTTGGAATTTTTCCACAATTTGGTAATAGCTATTCCAAATATCTCATGAAAGTCCTAACAATTTTCTCTGAAAAACATTGTAATGATCCCGATCCATGAGTTGTATCTCAGTTGTTTTATAGAAATCCATACTTCTAAATAAAAAAACAAAAACAAAAAATTGTTGGAAGTATTTTTATGATTCGAGTTTGTTGAATATAGAGTAGAATAATTGAATTAAAAGCTTTTCCAGAGATAAAATATTCTTTATTTAGAAATTAAGTAATTACACACATTTAAAATTGCATATATTTGTTTCATGTAATGAAAATCAATTTATAATACTCCTGTTATCATTTATCAAAGCTGACCTTTAGATTATGTTTATTTACCTTTTAAGTTTTTCTTGCTTACAATTACTAGTTGTAGAAATTTCAGCAGGTCCTTTATACTTTCCAATTCCTTTAAAAACAATTGTATTATGATCAATTTTGAAGTTAGTGTTGTTTTGTACAATATTGATTATTGGATAAAAATAGACATTCTTCTTTCCTTTTGTATAATTTTTATGGCATTTCCTGTTTTTCTTTGCAATTTTTTGTTTGCAGTTTGGATGACATAGCCTCCAAATAGCTTTGTAATTGAAAGAACCTTCTAATCTAATAGCAATATACCCAGAGATTCTTAAATCTGCTGTCCAGTCAGATTCTTCCCAATTTTCAACTGTTTTAAAGACACAAGTAGCTTTTGAATTAGGGGACACTTCAATATCAAAATTTTTCTCAGCAAGAATAGTACTTGTATTGCTGTTTTCCTACAAAAAAGTTAAAAAATAAATAAATAAAAGAAGATACTATCTTTTATATGTTATTTAGTGTTAAACTTCAGCAGTTACTTTTAAATCTTTGAATTGAATAAATCAGAATTGATAGATGTGATTATTTTCTTATTTTTAAGTAACAATAACAATAAGTAATGCATATACACTGCCTACTCAATTGAAAGCGGAGACCTGTGGTATGGAACAGACGCTTTATTTATAGCGTGTCTAATAGCTCGTACTGCAGCCTTTAGCCCTAAGCAGAGCATCCACATGCCGTGATAGCATCCACTCCTCCTTCAAAGCCTGCACAAGTTTAATGCATGTCCGAATCCGGCACTCCAATTCATCCCACAGATATTCAGTAGGGTTGAGGTCCACTCTGGGCGGGCCACTGAAGTTCCTGAAGATTAGTCTTCGGAAACCAGGCGCTGACAACACAGGCCTTATGGCACGGCGCATTGTCGTGCTGGAACACAAATGGCCCTTCATCGAACTGCGACCACAATGTAGGAAGCATGGAATTGTCTAGAATGTCCAGATACTGTGTGGATGCTATTTTCCCCTTGATCACAACCAACGAGCCATGTCCAAACCAGGAGAAACACGATCACACCATCACTACCAAACAAAACTGTTGGGATGACACTCGGGTAGCAGCCGCTCCCCTGGCCAACGCCACACCCAGGTGCGCCCATCCGATTGGTAGAGTGGGAAGCATGATTCATCGCTCCACATAATGCTCCAGCGGTCCATCGATCAAGACCGTCGCTCTTTACACCTGGTCACACAATGCTGAGTGTTTACAGGGATGATGTTAGGCTTGTGGGTGTACCCTAAGGCTTGGAGTACCCGACGAATTGTCATGGTACTGATAGTTAAATTCCCGTTGCCGGCTGGAAGTCCTGCCGCCGTTGTTCCACCCGAACAGCCCTGTTCTGCCGTACCAACCGCTTCAGGGCCCTCCGGTCTCTTTATCAGTCAGCATGCGGGCTCGGCCACCTCCATGATGTCGTGTTTCCACTCCTTCACGTTTCCACTTCGTGATAATAGACCCACGGTCAACTTTGGCAGGTTCAGTGTCACTCCTATGGCTCGCAAACTCTGGCCACTAATGTGGCAGCCTAAGTCTACTCCACATTGAAAATTGCTCAACTACTTTGATGGTGGCATTTTACCTCAGCACATGGTTAGAAACCAAATAACCCCACCTACATATGATCGTGTTGTTTTATAATGAATATATTCAAATTATTGCCTGAATTCGCATGGATTGTTCCACTACAGCAGTTGTCCACTTTCAATTGAGCAGTCAGTGTATATGTAGAATTGTGCTTGATTGGAGACAGTTTTTGAAAGCTTTAGGGCTTCCTTTTCCTTTCAAGAGTTTATCCTTATTAAATTATATCATCATTAAAATTGATCAGTTTTTAAGGAATGATATAGCTTTAGTCATTACCTTAGTAAGTTGTCTTGTTTTCTTGATACTTGGACTAATTTTCAAAGCAAAATTTAATATAGGATAGCCAGCCTTTGCTTCTCCCTTAAATCCATATTCAGAGCCTTTCTTAAAGCCAACTGATTCTGTACTTTGAACTGTGTTTTTGTAGTGAAGTTTTGTTTTCAAAGGTGTTGGCATGCTGTTTTCCACATATTCTGTCTTTGTGCCCAGTAGTGTTTGGAAAGTTTTCTTATTGGTGTATTTATAATTTTCATATGTGATATTAGTTTTAAACCTAAAAAAATGATTGGAAGATTAATCACAATTGAAACATGAAAATCTTTATATGAATTATGTAAACTTTAATGTTATTTATTTATTTATTTTTGTTGTTATGATAACTTTAAATTTTCAGACATTTTAGTTTAAACACATACAAATTTAAGACTGAAATTTGGATGTGGCTCAAATTTTATTGAACTTTAAAAAATTTGTAGACGATGATCCATTGAACATATATGACACTGGTGGGCCAAACTGCTGCTGGCGAGCTAACATGCGGCTTCGCAGAAATATATTGACTGGGCTACTTTTTATTCAAAATTAATATAAAAGGTAAAAAAAAAAAATTTCAAGCTTTATAATTATTTACCGGTATAAATTTAGAACCCACTGGATAAAAACTTAAGTTTAATGTTCATGCAGTCTCATTCATTGTTAATGAAATACAAATTTGCATATTTTTCTCAGTTGTTTCCTTAGTTCATTACCATGTTACATATGCTGAGTATAGTTAAAACAATAATGAGTCATGATTTTGAAAACATCTAGTATATAAGTGTACGTTGGGATTTTTAAAATAAAACAAATTAATACAGTATATATTTATTATGTATTCTTCTGTTTTGACATATATTTCTTAAAATTTATATAAAATTTTTGTAATAAAATTAAAATGTGTGTAATATTCGTTCATGTCTTGTAGCTCTCAAACATCTAAAGTTTGTCGTATGTGGCTCTTACATTAAGCAGGCTTGGCCAGCCCTGATACTTGAAATGCACACAATGTTGAAGCAGCTCTTTGTAACTTCATTCTGTAGTACATGCATATATGAGTAGCATTGTTCACATGAGTAGCATTGTTGAACATACATGGCTGAGAATATCAATTAAGTTCTTGGATGTTATCTTGAGTAACAATGCTCCATGCCTGTCACAACAGGAGGATCATGTCTATAGTTGCAGTATTCAACGATTGCTAGGTAGTTCCCATGCTAGCTTAGGGAAGAACTGACTTTGCCAATCAATGTTTTCAGTATTATGAGAACTTCCAGTGTTATACAACCTGTTTAGTTTGGGCTTTGTATTATAAAACTCATCTTTGACAGAATCATGAATAGGATAATTACAGAAATGTTTATATGATCATTGTATTGGCAAACAATTACTATGTCCTCAGCATTTATGAGTTCTGTCAGGTTAATATTGTTGGGGTCCATTCCATTGAATAGGTATTGCAAATTGTTGCCTGTCAGGCACGTAACTGGGGGAGGGGGTCCAGACCGCTTTCCCCTTCAGGGAAGGAAGTAGAAGGTATTAAGATTATTTTACTTTTAAAGTTTCATTTAAAGAAAGCAAGGTCATTTACAAAAATTTAATGTAATGGACCCCCCCCCCCTCCCTTAACAAAATCTTGGCTGTGAGCCTGAGCCTCTCAACATTTGCCTCCAGTAGAGTTAGTTCTGCAAGTTTTCTATTAACTTCTGTATATCCATTACTACAGCCAAAATAGAAATGAGATTTATTATTGAAATTGTAGTGCAGCAAGTTGCATGAGCTGTATTCATTCTCTCCACAGTATGAGTTGTTGCTTTTGGGAGGTTAGACAAGAGTCAGATAAGTATTTTGAATCCAAGTCCTCTCATTAATAAGATTGTGATTAAAAATAATAAAATTAGTCAGTATAATTGCTGAATTAGTCAATTTAAAAATTTTTATTATTCCAAATTTTAATGAGTTTATTTTTAGCAAAATATAGAAAGATATGATATTAAATATCTGTTCCTACCTTTTGTGAGCAGGATTCTCATCAAAGTAAATGTTACTTGCATCAAAATCCCACCATTTCACATCAATGTTCTTTTCAATTGCAATGCAATCAACAAAATCAAGAACTAATTTATTGAAATTTTCAATTCCTTGTGAGGTGATTGGATGTGTAGATCTTACTGTTACATCTATTTTGTTGCAATAAAATAAATAAAAATTAGTCAGTTCCTATGGATGAGGGAAAAAATATTTGAAGGCTTACATAATTCAGTATAACCTAACACATGACTTAGAAGGAAGAATCTCCTCTGCTAAGAGAATTTAGACAGATTGTAAACAATTTGTATGGGGGGGGGGGTCATAGAACAGTTCCAAAGCTTTTTTATTTGTAGCCCACTAGCAATTTTTTATGGTGTCTGTAAACCAAAAAAAAATATTTAACAGTTCTGTTTATTAAGCAGTTAGGTCCAAAGAACAGCAAATATTTATGCTGCAATAATTAGGAAGTTGTTTTAAAGAATAATACACAGAAATTGAAAAGAAAACCAATATTTATTATATCATTCTCAAAAATCTTAAATATCCCATGCACTCCTGTGAAGTTACTATAACACAGAATGAGAAACTGTCGTAGAACACATGAACAGCTGTCGTGCGTATCCAGAAATTCTCATCATTTGAAAAGCATTAATAAATAACAGTTTCAAAAAATAAGAAAAATTTGAATTGGGTATGGTATTATCGAAATAGCATTAATTTTATCAATAGATCTCAATTGGGTTTGTAAAGATTCCATTATTTTTTTCTAAAATAACCATTACAATATTTTAATTTCTAAAATTTATGAAAAAGAAACAATCATTCCACACAAATTAACAATAGCTCACATGGCAATTGAGGGGCTCAGTGGAAAAGAGGCACATGCCACCAAATGAAAATTTTGCAGGAAAGCAAGTTTTAGAAAAAGTAATTGCCTGTGGAGAGTTGGTATCTACTTGTAAATATTTAAACTTATAGTGAAAGTAGATGGCGATTGAAGACGATGGTTAATAGAATAGATACTAGACGACAGGATCTACTCAACAATAGCAAAAAATCAAAATCCCTATAGAGGTGGCATGTACCCCTTTTCCACTGGGACCCTCAATTAAGAGCTGAAGTAAAAAAAAAAAAAGATTTTTTTTTGGGGGGCTTATATGCATTGTGATAATCGCATTTTAACACCTTGGTTCTACCGAAATTAGTTTAGACAGGCTATGAAGAATGTTGTTTTACTTGAGGATAAAATAAAAGAGCGAATGTAAAACATTTTCAGTTTTACATATATAACATATTAGCCGGGTACAGTAGCTTCGCTCTGGAACCCTTGCATACATGACATAAAAAAAATAAACTTTATTTATTTAGCAAATTGTGGCCTTCTCTGGATAACTCAGATGTATTGCAGGTTGGCGCCACACACCTATATTCGATAAGGCAACTTTAAAGCGAACATATAAATCCTCTTTATTCCCTATCCCGTGGGAATTTCGAAACATCCAGCTTTATTCCTTGTCTACATCATAAAGGAAACCTTTCATTTCAGCTTTCTAGGTCCAATGGTTTGGGCTGGGCATTGATGAGTCAGGACTTTTCTTTTTATATATGTAGATTTTTGCACACCATTATAACATATACTACTTGGGATATCAAGATCTTGTTAGAAGAGTCTGTCACAAATTCTACGTGTTGCAGTAACAATGCTAGTTAGATAAAAACATGTTGGTTCCTATGCTTTCAAGATTGAGCTTTATATGATAAGCTTACATAAAAGGTTAATAACAAAGGGTGAGACCAAGTTGTATACAAAATGACATCCTGGTACAGCTGTTTCATGCTAATATGGCGATCATCAGCCAGGAGCAGTCATCAGTACACAACCTGGTCTCTACACGGGCCTATAAGAGAAAACGTCAGAACCAATGTGGTGCCCGCAACAGTTAAAACAAACAATAAAAACTCGCCGAAAGAACAAATTGCGAGAAAATTCATGTGCACGCTACACGCGGCCTCTATGAATTTTTTTTAACAGCTGTACCAGGATGTCATTTTGTATACAACTTGGTCTCATCCTTTGTTGTTATTATTATTAATATTTACCTGTGCTTTTTTATTTTTATGCGCTAAAAAAATTCATAGAGGCTGCGTGTAGCGTGAACATGAATTTTCTCGTCATTTGTTCTTTCGGTGAGTTTTTATTGTTTGTTTTAACTTCTGCGGGCACCACATTGGTTCCGACTTTTTCTCATATAAGCCCTTGTACAGAGACCAGGTTGTGTACTGATGACTGCTCCTGCCTGATGATCGCCATATTTGTCGTCATCAAGAGATGGGCAGGAGTACATTAATTTCAAGTGGTTATCAGATGGGCGAATATTAAACCATAACTAATAAATTATGTTAAATTAATGAAAATAATTAACAGTTATTAATTTCATAAACAAAAATATTGTACACTTATCATTTTCTTTTATAGCAGTGAGACTTGGATAATTAACAAAAATGAAGATTGAAAGATCCACAATGGGAGATGTTTGTAATTTTAAAGAGTAAGTGGATTATAAAAGCATTAAAAAATGTTTTGAAGTATTATAATATCTTATGATAGTAGTAACCAGCAAGAAAGTCAGGGATTTCTAAATCAGTAGTGGAAAACTTAAAGGAAATGGAGGAGAAATGGTGAGATTATCAATTTAGAGATAAAGTAGTTGAATTAGTACAGGTTTGGTATAAGGAGTGTTGGAAGATAAATTGTTTAAAAAAAATTGAATGTAGAATGGCAAATATTAATAAAATAAACAAAAACTAATTAAATAACCATAAAAACTTTCAAATTACTGCTTAAGTTATGGACCTGTTGGATGTACGTTGAAATAATTGGCGGGAAAAAAATATACTTGGGTGGAAACCTGATGACAAAAGCAAAAAAAAAAAAAGAGTAAAATGATCACGTACCGTAAACCGGGGTGACTTTGTGACAGAATTTGAGGTTTCCAAGATGTAACATTAAAATTTTTCGTTACCCCCACTTTATAGCCGGTGATTGGGTTACCCCATCCTTCCTCTACATAACTGTATATATATAAATCTCGTTGCCTCAATCGTTTTTTAATAATTAATGTAAAAAGTTGTCACAAACTCACCCCCCAGCTGGGGGTGACTTTGTGACAAGCTCTTTTTGAGTTAGAAATGCATGGGAGAAAAAAATATCACAAACTCAAACCACATACTTTGTATTTAAAACCATTTTTACTGTTTTCAATGAAAGGGTTAAAAGATTTAAACAGAGTAAATTATACATTTAGGTTGGGAAAAGGAAACTGGATGTAACATGAAACATGAACACTTTTTCCTACTTCTTAAGCAAATCAGTCTTAATTTTTACATCTTAAATTAGTGTAATTGAACAACTTTAAAAGGTCCTCTATTATTAATTTTTTTGGGAGGATCAATACGAAACAAAACTTCTTTTTGATACAAAATTGAGCCGGGTTTCAGTTCTTTGTATTTTCACACTGAATTTCGTTCTTGAGAAGAACTAACTTATGTAGCTATTCTGTAGATTCCTTTCAATTGTTTCCACTCTTTTCCATTGCGCTGACAATTACACCGTCCAGTCTATCTTTTCTATATCACCTTTCCTCAGAAAAGCTCTCCTTCAAAGTTGGCAACTATGTGATCTCCTTGATCATATTCTGTTTCCGTGGGCGGAATGGGTGAAGCTCGGATAGGAATCTCATCATCTGAAAACTCTTCGTACAAGTCTAAACTTGAGTCCTCGGCATTTTAAAATATCGTTATGTACACTTCAAGACAAAATATCTAGGTTAAAACACAGTAAAACAATCGCGGGGTGAATGTGACGCTGTCACAAAGTCACCCCTTCAATCTTTGATTTTTTACATAATGGTTAATAACTCATACAAAACTCGTCCAATTAACATCATTTTACAATATATTGTACATAATATATTAATGTTCAATAATAAATAGCTATTAAACGATATCCTCATCTGTATTTCGCTGTGCAAATCAAAGTTGACGGTAAACACAACAATGCTTCAAAAGTGGTCCTTTGCAACAATGCTTCTGGCTCACCGGATCAAGGCGCAAAGAGTTTGACAGTCGACTATTAGGCGCCAGCACACATGACACCAACTCATGGCAGTGTCCATTGCCTGCTTCTCCCTAGGTTCCGGGCGCGAGATTATAAATAGGAAAAATTGACCACGCGTCACAAAGTCACCCCACTAGTTACAAAGTCACCCCGGTTTACGGTACTTGAGATAATGATATTTGCATTGTCGATTGAAATAGCAAGTGCTACAAGACGATTTCAACAAAAAACCGACACAAATAACAATTATCCAATTGATGATGAATAAAAAGAGCTGACAGCCCTTTTAATACAAAATTTATATATTCAGTTATCTCCAATGTTAGAATTGTGAATATCCTACTGTAATGACATCTATCAAAAAAAATTATCCAAGCTGATAATCTGCAACAAGCATGAAAAAGTTGTACTACAAGTTAACAGTGGGTCTCATTTATTGACATTACATTACTAAATAATCTGAAAATGTTATACTGTAAAGGACCAGGATGTCACTTGTGAATAACTTGGTCTCATCCATTGATGGACATTTCCTTCGCAAGAATTTTCGATATATTTTCTACTGTCATTTATTGGTTAGCCTTAAGTGAGGTTCCTCAAAAAAGTGAGTCCGTATATATACGTGAGCCGTTATGGAAGTCAAGGCAACTATTTTTTGTATCTGCCAAACTTGTGGCACCACTGCAGTTCCAAAAACAAGTTTGAAAGCTTGTTGAATGTGCGTCTGATTGGCACCACTAACATGGTCTGGGTCAGTGAAGGAATGTCATGGGAGCAAGTGGAAAATACGTATTTGAAAATCATCGTTTAATAAAGCAATGCAGTGTTGCCAAGGAAGAAAATGGAACACATACACATTGCTAACACCCCTGAAAGGAATCTCCATTGTTGTCCACCGTACGTTGCCAGCGTTTGGGAACTGCTGTCCAACGCCATCATACTTCACGATAATGTCACATAGCAGCTCCTTCATAGGCTTTGTTACGATGATTGGGATGGAAAGTCTTGGAACACTTCCTATTTGCCAGATCGGACTCCATGCGACTTTAATTTGATTCCAAAACTCAAGCTACAGTTGCATGGGAAACGCTTGCAAGCAAAGATGAAATTTTGGCGGCGTTTTGGTGAGAGGTCACATTCAGCTAATGGTATTCTCCGCCTTCCCAAACGTACGGGACAATCTTAGAGATTACTTTGAGGGGTGATAGCAATGTATATTGAACATTCCTGCATTTCTTTTTATTCCTTGGCTACACTGCATTGCTTTATTAAATGATGATTTCCAAATACGTATTTTCCACTTGCCCCCATGACGTTCCTTCACTGACCCAGACCACGTTAGTGGTGCCAATCAGAAGCACATCCAATAAGCTTTCAAACGTGTATTCTGGAATTGCAATGGTGCCGCATGTTTGGCAGGTAAAAAATAGTTGCCTTGACTTCCATAACGGCCCACGTATATCTTCCATCTCTTGATATACTTTTGAATCCATTGGATGGATCTTCTTGAAGCTGTAAGGACTAGAGACGTTCTAACTTTATTTGAAATTTAAATCTCTTCCAAGTGGGTCTTTGTCGAGAAATGAGAGCAAGAAGATGACAAAATTCTCATAGAAAAGCTTTAAAAACCTAAGAGGGAGTGTTAATCCTAATATTTCGTAATCGAATTCGCGTCTGGTTTGATATGATTACATTTAATCGGCTTTAAGCAATTTAAGTGAGTAGCGTGGATTTAATTAATTTTTCAGAACGTAAATTTTTTGCCTTTGTATTCAAGACTTAATTTAACTATAAACACACAACATTTTGGTTTGTATCATTTTTCATGACTTCAAAAAAGAATATAAAGAAATTTTAACTCTAAGGCTTTAAGTTCTGTCAGGAACTTACTGCATATTCTGCTGTTAGCACATGAATAATAGCATTTGCAAAACCCTGAAGTTATTGATGGAATTTGTTGAAGAGTTTTTTTTTTTATGTTACATAAATACAGTTTATATTTATAGCAAGTGATAAAAAGTAAAATATTGTAATTTATTATTTGTAGGAGATAAGTAAATAAGTAAATTTTGTGTTAATAGTTCTGTAGCCCATTAATTTATAATCAATTGGATAATTGTAAGTTGTATCGATTTTTTTTTATTATAACTGTCTTTTAGCACCTATTGCTACTGCAGTAATTGTCAAACTACAAAAACAAAATAATTGAAAATTTAATATTAACTATGTTAACGACAACAGGAATAGAACTAGGCTAGCGAGCGTCCCTTAATAATTTATTGCCCTAATATCTCTACGATGTTCAAATTCATCACTTTTTACTTTTGTTTTTATTTTAATTTTAAATCCTTGTTTTGTTTTCTTTGAATTTTTCTTGATAGTTTTCTATTTTATCCCTTTTTTTTTTCATTATGGTAATGTAAACTGTTGTGTATAAATAATATTTTGAATATTCTAAGTTATATATGTTATTGCAAAAAGCAAAAGGTTTTTGTACACTAAAACTTTTTTCCCGGAGATTTTTATCTTTCCCTTGCAAAGGCAATATCACGTCCCGAGGCGATAATGAGACTGTTACAATGCATCTTCCCGGCCCTTCAAACGAAATCACCCTAGCGATCACGTGATCCTGTTCTCGCGTCGTGGCTTTTTATTCTCGAAAATTTGGTTAGAATTGTCACTTGAAAACGAAACGCAGGTCGTTTGGAATACGTTTGTGATTTGTAATAATATAAACTTGTTATAAATGTAGTTGTTTAGAGGCCTTGATTTTTTGCTATGAACATTTTACGCACGTTCAGCTATTTAATATAAAGCAAATATTTTTATATTTTCATTTCTTTTTTTATAAGTATTATATTGAGAGGACGAAAAATCTGAAAAATAACGTGTAGAATAAAAGTATATAGCATATTTAAAAAGAAATTAGAAATATCCCATAAGATTATAAAAAAAGACTTAATATCATAAGACCCTGATTTTGTAACATGCAGTTCTCAATCATGAAACTCAAATTCGTCAATTTTTCAATCATAACTCCAAATTATAATTTTGTGCTTGTAGTCGTGAAATGAAACTTAATCTACCACGTAATTAATGAAAAACTTACTAACTCTATCAATTGCCAAGGAAATGCTTAAATTTGCAATAGGATTCGAATTTACTTTTTAAAAAGATCAAGAAGAATAATTGCTTTTTATTTCTTACCAATAGAAAAGACAAAGAGGAGAACTAAAATCTTGACCATCATTCTTCAAATAGCCAGGGAACTGACGAGCGGAAATTGTCTCATCTATGTTTATGAACCCATAGGATAATTAGATTCAGGTGCAAATGATTATAGATCACATACCAAAGGTATGGTACAATAATCAAGGTCGATTTTTTTTACAGCTTTTAATGATATACAAGGTGATTCAAATTAAATATCCCTATGCAGAGCACTCTGGAGAGAGAACCACTTGGCGAAACAACGTCAGACTTGGAATGTATATATGCGAGATCATGGGGAAAAGATTTCTGCAATAAAAAAAAATAGAAAAAAAAGGGACCGACAGGGGAAGTATGGAAAAAAAAATAGTCCTTCAGATATAACAATATATGACACAAACAAAGATATGATGTAAATATAAATAAAGATGTGATATCACAATTTTTTTCAATGAAAATTTCAGGAGCTAAAGAAAAAAAAAATAAGGAGTGAAAGAAGTTATTTATTTTCCAGAAAACAAATTAATCACGCGCTTGTTTTTCTGTGTCACATAGAATTTGATTAAGTAAGAATATTATTGTATTTCGGCAACGTTTCGGCAGTTATAGTTCTAATTGAATGGGTGAGTTGAAAAAGGTACATTTTCCACAAATGTAAACTTTTGGAAAACTAAAAAAAAAATGTTTTTTAAGAAAACTAATTTTTTTACAAAAAATGTTTCTATTATCGATTTATACCTTTAAGTGAAACGAACTCATTGTGCTTTGTAAGTATATAGATATATAACTTTTTATAGCATAAAACTATGTAAATATGTTGAGGAATATGTTCCTTTTTCAACTCAATGTTTTAAAAAAAAACCTCATAAAATTTTATTTTTGTGTATTTTATGTTACGTAATGTAATATTACATCACGCCATGTATTGTGCTTTGTAAATATTTAGATATATAAATTTTTATAGCATACAACAATGTAAATGCGTTGAGGAATATGTTCCTTTTTCAGCTCAATGCTAGTGCGGCTTTGAGTTGACAAAAGAACATATTCCCTTCTTATCATTTTTACATGGCTCTGGAAAGCAGACTTAAAATTGAGAAATATGTTTCTTTTTCTGTTTAATGGATGTATATACGTGCAAAGAAGAAAATGGCTATCTCAGTTTAGTTTGTCAAATTTATGGAATATGAACCTTTTTCAACTCACCCATTCAATTGTCAGTTTCGAATTACAAATAAATAGATGGATCGGAAATAAATAAACAATCTTGATTTTCAAAAAAAAATAAAAGGTTGAATACATTCATTATTGATGGTGGAAGGGAAAGGAGATATAAGTCAAAAAACAATATAAATTGAGATGTAGTCCCCGTTGCCTAATGGATAAGATGTCTGACTTTGGATCAGAAGGTTGCAGGTTCGATTCCAGTCGCGGAAGTTTCATTATAAAAATTATTTCTATTTTCCATTCTCAAAGGAAATTGCGCCAGACAGACAGAGAAATAAAAGATTTTAGTAATATAGATTATGAGAGAACTCTAATCAGAAATTATAGCATTTTTCAATACATTATTCTGATTTTCATTTTATTTATTTGTTTTCAATTTTCAAGTGTCTTCATTGTTTGTAATCAATTATTGTTTATATCTAATTGGTATTTTAAAGCAAGATAATTTCTAAAAAAAAAATAAAAAAATAAAATACTGATTTTAATAAACTATCCTTATATATTATTTCTCAAAGGTGTTTTGTTGTCGGTACGGCATATTTCCCTTAATACTTCATCAAAATCAATGATTGAGACATCATTTTGAAGATTACGTTCCCTGCTAATGACGAAAAATAAATAAATTGTTTAAAATTAATGTTTTCGTTAAAAAACTTTATTTTTAAAATCTTTTTATAAAATGTAGACACGCTTTAACAGAAGCGACTTATCTTTCGAAAGCGAAACAACGTTTCAAATAATTCGATAGCGTCGTAAACTTCAAATATATCCTTTTTTGAATAAAAATGCACTTTAAAAAGATATTTCATCGTTTATTTAATAAGAACAGATAAAAAAACAAAACAAAAAAAACCAAAGATTTATATTTTAATAAAAATAAACAATTTATTACAATAAAAAACATAAAAACTTCTCTTATATTATTTCTCAAAGGTGTTTTTTTTATCTCCCTTTTTTTATCTTCATCAAAATCAATGATTGACATATCATTGTGAAGATTCTGTTCATCGCTAATGATGAAAAATAAAAAAAGGGTTTAAAATTAATGTTTTCGTTAAAAAAACTTTATTTTTAAAACCTTTTTATAAAAATGTAGAAGGCGCCATCTATTGTTTATTTATTTATTTCCACATTACCATTCGGTGACTGATCAAGATACCATACGAATTATTCGCACGCGTCAACCTTTTTATAAAAATGGAGAAGGCGCCATCTATTGAAAATGTGTTTAACTAATATGCACGCACAGCTGTTGGATTTGTTTATTATTTCACAAAAGTGGCTTTTTGTTGCGAATTAATCGCACGGGTCAACTAGTTGCTTATTATTAGCAATCGAAAAGAAAAAAAAATCGTTAAAATAGGTAGCATGTTAATAGAATAAAAGCATATAATTTATATATTGATGATATTGAGAGATAAAGGTAAAGTTGGACTGAGAATTTGTTGTTTTTAACATAGATTTCTATGGACTGAAATTACAATCGACTCCGGAAACGGGAGGCTCCTTCAGTAAACATTCAGAATTTTTGTTTGATCAAAAGCAAAAATTGTTTTAATTAGGATAAGTTACCTTAAAATGAGTAGTGCATCATTTGGATATATTAAAGAATTTACGAAAAAATAAGCTTTTTTGGATATTAATGATAAAAATAATGCAAATGATGTTAGTATTGTTATTATTATTATTATTATTATTATTATTGAAGCATCATTATTGTTAATGTGTTAATTATTATCAATATTAATGTACGAAGGGTTATCGTTATTGATGTTACTAGTAAATACGATAAATATTTACTAGTAAATACGATAGTTTTCAATTGTTAACTTGTATACGAAAATGTTTTATTTTTAGTTCTTATTTGTAATCCTAATGAAATGTAGAGGAAGAAGAATAGTTTCTTGTCCTCTGTTTCCACCTGATGAAGTCCTTCGCTAAGGAAGACGAAATATTGTGGAATTAAAGGAGTTTAAGATTCCATAAGAAGTTTAGATTCCATTCATTTTTAGTATCATGTTCTTTCCTTCAACATTATTTGAAGAAAACTTGAAGAAAAGTATGTGACAAGAGTAATTGAAAATTTGTGAATATAAAATATAATTCATTTCCTTTAATCTTATCGTTGTACTATATTTGAATAGTAATATTGTTGTTAACTTGATACTATTTATTTGTTAACTCACTGCTGTGATTCCATGTATTTGTTGCGATCATGTATTTCTTCGACTTTCTTGCTATATACTTTTTATCAATATTCTGATAATTCTTCTAATCGAAGTGAAACATATTAATGCTACTTAAATTTTATCATTAAATTTTATTCTTTATTCTCCCATGAGATGTATCTCCTTTATAATATTAATAATGCATTAATAAAAAGCTTGTTTGATTATTGAATGTAAATTTAATAGGAAATAAAACTTTATAAATAGCAAATTTCCTTAAGCTAAGGTGATAATAATTTCAGATAAACAGTGAGCATTGTTGCTTGTTAAGTCATTTCAAATAAAGATTGGAACAAAATAAAAGTGACATAGAACATGAACCTTGTAGAAACTTTGTTCAGGAATTTGGCAAAAAAAATCATTTTAATCCTAAAAAAATACTTTGTTTTTGACAATATAAAGTAACTAGCTGTTTTTTTATTTAGTTTCCAAAGTCAGTTGCTATTACATTCATTCTTTAGATTTTCAACACATATTGTCGTTAATATAACTCAAATAATTGTATTCTGACTTAATTATTTTAAATTAAAAATGATCAATTTTATTACTATTAGCATATTTTGTAGTTTGAAGGAAGTCTGAGATTGTTACCTCTGAAATGTGTTAGTAGCCTCAGAGCAGGACAAAATCAACGCTTATCTTAAAGAATTTATTCAAATTCTTCATCCAGGGATTCTGGAAAATTTTCACACTGAATTTTGCGAATTTCTTATTTCTAATATCTCCTAAAAAAAAAAAAAAAAACCTAACAATTTCTATGAAAAACATTGTAACGAACCTGATCCATGAGTTCCATCTCTTGTCAGCTGTTTTGTAGAAATCCATATTTCTAAAAATATACCGATTCAAAATAAGGAAAGCAAAACAAAGTTGTTGGTTTTTTTTCTTGATTGCAGTTTTTTTAATAGAATGTAGAATAACTAAATTAAAAGAATTTTTAGAGACAAAAATATTCTTTATTTAGAAATTAAATAATTATACACATTCAAAATTGCCATATATTTGTTTCGTGTAATAAAACTTAATTTGTAATATTTATAGGGATTACATTATCATTTTTCAAAGCTGACCTTTACATTACGTTTATTTACCTTTTAAGTTTTTCTTGCTCACAATTACTACTTGTAGAAATTTCAGCAGGTCCTTTATACTTTCCAATTCCTTTAAAAACAATTGTATTATGGTCAATTTTGAAATTAGTATTGTTTTGTACAATATTCGTTATTGGATAAAAATAGACATTCTTCTTCCCTTTCGTATAATTTGTATGGCATTTCCTATTTTTCTTTGCAATTTTTTGTCTGCAGTTTGGATGACATGACCTCCAAACGGCATTAAACTTGAAAGATCCATCTAATTTAATGGCAATATATCCTGAGATTCTTAAATCTGCTGTCCAGTCAGATTCTTCCCATTTTTCTACTGTTTTAAAGACACAAGTAGCTTTTGAATTAGGGAGTACTTTAATATCCAAATCGTCCTCGGCCACGAAAGCAGTTTTATTACTGGTTTCCTATAAAAAAAAATGTTAAAAAGTAAATAAATAAAACAGGATACTATCTTTAACATATCTGTTTAGCGTTAAACTGCAGCACTCATTTAAAATTTTTATTAATTTAAAAAGAACAAAACAAAATTGTATACTTGGAAATCACCTTTGAAAGAATAAAAAAAAAAGAGAATTATGCTTCGTTAGAGACCGTTTCAACTGGTTCGTTTTTATTTCAAGGGTTTATTCTTATTAAAACAGATGTTTTAAAATATGCCAGATGTTAAAATTGATCAGTTTTTAAGGAATTATATAGCTTTAGTCATTACCTTAGTAAGTTGTCTTGTTTTCTTGATACTTGGACTAATTTTCAAAAAGAAATTTAATATAGGATAGCCAGCCTTTGCTTCTCCCTTAATTCCATATTCAGAACCTTTCTTTAAACTAACTGATTCTGTAGTTTGAACTGTGTTTTTATAGTGAAGTTTTTTTTTCAAAGGCGTTGGCATTCTGTTTTCCACATATTGTGTCTTTGTGTCCAGTAGTATTTGGAAAGGTTTCTTATTGCTGTATTTATCATTTTCACGTTGGATGTTTGTTTTATACCTAAAAAGTTAATTGGGAAATTAGTCACAAGTTAGACATTGAAATCATTATGTGAATTATGTAAATTTTATTTTTTTAAATTTTTTTTTTATAATTTGTAATTTTCAGAAATTTTAATTTAACCACATTCAAAATTTAGACTGAAACGTTATAATGTACAGTACTACTATAATTTGTACATGCCTTAAAATTTATTGAACTTATAAAAAAATTCGTGTTAACTTTTATGAAATGCACACAATTTAGAAACAGCTTCTTGAAACTTTATTCTACATTATTTAGTACATGTACCCAGACATGCAAGAATTAAAAAGACACCTGTTAATTCAAGAAGAGGTAGTTATTTCCCTCTGGAATGGCAGTAGCTGTGTACTAATGCTGGAGCTAATATCCGGTAGCCCTTTTCTTTGCATCACGAAGTGCCTTCACCTGTCGGGTATTGTGGTCATGAGTTCTCCACCTTTGGCCTGTGGATATTCAGCCCATGCCTCACATAACAAGCCCAGTAGGTATGCCTTGTTTTTAGGATTCTGTGGCATCTGTGATACTTTCCTATCTAATATGACCCACAGGTGTTCGATGAGGTTCATATCGAGCTCTGGGTAGGCCACGGCAGTTTCTGGATTCTGTTTTGTTCATGCAGGTTTGGGTCCGTTGTGCACTGTGGCATGGAGTCCCATCCTCCATGAACAGGGAGGTAGCTTTGGACATTTGGCTACTGCGAAATACTGGTAGAAGGCCCCTTTCAAGGTTAGAAATATACTTTCGGGCATTGATGTTGCCATCACATTTAATGAGCGATCAGAGACAGGTGTCTATTTAATCCTTGCATGTCTGTGTATGTCCACATAAGATGAGTAACATTGCTGATTATATGTGACTGAGTATATGAATGAAGTTCTTTGATATTATCTTGAGGAATAATGTTCCAGGTCTATTACAACAGTGTGTAGTTGTCATGTTCGAGAATTGCTGGTTAGCTCGCATACTTGCTTAGTGAAGAGTTGACTTGCCAACTCAGTGTTTTCAGCATTTACGTAAACTTCCTATCTGATTCAACCTACTTGGGTACCATCTGTGTGGGTTAGACTTGTACTATAAAACTCCCTCAATACTTACCACCACACCCCAGAATTAAATAGGATCTTTCTAAATTGCTGACCCTATATCATAGGATTCTGCAACTCACATGGGCTCGTGAACACCGCGAGTGGACGCAAGATGACTGGAAATATGTAGTCTGGTCCAACGATCTGTAGTTCCAACTGTTTCCTGCAGATGGCGATTATGGTATTGGAAAAACCCCATGAAGTAGTGAATCCTGCATGGGACAGTCAAGGGTGGTTGTTGGCTTTTTTACGTTGTGGGATGCTTTCAGCTGGCACATATTAGGACCCCTGATACATCTGCAAACATCATTGATCAGGGACGCTATATGATGTAATGTAATGATCATCTTGCGGATTTTTTGCACTTACTCATTGTCGTGCATTCACCCAGACGGGAACAGGTTCTTTCAGCAGGACAATGCGCCACATCAGTCACCAAATTATGACTGGAGGAGCATTCCTGTGAGTTTGTCTTATTGGCAGTTGCAGGATTTGAACACATGTTGGATGCGGTTCAACTTGCTGTCAGTGCCAGGGATCCAGCAACGGCAAATATAACGGAATTGTGGACCACTATTGCGGAGGCATGGTGTATATTACACACTACTTCAGAGAGCTCGTAGAGTCCATACTCCATCGTGTTGCTGGAGTAAAGGATGTTACTAGAAATATGTCTCAGTTTTTCTGGTATTGTCAGTGTATCTGTTCATTATATTGGCAAATAATTGTCAACAGTTACTATTAGGGTTCTGTCATATTCATGTTGTTCCATTATACCAGGTGTCGCGAAGTCTTTCCTTTCAACAATTGCCTCTAGTTTCGGGAGGTTAGAGAAAGGTGTCCGACAGATACTTTGAATCCAAGTTAGCTTCCAGCCAACATTTGGCACCAGTTCTCTCATTGATAAGATTACGATTAAAAATAATTAATGAATTAGTCATATCTATAATTTTTTATTATTCCAAATTTTATTAGTGTAATATTAGCAAATTGAAAAGAGAATTGATAGATATTAAATTTCTGTTCCTACCTTTTGTGAGCAGGATTCTCATCAAAGTAAATTGTACTTGCATCAAAATCCCACCATTTCACATCAATGTTCTTTTCAATTGCAATGCAATCAACAAAATCAAGAACTAATTTATTGAAATTTTCAATTCCTTGTGAGGTGATTGGATGTATAGACTTTGCTGTTGCATCTATTATTTTACAAAATAAAAATATAAAAGTTAGATAGTACATATAGGTGAGAAAAAAATATTTGAAGGCTAATAGAATTCAGTGTAAAGTAATGTATGACGTAGATGGAAAATTTTCTATGTTAAGAGACTTTATACAATTTTTAATACAATATGTATGGGTCAAAGACCAGGAATTCCAAAACTTTCTCCTTTCATAGCACCTTGTTTCCTCTAAGATTTTTTTTTACTGTGCCCGTAACCATAAGAAATACTGAACGTTCCATTTATTAAGCTGTTAGGTCTAACGATCTTAATTAATTTTTATGTCACTATAATTTTGCAGTTGTTTGAAAGAATAATACACATTAATTGATGATGTATAGGGAAAATATCCCTCGGTATCCCTGTGGAATTGCTATGACACAGTTTGGGAAACTGTATTTAGCCAGAAAATTTCGTCATTTGAAAAAAAAACAAAAAACTAAATTAATTATTGTTTTAAGAAAGTAAGGGAGAAATTTAAATTGGGAAAGATGTTATTAAACCAGCATTCATTTTGTGAAAAGACCTTAGTTCGTTTGTAAAAATTCCAGAATATTTTCAAAATCTACTATTAAATTTTGTAACTTCTAAACTTTATGAAAAATAAATATTAATCATTCCACTCAACTTAAGTTACGGAGCAAGTATGAGCTGAAGTTTAAAAAAAAAAGAAAAGAGTTCTTGTGTATTGTAATAATCGCCTCTTCTCACCTCCCTGATCAATATTGAGGCTGAAGAATATAAAGAATATAAGATATGAAGAATATTGCTTTGCTTGCAGACAAAAGGAAAATGAGAGAAATGTCAAAATGCTTTTATTTTTATTACACATATGTCCAAAACTTAGAAACGATAGATGTTAATTGCAATCAGTGACCGACTGCACAAATATTAAAAATAATTTATTTGTCTTTTATTAAATTAGTTTTAGATACCTGTGCAATTGGTCGCTTATTTCAATTTTGAATTATTAACATGCCTTTGTTTAACTACTACTGTTACTACTACTATAGCTTAATTTGAGTTCCAACACCAAATTATGTGATGGACCCTTCAAAAAAGATTCTGATATCCCACGTATGGTACGTATAAGTTATCCAAATCCTACACACGTCCAAAACAAAATTTAAACTCGTCCTTATATTGGGCCTAAAAAAACAAATAGCAATCAAAATATTAGCCATACTAACGTAACAGGAATAGAAACTTAGACAAACTGATCTAAGTAACAAGATGAAATTCTGAAATATAATATTTCGTGTAGATCAATGCGTTTTTCTTTAAATTACTCTTTAAGTTTCAGCATTTCTGCCTATAGTAAAGTATTCAGTGTGTAATATCGGCAGTATCAATATGCATATTGAAGCTAATCTGTATTTTACTTTTTTTTATATAATTCTAAACAACAGGTAATCAACATTACTCGAATATATATCTTAATTAATCTAAAGTATATAAAGTGGTAAGGACCGGAAAAAAATGACTTTTTATTAAAATCGTAACAAAACGCTTTATTTATTTAGCAAATTACTATCGAGATCGGAGAATATACGATTTGCCTTCTCTACACCCTATCATTTGAATCCTCAGTTGCTAAAACATCACGTGATCATTCAACGTATTAATTCACCATATCGTGTATTTATTACCGTACACATCGCCTAATAGAATAATCATCTAACTCGTGAGTTAATCGTGATCCGCGCCTGCAAAGAATCTTCTTAATCGCACTCATTAAAACAGCGCTAGCGCCATCTATCGACAGTTGTGGGAATGTTTTAAATGCAGTGATTGTTCACTAAACCATAGCACTATTTAATAGTGCGGTAGCGCTATCTATTGGCAGAATTGGGAAGCTTTTCTTTCAGAACTGCTGTGGTGCCTATAGACATAAAATCGTATTGACGGGAACTACTTGATCGTCCGGAATGAAAAGTTACCTATATCCTTCTCCGTGTCGTAGACTACCTGCATGCAGAATTTCCTTCAGATCGGTTGACTAGCTGCATGCAAAATTTCATTGAGGCGTGATTGAATGATGGACAAACTTACAGATTTTGGCTTTTATATTTATATATAGGATATAGGATCTGTTTTTTTTTAAGTATTACATTACAGAGGGCGAAAAATTTGAAAAATAATGTATACGATAAAAGTAAAATTTATTTTCAAAAAATACAGAAATATCCTAAAAAGTTATAATTTTGTAACATTCATTCATGAAAATCAAATTATTCAATTTTTCAATAATTGCTATTACAAATTCTAATTTTGTATTTGTAATCGTGAAATGTATCAATTGTCAAGAAAATACTTAAATTTGCTATAGGATAGGTTCCCAATATTTCGAAATTTACTCTTAAAAAGATCAACAAGAATAATTGTTTTTTGTTTCTTACCAATAGAAAAGACTAAGAGGAGAGATGTCTGGAGAACAAAAATCTTGACCATCATTCTTCAAATAGCCAGGGAACAGACGAGCGGAAATTGTCTAATCTCTGTTTATGAATCCTTTAGGATAATTAGAATCAGGTGCAAATGGTAACATAATCAAGATCGATTTTTTTTTACAGGTTTTAATAATGTACATTAATTAACTATCTTTTTATCTTGATTTCAAAAAAAAATATTAAAAGTAATCTGTGGATGATTTAATCCATTTTTTTTTTTTTTTATAGGAAGCTGTTAATTAACGATTTCTTTTAGGATTGATACTAACTTAAAATATTTAAACCAACCAGTATTTTTTTTTTTATTTGTTTTGAAATAAGTTGTTTTGAAATTTGTAATCTATTAATCTTTGGTTTTATTATGAATACCGTTTAAGATTACGTTTTAATACGTAATACGTTTTAAGTCATCATCAACTTTTATCTATTTAATCCTAAATGACCAAATTTAAGTCTTGAATTTACGGATTTAATGCCATTGAAAACACTCTAAAACCGAAACTTTTTATATATGATTTACAAATAAAATAACTCTGTCCAGGCAAAATCATGGTTGTGCTTATTGATGTCTCGGATATTTATTGCTTTTTTTTTTGTGTTGGTTGGAAGCACCATCTCTGAAGTACAGGTGTTTTGACTGAAAGTGGAGCTTCTTTCAGATATATTTGATTATGTATAAAACATCAGTAATGTATTTTAGATGATTGCTTCTACACGTATGCACTTCAATAAACTGTAAACAGACACAAACACTCTTCAATATTTTGTCTTAGAATAACAGAATTCAGAGTCTGAATGAAAAAGAGTTTTTAAACACGATTCCTTTTCAAACAGTTGTTTCAATTGTGGTTGTATCATGCTTTTCGGATAATCATTTATACAACACTTATTGTCAGTATGCATTCCATTCTCTCTGAATTTTTAAATTTAAAGTACTACTTCTCATTAATTTACTTAACAATGTGTAAACGTATAACCTATATATTCATGCGGCTATCCTTTTTTACACAATAAATAACGTCATTTAAATATGCTTTTGTAAATACAGTTTCATATTACGTATTGCTATATCTGAAAAGCCTAAAGCTCACATTTTTTTTTACTGTAAGTATACTACTTGTATATACTTAAGAATGGATGTAAGGTTCCCAACGTTTCATTGACTCGGGACTGAGACGAGGCGGGTTGTCAGCCCAACGCTCGCCTGCCTTTTGCACAGGAAAGAAACGCTCGCCTGCGTTTATGCCCTTACCTAACTCTACTGAGGGCTGGGATTTGCCTTAGGACAGTCTAGAGGAGAATTCAGCATGAAAAAATCCCAGACCTTCGGCTCCTATAGTTGAAACTGGCGCCTCTAACTCGCAGTCAAATGTTTATCCACTTGACTATCGGGCCTAATACACCATAAGTAGTTTTCATAAAATACTTTCTTTCTTGAAAATTTCAGATTTATATTATACGTATGTACGGTCGGAGATAAGACTTGGCTATTCAAAAATTTACATATCAATCATGTTTGATGTAAAAGGATTTGTTTTAAGATATGAAATTTCGCCATTCCGTATAGCCTAGTAACCCATAGCCCACTAGGCAGATGTCTCGGAAACTGGATTCGAATCCCGGCTAAGGCATGGATATTTCAATTTCCTTTTCCGTGTTTGTCATCCTCTTCTTCACCTTCTCTTCGGGTTTGAATCCATTCCTTAATGACTTCCTGAGAAAGACAACAGGAAACCACCTCAATATCTATTCCCTAGAACACAGGGAATCTCTGAGATTGGTGACCGCCAATGGACCCCCTGAATGTAGCAGAAATACTGGTGGGATGATATTGAAATTCCATAATTTCAGTCGTACATCAGAGACTTTTGTTAAAAGAACTAAAACAAGAAGTATTCCATTCCATTCCCATATTTATAATACTTCAAACTTGCATTCTTAGTATCAGAAAAGCATAAATTCTCGATTTAAATTCAATCAATAGGACTTAAAAGTAGGTAAAAATTGATATTGACTTGAAATATAAATTACTTGAAGAGCAAATAACTGGTTTAGGCCAAGCCTTTAGCTTTGTTAGTTTCGAAGATGTGAAAGCTTCAAAAATTGGCTTGTGCCTTTTTGAAAAGCGATGGAAATATGATAAAGTGACATAAAAAAAAAAAAATGTATTCCCTGAACAAACTTTAAATATAGGTCAGGATTACAAAAACAAACCGTATTCATAGTGGAACGTATGTCCGCAAACGCCACCAGTTTATGCTAGAAGGTACACTAATGTTCAGAAATAAAAGACAACAAGATTTTGTTACATTTTTATGACATGTAAGATAGACAAAATGTGTATTAGCCCTATTTTAACAAAATGACAGTAAAGTGTACACTTACAGATTCAGCCATTCCTGCTTCCACCAAATGATCCAGTTTCATACACTCTCTGGCGCAAACGCGCAAATGTTGATGATTAGGTGTAAGTCTGTTGGGCAACCGTGAACGGTACAATCGTACAGCGGCTCCCGTTTTTGTTCGCTGTTCCATAGGCTAGGTGCATATCTGCCCTTCCAGCATTCGCGAAGTGATACATCCTACTCGTACATAGTGAATATCTTAAATGACGATGGCTCACATTGCCCAACTAATGTGCTGCCAAATAGCGCTCCTAACACAATTTGATGGCGTTTTTCCGGACATACGTTCCACTATGAATACGGTTTGTTTTTGTATTCCTTACCTACCTTTAAAGTTTGTACAGAGAATTTTTTATATAGGAGCCTTTAAGCCGTAAATGTAAATTTCTAAAAAAAGATCATGTAAGACCACTGGATGATTTATCATAGCATGAACTATCCAAAGAAAAAAAAAAGGACAAAAAAATATACGGGGAACTTGGGAAAGTTACTAACTTAAGCTTAACTTTCTGTAGGTCATTACAAATGACCTGCATCAACAAATGTCCATCTCCAAGTTAGAGAGATAGAGCTTTGAAAAGGGATGGCCACATACATTAAATAAAAGGTCTTTTTATTTCTTGTTGTTGTTGGTGTTGTTCTTGTCTTGTGCCCAGATCCATTTTTCGGATCATTGGTCATAGATCCTATATGATAGGGAATTTAATGCTGCTGTCGTTTTAGATATACAGATGAATTTAAAAAAGCTAACACACTTACTTAAAACTTTTTTTTTTTTTAAACATATAATAGAGGAAACCAGACCCAGGTTTCAACCTGTTAACAGGCACATGGTGCTTATTTTTTGTGTAGCCTATTTCCCTGGGTGGCGCGGCAATCAGCTTTTCACCCATTGGTATATTAAGTTTTCCGCAGTGCGCTTTTTTTTTTGCAGCGATTCCATGGGTCCTTATCCTCTATATATAGCCTGCCCTCCTATGCCTAATTAACCACTGATAAAAGCCTGTTAACAGGTTAAAACCTGGGTCTGGTTTCCTCTATTACATGTTTTTAAAGATTTTTTAGTTTTTTCAAAAAAAAAAAAGTTTTAAGAAAGTGTGTTAGCTTTTTTAAATTAATCTGTAACCACATTTTCGCACGTTAAATTTTGATCCTCGTTTCAGATACCTTATCCAGTATACACGGTATGATGACAATTAGATTTCTGTCTCCTTATGAAAAGAAATAAGCACAGAAGAAGAAAAAAACATCTAAGCCTCTCGCAGGGATTCGAACCTAAATATCGACACATCTGCCTCGTGAAAGGCCATCGTTTTGACCATAAGGCTATGCCAGAAAGCAGCTCTTTATTTTAGCAAATATATAAAAACAACGAAAAGCAATAAATCCAGAAAAGCTTAAAGAATGAATAGTATTGAATAAGCGCTTCTGGATTAACAATACTATTCGTTCTTTTTTGCTTCCTCTAATGATATAGACATACATGACTGCTTCTTCTTTTTACTTCCAATGACCTCCAAAATGGTAAGTTGAAGTTATGACTCATCGTCCTAAATTATCCTTTATTAAATCTCTCTCTACTTGAGGTCCGAGCTTCAAATCTAAGAATGCAAGATCTTTACATTTCAGTCAGAGTACGTGTTTATGCCTATCTTTCAGTTCTTTCATCTATCGTTCTTATTTGACTTTTAAATGAATTCTATTTTTTTGTTTAGATAGAATTTATTTCAAATGATATGTTTCTATGGTAATTTAATGATAATAGAGCAATTCAATATTTGCCAATTTTTGTTTTGCTCTAGAACTAGAGTGAATTCCGTTTTCTCAGTTGGATTTCGTGATTTCTTTAATGAACTGAAAAACACCATTGACGATTCTTCTCCCATCAAATGACATTACATTTGGCCGTACATCTTCAGCCGTTGACTTCCAGATCACTGATTGTATTCTGAATAAGGTAGATCCTGAAATCAAACTTCTTGGTTATCAGTAATTAACCAGTAAACTGGTGAAATATGTCACAGGAAATCATGTATCTCATATTACGGTGTTCGCTTTTTTTTTCTTGTTAATCTTTAAAGTTTCTGTCCATTTTTGACACTCATCGGCACAGGGGCGGATTTAAGGGTGGGTGGGGGTGGACGATGGTCACCATTCCGGATTTGTGTGTGATAAGTATAGAAAATCCCGCAGAACAGCAAGGGAGGGAATCCGAGGTCCTCCCGCGGAAAATTTTGAAAATTTAAACCTTAAAAGACGTATTTTTAGATTATGTTTTGATGTAAAAAAATAATCTTTTTTAACTGAAAACCCGATATTAAACATCGGCCTATCGACATAGTTGTTCGTGTTTTGGGGTTAAGTATTATTCAGATGCACTTAATTAGTTATTTTTTAATTATATCTCTGATACCATTTCTGAAAGGGTGATCGTGTTTTCGTGAATAAAATAGGGCGGACAGTTTATAACTACAGTATTATTTTTACATATTGTCCAGACTCAGGTCAAGCTCCTTAAATCCGCGCCTGCATCGGCAAGATTGCAAGTTCTTTCCATTTTATTCCTGTCTTGATTACCATTTTACATATTTCGAATCGTCATTTCTGAAACCATAACTAGCATTTACTTCAGTGATCAAACTACCACTAAAGCAAGAAAGCAAGTAACACTCCATTTGTCTCCTGAATTTTTTTTGTATTTTTTTTAGATGTAAACTTTTATTAATTTATTTCATCATCTTGCATTTTTGTTGCGGCGGAATAATCGGAAAATTTGCCAATTTAATCAAGTTAAACCTTTAGGTTTAGGAAAAAGGTAAGCTAGATTCTTATATACTGAAGTTGAAGTATATCGAATTCTTTTACCGAATGTAATTAAAACTGTTTCTGAATTTTAATTATTTAAAATACAACCATATTGATAATGGTTATTTTAATCATTATTTTAATGATTAAAATAACCATACCTAAATTTAAGTGTGCGCACAGCAATTAAAAACTGGGGACAGCCAACATACAGTATAAGACTAGTTAAAAAACATTTATACACAATTAAAAACGTTACATTCCACAACCGGTTTCACCTCCAATACGAGACTTTGACAAGTGACGTCACTTGTGAAAGCCTCATTTTGGAGGCGACACCGATTGTGGAATGTAACCTTTTTAACTGTGTACAAATGTTTTTTAACTAGTCTTGTGTGTTGACTGTCCCCAGTTTTTAAAATAACCATTTTTGTCTGTAAATGGCTACATTAAAGACAAGTCACAGCATTTTTTTTTGTTCCACAGTGAATATTTGTGAAATTAGAAAAGCATTGGTATCTTTTGCTAAACTACGATAAAGTCAGTAAGCACTAATAATCAATGAACTAAACAAACTAAATTTATTTTTAAATCAGTGTAAGTTGGTGTGCCATCTTTCAAATATTTACACTTAAATAGTAATTTTATTTTATTTCAGGCTCCTAAGAGCTTAATTTTGCTGCAATGAATGTAACTGTACAGTGAATATCTTTAACGAACCGTCAGATTTTCAGTTCTTAAGATAATTAGTTGATTTTGTAAAAAAATGCCTTTATCATACTAGAAAATTACATTAATAGCTTAAGTAAAATAAATAAATTTCAGTTCAATTTATGTTTTATCTTTTTCATTTGCTAGTCCTCATTCGAAAAAGAAATTCCATTAAAATCATTCAAAATTATATTAAAACTGAAAAAAAAAAAAAAAAATACGTCTCTTTGTCTCTTACTACGGCTTCCATTGTGCTAAAAAAGGAACAAACATTCATTTGAATACAGATAAAACATTTAAATTTGAATTATTAAAGTATTACTATTTGTTACATTCCTAGTAAAAATTCCTTGTATTTTTTTTCCCTTGTAAATTAAATGTCAGGAGGAAAAAATGAAGGAACTTCAAATCTTGTTTTCCTCTATTGATATAAAGAGACAGAGAGTGATGTCATTAATTATTATCACTTAAAAAAAAATCGAAATTATTTGCCAAAATAATTGTTGCAGTATTTCTCTTTATTTTCGTTAATAAAGTACTAATTATTTACATCAGGGCCCATTAAAATATTATAAAAATGTTAACCATTACATTTACCCTTCATTTTTTCCTCCTGACATTTAATTTACAAGGGAAAAAAATTACAAGGAATTTTTACTAGGAATGTAACAAATAGTAATATTTTTTAAATAATAAAGGCATCTACTATAATTACTTTTATAACAATACCGAAATAACATGGAATTCTTTTTGCTTTCACTCATTTTTATTGAAAATTTCCCAGATTTTCAAAGCTGTGATCGAATATCGATAAAAAAAGCATCTTCTATTTAAATGGAGTCAAAGAATGGAAAACTAACTGTAATCTGTCCCAAAATTTATTATGTATTCTGTCCGCATTAAAGACAACAAAACTTCATTTATTGCATACCTTAAAATAATCCAATATTGTCAGAATTCATTACATCAGTATTTCTTTTTATTTACTACAATCATTTTATCAAATACAAATTATTTACAAGAATTAAACGAAAAATTATAACAAAATTAACCCCGCTTTGGTTTCGCTGGTTTTCCCTTCAGTTTTTCCTCCTTACATTTATTAGTTGTAGAAATATCAACAGGCCCTTTATATCTTCCAGTTCCTTTAAACACAAGAGCATCTTTAACAGCCTTGAAATTAGGATCTTTTTGTACAATATTTGTGATTGGGTAGAAATACACATTCTTCTTTCCTTCTTTGTAGTTTGTATGACATTTCCTATTCCTCTTAGGTACTTTCTTTGGATAACTTGGATGACATTGTCTCCAAATGGCTTTTGGATTGAAAGGACTTTCTAATCTGATGGCAATGTAGCCACGTATTTGTAAATCTGCTGTCCAATCAGATTCCTCCCATTTCTCTGTTGTTTCGAAGACACAAGTGGCTTTTGAATAAGGGGACACTACGACATCTACGTCTTTTTTTACATCGATAGTCTTTGTATTATTGCTTTCCTGCAAACGAAATCAAAAATAAAGTACATGTATATTATGAAATAAATGCTGATTTTAAAAGAAGATGGTAAGACATAGACAACAGTGCTTTTAAAAGCAATTCTGTTTTTTCTTGTTTTTTTTTTCCAGGAAATTTAATTATAGGATAAAATTTAAACCTTTCAGGAATTAATTTAATTTTTTTAATGTAATTTTCACCAACTTTTTTTTTAAACGAATTCCATTGAATTTAAAGATCATTTAAGAAAGATATAATTTACTAAGTTTATAATTTTTAAAAATGAAATACATTCTCTGACAAAAAAAAAGTAAATCAAATTATCAAGAAGGAAGAGTCCAATTTGAATAAAATTCCTTATGAAACTATCTTCTCATCAGATATGGAAATGATTCTAGGTTAGTTGTCAACAAACGTCATTATCACCCACATATCTCAATAGTAGTGTTCATCTTGTAAGTTCACATAAGGGCCCTGAAAATAATGTTTAACCACATTCTGTTTGTTGCATCCATATCAGTTTACCATCAATCAAGTTTCCGTTAAGTCCTCGAAGGCCCTACAAGCAATTACAGAACTTCGAGAAAAACCGCATCGTAGGACTGCGAGAAGCAGACTGGTCAAGTAGACGAATCTGTATCGTGGTGATGCTTCTGTGAAAAGGTGCTGGAATCGATGGTTGCGTTAGGACACTCATGCACGTCGTCAAGGTTCTGACTGGCCAAACGGTATCAACAATTGGATTTGTTGAAGGACAAGCCCTAAATGCTCCGACAGCTTCACTCTCCATCATTTCGAGAAATGTGTCATTCTGTATACAGTAACCGGTATCTATTCTGACCTTTGGTAGACGAGTTGTAGACGCTGGATTTCATTTCCGTCGCCGTTTACGAGTCCGTGTTTAACAACCCATTACAGAAGGCTCCGTTTCGAATTGCCCCGTGCTCGAGAGAGATGGTCTGTTCTAGAATGGTCTCGTTCTGTGTTAGTGATGAGTCCAGCTTCTGCTTGCAGCAGATGATCATCGTATTCCCTTTTGGAGGAGTACTTAGCAGTGCTCAAATACTGGCAATGTAGTATTTGAAAGGCATACAGCCATTTCAGCTGGTGTTATGGTGGAGGGGAGCCATTTGTTATGACAGCAGATTCCTCACGTAGTGAATCGAGGAATTTTAAATGCACAACGATACTTGCATACATTCTGTAACTCTCGTTTTGTCCTTCATGTCACGCCTGCCAGTAACAATTTTCTAACAGAATAAGTCCATACACTGCTCCAAGCAAATCAAACCCATCCTTGGCAAGCCTGGTCCCTAGACTTGTCCACTATCGAGCATGTATGGAACATGTTATGACGTTATCTGCAACAGTCATCGAACATCCGGCATTTAAGCAGTAGCAAGTTTGGCGTAATCTGCCACAAGAAACATCGGGACTTTGTTTAAGGTCATGATACGCTTTATATCAATATTCTTAGCAACCAGAGACTGCTCAATATAGTACTAATAATGTAAACTATTGCTATTATTCAATAAAAATTCTGTGGAATTTGAATCAAATCCAATTTTCTTATCCAAATGGCACTTACAAAGTTTGATTTAAATTTGGATACGTCCTTCACGGTACTTTTTTTTGTCTTAAAGTTTAATACAAATAATATTAGTACTTTAATACTTTAAATACTTTAGTAATAGGAACTAATGTTGAATTAAGACTTTCAAAATCTACTTGAGAAAAGAATGAGATTAGAAAATTAACATTCTATTCTAACATAAGATATTATAAGATTATGCTCTTTTTTCTATTAATTTCAAGTCTTACCTTACTAAATTGTCTTGTTTTCTTGGCACTTGGATTAGCTTTTAACCCTAAATTCAGAGTAGGATAACCAATCTTTGCTTCTCCACTAATTCCATATTCGAACGATTTTTTGAAAGCTACTGTTTCTGAAGTATGGATGGTTCTTGCATAATGAAGTTTGGTTTTCATACGTTTGGACATACTGTTTTCAAGATATTCTGTCTTTGTATGCAACACCGACTTCAAAGGTTTCTTATTTGTATATTTAGCATTTTCAGCTGTTATATTAATTGCATACCTAATAAATAAAAAAAAAGAAGTTAAATTTAACACGAACTACTACTACTACATAAGTATTCCTATATTACTCGTTTATTGTTGTTTTACATGTTGATCTCAAATAGAAATTTTATCTTAGGAAATCTTTTAAATCATGCCTAAAATGAAATAATAGGACCCTTTTTTTTCCCGACTTCTAAACCTGATTTTAAACAGATGCTCAAATAGAAGGTAAAGAAAATCTTTTGAAGATAACTTTTGTACAAAGATACTGTAAAAGAGTATTTGTTCAATTTGATTGGTTTAAATTTTATCAAGATTATCGGAATGCATTTTAATGAAAAGTAAAACAATGTTTTGAAACTTTTTCGTTACTTAATACTACAAACTTCTGCAGTTAGGTCAGATCCATTTTTTTTTGTAATATTATTTGAGAATTGTGATGCAAATAAAGGAAAGTTTTCTAGATGATATCTGATAACTCAAATACTAATTTTGTTTCAGTGATAAAGTGTTAATGCTTATACTCACTAAGCTGCTTCTGAGGATAATAATGAAGAATTTGACCACTAATCCTCTTGCAAAACAGCCTTTTTAAGACATAGAACATCGAATTTATTACACTTGTCTGCTTTACATTTTCATGATTTTTTTTTTTTTGAGCTTAAATTGTAAGTTGTTAAATATCACTATTCCCTTTGATGACACTTATTGCAATTACCAAACAAATGATCAAATGAAGATACTGTAAATAAATTTGCAAATTGAAACATTTCTTTTCATTTTTCTATGATTAAAAGCAAAATATTCTGTATACGGACAGCAAGTATCTTCAGATAACTTGATTTAGACGAGTTAAACAACTTTTCTTTTATCTTTTACAGGAGATACCTTCCTTTTTGGAATACTAATTTTCCAGCCATATTGCTGTAATCAAAAAGCTTTTTTCAGGATGTTTTGAGATCTTTGTTTTCCTTATTGAGTCAAATTCAGAATATCAACAACTTAATTACCTTTTGTAAGCAGGATTTTCATCGAAGTAAATATTACTTGCTTCGAGATCCCACCATTTTACATCCAAGTTCTTTTCAGTAGCAACACAGTCGACAAATTCGAGAACTAATTTATTGAAATTTTCAATTCCCTGTGGAGTGAATGGACATGAAGGAGCTGCTGCTGCATCAACTATTCGAGAAAAAGAAAAAATTTCGATTATCACAGAAAAACAAAAAAGTTAGTGAAAAAAAAAATTTATTAAACTAATAAGTACGGTAAGTGATGGCATTTTGGCAGGAAATCTAAATTTTTTCCAGTTAGTTTGTACATTCAGTGGTCTGTGAAAGAGTAATTTATTTGTTGAAACTAGTCGGCTACCCGTCGCTTCGCTCCGGAAGCCTCGCGTATGTAACGGAAAACAATTTGTTATTTATTAAAAAAAACACACACACAAATTGCATCAAATAAAATAAAAATAAAAAAATTTTAAAGTTTTTTTTTTTTTTTTTATTTTAATTTTTGATGTTTATATTCTCTCAATCCACGACTGCTTCTAGAATCAGCGTGTGAATCATATATCCATGACATATTTTTTTTTTTTTTTAGAGATTAGAATGTAATCCTTGTGGTCTAATGCCTAAGACGTCTAACTTCGGAGCAGAAGGTTGCATGTTCGATTCCAGAAGATAACTTACAGAAATTATTTCTATTTTTGTAAATTACAATAATTGAACCAGACAGACAGAGAAATAAAAGATTTTAGTAATGTAGATACACTTTTCAGTGGCTTTTGAGTTACAAATAGCGAATTTTCAGTATTCTACCTAATAGAAATAGTGATTTCTTTTTTTTTTTTTCTTTTCTTTTTTATCCAATTCCAATTGATACTTTTGAGTGGTTTTTGAGTTACAAATAGTGAAAATTATCTAATAATCTAGGCTATCAGATCGTTCGATATAGATATTTGAAGAAGAGATGTTCAGATGGACGTTGGTTGATATAGATGATAAATGAAGATCATAGCTTGTATACGAAATTCTTCGCGACAAATTGATTGTGACTATTCTTTAGAGTGAAGATAACCATGTTGAATTGTGACTCAAAGACATAAAGTTGTACGTGAATGAAGACAGCGTTTTCCAAATATATGGCAACTTTATTTAGAGTTTGTCTTTGAGCTTTATTGATAAACATCGCATAAGAAGGTCGGATCGGAAATTGTTTTCTTGTGAAAGGAAATGGAAATAGATTATCGCATGGTTCCATAGTTATCCTATGGATGAAAACAAAATCTCCTTTGTGAGTTCTGTTATAATTTCGGTTTCTATGAGATCATTATCGAATGAACGGCATTTAAGTTGAGTTCCATTGCAGTATGCAAACTTGGGATTAATGTTTCGCAACAATATTATTGGAGATCCAATCTTCAATGACAAACGATGTTGAGGAATACTGCTGAGATTCAATGCGTTCAGAAATTCGGGCAGATAGAGATGTTCGTGTGGTGGATTATCAGAAGTGTCAATTTTATTCGCACTTGTATGCTCCTTGTATTCTTACACTTATCATTCGATTGATGTTATCGACACTCTCGTTCATCTTGGTTGATGAGCCGCATATTCATCGTGAGTTTTTTGACTTTGATGTGATTCTAGCTTTTGAGTTACAAATAGTGATTTTTCAGTATTCTACTTAATGGAAATACTGCTTCTTTCTTTCTTGACTCTTTTTTTCATTCCAATTGATACTTTTCAGTGGTTTTTGAGTTACAAATAGTGATTTCTCAGTATTCTACCTAATGAAGTACTGCTTCTTTCTTTTTTGACTTTCTTTTTTATTACAATTGTTCCTTTTTAGTCAAAGTCAGTTCAGTTTTGACAGATAAATCAATTAAACAATATGAAGAGAGTTGTAGTTCCCATGGCCAAATGGATAAGAC
>JAFIDM010009631.1:351956574-351974755 GCA_023159025.1 Thereuonema tuberculata
CAAAGGCTAAAATTTTTGTGGAGCAGCACCCCCCACTAATTTTAGCTCCGTCCAAATAGCAGTCATCAAAGTTAACTGAAGTTTAGTGCACACCGCCATTAATGTTTATAAAAAAAAAAAAAAAGAGAATATGTCTTAACCAATTTTAGAAATAGCATTTGACAAACATAAGGGTTGCCATTTCAAAAACTTCCATCAAAAGCTTACATTCTATAGAAATAATTTCTGAAATGGATAATTTTGCTTACTTGTCCAATTCTTTTAGAAACATTCTTGATATTGATGCGGAAACAGTTGATTTGACAAATTTCTAGAGATTTCAGCGGCACCGCCTATTTATGCTTCCTAGCTGTAAATACTTGTCTTACGACCCTCTCTCTCTGTATTTTGAAATCAGTTACATCCTGTATGTTGTTAGTTCTCTTTTTCTAAGAGTTAAGCTGATTCGGAATTTGTTTTATAATTTGTACTAAGATGAATTGTTAAAGTATTCCTTTCTTGACAATCTTAAATTTAATAAATTTAATTTTTTGTTGAAGTTAGATCCGATATTCCCCAATGAAGGCAATGAAGGCTGTAAGGCTCCCAGGAAACCTTATAGGCCTACTCATAATATAGATAAGGCTTTAGATTCTGAGTATTTCTTGACCGTACGGAACAAGTTGGGTTTGGATGATCAACTCACCCTTCTTCAGTCTGTAATTCCCCCGAAAGAAATGTGATCCCTGTTTTACAGAGGGCTGGACAGACCAAAGGACCTGTCTGACGGAGAAAGATCCAAGGAAAAAATCCCTAACAAATTGAAATTTAACCAGACTCCTGTAGTTCTCAGTTAAGTGCATTACCATAAGAGCTACGGGTTCTAGTTTTATTCTCTAAGTTTCTAGGAAATCAAATTACATTTAAGTGCATTACGGTTAAATCTTTTGTTTAGAAGTACAAAAATCAATTCCTACACAATATTTTTTGGGATTTTTATATTGAAATGACAACATGACCCATTTTAAACATAATCACCATAGTTTACTTCAACAACATCTTCAAGATTTTCTAATTAAATGCAAGTTATTTATTCTTACCAGAGGTGGAACTCAACAGCAAAAGAGCTTCAAATATCAAAAGCGTGATCATAATTTCTCAGAACTCAGGAAACTGTCGAACTGAGACCTTAGATCTTCACTTTATATACAATTTGTAGATAATTAGAAGCAGCTGGAATTAAATGACTAACTGGATATTAGATGCGATAAACATTTAAATCAACATTTAAATCAAACATTCCAGTAGATTTTTTTTTAATTACTGTTAATGAACAACATTAGTAATTCAGCATTCTAATTCAGCATTCAAAAATGCAAACAAAAAAATTAAAATGTACATCAGTTCTGCCAATATCAACATTTTTTTTTAATGAAATATACATTAAAATGATGTATTTAATTATTATAAACGATAATCATTCTCTAGGTAGCAATCTCTGAATTACAAATTTAAATTGTATTACTCTGATAGAGATTGTTAAATTTGGAATTTGGTAAAGGTTCACTAAAATTGAATAGCATATAAATGTAACATAGGAATGATTTAATAAATGTTTAACATCGTTGAGATTGTCCTTTAAGTTACGCATCAAATCAAAATGTTTGATTAAATGAAACTAATAATGCTACAAAATAATTATTCAATTTCTGTAGAGCAAATTAAAAAAAATCTTCGATTATCGACTTTTTTATAATATTACATTACAAGTTATAAATCATAATTAAATTCTTTCTTTATTACTAAGATTGTCACTAATAAAGCTAAAGTAACTCATTAAATAATAAGCTTTTCACATCGACATTTTCATTTTATGTAATTACAGGACAAGTTTCTTTTTTACTCTTTTTTGAATATATTTACATATCAGTCTATGAAGCTTCCCTCTCTTTAAACACCGTATTTATTTGTTATCTTTTTTTTTTTTTTTCTTTAATGCTTGCGATCCTTATACATAGTTTAAAACCATAGCTACGTTGAGATGACGAACGGATGATGAAATTTTAATGAATCATCTTTATATTGATGGAGTGGAGGAAAAATTATCTATAAATAAGTAAGTTATCTTCGATAATTAGAAAAGAAAAAAGATATCCAACTTGTAAAATTTGTAAAACAATTTGGAGGTTTGAGACTCACTGCTTTTTTATTCAGGAGGATAGTTAACATGTTTTTTTTTTGTAAATTTACCCAACTTAAGGTATGAATCTCTGATGGGCAGTTGTTTAAAATTCTGAAATTTCCACATATTAAGGTACTGTATAATAGCTAACTTGAGTTAAAATTCTGACTTTGAGATTCAACTGGTATAGGAAATATGGCGTTGTGAAAACTAATCAAAAATGCATGAATTTGCTATTTGTGAAGCGACATCCCAAACGATCCAGCATTCACACGCCAATTTGGTCTGAGCGCTATGAATTTTGACCTTAAAAGGCAGAATTTTAACTCAAGTCAACTCTTATATAGTATCTTAATAAGTGGAAATTTCAGAACTTTAAACAACTGCCCATCAGAGATATTCATACCTTAAGTTGGGTAAATTTACAAAAAAAAAACATGTTAACGATCCTCCTGAATAAAAAAGCAGTTGAGTCTCAAACCTCCAAATTGTTTTACAAATAGTACTAGTACACAAGTACTTCCTAAAAAAATTTCAACCCTTAAACAAGCTGCCTTGCCTCCAAAAAAAATTATTGAAATGACTTTTTTTTGCAATGGCAATGAGAAGTTTTGAGCTCAAAATTTATTAAGAAGAAATGATTATAAGAGAAAACTGTACATAATCAAAATTGTAGCCTGTAATGTGCTTAAGGTCACAGTTTTTATTTCATGGTTCTACTGTGTACCAAACCTGAGATATCAAAGATACGGCAAACGCTTACAAAGAGTAAAATGGCATGCGCGGGAATACAAAAATGTCCGCCATGTTGAAACCACTTTGCATAAAAATCTAATATTGTTGGTTTTGAACTGTCCAAACATAGGGGTAACAGCACACAAAAAAGTATTTGTTTTTGAAAATTGTCAAGCAACCAGTGCTGGACCACTTCATATGGACTGACCCAATAATGATGGTTCTTGCATAGTGAAGTTTGGTTTAATAAATTTGGACATACTGTTTTCAAGCTATTCTGTCTTCGTATGCAACACCGACTTCAGAGGTTTCTTATTTGTATATTTAGGATTTTCACCTCTGATAATGATTGTATACCTAAAAAAAAAAAAAAAATAAATGAAGTACTATATAATTTTATAAAAATGACATTTTAAGTTTTATCTTTATTCTTTTATTGCTCTGTCCCATTTTTAATTTTAATTGAAAAATATTTTTTATCATATCAATTAAATCAGCATATATCTAGTTTGTTCCGCTGTAATGAAATTTTCGTTCCAGATATGTAAAATCAGCATTGGAATCAGAGCAAACGGTTAGAAGACAAATTTTTTCTACGATTTGGTAATTTAAAACCTTATTATAATAGGTTGAAATAAGTTTAAACACGAAGCAGATTGAAAATCTTAATGTTCTAGTTTTTATGTCGATATTGCAAATAGGAAAACTGTAATCCTTTGCGAACTTTTTTTCAAATATTAATTGAGACCTTGATAGTATTATACACGTATCATTAAGATTACTCCCGACGGCTGACAATTCAAAAAGTATTTATATGGTTCTATTTCAATATAATGTAGCTGTCTGTTGTTCGATTACTGTGATGTAAAGTAGCAATGGGGAACAATTATGAAAAATAAAAATCATATTTGACCTTATATTTCCATTAATCTACTTTCAAAAGTTAACCATCCTAAAAATCTCGGCTCAATTTGAAGTATTTTTCAAGATATTGGCCTGCGAACACACCCAGAATTGTGTCATGACGTCCGGTGCTAGAAGGGTGCGGGACCTCGGGCAAGATGAATTTTGCGGGGCCCTTGACAATCCTATTTTAATAACCAAAAGAAAAAAAAAAACAACGACAATAATCCTATTTTATCCTCTTTCTTCTAACCAAGCGCGGGGCCTGGGGCGACCGCCCCGTTCGCCACCCCCTAACGCCGGCCCTGAATTGTATGAAATATGTGCACGTTTTAGAAAATATAATAAGGCGTTTACTTTTCAGGGGTATTTAATGTATTAAGTACCGCTCATTGAAAAAATATGATTCTTTTTCCCAACAGTCATTAGCCATCAGAAAAGTGATATGGCTTATTGACGAAAGTAAAAACTGTATTCGGTAACAGCATTCTTTAACTCGAATATAAGTTCAGATATTTATTTCAGTTAGGTCAGCTTGAGAATGTTTGTAGCTTTGCACAGCAAAGGCATCTAGTATCTTTATTTTATTTATCTAATATTTCTTTCCTGTCCATTAAGGAACTGCATCGAGACAACGAAATCATTATCATGAGAATTTTGTAACATAAGGAATTTTGTAGCTTTTTAAGAAAATCATTATTTCTTAGTTTCTAATTGTGAATTAGCAATCACTGTAAGTTCCAGAGAACACGATCAACTTCTCTTCTGATTACATTCTAGATAGTGTTATTTGGATATGTTTTTTCAAATTAATCTCTTATTCTGTTTAATTTTCTTTTTATGACCAATTGCTATTTTCCCTTTAAAGAGAGATATCAAAAAAGATCGATATGGGAATATTGCCTAACTGTGCGGATCAATCAGGTGTGGAATTCATCAGATAAGGTGAATTTGACTATATATTAAACAGAAAGTTTAATAAATTTCGCTTTTTAAGGTAATAAATTAAAGTTAATTGTTTACATAGTTATGTTATTCCATTGGTTAAATTTTAAGGATTGAGCTCATTATTGGGCTTTGTTTTTATTATCTGAAGAAATATTTTATTTTTATAATTTATATTTTTCTTACGATTCCTATTAGTAAAACAAATTAAAAATACAAATTGAAGAAAAATGTTGTATCATTTCATGACTAAAATAGATTTGAATAAGAAAAGGATTCAGTATCATTGCAGTAATTTTTCAAAATAAGTAAATGTTTTAAACAAATCTTCAACAAATGAAATTAACAGAAGCTACTAGTTATGAACTGATCAACAGCAACGATCAATGATATTCAAAAAATTCCGATATTCACGGTGAATCTAAAATAGGGGAACAAACTGCGAGAGCGCATTCCCCTACCAAATGAAGTAAAAAAGGTCAGATAAACATAAGTTATGACCGGAAGCAATTTGAACAATTACTATGACGTGTGCGGTAATCACATTGTGGTATTGTACGAACTACATTGCTACCAATAAAGATATGCAACAATTCGTGGCGACAATAGCAACTATACAAATATTGTTGTGCAACAATTGGAACTAAAATATTGTTGAGCATAATAGCGATGGGTTTTCGGGTTATATATAGATATGTAATGATCAGATGATTTTTTTACGAACTAGGAAAGGTTTGAAGTGATAGGGTTAGGATATTACAAAATTCGAATAACCTGGAACTAGGGGTATAAACAGAAGGGAGAAGAGGAGAAATTGGTGGAAAATCTTATATTTTCCGATCTCGATATTAACTTCATATCTAGGAATCTCGAGTTACAAAATTCAAATACCCTGGAACTACGGGTATACACTACGTGGACGGTGAGTGGAGGGACAAACATGGTTCAAAGATACTTCTACGAGGTTTTCGGGATAGATATAGATTTGTAGTGAGATCAGACATTTTGAGTTGTTGTTGTTTTTGTACCAACCTGGAAAGTTCCAAGTGATCTCGCAATTGCAATTTCTTTATCATCCACATTAGGACATTAGTTTTTTGTAACATGAGCGAAGAACGGATCTTTTTTAGTTGAATATAAGAACTATTATATTAAAGTTATTGCAGTCTGAAACACTAAAAAAAATCATATATATTTTATGATTGTGGAAAATACACAATTTTTTGATACGTCGCGTCGGTCACAATACAGTGTTGCAAAAAATACATTGTAATAAACAATGTTTTATGTGCAGAATAAATAAGAAATATTTCACCCAAACACAGGCATTAACCCGATTTTAAATCTTCACAGTACTCGTAAAAAAATCTTAACACCTATTTAGTTGTTTGATCAGTTTTAATTTGTATGCCGTACAATAATTAAAGATGGGTAAAACAATTAAAGGCAGACTAATAATAAATCCATAGCTATACCTATTTCAAAAATGAAGTTTAATCTAACTTCAGCTTTTTTTAATTGTACACTGTTGAAATTTTGCATTATAATTAACGTTCCCCACTTCTGCGCGGTCTGGAGACCGCATTATTGCACGGATAGTAATGCAACTTTGTATATAAGCTATGTAGAGCATGGGGAAGAGAATTCCAACGGAAAAAAAATTACTTCAAAAAGTTGCCACCAGGTGAAAAAGTGGTGCTGTGTGAAAAGCGCAATGCTTCTGTGAACGACCAATCTGCAGAAATCACCATGCCATTGGAAAAGAAAGAATGTGCGCTTCTGGTGAAGCTCTATTATCAGAACAGCAGCAATAGTGTATCAGCACTGCGAGAATATCGTCGCGCGTCGTTTGAATGGATTGCGAACAGGGCCCATGACGGCAAGGGGTTTACGAAAGATGATGCAGAAATTCGAAGAGACAGGGGAGTTAGGTGTTGCCAGGAAGAGGACGCCGCCCGATTGCGGAGGACGTTGTCCACGAAGTGGCAGAAGGAGTAGCTGACACAGCGTCAGTGGCCCGGTATTCAGCGACCAGTGCGCGAGCAGTAGCACGTGAATTAACAATTCCATGGTCCACGATGCGAATGTTTTGCGGTCCATTCTTCACCGGTACCCGTATAAGATCCAAATACTGCACCAGTTTCAGCCGCAAGATCCACAAACGCGGTCAGACTTCGCATTTCGTTTATTGACTAAAATGGCTTTCGACGATGGCTGGCCCTGGAACATTCTGTGGACAGATGAGGCGCATTTTACGCTTGACGGCGCAGTGAACACGCAGAATTGTCACGTGTGGGTTTCCTCAAACCCCCATGTGGTGCATTCCCGGTACGTGACTGCATGGTGTGGATTCACCGCGGATTTCATTCTGGGTCTATATTTTTTTGAGGAGATGACACCTGCAAGTCCTGTACGGTGCACTGTTACAAGTGCACGTTACTGTCAACTCTTGTCACGGTAGTGGTTCCAGCCTTGCAAGAACGCGGGTGTTTAGAGACAACAGTTTTCATGCAAAATGTTGCAGCATCGCATATTGGTCGCCCAGTAAAGGAACTTTTTCGTGCCCGCTTCGGCAATGATCGTGTTCTGTCGAGACACTTTCCAGAGGCGTGGCCTGCCCATTCACCAGACCTTAATCCTTGTGACTTCTGGCTATGGGGAATCCTGAAAGATCGTGTTTATGAGGGACCGTACAGACCTTGCCTGAACTGAAAGCCAATATCATTCGTCATGTTGCAGCCATTTCCCGAGACACACTTCGCGCTACTGTTGAGCACGGTCTCCTGCGCTTCCAGCATGTCATCGACGCATACGGTGGGCATATTGAACAGTCACTCTAAAAGCATTAAAATATTGCATTCCCATCGTCTGTTTATGATCTTACAGCGCCACTTTGTCACCTGGTGGCAACTTATTGAAGTAATTTTTTTTTCGTTGGAATTCTCTTCTCAAGTTCTACATAGCTTATATACAAAGTTGCATTACCGTGCAATAATGCGGTCTCCAGACCGCGCAGAAGTGGGGAACTTTAATTATACATCCGGTACATAACAGTAATTTTTTTTCTTCATGTTTTGTTGGATAACAATGGTATGTTATCAGGTTTTCTTCTTCTATCAATATTACATTTTATACTATTCATCTTTACACCTCCACATTTGTATTGAGGCTGAACGAGAAGAATAAATGTTCCGATTTCGGCGAGTAAAGTTTTCTAAATTATCATCAGTTCTTCAGCGTTAGGGCCTTCAAGCATGAAAAATATTGGTCCATTTCTTCAATATTTGTTGTGAAATCTATGCTTGATGTTTTAAGCTTTTATTATATCAATTTTCAAGGTTTAATTCACTTCAGGAGTTACTCTTCGCAAAATTGAATGTATCGCGTTGTTCTCTTAAGGATTACGTAATGAAAAATCTCAAATCTGAATTCAAACGACGTTCAAGCATAAGTTCCTGCGACATCAAAAATATATTAACAATAAAATTTAAGAAAAGGTTTCAAACTTGATAAACTGTTTAAACTTTCTTATCAACTTAGAATCTATCTATCCTTATATATTATTTCTCAAAGGCGTTTTCGTGTCGGTACGCCATATCTTCCTTAATACTTCATCAAAATCAATGATTGAGACATCATTTTGAAGATTACGTTCCCCGCTAATGACGAAAAATAAACAAATTGTTTAAAATTAATGTTTTTGTTAAAAAACTTTATTTTAAAAACCTTTTTATAAAAATGTAGACAAGATTTAACAGAAGCGACTTATCTTTCGAAAGCGAAACAACCTTTAAATAATGCTATAGCGTCGTAAACTTCAAATATACTCTTTTTTTGAATAAAAATGCACTTTAAAATGATATTTCATCGTTTATTTAATAAGAACTGATAAAAAAACAAACAAAGATTTATATTTTAATAAAAATAAACGATTTATTACAATAAAAAAAATATATATTTTAATGTGTGTAAACTTTTTAATCACTAATCTCAAAATTATTTTCAAAGGCGGTTTTTTTTTTTATCTCCATTAATACTTCATCAAAATCAATGATTGAGATATCATTTTGAAGATTATGTTCACCGCTAATGACGAAAAATAAACAAATTGTTTAAAATTAAAACAAATTGTTTTGTCGAACATGGTAGGGCCCTAAAGAATAAAAATTTGGACTTATCAGACATTGCCTTCCATTGTCTGGAAAAAGGGCATATAATGGACAGTAATGTGAAAGTGTTATATAAAGAATGTGATTTAAAATTAAGGAAAATCTTAGAAAGTAGTGTTATAAAAAACACTAAAGAGAAAAACTTCAACAGGTACGAAGGAGTTCATGTTAATCCTTCAACTGTCTTATTAATAACTCAAAATAAATAGACTTACTCAAAATAAATCGTACAAAAACAGCAAGAATTGACGTCTTGAATTATTGAAAAAAAATTTTTATTTATAATATTTAATGATTGTAATAATTGAATGATTTCCTAATGATGTATTTTTGTAACAACAACTAAATTAGTTGATTCACGAGTTTTTAGAATTTGTTTAAACTTCTAACCATTTTTGCTTTTGCTGTATTACTCCTTTATATTATTATGCTTGAAAAAGAGAAGACGAATTTAAACTTCTCAAAAATTCGCAATTTGCAGTATTTTTAATTGCTAGGATATGTCAGGGGCGTATATAAGGGGGGGGGCCGAGGCCCCCCCCTCCCGAAATAATGAAGGTATGTCCTCCAACGTTTTTTTTTTTGTTTTTTTTTTTTGGTTGAACAGATGGGTTTCCATGGGGTGTCTACTTAAAATTACTTTACCTTACATTAATCTTGGCCCCCCCCGAAAATATATTCTATATACGCCACTGGGATATTAAATTATATTAATAATGAAAATTTAATTAGTAAGAATAAAAAGGAAAGAAAAATAAATCAAGTTTAATATTGCTTGAAAAGAATTTTTTTTTTTTCTTCAAGATTATTTATTTATTATTACTCTGTCCCTCGAAGTGAATGTGGGAAGTCCAAATTTAAATATGTAAATTATGTGACTACGTTGCGATATGTGACGTCATAAAACGTAGTGACAGTTTTTGATTGGACAGTCAGTAAAGCGGATTAATAAATGGAATAGTGGGTGCAGTTCGATAGTCAATGTTCGAACGATGTGAGGAGTCGACAATTCCAGAGTGTGGAATATTCCAGAATTGCATGCAGTAATTCTACAAATTAATCAACTGTAAAGGCTCTGGATACGATATTTGCATTCAAGATAGTTCTGCAATTAGAATGCAATGTGGTTTGCTCTAAAAGTCAAGTACGAAGCGTTCAAGTTATATGCAGCGGGAATGCCAAGTTAGTCAACTCAATCAGTTTAGAACGAAGTGGTCGTGTTGGATGAATGTCCAATGAAGAGAAACGGAATCCGATGTAAGGCATTATCAACACGAGAAGATACCCAAGTTTAATTATAAAAGACGAAAGGACTTTTATTAGGAAAACCGTTATTGTTATTGAAGATGAAGATTGGCGATATCTCATTGCAACTAAACGGAACGAAACTTGGACGATACCATTTCGGAGTTAAGGTGCGTCAATGCAGTTAATATTTAAAGGACCGACGCAAGAATAATATTCTACCTTAGAGATTAGTTAAAAGACTATAACAGTTGTTTATTATTTCCAATTACTATTTCATATAAAAGAAGAACTTAATATTAAAAGAAGGCAACAGTGTCATACCGAAGAAATTATATTACTACTAGTAAATATATTATCTAGAACTGTTTCGAATTGAATATAAAAGTATACTTAATTCCTGTTCGAGTTTTCCGAATATTATTCAAGAACGGGAATTAAGAAGAATTCAATTGATAACGGAAGTCATAGGATACGAAGCAGATGAACCTTTCCACAACGGTGTCTGGGAACCAAGAATAAGACAAGTGAATATAGTGCGCCATATTTTGAAAGCTCAAAAGTGAAGTGTGCATTAATTAGCAGCGTTAATTGTGCAACGAGACCTGACAGTCGGAAGCCCTATGTGTATTCGTCATCGCAGCAAACTCGCCAAGGTGAAAGGCCAAGCTGAGACGGAAAAACTGTAAGTAATTGAAACATTTTATTAGTTCCATTTTGGAGGGTACGTCGCCGACGAAGATACGAACAAAGTGCAACGGACTTTGTTACTGTGTTAGGAAATACTTTTATCGAAGAATAATTATTCACATAAGGTTGTGATTAATTGAAAAACCATAACTATTACTCGATAGCTTTATAAAGTATATAAAGATAAGTTCATTCGTACAAGGTGTAGAAAACCATTAGTCATCAGTAATGAGATATTTCACATAGGTGAAATTAAGAATAGCCAAGTGCATTTAATATTAATTTATAGTGAACTCTCGCGTGTGTGATAACTACGCAGATATCGTGAAGTACGAACACTGTATATATTTATATATTAGCAACTACCATTTATTATTATAAGAAGCGTGCATATTGTTATATATGAAATATTTTGAGAACTAGACTTTGTGAAAAGTATCAAGTCTATACTAACGAAGGATCATTATTATTTTAAGTGTTTGATACAAGAACTGAAGGAGACTTCATTTTCAGATAAGTCCATTGTATGCGTAAATACATCCATTGTATATATCATTACGAGATAATCATTTTACATAAAATGCAAAATAAACCACTTTATGTTTTACACAGTTTACCCCTAATTTCTTTGTTGCTATTCTGCTTCTTACTATGCGTTCTGACCCTATTCGCATCATTAATAAATCTACTTTAAATACTAAAATGAGGTATGTGGAGTATTTGTTTAAAATTAATGTTTTTGTTAAAAAACTTTATTTTAAAAACCTTTTTATAAAAATGTAGAAAGCGCCATCTATTGACAATCTGTTCATTTATTTATTTTCACATTACCATTCTGTGACTGATGAAGATACCATACGAATTATTCGCACGGGTCAATATTTTTATAAAAATGGAGAAGGCGCCATCTATTGACAATGTTGTCTAACATGCACGACAGGCTGTTGGATTTGTTTATTATTTCTCAAAGGTGATTTTTTGTTGCGAATTATTCGAAAGGGTCAACTAGTCATTTACAAAAAAGAATTTCTGAGAAACAGAAAATGAGTTATTTAATAGAAAGTATCCTATATTTCAAATGCTAATCTTCTAATATCAGAGAAAATAAGTTGCAACTTTGCAATAAATGTTCTGAATTAAACGGAACCTAGCAGCGCCAAAATAACTATTTGGTGCCTGGTGCGAAGTAATTTTGACTGCATCTCTTTTCCTTTTTATTGATGTTAGGAACATGTAATAAATATCAAAGTGTTTGAATTAAATAAACATAAATTAATGTATTGTTTAATATGAATTGCTTCTTAATAAACAGAAAATTGTCCATCGGTTTCAGAGATACGTCCTCTGGTGAGGGTGCACAACTCGGACCTCTCTTGCTGTGGCGTTAGATTCCAGTCAGTAGAGACTTTACAGAGAAATGAAATGTTTTGGTTTTTCTGTTGATGATACATTGCATTTCCTTAACTTTAAATGCTATATATTTTATGAATAATTCTAATGTTTATTTTTAAAGTCAATATAATCTTAAATCCTATAATTTGAGTGAAAAATTAAAATTATTATAGTGGTTCTCAACCTTGTGCCTCTTGAATTCCACCTATCACCTCAAGATATCGTAGTCTCCCCATACCATAAAGAATAGCTCATTTTTTTCTAATTGATGTATTTATAAGCATGTAGGTGGTATATTAATGGTTGGTACACATTGTACTATTATATTAATTTGGCAAAGATAAATTACGTATTCGTAATCAAACAGCGACACATACAAGCAAGGTCTTCTCGGATTTGTTTTTTCATTAGTTTCAACAATTTGTATAATATATTACATACAAATATATATCAAATTTACACTAATGCAGAATATATCAATAACAAAAAAAAAAAAAAAAAATAATTTAATTTTTCGAAATGTTCACTCATCAGAAACATTTCTGTAGTCGTCGAAGTTCGTTGTATTGACATTTCACTGTAATTTTACAAGTGCAAATTTGAATGACTAGTGGTGACAGGGAGAAAGTTATGGGGGAGACAGAGAGAGAGAGAGAGAATAATAGGAGTAGTTTTCGATCTATTCTTAATCAGTACATCTAGTTGATAGTATACATTATTCTATTACCGATTAAATTTCAATATATGAATGCAAAAAATGCGTTTCCATGATATTTGGAAACCTTTAATATCTGCTTACACAATGTATATTGCATCGGCAATTTTTTAATACATTTGTCGAACGTAAAATAATCAAATACGAATTGCACAAAACATTATCTCTTTATTCATGGTGTAAGACAAGTCGGTGGTTGTTTAGTGACAGCAAGGATAAGGAATATCGTAATTGCGATGCACTAAATGTGAATGGATATTTCAGTAGAATATTAATATAATAGTCACATTTAGATGAGATTATTACAAGATTAGAGCTTCTCTTTAAGTTAACATAAAAAAAAAAAATGGTGTAGATTTGTTTTTGAAAATCTCTAAATGAAAAGTATAAGAATCGTTCGAGTCCCATTTACAGTAGAAGCCTTCCGAGTGTCACCACTGAACAGCTTAAGAAACATTGTTATATTGATACCGGTACTAATAAAATATTAACTATATAATCTATGTAAATTTAGTGTAATTTTCATCTTTCTTTCATCATATAATTATTAAGAAAAAGTTTTTTTTTTTTTTTTATTAGATAATAAATATAATCCATTATTTTGAGAAATGATTTCATCAATATTTCTGTTTATTTACTACAATCATTTTATCAATACAAATTATTTACAAGAATTAAACGAAAAACTTAAAAATTAACCCCGCTTTGGTTTCGCTGGTTTTCCCTTCAGTTTTTCCTCCTTACATTTATTAGTTGTGGAAACGTCAACAGGTCCTTTATATCTTCCAGTTCCTTTAAACACAAGAGCATCTTTAACAGCCTTGAAATTAGGATCTTTTTGTACAATATTTGTGATTGGGTAGAAATACACATTCTTCTTTCCTTCTTTGTAGTTTGTATGACATTTCCTATTTCTCTTTGGTACCTTCTTTGGATAACTTGGATGACATTGTCTCCAAATGGCTTTGGGATTGAATGGATTTTCTAATCTGATGGCAATGTAGCCACGTATTTGTAAATCTGCTGTCCAATCAGATTCCTCCCATTTCTCAGTTGTTTGGAAGACACAAGTGGCTTTGGATTTTGCAGATACTTCAATACTAACGTCTTTTTTAACCACGAGGGTCTTCGTGTTATTACTTTCCTGAAAAAATAATGAAATAAATAAGTTAAGGACATCTCCTCTCCAAAATTCTTTAATTGTTAAAAACCTTTCTAATTAAATAAAAATCTAAAAAAAAAAAAATATTTATTGCGAAAATTTCGAAGTTAGAAGTTTAACTGTATTCTATGATTTTCCTTTATGACTGAGCGGTTATTCCAATCAAAAATACTACAATCATTGAAAATTTGTTTGTTATAGGTTTTGAGGTAAGATTCGTAGATCTAATTTTTAAATACTAATAAAAATGAAACTAATTACTTTATTCGAAAGTTGAAATGAAAAGATAAATAAATGAATAAAAATTTATGCTGCTACTGGTAATGACTATTTCTTAAGTACCGGTATAAGAAATATAATTGTTTTTATTATTTTTTTAAATATCAATTCCAAGTTTCTAAGAAAACGATCAATGTTGTTTTTAAGGAAGTAAGGGACCTTCACTTACTGACCAATGGGACTAACCTGACGTTGAGGTCAGGTGGTCAGCTCGACGGCCGGCAGCCTTTAATTCCCGAGAAAAAACCCGGTAGCTAATCTGCAGAGGGTTGGGTGGACCCAAGGACCCATGTGGATTAGCATGAAAAATATCTGCTATCCGCAGGAAATTGGTCCCAGCTCTTCTTCAAGTACGCAAGTCAAATACTTTTCAACTCTGCTACCGGACTCACTTAAAATTAGTACAGTCCTTAAATAGCTTTTTAATTAACCAATCTAGGAATATTTTTGCATTTTTATTTAACACAACCTTTTTTATTTCTAGACAATGAATTTCTCCGAAAAAAAAGTAAATCATTTTGTATAAATCGTCCAATACGATTTAAAAAAGTAATAAAATGATTCGTAATTATTTCTTCAGTAATGTTACTAATTTATTTTGAAGCTCAAGATTTTATCATTGTTAAAAAGATCAAACTAGTAAGAGAATGGTTTTAATGGAAAAATGTTCATGTTTTCTATGGAGATCCTCAGGCAGTTATTTCTAAAACAAAATACATCATTAAATGCTGCAGTTTTTCCAAAGCACCATTTTTTTTAAGGAAAATAAATGTCACTTTACCTTACTAAGTTGACGTGTTTTCTTGGCACTTGGACCACCTTTTAGACCTAAATTCAGCGAAGGATAACCAATGCTTGCTTCTGCGTTGATTCCATATTCGAAACCCTTTTTGAAGCCAACTACAGCTGAAGTATGAATGGTATTCTCATAGTGAATTTTCATTTTCATTGGTTTTGACATGCCGTTTTCAACATATTCCGTCTTAGTATGTAACACCGTCTTTAGTGGTTTTTTATTTGTATATTTATCATTTACTGCTGTAATATTAATGGCGTACCTAAGTAATTAAAGAGAAATCATGTTGTGAATTATTTGTGTTTAGATACTTTTGTTTAGAATTTACTACATGACATAACACATTAACATTAGGCCTATTTATTAATGAAAACGCTAAAATTAATCTAAGTCTAGATAACGTTTAGTTTTATAAATAAAATATTTAAAATTACTAAAAATCAATGTTTGGAGAATTGGCTTTAGTATTCCGATAAATTACAATCATTGCAGGCATAGAAAAAAACGTTTTGAATAAACAAATACAGCAATAAGGGCTGTAGTACTGAACGCTTTATCAGATGCACACATCCATTACTTGCTTTCTTTCTCTTTCTTGTTTATACATATTTTAATGAAGGTAATTTGCAGATATAAATCTAGGAACTTTGTGTAGCATTTTCTGAACCACAACAATAATATTGTAATTACTAAATTTGAAGAATATCATGATTTCAACGTGTATAGAAATAATGGAAAACTAGGTAGCAACATTTATTTATGAATTCGTTTACTGGCAAGAAAAACAATGATTTAGGCCTTCTTTTGTTGGCAACTTTTGGTATGATAGAAAGGACTGTAAATTACAATGACGCAAAACCAAAGATGAGATAGAAAAATGATTCAGTTTTTGAAACAAAAGGAGAGTAATCTTCCACTTGATGATCATTTACGCTCAGTCATTTAGCTTCAAGATCGCCTCTTAAGATACTTACATTTATGTCATAACAATTTATATGTTACCTTAACAGCATAAAGTATTAATTTGATAACATTTACATGGCAAATTAGAAAAGTAGGATGAATTTCTATTAAAAAAATGAGCATTGACACCGTCTTAAGTGTTGACACTTAATTCTTAATCGTCTTAAGTATTGACACACCAAGTTACCACTACTACTAGATATCTAGTAAGTAACCGAAGAAAATAGAACCTGAAACCAAATTTCCATAATAAAAAAAAATTTGGATTTGTAGCATACCACCTTGAACGCGAAACAGGCCTTATGTCAAAATAAAAAAACTATTCATTCTCAATTCACAGCTATATACAATTTAATTTCAAATAATTTAAAGTTAAGCAAACATTTAAAAAGTAAACTTGTTTTATCATTTACAAAAGCTCTACGAAACATTAAATATATAAACACTTTAGAAACACCGTGGGGATTTTATTACAAACGATAGAGGTCTGAATTGACATTGTCCTTCTAGACCTAATAGCTCTTATTGGTTGAGTGAAAGTGGTTTTCAAACGCCAGATGAACACGAGAGAAACTTTGGTTTGCAGAGAATATCCACTGCACGACATGATCTTATCTTTCAATTCGAAAACTCTTCGATTACCTGATGCAATATATACCTACTGCTGTAATTTTATGCATTTTTTTTTATACCAATACCCCTTTATTACCTTTTGTGAGCAGGATTCTCGTCGAAATATAATTCACTTGCTTCGAGATCCCACCATTTTACATCCAAGTTCTTTTCAGTAGCAACACAGTCGACAAATTCGAGAACTAATTTATTGAAATTTTCAATTCCCTGTGGAGTGAATGGACATGACGGTGCAGCTGCTGCATCTACTACAGGAAAAGATAACAAAAACAAAGCTGTTTAGTTATACATTTTTCTCGCTTTGAAAGAATCACTCATTACTTCGTTGTAGAATCAACATAAGCTTTTGAAGAAATATAAAGAAAAGCATTTGTAATTAAACAGTTAGCCTATGTAACTGAAGAATTTTATGATATTAAGCCATATTTTTATTATTAATAATTTTGATATTACATTATTTAAGTGAATTCTCTCTCCTTTATTTCTGTATTATTTTTCTGAAATATTTGGTCTTTCACTTTTCTGATTTCCGAGTGAATGGTGATTTTTACTTACAACAGAACCTATACAAGATTTCATAGTTTTACACAGCTAAAACATTTAATATCTCTAAAGTGAAATGTGATTGTAATTAATCTTGGCCTATTCATAGCACTCTATAGCTGTAACCAATAAGCGGATTTATACCTGAAAAGATGAAGCGACCAGGGTATTTTTTTTTTTTTTAAATACTTAAAGTTGCTTACTTTCAATAACTATTTATAAAAGTTCAAGCAGAGCAGATATAACTTCCAAATTAATTTTCACTATTGGGCCTTTAAAGTTCGCTGCTTCGATTTAATGTTTTTCACTTGTATGCTTAACTAAAGTTCACTTGAATACGTCAATGACCTTTCTCCTGTGTGAATACTAAAGTTCACTTCGATAAACTAATGGTTTTTCACTTGTATGAATTAATAATTCCTTACTAAATGATATTGGCTCAGTTCTTAAACTTTCAATAATTCCTAGAATCATTACTGCTTAATGCGCATGATAATGTTTTCTTTCAGTTTACTAGAATGCACAACTTAAAGTTCACTCCGTCACTTAGACTTGAAACTTTACTTTTCATTAACTTTAATTAGTCTGAGCAAAAGGAAGGGTTAACGTGCTGACAATTTCACTGAAAAATGTCTGTTAAGCCCAGCACAAGAATAAACGAAAAGAATTGCCTTTTCCGATTCATTTTTACGGGGTGGATTAGGGAACAGCTGTTTCACTCTTCAACGAGATCATCAGCCCTAACCCGCCACCCTCGATGAAATGAATCAGAAAGGCGATGCCTATGGTGAGGTCAACAGCCAGCCTGGCTATGGCCTCCCAAAGGCGAAAAGGCAATAAACAAAATTTT
>JAFIDM010009631.1:351974855-352019478 GCA_023159025.1 Thereuonema tuberculata
TTGGCTTTTTGGAAATTTTGTTTATTGCCTTTTCGCCTTTGGGAGGCCATAGCCAGGCTGGCTGTTGACTTCACCATAGGCAACGCCTTTCTGATTCATTTCATCGAGGGCGGCGGGTTAGGGCTGATGATCTCGTTGAAGAGTGAAACAGCTGTTCCCTAATCCACCCCGTAAAAATGAATCGGAAAAGGCAATTCTTTTTGTTTATTCTTGTGCTGGGCTTAACAGACATTTTTCAGTTTAATTAGTCTGACTTTGGCTAATTCGCTGATTAATTTCTTTAATGTTCACTAATAAAATTATTCACGCTTCGAATAATTTATTGTTGATTCACATTAATAATCTTTTAGTAATTTTCCTTTAACAATTCAATGTTAATACACTCGTTGAAATTATTCCCTACCGTCGACTAAATTACGTTCACACAGACCGTTTCTTCTTTTAGTCTTTCCCAATCCAAAATAGGAAATAAATAATTTCGTCACTTACAGTTTTTGCGTTCAGTCAAATTAAGTTTCCTTCCCTTAATTGTCCTGTATCCAGCGTTGCCTTCGCTGTTGGTTCCTTCCGAATTCTGTCCCAGAATCCTTACGCAAAATCCTGTAGTTCTAATCGGAGCAATTTGTTTAATTTAAACTCGCCGCCACGCTTGTATCTCGTACAAGCGGCGATACATAATTCTCTCTTCTGAGTTCTGACATATCAGAAGTTCTTGCCTGACGTCATATGCTTAACCTGGCGGCTATTTCCATTTCCACTTAGGGGTCCGGGTTAGTAATGGGACTGACCCATAATTATAATTCTTAATAGACTAACACAGAACGATGTGATTTATTTTACTCCAAATAAATTAATCTTTTAATTTACTCTTAATATTAATTTTTGTTTGAAGCTATAATAAAAATACTTTTAATAATTCAATAATATTTCGGGGGCGAAATATTTACTTTATTATTACACCTTCAATACCAAAATTTGTATTCAAACTATTAAGAGGATGTGGAAAAGAATTATGCAAAAAAAAAAAAAAAAAAATAGCTAAAAAATAGTCCTCTAGGGGGCGCTTTACAGCAAAATACAGAAAACAAAAAACAAATAAACAATAATCAACAACAACATAATCAAAAATGCAGTTATTCGTTCGTACGGGACACGCCTGCTGCACAGACTGTTTAGCAATATAAGGAGTATTGCTCAATGTGTTTCCCATCGTGAAGTTGTAAAATTTGCAAGCAATGAACAGTGTGTTCAACGACTGACAGCAACCGATTCCTCATGTTCCTTAGAGCAAGCAACTGGTGGTTCTGGCTGTTCATGTATGAAAAAAAATGCATTATCTGTCGCAATACCTTCCACACAGTGCCATACGATACATCTGTCTGCCGTGACACTGCATGTATAATACTGGTGCCAGAAAGATGAGTCATTGACTTTTCGACAGCAGTCGTCAACGACTTCAACGACTTCTTCAGTGATAGGCTCTCTGCCAGGTTGAACCCTTAACGATCCAGTTTTCTCACATCGACATATCCACTTCCTTGTGAAGACATTGGTTAGACGGCGAAATTCACGAACAGCATCCACAGCATTACCATTGCTGTCGTAAAAAAACTTCACAATTAACACATCCGGGTAAAGTGAGAACCATCATAGCTGATAATAATGGCATTACTAGTTGTAGTCATTTTTATATCCATAACTCTGTTGCAGTGCAGATGCTTATTCAATTAACTGCTTTTTCGTTGCAATTGCAGTGAAAAATCAAATGATCTTGGGTGCAAACGATATTGCAGCGCCAAATGTGCCGTTGAAAGTGTGACCATGTGCCATTGTTTTCATTAAGTTTATTCGTAATGTCGAAAAATGCAAAATTAAAAGTTTAAAATGTTATTTTAGGTAGGTCTCATTTATTTACCTTGAATTTTTGTCATATATTTTTTTTCAGAGAAATATTCTTCTTATTCGTATTTTTCGCTTTATTTAGCCAACTAATCTAAATAACTACAAACAAATTTTAGAAGGAAAAATTCTGTTCAAAAACAGAAAACTATATCTTAAGTCTCTGAACAGTCATTATTTAATAAATAAATAAGATAAAATTCTACATCTAACATATATTTAATATACTCGAATAGATATCTTACTTTTTATTAGTAGAAATTATTTGCATCATCATTTATAATTTTAATCAAAAGGTTTGGAAAGAAATTAATTTTTTTTAGAAGAATTTTAAATTGGACAAAATCATTGCCAACATTAAGCTTATATTTTTTATCTCTTTTTGAAACATGGACAGTATTTTGTCTTTTTCTTACACTGTTTAAATTACATTTCTTTATTTCATTAGAAAAGTTTTATCTGCCTTTTCCGTCAAGCTTAAGGTCGGCTCATTAAAAAAAAAAAAAAAACCTCAATGTTTTTAAATACGTAAAATATACTAATAATTTAAATAAATGTTTTATCTAATTAAATTCCGTCCTAGCATCTCTTCAAAAATCGTTAAATTACAAGATAACAAAAAAGAATTATTTTATAGAGAAATTATAATCACTAATATTATAACATTAACAAATAATAAGATTCTTACCAGAACTAGAGACGAACACCAGACCAGCTGCAATAATTAAAATGATCATAATTGTTCAAAGTCTCTCAAGACTGATGAGTTGAACCTCTTAGTCTCGCTTTATATACATTTACGAGGAATTAGATTCAGGTGGAATTAATTGATTTTTCATTAAATGATAAGCATCCATCCAACATTCCAGTATTTTTTCTCTTACTTTTTTTTTTTTAATTACTTTTAAGCTAATTAATGATTCATCAGTTTGATTTTAATCAAAACTTGCCACATTCTCTTCTTAAGGTAAAGTAATCTCTTAAAATTAATATTGTTTAGTGTTTCTTGTTTAGCTAATATCTTTTGAAGGAGTGAACGGTTCTTGAAACGTGGCATGACATTTACGAATAAGAAATGATATCTTCTATATAATAAGCGTGAAAGTTTGTTTGTTTGTATATCTGTTTGTCTGGTTGTAGGTTTGTCTTGAAACAATGTCGCCATTTCTCAATGGATCTTTATCAAAGTTGACACGGAGTTTCACATATATCCCAGAATAATGTATGAACAACTTAGACCGTATTAGTGGTGTAAACGCAGTGGGGGGGGGGGGATACTGCCTCAAGACAGTACTATATATCTTTGAAACCGCTTTAATTGGAAATATGACACGATCGTTCTTTGTCGAAATCGGAAAGGTAAGTATTCGAAGAATCTTCGATATTCGCATCCGGTTGTAAACATCCTAAGGGTAGAGAGGAGAGACAAACTTTGTTGAAGGAAACTTCGAAGGGTTTTCGGATTTCAAAATAAGAATATAATTTTTTTTTTTTTTTTACCACCTGGAGAAGGTTTGAAGTAATACAGGTGTGGAGAAGGCACAGTCTTTACCCGCATTGTACCCAACTAAGGGTTTAAGCGGCTGAGAACTTAAGGCTCTACTATCAAAATGGGACGGAACCACCAACCCCGAGAGAAGGGCCCGAAAAAGAAATAGGAGGAGAGAAAGCGGCGAAGGACTGTTCACATAGGGGATGAAGAGCACCCGAGATCTATCACAAACATGAAACATATAGAAGGCACGCTGGGATTCCCTAGGGAATTCCAGGTGGGGAAAAAATGGCAACTCCCTCACGGGCGTGGCTGCCAGGACCACGCCGGAGCCGGGAGAAAGCTCCTTTTGCTCTCGATTTGCATTACAGGGTGAGGAGAGCCCTAAACCTCTTTTCACGGTAAAGGATCATCGAAGTCAATCCGCTAACAGAGCGGTTGTTCTAGGGGTAACACACATAGATCTGTCAGAAACGAAGGCACGGGTCTGCCGTTCGTTAGACGTTATTACCAGTTCTGCTATGGATGTATAGTCTTCTCACACAGTAAAATGACTCTAAGGGCAGTGGGCAGGTCTGCTTAGTTGAGTCTAACATTTCCGAGGGGAGGCTCTTTGAGACAAGCGTTGGCAAAGCGGCTGAACTCGATTGGGACTTCGAGGAGTACTGGCATTTCACACGGCGCGGGATGGCCGTTGGAAAGGAGCGCTCTCTCAAGCTTTGCCCGATGTCTCAGTCGGAATTCGCTCTGGCAGTCCCAAAGGACGTGCGACACAGACTCCACCTCTTCCGCATCACAACGGTCACACACAGGGCTCGCGCGGAGTCTGTGCTTGGCTAGATAGCTGTTAAAGAAGCCGTGACCAGTCATGAATTGGTTTAAGGCAAAGTCCGAGAAGAGCGTATCCGTGCTGACTTGCGGTAAGAACATATGCAGAGGCCGGCCTTTATCGGAGTCAGACCACCTATTCTGCCAGAGGATCAAACACTTTTGGAAGCGGAGATTTCTAGCTCTGCTTCTGGGCAATGGCCCGTCAAAAGTAACTGCCGGCAGGGCCGTTGCTAGTTTCGCAAGTTTGTCTGCTTTCTCGTTACCTTCGGTGCCAACATGAGCCCTAGTCCAAAAAAGTTGGCAACCGATACCAGCTGAGTCTAGCTGCGCTAGATTCTCCGTCACTTTCCATCCCAGTAAGGACTTGGGGGGGGGGGGGGCCCTAGCAATGGAGCTAAGGGCTGCTTGACTGTCGGATACAACGGCGATTTCCCCTGTGGTTCCTTGAAGGCACTCGAGGGCCCGCTGGGTAGCCGTATATATCGCGCCAAGTTCGGCTTGAAATACACTCGAGTGATCGGGTAGCCTGTGTGTGGCCGAGTCTAATTGCTCCATATTAGTATCGTAGCACACGAAGGCAAATCCCGATCTCTCATTGATTTTGGAACCGTCCGTAAAAACTACGGCTCTGTAGGCGCTCAGGTTACCGTGCCAATCATTTATTGGACGGCTCTGAATGTGCGCCGGGTGCGTCCAGGCTGGGAATAAGTGGCGGCCGTCGTACCTGTTACTCCGGATTCCCCTAGTCCGTGCCAGTTCTGAGTCGGCTGTTGGGTGCCGGACGAAGCGATCGGGCCGGCAGGGTTTTGGCCCAAGCCGAAAGTGAACCCGTCGCGCAGCTGAGGCAATCCACGGAAAGGACCCGACGCTGGTCCGGGCTCATCCGTCCGACGAACGCCGGCCCGTTTGACGGGGCCAGAGCGAAAGCCTCGGGACACGCCCAGTCCAGATACTCAATCCGTAACCGCTTCACACAACAGCCCGACCGGCTCAGCCCCCAGAGCCAATCCTTATCCCGAAGTTACGGATCTAACTTGCCGACTTCCCTTACCTACATTGATCTATCGACTAGAGGCTGTTCACCTTGGAGACCTGCTGCGGATATGGGTAGGGCCCGGCACGAAAATCGCACTACCTTCCTCGGATTTTCAAGGGCCGACGAGAGCTGTCCGGACACCGCAGGAGGCGCGGTGCTTTATGGAAACCACATCCCTATCTCCGGGCGAACCGATTCCAGGGATTCCGTTCCTTACAAAGAAAAGACAACTCTTCCCGGGACTCCCGCCCACGTCTCCGAGGGCGTTTGCGTCACCGCACTGTGGAGAAGGCAGAAAGGATTGGGAAAGTTTTATATTCTCCGATTATAAAATACTAATACAACATGAATTTGAAAGTATCAAATGATATTTTTACCAACTGGGAAATTTTCGAAAGTGTTTCACAATTATAATTTCTTATTCATTTCTTCCTCATTCTTACATCAGGACAACTCTTTTTGTAAACCGCGCGAAGCATGGATATTTTGCTAGTCTTTGTATTGTATCTACAATTTTCTTTAAATATCGCTTCAGAAGAAATTTGAGTCCTAAGCCTTAAAACGAGACTTGATTATTTTATATACCTGTAGGTAGGTGGATATCTTTCATAAGCTGCTGCGAAGTTATAGGCTCTAACGTTTTAATGACCATCAGGACTAGTTGGCATTCGGTGGTCAGCCCAATGCTTTCCCGCCTTTGCTCCGGAAAAGAAATCAGATTCTCATTTTTCAGAGATAAATCATTAGACTCGTCCGGATGAGAGGAAAAAAAAACTGTTTAACAATAGGCTGTGCAGGTCCTTGAGTGCCCAGGAGGTTTAGGCTCAGGGCCGGATTTAAACATAGGCTACTCGGCTGCAGCCTATGGGCCCGCACCACAAAGGATCCCGCGACCACTGTCCAGGTGAAAAATGATTCTAGGTCTTTTTTTTTAATTTCAGGTTTTTTGTTTTAGTAAATAAATAGTATAAAAGTTTGGTGGGGGGGGCTATACACAGTATTTTGGAAAGATATCTTTGGTCAAGTAAACAAAAATAGTGAAATTCTGCAGAACCCTAGATTGGAAGTGAATACAGCCGCCCCAGCACTGGCGTCGCTTACAAGCTTCGTAAGAACAAGACTGGATAGCTTTGAAGAATGAGGTGAAAGCTGCTGGGTTAGCTGGTTCTGATTGCACAAGGTGTGAGAATGAAACAAAGCGAAAACGCAAAATAAACGTGCGTTTGTCACTTCTTGACTGTGTCCAAGCGCCAGAAGTTGAGCTGACCCCATCAGACAAATTTTGAACTCAGAATTTCCTTGCTAACATAGATCAATTTGAATAATCATTGCGGCAGAGGATTGAGGCATACAAACTAATTGATACCCGTTTTGGGTTTCTCAACAAGTTGAATACACTTAGTAATGAAGAGCTAATTGCAGCAACTCAATACTTAGCAGAAACAAATAACAATGACTTAAGCGATCAATTGGCTAATGAACTGATTCAGTTCACGTTTTTTTACCATGAGTTTGAAAAAAATGACGACGAAAATGAAAAAGTCATTAGTCAGAGAGGTGGATGTATAAACTCATCTTAGAAAAAAAAACGTTAAAGATTGTTTTCTTAATATTGAGATTGCCTTAAGAATGTACCTGTCACTTATGGTCACAAAGAGCAGTGAAGAAAGGTCATTTTCAAAATTGAAGTTGATCAAAGACAGGCTTCGAACCACCATGTTAGAAGACAGACTCAACGCTTTAGCTTTACTCAGCATTGAAAGTGATATTTTAAGACAACAAAATTATGAAGATATTATAAGTAGCTTCATTAGTACGAAATGTAGGCGTAAACTAATTACCCATAAAGATTATGTGACACTTTCGTTAGTTAAATTGTTTGGGAAAATTCTGTATTTGAATTAAATAATATATTATGTATGTTGTAAAGGTTAAGTACATTTTGCTTGTTCATTACATTCCTTTATGTTATCTTGCATTTTGCATTTTTTAACATGTTTACTTAAAATTACTAAGTTATTTTCAAAATTGAATACTCATATTTGCATATTTAGAAACATAGACTTGAATCTCAACTTTATACTCTGTTTTAATAATATAGTTGTTCTTAGCAATATTAATAAATCATATTAAATATCATCTAATATTATAAAAGCGTTATTCTGTCTGACTTTACGTTTTTCCAATTTTGTGACCAAACTAAAAGAGATAGATCGGTCATGTAAATAGTCTGTGGTCAAATGTACATCCGTGGGTTAGTTGATGATACAAGTGTGGGGATGGTCTCATTCTCTTCATTATAGTGTCTAGAATGAGGTTTGGATGATGACCATTTCAAAAATCGTACAGGTGCCTCGTAGCGGCAAAAAACAAAATGGCCGCCACACGAAATGTATTTGTGCCTCTATCACTAGAATCGTTGGTCCTACGACAAAAGTTCATAGGACCTAATTTGTTTGTCATAACATTCTCTACAAAATTTGTCCTTACCACTTTTCTCGTAATTGCAACCCTTCAGCCACAAATGCTGTCCTTAATGAAAAATCAAAATGGCCGCCAGATGAAATAGGTTTTTTGCCTATACCTTCATAACCGGAAGTCCTAAGAGGAAATTTTAAATCACAAATAACATTTGTAATTAATATTATTTAAATAATTTTTCTAAAATATTTTTCTTTACTTTCAGGATGACAACTGATTGAATATGGAGCCAGTGTACGATGCAAAGTTGTGCCACAAGAGGAAGGCAAAAACTGAACTGTGTTTTATTTGTTCTTCAACATCTTCTGAAAATTTTGTGTCAATCAACAAATGACAGTTATGGAAAAGTAGTTGAGTGTATTGCCAAACGTGCGAAGGATGGTGATGAAAAATGTGATTCCATAAAAAAACGTTTCAGTCAGGGATTTAATGTCGAGACTCTTAAACACGATAACATTCGATGGCACAGATCATGTTATCTGTCCGTAACGCACAAAAAAACAATTGATCGTTTAGAGAAAAAAAACCATTGAGGTCTCAAAACAACCACCTGAAGGTGAAGGCTCTTCGTCTGTTATGAAATCTACTCCGTTCACACGATCTCGTACAATGAGTTACGAAAAATTTATAAAGTGCTTTTTCTGCGACAATGCTGGCTCGAGGAAAGATCTATTGAGAAAAGTTTCAACAGATAATGCTGGTAAAAACTTGCATACGGCAATCGAATTGGCAAATAATGATAAACTGCGTGTGCGATTAAGTAAAGCTAAGAATCCTACTGATGCACATGCAATTGATGTCATGTATCACGCAAAATGTTGGACCCAAAACGTTACTAATATTATTCGCTCCAATCAGACACAAAAGCATGAAGAAAGTACTTCTCAAAACGGTTACGTTGCATCAGCATCTGCACAAGTGGAATTCATTAATATATTGGTTGAAAACTTGTCATTAGGGCAAGTATTTGACATGGATGTGCTTGAGAAAACATAAAAGTCAATTTGTTCCTCAAATGATGTGGATGAATGACTCGAAGAGAATTAAAACAGCTAATCGAAACGGAGCTATCAGATAAAGATATTGAGTTTTCTCGACCAAAACATCTTAACAAACCACAAAGATTGTCCATGAAATGTACAAGGGAAAAGCTTCTAGCAGATGCGGAAAGCGCAGGAGATCAAACGAGGAGAGAGCTTCATGTTTTATACGAAAATGCTATGATTATGAGAAATTTAATACTGAAATCCAAACCGTGGAAGTTTGATGGTAACATTCCTGAACGAACCTCGGACGTAACTCCAAGTGAAGTTAACATGTTCTTTAAATGGTTGTTTGGGGTACAAATGATATATCGAACGAGAGCATCAACAAAAGTGAAGTGGACAGGCGAGCAAGTCATTTGTCACAAATCTTGATGACAAATTGTCTTTCACGAAGGCAAGTTCAAAATAAAAAATGTTCTCACTTTCATCATAAACGTGATTAGCCTCTTCAGGTTGCTTGTGGTCTGTCACTTCATGGTTCAATGCTTAGCCAGTGGTTGGTACAGTTAGTGCATGGTCTAGGCTGCAGCATTGATTACAAACACGTGTTGCGATTAGAAACACAGATTGCACGTAGTGTCCTCAAACGAATTCACGACAACAATGGTGTCTACATCCCACCCGATATTGTGAAGAACAGGTTCAGCCATTGTGCTGCTGATAACCTTGACTTCTCCGAAGACACTGCAGATGGAAAAAGAACTCTACATGGGACAGTAATAACGGTCTATCAAGAAATAAGAGACTGACTCGATTACACCACTTTCAATATCTGAATCAAATGAATTTCAGTTAAAAACATTTGACAGTGCACTACCAGCTGTACATTATTGTCCAAATCCACCCAATTGGACTACGTGTTGTCCTATGCCAAAGGCAACCATGAAGCTCTCTCCTCGTTTGATCTCCTGCGCTTTCCGCATCTGCTAGAAGCTTTTTCCTTGTACATTTCATGGACAATCTTTGTGGTTTGTTAAGCTATTGGTCGAGAAAACTCAATATCTTTATCTGATAGCTCCGTTTCGATTAGCTGTTTTAATTCTTAGTCATAACAAGTGATTCATCCACATCATTTGAGGAACAAATTGACTTGTATGTTTTCTCAAGCACATCCATGCCAAATACTTGCCCTAATGACAAGTTTTCAACCAATATATTAATGAATTCCACTTGTGCAGCTGATGATGCAACGTAACTGTTATGAGAAGTACTTTCTTCATGCTTTTGTGTCTGATTGGAGCGAATAATATTAGTAATGTTTTGGGTCCAACATTTTGCGTGATACATGACATCAATTGCATGTGCATCAGTAGGATTCATAGCTTTACTTAATCGCACACGCAGTTTATCATTATTTGCCAATTCGAATGCCGTATGCAAGTTTTTACCAGCATTATCTGTTGAAACTTTTCTCAATGGATCTTTCCTCGAGCCAGCATTGTTGCAGAAAAAGCACTTTATAAATTTTTCGTAACTCATTGTACGAGATCGTGTGAACGGAGTAGATTTCATAACAGACGAAGAGCCTTCACCTTCAGGTGGTTGTTTTGAGACCTCAATGGTTTTTTTTCTCTAAACGATCAATTGTTTTTTTGTGCGTTACGGACAGATAACATGATCTGTGCCATCGAATGTTATCGTGTTTAAGAGTCTCGACATTAAATCCCTGACTGAAACGTTTTCTTATGGAATCACATTTTTCATTACCATTCTTCGCACGTTTGACAATACACTCAACTACTTTTCCATAACTGTCATTTGTTGGTTGAGACACAAAATTTTCAGAAGATGTTGAAGAACAAATAAAACACAGTTCAGTTTTTGCCTTCCTCTTGTGGCACAACTTTGCATCGTACACTGGCTCCATATTCAATCAGTTGTCATCCTGAAAGTAAAGAAAAATATTTTAGAAAAATTGTTTAAATAATATTAATTACAAATGTTATTTGTGATTTAAATACATTTGTTTAAAATTTCCTCATAGGACTTCCGGTTATGAAGGTATAGGCAAAAAATCTATTTCATCTGGCGGCCATTTTGATTTTTCATTAAGGACAGCATTTGTGGCTGAAGGGTTGCAATTACGAGAAAAGTGGTAAGGACAAATTTTGTAGAGAATGTTATGACAAACAAATTAGGTCTTATGAACTTTTGTCGTAGGACCAACGATTCTAGTGATAGAGGCACAAATACATTTCGTGTGGCGGCCATTTTGTTTTTTGCCGCTACGACGCACCTGCACGATTTTTTAAATGGCCATCATCCAAAACCTCATTCTAGATACTATAATGAAGAGAATGAGACCATCCCCACACTTGTATCATCAACTAACCCACGGAAGCCAATTTTTGTACATTTGACCACAGACTAAAATAGATAAAATGTAGATCTTTTTAGAACAAACAAAATGCTACAAAAATCTTTCGAAAAAATTTTTTGGTTTCCAAGGTGTCGCCTTTTAAAGGGTCAAATTTTGACTTTTTCTCAATTTAAACCAAGTATAAAAGTTGGAAGAGAACATTATATTGAGAAAATGTTGAAAATATTTGAAAGTTCTATCCAACGATATATCAGTCATTCATAAACGTTTCTGCGTTTGCAAGATACATGCAAAAATATGTGGCGCAACCCGAGGTGTGAGGCGCCAAGCCGCAATACACCCGAGTTAAGCGGAGAAGCCCACAACGGGCTGGGAAGTCGTGAATTCTCCGATCTCAATATTAATTTGCTAAATAAATATATTTTTTTTTTTTAATGCTATATATGCGAGGGTTTCGGAGCGAAGCGACGGTACCCGTCTAATTAAGGTATATTACCTTAATGATGTTCAGTTCTTTTCGTTTTTATCATCTCATGAATTCATCAAATTCTAAATACTGTATAGGAATGTCGTAAATTTTGTATAGTTTAATAATAAACTTTAAACGTTTATTTTTAAGTTATTAATTGAATAATTGCTGAAAATGCGGTTTTTGTAGCTTAATTTTAAAAAAATATTTCCCCGGTAGGGCCCGCGCCACAGGTCCAGTCTAGGGGCCCACAGATCCTAAATACGGCACTGTTTAGGCTCCCAGCGATTCTCGACCAATGGGACTAGTTCAGGTCGGATGGTCAGCCCGACACCTGGCCGTCTTTAACCCCAAGTCAGAAATCCGGTACCCCTTTGACAGAGGGCTGTTGAACCCTGTAGGATCTCCTAGGGTCCGTCTGGAGAAGAAATACCAGTGGAAAAATCCCTGCCACCATCGGCAATTGAACCTGGACTCCTCCAGACCGCAATCCAGGTCAAAATCACTGGAATACTGGACTGACGGAAGAGAATAACCTTGGAGAAACCGCCATTCTCTGCTGGGATTGAAATTGTAATGCTGGACTCTTGTGCCCAATACATACTCATTAACAGCTCTGCTGTGGAATTCGAGTAATCGTATGTTTTTCGTAAACTGTGCCAAAACCGGATCTCTTCTATGTCGGCCCAATTGGAGTTACTAATTTACTGCTTGTCTATTCCACGAAAGCTTGTTGTTGTTTCATTTACGAGAGATGTTTTAACTAGAAACATTATACTTAGAAACATTGATAATATAGTTACATTCACTATTTGGAGAAGTGCAATATACTAAAAAAAATGCAACACCGAGAAGGATTGGTGTCATTTTATTGAAACTGAGGGATCATACACTGAGATGTTATATAATTACATAAACTCAGAGAAGTCCCATGTATTCCAATGGTAAGTGAATAATGTGGATCAACGAGCATTTTCAACGCCCAATTGGTCGGTTTGGCAAGGCGAGTTAGCAACACCAACATAAGTAACATTAGTTAGGGTACATGGGACTCTATCAGCATTAGCAACGTTCAGTCCTCGATGTGCACAGAAGTATTTTTAGTTTTCCTTAATTTTACCGTTATGAGAATGTCTGAGAATTAGAATATCTGAGATAAAGCAGCGCGGCGTTGTAAACGCTGATGTAGATAGATTCTAACCTGATCTAGCATTACCAAAGCAAAGGATTTTGGGTTCTCGTATAACAGCAAATTTTTGGAACTTTGGCCGGGTTTTCAACGTGTTACAAATCTATCTCTTGGGATAGAACGCAAAGTAACGTGAAGTCGCTGTTTCAGTTAGGCAGCAGTAGTTTGGTTACCTGTTGGGGTTTTTGTTGGAGTTGTGTTGAATATTAAAAGAGCCTACTGACCATTAGAGTATCTGAAAGAATGGATGCTTTCATGAGACCAATGAGGGCTGTATGAGGGCGTGCGTTGTCTAGCAAATAAAAGGTTCCGTGTTGACGAAGAAATGGACAGTCACTGGCTGCAAAATACCAGTAATATATTTTTAGGCAATTACAGATTTTATTGAAGATCTTATAACTCTTGTCAATTACAGTGACAAGCTCTTGGGGAAAAAGTGATGGACAAAGTGATGCCGATAATATGCCGGCAGGGCCCTCACATCAAACTCAGGGCCCAGGTATCAAATGCAAAAACGGGCCCCCCTCCCATGTTATGATCAAAATAATAAATTCTTAGCCAAAAATATCACGAAAACAACGCACAATTTCATACTTCTACAGTTTAAACATGGCACACACAGTTATTTCCATTATTTTTAGAGCTAATTTAAATTAATTTACTTAATACTGACACGAAACAATTATTTGTGAACAATCAAAAAACAATGGAATAAATGAATTCTGACAAAGATAATTACAAACAGCTACCAATTTTGTCACGGAATGTACAGCAGTGATACAAGATCTGAAACTAAAATTCTATATTCCCTCTTATCGCATATCCAAAAAGTAGAATGAAATATGCTGCAGGCATGCTGGGCCCATTACACACACATTATATATATTACACACACACACACACACACACACACACACATATATATATATATATATATATGTATATGTGTGTGTAATGGAGCTGTTTCCCCAATGGAAGGCTTATCACAAGGATTGTGTTGACAAGAAAAAAAATATCCGTTTTTAATAAGCAAAATCTCCGCTGGACAAATAAAAAAACAAGCAACGAATTAAAACAGAAGAAAAAAAAAAACAAAAAAAAATTAACAAGAAGAGAGGGACTAACTCTAAATTTATCAAGAAATTAAATTACCTAGCGGAGATTTCCACTCGAGAACACACCTCTATTTTACTGGCCAGTTAGCCGCAGCTGCTTTTGCGCCATAAAACACCAACCAACCAACCTACTGGCCAGTTATCATGAAAATTATGGATTAAAGTAATTTAGCTTTCCTAATTCTAAATGGATAAATTACAGGAATTTCAAGCAGATCAAAAATACTAGAAAGTTATTATGATTTTCTCAGCTGATTGAAACTAGTACACGCTTATATATATAACTAGCAGCAAAGCCTGTCGGACAACAGGCATAAAATAATCTGAAAAATCATTTTATTATCAACTATCAAATATAAAGTAAATGTAATCTAAATACTGTGCTAACTTGTGAACGAAGCTTCTACGGCAAAAATGGTTTTGAGTTTCGAAATCAGCGTAAACAACTGAATAAGTATGCCAAATTGCATTAAAACGGATGCAGTGGTAACAAAATTATTTGGTTTTGAACGTATGTTTTGTTAGAATTTCAGTTGTCGAGGTCAGTTCCCAAGAATAAAATTTCATGGAAACAACATGAAATGACACAATGAACTAATATTTTCATCCAATTTGAGTACCCTTGATTCAATGGTACCATTGAGAACCGTTGGATCTATCTTAATAGCTTAATTATATCAAGTAACAGACAGACAGACGAACTTAGCCAATTTATATATAAGGTATATGGCCCAAATATCGCCCATCTAAGAAAACCTGCCCATATTCTTGTCATTTATCGTCTCAGTTGCTTGCAAACAATTACAATATATCATATGAACCTTCACTTACATGTTCCTGAACCAATTATAGATATAACTATTATTTTGTATTTTTCCTAAATTTTTGTTCAGGCAAACCTCATATTTTGAATTTTGTGAAAGTGTTCCAAATATCGCCCATACCATTAAATACTTTGTTTTCTTTGCACTTCTTTTTTGTTTTTTTCTTAATCTTTTCGCAATTCTTTATGGGTGTTGCGAGCTTCTTTTGCTTTGGATCGTCTAAGTTCAGCCCCTTAGGATTTAGTTTCCTTTTGCTGAGAGAATTCATTAGAGCAATTGTGAATGGTGACCCACTCACAAGACTGGGACATTAAATGTTTTGGAAGCTTTCAGAAGGCCTATTTTTTTATTTTTTACAGCTGTGACAACTTCTCTGTCCCATGTCTTACGTTGAGACATCTGTAATAAACCAAAATAAACTATCGCACAGTGGGCGATATTGGGCACTAGCTTGTCAATTTGGGGGACGCTACAGACAAACCGGCTACCTCTAACAAGTGACAGACATTATCAACAGATAGATTATTTCTTTCACTACTTCACGATATTAGATGGTTGCGATGGCATGAATAATTCATAAGCTGCAGCACTAAAAGAAACAGCAGGTTCATAACTTACCAGAACGAAAAACCTTCAAGTATTCATAAAAAATAAACGGGTTGAACTAACACCACCAAACGAACACAGCGTGCTAATGGAAGGAATGGCAAATTGTTTAATTTTTTTTTAATGTTTATCAGACCTATTTAGGTGCACTTCTTACCTGTACACCTTGAATATAGGTTCTGAGAGTTTAATCTAAAGGATCATTTTCCACCCAAAAAGAAAAACGAAATACCAACCATATCTACAGTTTAATTTATCTCAAGAATAATTATTATTTTTGACTTATGACGCCGAAAGGCATTTAAAACTCACCTTTGTATAATCTAAATACTGCGCTAACTTGTGAATGAAGCTTCTACGGCAAAAATGGTTTTGAGTTTCAAAATCAGCGTAAAAAACTGAGTAAGTATGCCAAATTTCATTAAAATCGGTGCAGTGGTAACAAAATTATTTGGTTTTGAACGTATGTTTTCAGTTGTCTAGGTCAGTTTCCAAGGATAAAATTTCATAGAAACAACATGGAATGACACAATGAACTAATATTTCATCCAATTTGAGTACCCTTGATTCAATGGTACCATTGAGAACCTTGGATCTATCTTAATAGCTTAATTATATCGAGTTACGGACAGACAGACAGACGAACTTAGCCAATTATATAAGTTGATTTGAAAGTTTTTTTTTTTTTTTTTTTTTTTTTTAAACAAACAAAAAAAAAAAATTAATTTCATAGTTAAGTTGGCTTTTTTTCTGAGCCAAGTTTAATTATCATTTCAGTCATTGATGTAGCAAAACTCGGGTCCTTACTTGTTAGTTTTTTCGGATAGCACTTTTCTTAGCCATACGATAAATATAACGTAAGAAAGGATACTTACAGAAGTTTCGGTGCACCAAGATTACTGTTCGGTGCCCCATATGCATTTCTCTGGAATCGGAACGACTCCTTCAGCAGGGAAACTTTTTTTTCTTGTTTGATTTTTTTTCTGGTTCAGCCTAATGTTGACATACCGCCACGTATACAGGCATATACAGGGTTATTCTAAAAGATGGAACCAACTTAATTAATTTGTATGTAATGAAGTATAAATTGGACATGAACAATCTACATAATAATAAAAAGAGGAAGTTTCAAAGTTTTTTAATACAGGTTTTAAATGTTCAATGTGCCCCCCCCCCCCCTCTGCTGCAAACATCTAAGTGGTAGCCAAACTCGTCCCACACGAGAATAAGCATGTCTACTGAGTGTTACTGAGTTCACCGCAGCAGTGACACGGTTCGCAGGTCGGCCAGAGTTGTTAGTAAAGGTGGGACGTAAACGGCCTCCTTAACATAGCCCCACAAGAAAGTCACATGACGTGAGATCAGGAGATCTCGGTGGCCAGAAGTGTATAGCCAAGTCTTGATTTCCGATGCGACCAATCCAAAGCTGAGGAAGGGATTTATTTAAAATTTAAAATTGATTTCCCATCCTGTTTGGAAAATGAATTCTTGGTGAATCTTCAGTAAGTTGAGGAAAAAGCCATTGTTCCAACAAGTCCTTGGAACTATTCTACTTAAAGTGCTTTCCTCAAAAAAGAATAGTCCATAAACTTTTTTCCGTGATAAGGCACAGAACACGTTTAGCTTCGCCGAGTCTCATGTTGCAATGTTGTACGGGGATTTTGCAGTCCCCATATGCGAACATTGTGTCTATTCAGTTTTCCACTAAGATGGAACGTAGCTTCATCATTAAAAATTAAGCGCGATAGAAACGCGTCATCCTCCATCATTTCTAGCATTTTAACATAAAATTCAATACACTTTGTCATCCTTAAGGAGAGCCTGCACAAGTTGTAAGCGGTAGGGCTTGTACAGCAAACGCAGTCTCAAAACTCGTCATACAGTTGGTTGCGGTATTCCTAGTTCTCTACTAACTCTATTGGTTGCCTTTCTTGTACTTCGAACAAAACTGTCTTCTGTTCGTCTGACGTCATCCTCTGACACATGTCGGTCCGGTCTCCTTTGCAGAGACATCCAGTTTCTTGAAATTGCTTAAACCAACGGCTTTATGCTTTTTCTAGTTGATGGTTCAATGACGAATCGGAGACGAAACGCCCGCTGCACTGTAACTGCCGACTCACTTCTTGCAAACTCAAGAACGCAGAAAACCTCAAGCTACATAGTAGCCATCTTACTCACAACTGACAGTGACACGAAATGCCTGCCTATTGGCGCGAGTACCCTAGCGGCCGTTTATGCAACTATCACCGCCCAAGTGGTGGGAAAACAAAACTTTGAAACTTCCTCTTTTTATTAGTATGTAGATTGTTCATGTCCAATTTATACTTCATTACCTACAAATTAATTAAATTGGGTCCATCTTTTAGAATAACTTTGTATATTAGAAGGTCCGCGGACGATGCTATGACTAACTTACAGACATCACGAATGCTGAGCTGAAATTTGGAACGTCCGACACCGTTTATCTACGGCTTGTGTCCCGCAGTCCCTATGGCCACCGCTAATCCTTCTTGCATTGCAAACTTAATTCTGTGTTTTTTCAAGATCCGCGCTCAACATTAATTCTTATCTTAAGAATTATTAAGCAACGAAGAACTGTTATTTCATAGGGATTATTTCATAGGGATACCCTAGTTGTCACACAAATTAACAGAAACTAGGCAATCAGTAAATATGGGGATATGATTCTAATTAGTGACATAGAACAAAGAATTGATATGTTGACCGCCGTGGGAAATAGCAAAAGACTGAATTTATAAGAATAAGAATAAATAAAACATAATAGATGAAAATCGAAACTTCAGAAAAACGGGTGATCACATGCAAATTAAAATACAAGATAATCGGATTATGAATATAAATAATGATTTTTTTTTTTACAATAAACAAATATTTACAAGAAAACAAGGGACGAGGGGGCATAAAACAACAAGCTAAGATATGGGCTGAAATCTGGTTAGGAAAGAAAATAAAATTAAAGTTAAAATAAAACCGTGACAACGCCAACATTTACTTTTCAAGCTTTAAAAATGAAGTTTAGAAAAAAGTTTAGAAAAAATTTGCTCTATGCAAACATTGTAATGCAGAATAGCTCTATGCAGATGGTTAAAGCAGAAAAGTAGTTTAAATAAAATAGAGACTTCATTATTAAAAAAGTCTAGAAGTGATAGGCTAATTCAGCGTTTCCCAACCGGTGGGTCGCGACCCAGTAGTGGGTCGCGGAAGGGTTACAGGTGGGTCGCGACTTGATCCTAAAACTATCAGAAACCATCGAATAAACCATCAGAAAAGATCAGAAAAATCGAAAATCGATCATACATAACGAAGGGATACGATACAAATATGGTTTTATTCTACATTCTTCTATTCCTATATATGTGGAGATATTCCGATAAGGAAAGATGGGTCGCCAGCTGAAAAGGTTGGGAACCGCTGGGCTAATTCATATATTTTTTTTCGGTCAAGACCTCAGTCCGGGCCCCAGTTCTGAGGGACCAACTGACGCGCCTCTTGTGGGGGCCCTGTATGCCGGTACCAGCCCTCGTAAATCTCTGTGATGCCTTGATTACTGAGGCCAGGTGTGCCAGAGATCTTGGAAACAGAATTTCCAGTCACTGATTCTGCTTATAAAACTAATAATTATTTGAAGGTTTATTTTAAGACAAAGTACGAAGAAGAATTATTTTAGGTTTAGTTGTAATTGTTAAAAATAAGGCAGTTTTCAATGTAAAACCAAAAGTTGTAACATCATTCATTTTGCACCAAAGATCAATAATCATAAGAAAATAAAGTTGGTATTACAAAACTAACAGTAAGTGAATAAAGAACATCACGAAGGCGTTTCAACAAAATGATCTAAAATTCTGTGAGGAGCATTCTGTGTCTGTGTTAAGAACGTGATCTAACACACATAAAATGATACAAAGTGGATTTTTTGATACCTAGTGTTACATGTTACAGTATATTCATATTATTATTTTGTGTAACTTCCCTTGAACTCAATACAGGCCTGAACTCTAGCATGTAAACGATCATTTTGGTGTTCCCGAATATTCTCCTGAGGAGTATACTTATATCTATGTCCTTGTGACCTAGAGGGCAATTGACTAAGGTTTGTCACCTGTGGCCGGGCGAGGAAGTAACGTCGTCCAACTAATATTATACACGATTGACCGAGGGAAGAAATGCAAAGCATTTGCCAGGTAAACTGACAAACACAAGCGCCACATTGACTCAACTACTGCTGCTAAATAGGGAGTCTAGAAAAAGTTACCAAACAAATCAAGTCATCAAGGAGCATAAGAAATCCAATATTATTAACAAGTAAGTTTATATCTGAAACTTAATGTATTGAAATTGCTGATGGCGTGAAGATGCCACTGAATATATGCAGGAGCTCCTACATCACAGGAAAGGAGATAAATAAATCATTTCTTAAATAAATAGTTAAACAATAATCAGGAGTCAACTTCTAAAGAGAGTATCATAAATGTTCTTGACAAGTTTGAAATACATAAGATTTAATCATTCTCTGTTCTTATAAGGGGAGACGGAAGCGAGCCTATGAAAGAGGGAAGGAGAAAGCAACCCTCACGCAAGTAGGCAATGACAATGTGAAGGATGGGTGGTCAGTCATATTGTTTCTGACCAGTTATGTGTTGTGGGTATATAATGCTCACCCGTCTTTACTCCGAACAAGAAATCATATTCTCATTTTACAGAGGTCTGGATAAGGCTTGACCTACACGCCCGTTGAAAACACTGTGATGCAAACATTTTTAAAGACTCGAGAGAAATCCCATGTAAGTTTCAATGGAAATTAAAAGATCAGGTCTACTCGAGCGTTTTCAATGTAGATTAAGTTGGCGTTGGCAATGCTAGTGGCGTTGATAATGTCTTCGTCGGCATTACGAACGTTAGATGAGTGAAGATGCTACTAAATATAAGGTGGAGCTCCAAAAAAAAATCGTATCAGAAAAAGAGATAAATAAATAATTCCCGAATATCCAGTCCAAATAATTAACAGAAATCAACTTTTATAGAGAATGACAATAAAGAGTATCGTTTGACAACATCTAAAAGCAGATAAGAGTTAATTTTAACTTTACCGAAGTCGAATCGATTTCAGTATATCAGAGAAATTTTTTAATTTAAAATTACATTATAATTTTGAGAGAGAAAAAGGTCTAATAATGGTTGATCAAAGAAAGGTTCTAAATTGTTTAAATGAAAGAACTCATGTTTTTGCAATTCTTATTGCGACGGTAAAAGAAACTGAGGTTTTCATAAAGGAAAATGAGAAAATAAAATGTAGTCCAAATCAATTGTTTGCAAACTTCAGATATTAGTAGAGAATCATTAACTAAGATTTCTTAGTGTCACATGTTGTTTTTAGGGGCGCTCGCCATCTAACGCATCCCTAAGCAAACCACGACTACGGGACAAGGGGGGAGAGGTGTGTAAGGTGGGAGTGAGGTGTTTGGACGGGGAAAGGGGGAGGTGCCGTGGAAAGCCAGCCTAGAGACAAGTGGCCCGCGCCTTTCAGACGAAAGAGAAAGGGCAAAACTCAGATAAAGGGTTAAATGAAAGATTTTATTATTAAAATAAACTAATAGAGAAAATACAAGATAATAAGTAAAGATAAGTCATAAATTCACTCTCTGATTGTCCGTTCGGATCTGTCCTGGGCGGCACTGGGGGGAGATCCTTCGCTGACGGGGATGAATGGCTGGGACGGTCTCAGAGGCATCCTTTGGGCACAGCGGAGGCACACTTGCGAGCACTGATTTCGATCTCCGTATCTCCGGAGATGTCGACGGCTAAGAGCGGACAGGCGGCTGGGTTGGAGACTGGCGGAATCGTATTTCTGAGCGAGTCCGCGATGTCTTCTCTGGTGTCCGCCTTTCCGCATATGCACTGCCGTCGACCTTCTTTAGGGGGTGAGCTCCAAGTGAAAATGAAAGCGGGCAGGTTTTCTGCGATGACCGTACACGCTTGACTCGTGAGCCCGGGTCGTCTTGCCTGCGCCTGGCCTTCTCAAACGCTGCTTGCCTCCGACGTGGATCCACTCCGAGCAGGGAAATATGCGGGTGGGGTTCTTGGCGACTGGAGCCGCTGGCCGCGGACCGTGTCGCCTTCCCCAAACCTCGCTTCCTGCTCTTGGCCGCTGCTTGTCGGATTCTCCTCGGATACTGCTCCGATACTGCTGTGATACTGCCTTGTTTACTCCCGGGGGTCGCCGTTATATTCCTGGGAGGGGTGGTGAGACATTTCTGTCCCCATCACCGCTTGTGGCAACACCACTCGTTGTTGTGACATCAGGCCCTTTGTTTTCCCGGGCTCCCGATGCACATAACAAAAGGGAGAAAGTTGGGAGAAAGCTTTAACGGTGAACAATAGGCTTCATGGCCTGATAGCCTTTGTGGACCGTTTGGAGGAGCTTTCTCGAGCCCTTCCCGAAGTCGTTAAACCATTGTTTAAGGTTTCTTTGGTGCCAGCTTGTCGGGAAATTGCAGTCCAACAGACGCCAGGACTGAGGAACGACGAGAGAGAAATATGGAAGGTTGGAAATGATCAGAAAAGAGAAAGAAAGAAAAGGAAAAGAAATATTAGAAAAATATTGCCAAGAAAGAAAATGGAAAGGGAAATGAGCGGAGCGCGGGGCACGAATAAGTTCGTGACATTAGTTAGGTTCAAACGCTTAAGATAAATATTTCACTAGATGATTTTTCCTCCAGATCAAGTAACAAGCAAACAAAAACAAGAGAACATCATTTTAAGCTAAAGCATAAATTTAAGGGTGACCCATAATAGTAAAAAATTTAAAAATAATAATGAAAAAAAGAAGTATATTAACGTAAGAAAAAATAAAAAAAAGTTAGGAAAAGAAGAAAAAAAAAAAAAAACCCCGAAAAAATGAAAAAAAAAAAAAAAAGGAAAAAAAAAAATACCCACAGTAGATATATGGATTCGAACCGATGACCTTCAGTATATAAGTCTGAGACCTTAAGAATCAAGCTATAGCTGACAACTGAAATGCGATGGCTGCATTTCTAAAATTTAAGGTAATAGCGGAAATCCAATGAAAACAATGCCAAATATCTCGAACATGGGGGAGGTGGGCATTGGCCCCCGAAAATACCTCATTGCTACGGTGTTTGGGCCTCTGAACACGATGATGAAATCCGTTTGTTGATCCGACCATCCGTTCGGGAGTTGTTACAGGTGGACAGACATGGACGGACAGGACAAACGCACTAGCTATCGATTTTTGGTCGCTTTCACAATAGCTCCCAAATGGGTAGCTAAAAAGAGAAAGAAACACAGTATTGTCTTAACGTTTTCCTTCCTAAGTGTAATAAGTTTGAATTTGAGGGTTGTTATTATTAAATATTAAGTAAATGCCTTTAGGCTTAATGAAATGGCTTGTATTGAAGCTATGGTTGAAAGATCAATTACAAATTTTGTTGAAATGTTTCAAACGCAGAAAGAAAGTTGAAAAACACTAGCCTAAAATAAATTGATTCACTTGCTGTTAAATTATCAACACAAACTTCCAGTATTTCAATTAACTGCTTTGTTTGTTTTTTGTCACTGATTTAATTATATTTCTTATATTGTATCTGTACCTTAAAATATAAAGAATTGTAGCAAATAAAAAAGTTAGGGTTGATGTGGACAATATTACATAATAGATCATTAACATACCGCCTCCGTTATCTCTTGAAGAACATTGGTGTAAAATGAATCTTAACTGCTGTAAGTAGCTCTTTTGCAAAGCAAAAAACCTTTCTTCTTCCAAACATAGGCCTACAACGTACTTGCATTGGCAGCTTTCAGGGAACGGGAATTCAATGAAATAAATGAAAATTATAATATAAAATATTATAAGATAAATAAATAAATTATAACATAATATATGATGCACATATAAAGAACAATCAAACGATTCTGCCGGATGGTTTCCAGAATATTGGATTTATCTTTTAAAACAAAGATACTTTCCACACTTATTAGGGAAGCAGTGCTTTTAAGACTCCCTTGAATGTCTCATCCCTATATTGGGCTATAAAAACGAAAACAAAACAAAGAGGATCACAAAATATTGATAATTCAAACTCAATCGAATCTTTTAAGAATTCTCCGGACTAATAATAATATTAAGATATCACCATAAACAGATCACAGATGATTTCAGTCGAAATCTTCATCTACACAAATTAACTTCAGAATTAGATAAAATTTGAACAAATTTTGATAATATTTCCAATATCTATTAAAATCTCTTAATCAATAAGCTTCTAGACTCTTGCATTTCATCGTTTGGCAACATATCATAGACGTAGTTCGTGTTAAAACCATATTTAGTAAAGATAAAATACTGAAAGATATTGACACTGAAGTATCTCGTTTACAAAATATCATCATCGTTATGAAATTAACATTACTTACCCTTCAGGCAACAAAGATTTATTTAGATTTTCTAACCATTCTCTTCCTCAACAACTTGAACTTCACCCTCCTAACCTTGAGCCAGTGTTGTTGTCTTCCAAACCAGTTCTCGAAGCCACAAACCACTTAAGTAGCTTTCACGAAGTTGCCTTTATGAGAAATCAGTGTAATTTTCAAATTATCTACTTATTTAAAAGACGTTTTGGTTTTCCTCCTAATAAAAGAAATATATTTTTATAGAAGCTTTGAGAAATATTGATTCAAACATCTATTTTTTCCTTGTAATTCTCTTCGTGTATTGATGTTTCAGAAACGTTATTTTAATCTAAACAATCTAAACAAAACATTTTTTTTTTTATTTTTATTTTTAATAGTTTAAAAAACTTCCGAGGATTACAACACTCATTACTATTACAAGAAAATAACATACTATGTCATAATTAAGATTGTTCTAATGATTGTTTGTATTTTTCCTGTTTTTTTTTTTTTTTTATCGATTCTTCTGTCGAAATGACGTAAGACTAAAGAGTGAGTACGAATATGTCGAGGTATTTGAATTAAAAAAATTGCTGAAATAAAACCATTACAATTGCACGATACGGAAAACAATGGATCGGAGTTGTATTTATATTAATACAAGACAACTCGAGGGACAACAATAGTCGCATTCGTTTCGCATTACTTTTGCATCTTATTTGTTGTATAATTGATGTTAAAAATTTGAAATTATGAAGGAAATTAAGGCCTTGGAAGATTTTATCAACGAAATACCAATTAAAATAAGCTTTTTTGAAGTAAGTAACATGAAAATTACACTGCTTTCTTCTATATTCGAATTAAAATAGAGGTTATTGTTTGCATTTTAAACGCTGATAGCACATTTAAGCCTTCACTGTATTTATCTTCTATGAACATCAGATAGATAATATGACGTTGACTGATTTACGATATTTTTACATTTTTCTGTTTGTAGAAACATCAATTCTCTAATGTTTCCTTTAAATATATCTCTTATTTTCTATATATATTGTGTCTATTGTGTGATCAGTAATTTATAGCAGCGGTTCTGTAACTTGGTACCAAGAGGATCTTCCACCCTCTGAATGTACATTAAAAAAAAAAAAAAAATCTAGGAACATATCTACTGAATTATTAGACAGTATTAAGACAATTGTAGTTTTGTTTTTCTTTGAACCCCTGGCAAATTACTTCTCGGACCCATCTAAAGAACTGCTGTTTATAATGAAAACTATGTATATTCATAATAAATATGTCATACAGCGAAATGAAAGTTTTAGCCAAATCTTCCATTTGCTAAAGTTTCTATGCACTCAAATGAGAATTGGTTGTTTTTAATCATGATTAGTTATTGAAAGTAGTTAACAATTCACATAAATTTGAAAACAGATTCTATTACAAAATCAGCTTCTGACTATCCAGATTTACAAACCATTAAAACATCAGATTGATTTAAAATCTGAATTTCCATTTAAAGACGCTTAAAAAAAAATCCTTGCCTATTTTTTCAAAGATAATTTCAACTGTAAGGGACTTTAAAATTTTCCCTTATAATAACCAAAAGAAAAAAAAAAAAAAAAAAAAAAAACAAAAGAGGAAGAGGCTAGACGCTTTATTATTTGGGAAAAGAAAGGGAAAGTAGAAAGATATGCCTATCGAACACTGCTTATTACTTCTACTTAACATTACTTAACTTCTAAACTTCTAAGTTGAAATATTTTGACAGAAACCAGAAAGCGAAATGTTATTGAAGATGAAGATAGAAAAGGAAAAAACTATGAGAATAAAATACTGAGTAATGAATGATACAATTTGACTGACTAATTGTGAAGAGGTGAAGGAGGTTCACGTTGATCAGAGAAAAGAAAAAGATCACAGAACGATCTAATCAGATATTCTAAACTTCGCTTTGGAAGGCTAATCGAACGGAAACGAAAAAAAAAGAAATCCCTTGGATTACAAAAAAAAAAAAAAAAAAAGATTGGACATGCTTGAACAAAAAAAGACAGGGTAAAATAGTAAAAAACTCGGAACACTCGAACTTATTGGGAGTTGTTTACAATGTAGAATGTGATGATTTTGATGAGTCAAATTTCTAGGGAGTCATATCATTATAATGAAGTTTTTATTTTAACAAATTATATTGATAACTAACCAGAAAAATTTTTTTCACCATTTCAGGGGATGTTTTCGTCCTTATTGATAAAGAGTTTTCTAGTCAGATGTTTTCCTAACTTTTGTATGAACACGTTTTAAAAATCTTTAGTAAGACAAGCCTCACGCGTCCTCGTGTAACAAACTGACACAAAATAAAATGAACGTTAAAGAGATGACAATGCTGAGAGGAATGTATGTTGTGGCGACGAAGGACAGGATAAGAAATGACCTCTTAAGAGAAATAATAAAGTTTACAGAGGAAGTTCAAAGGGGAAGACTGCGTGGGCATGTTGTGACATAGGGAAGAACTTGTTGACAACAGATCACGAGAATAAATCGTGAAAGGTAGAGGAAAAAAGGCACACCTACGATCGGATGGATGGATTGCAGGAGAGAACCTGATGGAAAAGAGTTTTTATAGGTAGAATAAAAGTGATAATGAGAGATGGTATAGCCAAAAAGATGCTTTCAGTTAATCCCTTAATTTTATTCTATTTATTTTAATATTTGAATAAAATTTATTAATAAATTAAAATTCTCTCATTTACACAACCTTATAATTTCCTTTTTTTTTATTTATTTACGTTCTTAAAAAATAAAGAAATAAAAGACTTTTATTAGAATGTGACTTAGTACGTTGGTGGATTGTGAAGCTTTATATAGTGAGACAAAAATATAAAAAGGAGGAGTTCAAAATTTGCATAAAACAACTCTATATTTAAATTTGCTTCTATGAAAGTAATCTCAGGCAATCAGGTTGGGTTTTCGACATGGACGATTGAAAACTACTTGATTTCTTGAGATTACTTTGATATAAACAAATATATAGTAATATATATTTTTAAAACCACTTTTTATAATGATCTTCCTTACAAGAAAAACAAAAAAGCAAAAGAAAATTATAAAACCCTTACAGAAAAATCACTTACCATATATTTGTGTATTTTATTTTTAGGTGCTTTCATTAGGCCTATATCGTAATCTTTGTTTCGAATTACTACTTACTGTTGCGGATTACAATCTGCTAATCTTTACAATGTATGTATTTTCCACATGCGCTACTTTTCAACGGCTTTGGCCGCTTTTCTCTGCTTAATTTCTAAGGTAAGTTAGTCTTCAGTCTGTAGGTCTTACATCTAATTAGAGAAAGTATTACTTTGAATGCTTAAAAGTTAGGTCGTAGAGTCTAGCGATAACCAACACGGATTAAAGGAATTAGAATTTATTAGTTGCTAATTACTCTGTAAGCAAATCTTAAGCAAGAGAAGATAAAATGTGCTAATATTCAATCATTCATATATGGTAGAGAATAGTTATTAAAATTCGGATTTCCTAATTTTATTTGAAAATTGTATTTTATTTGAAGGAAAATTGAAATTGATAAAATTTGCAATTATTGACTTATACAGAATTTACATATGAATTTACAAAAATACGTTTAGTTTAGTTAATTTACAAAAATACGAATTTAGTAAAATACGTTTTAGTGAAGGAATAAAAATAAAGAAACACATAAATGAAGTTATAATTATTTCCAGTTAACATATTTTTTAAATTACGACGAAAGGAAGTTCGAGAAAGAATTAAAACTCTGTATTTCAGAGAACTCATTTCTGCTAACTCATATTTAGGAGTTCGGCCTCTTTGAGTCGTAAATTGAATTTACTTGGATTGAAAAAAAGATGATATCCTTCCTATTGTCTGGAAGTTTCAAAGCGTTGAGAAATCTGATAAGAAGCGACACCTACAGTCTGGAAATACCCAAGTTTTTTTCTGGGTGTTTCTGAAATAGTTAAAGGCGGAGGAACAGCTGGTTTTAAGTTATGCTTTTGATGAGAATAGTTACTCTATAGGTATTCCATATGTTAGAATTTCCGGCTTGTTTAATAATAGTTATAGTTTAAATTAAATAGGGTTCAAATTAAAGAGTTAATTTCGTACTCTTAGAAACTCGATAAATATTACTTCAAAATTTACCTTTAAAATTGACGAAGGAAAATCGATATCCGGAAAGAAGCCTGGAATTGAGAAAATGATTGGAAAGAAGAGAAACGATAACTGAATCGCAATGAAAATATTTCATTGATTAGATATTTTGTTAAATTGGCGTTTATAATAAATAAAATTTTGTTTTAAATTTAGCTTAAAATGCAAAAGCTTTTCCATCAATTGGAAATAGTGATTGCTGTGCCCTTTACTCCGGCGCTTTTGGTGAAATGAAATGATTGTAAATGAAGCTAGTAACCTTTTGTACCAAATATTGAGATTACAACATGATGATCATTTTCATTTCTCAAACTATCCTTTGGCGTTGTTTCTTTACTTTTTTTCCCATCAAATGTTTTTTCGCTTAACAATATAATACAACTGAACCCCGCTTTTTGTTATTCCTCTTTTTCAGTTATTTCCGTGTAAATTTCGTTCGGGGCTTCTCCTGCTGTTTCGATGTAGTTCTATGGTTACTTAATAAACGTGTGAACTGATAACTGTGTATTTATTCGACATTCATTTTCGTTTTTTAGGCATAGATATATTACGCACAATATATCCTAGTGTAAATATGTTTTCTAGCTTTTATATGCATTTGCGAGTGTAGAAAAGGCTAAATTCCACATTTCGACGAGATTCTGGAATCTAATGCGCCATTTGAGTGGATCCTGATGTAGAGGTTTTCATCGCTTAAAATAATTTAAAACTTTTTTTATAAACCAGAGAGAACAGTTTAAAATTCTATGAAAAGTTTTAGATTTCAAAGTAAACCTTTTTGACAACAACCGTAATCGTATCTTATCAACCATAACCATAGATTATTAGTTTTTATTGAATCGGATCTACGGAAATTTCAGAAACTGTATTTGTTTTTTATGAATCATCACGTTGGTTGGTTGGTTGGTGTTTTATGGCGCAAAAGCAGCTGCGGCTAAGCTGCGCCAAATCATCACGTAATGTGAACCATATCACATTAGGTTCCCTAAGATAATGCCATTCTGAAACAGTAATTTCTTGAAAGATGTTTTTTTTGGTTATGTGAGAAATCTTTCTTTATAAAACTAGACTTTTTTTTTTTTTTTTTTTTTTTTTTTTTTTCTATTTAAAATATTGAAAATTTCCTTAGATTATTTCTACTTATTGTATTGAGTTTAGATTGATGTTTTTTTTTTCTTGAGAAATCCTTGTCTGTAAATTGAAATTGTCCATAATACTTTGCTTTTATTAAATAAATTGTTTTCTTTCCTAGAGTTTTTCGGATAATCATAATAAACTGTGTATGACAGCGTTTGACTGCTCTTATCCCATGTGGGAATGCTTTCGTGATGTTCACGGCAGCTTCGGATACTGCAGGAAACGGAAGCAAGTTTCGAGATCCTCTAATCGGAATATAAGAGTAAGGAATTTTATGAGACATGAAAAAAAATGATCTTTTAGAAGGAACCATTTTATTGGTTAATGAATTCTTGAACAATTACGTCAAACATCTGTAGCATAATAGCTAGGGCCAATAGTTCCAGATAACTTATAGATATGTAGATAGTTTAAAGATATATTAGACAAATTTCTAAGGACATAGTAAGACTGGTTACCTGACTGTTAAAAGAATGAAATGGGATTTACAAGAAAAATCAAGGAATGGTAGAAAATACTGCGTTAATTATTTTCTCTGCTCGTTTTGGCAGTATTCATTTACATGGTGGGCAGCGTCTGCGCCGTTTTGGATTGATGACGTCTCGAGCTTTTTGCTTCAAATGTTGCTTCGACTTTAGCGGCTGTTGTAATAATTGAATTTCATTTAATTAACCTAATAAAGTAAAAATTAATTTTTGTATTATAAATATTAATGTAATTTAATAAAAAAAAATATGAAATAAAAATGGAAACAACTAAATAAAAATAAAATCGCAAGAAAAAAGTCGAATTCTTCATCATCCGATGGCATCAGCTATCTTAGGACAAAGGGGAGATCCGTGTATTATGGACCATCGTGTAATACGGATCACGTTGCTATTTAGCTGTTCACCACTAGATGGCAGAACCATTCCATTGCCTTTAGTGAATATAATTGTTATCCAAAGCAGGAGGTGAGTTGTACATATGTGTCTTCAATTGTCGATTATTAAAGTGTTTTTTTCCATTTTATATGATCATGGATGTAACAGGTCTGTTAGAATGAATGTATTACTTTCTGCTGTTAAGTAATTTTAATATAATTTTCACGTTAATAGTAGCAAATGTACTTAATTTCTTCACATTCCAGACATGCGTTTTATCCGTGTCATTTTGCATAGCGATGTGTGATTGGAAACAACGTTGCTCCGTTCATGCGTGTAATACGAAACGTACGCTGTCGTATAATATGGACCACTGGTTGCTAAGCATATTACTATGATCCTGAAGCTTGTTTTATTTAATTTATTAAACAAAAAGCACAAATTAGGACTTGGTTAATGTAATTCAAGTCGTACAATTTTTATGATTTAAATTTTTCAAAATTCGACCCATAAGGAGGGTAAAGAGGGGCAAATTTTAAAATCACCATATCTCATAAACTAGTCCAAATAAAATTATGAAACTTCACATGCCTACAGTACGACTATTGTTTACTGCATTATAATGAAAGCTTGTTTTTAAAAATTATTTTAATTAATTTTTTGTTTGTTTTGTTTTTAGTTTACTCGGTCCATATTACACGAACGTATGTGTAATATGGACCACCGACACGAAAACAAAGAAATTATTTGCTGCAATTATTAATAGTTACCAGAGTACTTTACCACGTTTGAACCATGTAGATATACAATTGTATAGCAGCCAACAAATTAAATCTTTTTATGTTAATAATTTAAGGATTATGAGCATTCTTGCTTAGAGGGTCCATACACAGATCTCCCGTACCTCTCATGAAATGATTTAATGTCACAACTTTCTTTGCAGATTGCTACGCAATAATATCGATTTTAAGCAAATGTGTCTTGGACATTTTCAATATCAACTAGGCTCTTTTGCTTAGAATCTTGGAAGATCTAGACGAGCAATTGCAAAACTCTTGCTATATTAAGATAGACTTTTAGGTTATTTATTGTTAAAAAATATGTTTTATAAAAACTTTGTAGATATTTACAAGAACAAATTACCATTCAATACAATAATCATTAAAGAAGGGGAAAGACAGTTTAAAGTTTTGATAATTAATATAAATAAGAGACATTTAAAATTTAATAAAAAGATTTCTAACTTTAACAAATTGAAACACAGAATTTGATTACTTTCTTAGGCTATCCATTCTGATCCTGAGCCAAGCCAAAATGACATGTTTCCCGTCTCTTTGTCAAGGAGTCAATCAGGTGGATTTCAAGCAGCGCTTCAAGATAGGAGATTGATATTTCAAGCAAACAGAAAGGATAGGACATCTTTAAACTTAAGAAAAAAAACACAAAGCATACAGCGTAAAGGAAAACAACAAAACGAACAGTCATTATCTCACAGCAAATCTTTTCAAGGAGGCTTGAAGAAGAATAGAGTTTTGGAAGATCAGTTCTGGTGGAAGAGCCGCGAAGGCAGAAGGAAAGCTAAAGAAAAACAAAGGATTCAGATACGAGGACTAAATAAAAGAAAAAACAAGAATTTCAGTCAAAAATATAGCAAACCTCAAGATTTTCTCTGGTGGCAAACTCGTTCTGGAAGAAGGAAACGATTTAAAGATAGGATTTCAAAAAGAGAACCTGATCCTATATCAGACTTTGATGAAAAGTTAAAGCTTGCGTATTTGTTGTTCAAAGATCCCAAGAAAAGGAGTAATTTCTTAAAACGTTCTGAAAGATCTGCTTCACTGTGGTCTAAAAAAGGAACATTTGATGTTGGACTTGTTCCTGTGGAAATCATGGAAAGACAGAATTTAAAAGATTTTTCAAAGCCTAACAAATTAAAATCAGACGACATTAAAATCATACATTCCTATAACAAAAGGATGCGAGCCTTAAAACTCAAGTCATCTTTGAACGGTATGTCAAAAAATCAAGAATTAGAAAGAAAGGATAAAAAGCAGGTATTGTCTAGATCAAAACGGCAAAAGTATTTCGCTCCAGGATCTGTAATGTTTCTGAATGGAAAATTTCACTTTGTTAAACAAAAGCGTATAGCGACGGAAATTCCTAAGGAATATCCTAAGGAATTTCCGGATAATCCTGAGATCAATGAAATACCCGGAACAAACGTAATAACTTCAACTGATGGACCTTTTGGCATTGAACCCAATGATGATTTAGATAAAACTGATGGATTTACTGATGGATTTACTGATGAATTTACTGATGAATTTACAGAACCAGAACAATTAAATAAGCAATTAAATAAAATTAATCAAGTTGTGCGAGGTAAAGGTTCTAAGAAAACATCAAAAGACTTGCCTGGATACAGGGATGATTTAAATTCTGATATTGAAAATGAAGATATTGAAGACTACGTAAAATCCTTTGATAAAAAGATCTTAAATGATGAAAATAGTCTGTTGAATTCTTATGCTGAAGAAACCAACGAAAATACAGAAAACAATGACGATTTTTTACTAAATGAACACCAGAAAAGCAATATGCATAGCTCTTCCCCATATGAAGATATGGATTATGAATCAATGGAGAAAAAGAAGTTGCGGAACGAAGAAAACGTATTTAGAAATAGAGATCAAGACAAAACCAGATCTCATAGAAATCCTAGAATGAAGAACAGATCTGACCAATCCGCTATCATGGATTCAGCTTTGAATTCTGAACGTCTACGGCGCAAAGTACATTATAGAGAAGATGTTAAAAATGCACAAGAAACACACAACGAGAAAGTTAACAGTAATACAGATGAGAATTACTCATCAACTGTTATGCCCTCACAGTCTGAAAAACTCCCTAAGACTATGGGTGTGAGCTATCGTGGAATACAAAAGTTTCATCCTGAAGTCTATCCGGGCTGGATTCCTTCCTATCCTTTACATCATTTTCAGTTTGGTTATCAGCCTCCAGTTACATTGCCACCAGCTCCGCCCCCATTTCCAGAATTTAATAATTTTGGATCTAATATGTTAATCCCAAGTAATAGTCAGATTGATAAACGTTATTCACTCGATTTTAATTTTCCAAGAAAAAAATGGGCTAGCAATAAAATCCAAGGAAGTAATTCCATACGTGATAAGAAGCAATGGTATTCTCTTGCAAATAACAGACATAAACAAAAATTTGTAGAATTCGGCCTTCCTTTCGGCGGAAGTGTATTAGGTACCAAAATTAAAAAATTTAATTCTCCTGTTTTTTCTACGATTTCTAAGAGCATTCTCATCCCTTTACAATCTGAAAATACTCGAAGATCTATAAGCCAATCTAAGAATGACTTGGGCTCAGAAGATCTGGAAACTTATAGGAGTAGAACACCTAGCGCTTTATACGAAAATTCTCCATCAATATCATCAAGTAAAAGAAGCCCATACATTAGTTGGCCCTTAAATACACTCGATAAGATGTTCTTGAAAACAAATGAGGATATGAAGCTTAAATTTAAAAAATCTCCACAGGTTAATAGTTACTTGCTGGAGTCGAACTTTCCTCCATTTAATAAGGGTGAGTATTTTGTAAAGGAACCAATCGAAAAAGATTTTTCTGATGCTCAGAAAAATTATGCTCTGAATATACCAACTGACAATCAGTATTTCGTAATTGCACCAACAGTGAAGAAAAGACAGAAAGTTGATTTTCTCAAGAAACAATTGTTACAAAGAAGGAAAATACAAAATCCTCTACTGCTTTCAAACAATAAAAATGAAATTTTTGAAAATCCTATACAAAGTCAAATCAGCCTGAATCGAAGAAATCCTCAATACGCACGAAATAAAAGACTGCTTTGGTTAATAAATTCACCAAGAGGCCTGTTTGAATTCCAGAATTTAAACATGAAACAGGCAAGAATTAAGAAATATATTCCAGGAATGTTGCGGAGCAATCGATATGTAAAACTCTATTTTACAAATCCTGATCAAAAAAAGTCACTCTACTGGTATCCGACACCGAAAACGAACTATCAATTTAGGAAAGCAAGACAACTTGACTTATCACAAGTGGCTGAACGTGGGGCAATGTTTTTTTCCCCAAAAAACCCTTATTTGAATTTTGACTCTGATGATTGTACATTAAATCGTTTTCAAAGGAGAGGAAAGAATTGCAAATCGAGAAAGATCTTGAAAAAATTAAGAAAGTTTCTGAAGTGTAAACCTCGACAGTATAATGGAATGCAACCTTTACAATATTCGTCTAAAGGTTGTAATGAACCTTCGGATCTTTTGCAACCAGATTATACGATCAACAAACGACCACAACTTCAGCAGAATGAAATACCACCACCTACACCGTTTAAATTAAATATGCAGCCACTTCAACAATATCCAAAGCCAACTCTACAGCAATTGCTACCTATGCAAGCGCCGCAGCCTGATTTTCAGCAACAGTCAGTTATGGAAAGGGTACCACAAGCACAAATACCACAGTTCCGTCAGATGCAAGTACCTCAACAAAAAATATTTGAGATTGAAATGCAGCCATCATTACAACAACCATATCCAATACAACAGCAACCAGTACAGCAACAATCTTATCCAGTTCAACAACAACCTTATCCAGTTCAACAACAACCTTATCCAGTTCAACAACAACCTTATCCAGTACAGCAACAACCTTATCCAGTACAGCAACAACCTAATCCAGTGCAGCAACAACTTTATCCACTACAGCAACAACTATATTCACCACAGCAACAGCCAATTCCATTGCCTTTTGATCAGATGTCTTCAGAAATTAATAAATCTCCTCAACAACAGATAGTTAAGATTGATCCATACATAATGACAGTACAAAAACCTAGACCAGGAAGTGATAATCTGAAGATTCAATTGCAGTGGGACTCTTCCGAAGGGAATATGGGACATTTGAATGAAATGCCTTCTCAACCAATGGCATACAAATTCATTCAGCCAAGCTTAAAAAACATGAAGAGAACATCAGTACAGTCATCTGTGGAATTAAGTAAACCTGAATTTGAGAAAGTTTTGAAAAAATCCGTAGAAACATCTTCAACAACAGGTCAGAGTTTGATTTCAGAACTCGAAGAACTTAAAAAGAAAATTAATCGCAGAGAGAAAACATCAGATACTATTGAAAAGGAAGAATATGAAGAACTTCATTCTCTCATCAGCAATGATGTGAATAATCCAAGAAATCAAGAGAGTCTTCTAATTGAAAAGAATTGAAATAAAATAAAAATTAACAGAAAAATCAATAAATTTCCATTTTAATAATTTGAATTCTAAAATTCTAGGGCTATTGTAAATTTTGAATTTATATCGAGACATATAAAGATAAAAATCTAAGCTGAAGATTTTGATAATGTTATTAGATCATCAAGAAAAAAAATCCGCTTTTTTGCCTTAAAAAAAATTGAAACATCAAAATTGTAACCTGATTTTATCAATAAAGTGTTGATCTTTAAAGTTTTAACGGTATTTGTTCTTTCAATTGAAATGTAATTAGTACTAATCGTAGTATTCGGCAATACTCGGGAAAATTCAGTTTCCATTTTCAAATTATGGACGTAATGAGTCATTTGCTGAAAGATAGGGGCATAGACATATTCAGGATTTTCGAATGGAAGGGATATGATGGTTCATAGTCGTTTAATCAACAAAAATTGAGTTGTGTTCTTTTCTGAATGTGGGTGGGAGTTAACAGACAAACCGACAAACTTTCCAACCAAGAATGTAGGTATAAAATCCTAAATTTCTTCCATTTCCTGATGCAAGGAGATTACAGCCCCCTTAAATACCCTCCTTTGATTCTTTGGTATTCCAATCGATAGGGGACAAAACATTTAAGTGGTCATGATTAACTTTTTTGTTTAATTATACAGGATGCCGGAAAGTTCCATTATCCCCTGTAATGTTATTTTATTATATTTGCTATTATAAATACTGTCAGTAAGTAATTGTTGATAGTGAATCTTTTAAAATTCCTTTATTCTTACCACGAACGACATTTAGATTGAGACTAAAACAGAATCCAGATGAATGAGCCCACTAAGCAGATGAATTTATCTCCGCATTTTCTGATGATGATAGCCTACATAAAAAATGCTATAAGAATGTAATTTTTTTATGATAACTTGTTTTCGGTTAGCTTTTGGTCTTTAAAGGCAAATCTTTAAGGAATTAATAACTTTTAAGATTTGAAGTAAAGAAACCGTGGAAAGCGATTTCTTGAAAGAAAAAGTGGTTCATATATGTATTGGATGCATATACGAATCAAGAGTCAAACTTTCCCATACAGATATATTCAAGAGATATACAGATCATTCACTATATAAAGAGAATCATCATATCTAAATATGTATTCCGTTCCCCTTAATATAATTATAAAATAATAGGGGTACGGGAACTTCCGGGCCATCCTGTACATTGTTATTCATAATTTCTTGACATATTTCAGAGACTCGCAGTTAGACGAAGGAAAAAAGGGATGTTTTTCCCCCGAGGTATCAAATGAAAGATAAACTCGCCAAGCTTTTTTTTTTTTTTTTTTTCCAACAGAACGCTGCAGCCTACTTCTATCAGCTGCCACTAAGGGGCAGACGAGGATAACAGCAGAATATATTGATAAAAAAAGCGTTAACAAAATTCTGAGAAATGCTCTCCGCATTCTTGGGTTCAGAAGAAATTTGATGGAAGCACTGGTATAAATCAAATGCAAAAGAATTTGTTCTGTATGTTCATCGCATGTAATACTACTGGCATGACTGTGAGTGCTGTACGGCACATTTTTTAGCTACGGGATGGATCTTAAGGTTATTTTATTTGGTGCTGTAAATGTATAATGAAATGAGAATTTATCAATTCGAAAACTTTAATGAATTCGAGAAGCTACATTAAGTAACGGTAATACGACAATAATAACGTCCATACTTGGTGTCAATGCTTTGACCGTCACCTTCTACTCACAGTTGGATTAGGCTTGTCGATTTCTGAATGAAGTGAAATGAAGAAATGCTTCAATGAAACGGTCACTCATGTTATCATCGACGTATTTTTGAATCTGCATTTTGCGTCCAAACAGAATCACTTCAGAAAGTTTTACTCTCCAAAATAACTTACTAAATCACTTAAATTGGTTACTAACTTGGAGCTGGTTTATTAAATAAAGTTGAAAAACTTTCTCTGATTTCTTCATATGTTTTGCCATTTCGTGAACCTATGCGCTAACAATGAAGATGTTCTTCAATCGTGAGTCAAGCTTGTATCCGTCATGATTTGAATAAAAAAGACAACGCCAGCAACAGAACTTTTCCTTAGCCAACAAATAAACAAGATTTACTTGATAAACGTACACTTCACTGAATGCTTATTTCACTGAACTATACACTATTAGAAGCGGGACGAACTGTCAGGACTTCACTTGCAACAAATATCTTATTGCAGAATAAATATGATCCGATCGTGACTTTTGGCCCACCCAGTATTGTTAATTAAGTGCAATTGTGGAAGTTAACTCATCTGTTTTCATTATCGTATTTCGCTGCTTACTTACTTATTTTGCTTTTAAAAATAAAATATAGGGCTATTTCATTTCATTTCTTATTTGTTAAACGAATCATTTTGTATCTCAAACAAGCCTCTTTCAAAAGTTGTTTTGAATTTTTCCACAGCTCCGTCTCTTTATTTTTCTGAAACGTTTTTTTTTTAATTGTTACATATATCTAAAGTTTAATCGGAATCAAACGACCTCTCAGATATTAAAATAACTTTCTATTAACCTTGATTTTTATTTTTAAATTTTGGATTAACTTTTTGAAGGAAAATCCGTTGGTCTATAGAAATCACAAGGAAAAATTGCCTATAGAAGTCACCAGTGCCTCAAAGTAATCATTAATCCTTTTTTGACATTCGAAGAATTTATTCCATCCAATGAAAGATATAACAAAAAAAAAATATCCGAAAGGAAATAAAAAGTTTCCTTTTCAAAATATGAATTTGATTGATCACCGGCTAAAATTTATCATCTTTATCGTTTCTTCATTTCTATATTTAAATTACTGGATTTATAAATTAATAGATATCTCCAGAGTTTTTCTATCATAAATGAAAAATATATCCCTTTTCCATTATGTATAAATTATCATAGATCATATCATAAATTATCTTATTTATTACTATTGTAACTATAAAAGTTATCGTAGTTAAGTGATGTTAGTATGTTTAGTATAGAGGAAGGTGACCATATTTCGGATGGTGCCTTAATTTCGGATAGCGTGATAAATCGCATACCGGTCGGCAGATTGCATTAGTGTCTACCATGAGCGGAAGCTCTGGCCACCATATGTAATCTGTCTTGTCGTCGTGAGCCTTTGATCTGCATGTACGCAACAATAAATAATTTAAAAATATTCCAAAAAGTGACTTTTTGAAGATGTCAACTTCGAACACAGCTGGAGCGCAAGTGGTAAGTTCTAATAATTTGTTTTAAAGTGTATAATGAAGTTCGTAAAATGTAGTTTAAATGACAAGTCGCATCATTGTGTATTATTTTAAGGTTAGTTTCAAATGTTGATTCAAAAATATTTGTCATAACGTCCTAATTTCGGATAGTCAATGGTGCAATATGAAAATAGGTTTTGTTTTGATTGGAATTTGTGTTTTTATTTGATTTGAAAAATCAGTTTAACGTTTTTCAAATTTTTTAAGGTCAAGAAACGTTGACTGTGAGAACGCAGCGAAAAAACGCTGGGTCTCCGCGTCAAGGTCAAAGTGGCCCTTGAAGAATCCTTTTGATATTTTTATTTTTGTATTCCTTTCATTATTTTTAATGTATAATGTCGTTAATTTTAATGTATAATGTCGTTAATTTTATTAGAATGTCATAAAGTCATTACTCAAATAAATAACTTACTGTATTTGCATTGTATGTTTCATTTAATTATATTATCATAATTATTACCCTGAAATTCTTATGTATCCGAAATTAAGACCCCTTTTGCTTCACAACAAAAACAGCAATGTTTTGCAAAAAAAAATAATTACACTATCTATTTTTTATAATGGATATTTATCAGTTCGGGATCTAAAATTATGTTATTTATAGAAGAAAACAAAGTAAAATTCTTAACCAAAACTTCAATATTTTAAATTCTTTACATTAAAAACAAAATGGTATCCGAAATATGGTCACCTTCCTCTACTTAATGAGTTACAAATGTAGTAGCGTAATTGTTTGTTTCATAATGAGAAAAAGATACTGCGAAGAATTGTTTCAGTTTCGGAAGCGCTGCTACAAGTTTCTCAATTTGGGATTTTTTTTCTTTTGGGGATTTTATTTTAGACTTTGAGTCTTTATTTAAATCACTTACTGAAAAACAATATCATACTATAAAAATCATTGTATATTATTATATCTATTATTATGGGGTGAAGTCTCTCTGAGATATACATCGATATTATATTTACATAGAGAAAATTTAGATTTGCATGCTATTTGTTTATTACATTTCAAATGTAAGAAAACTATTCCAGAAAATTGGTATTTACAACATTTTTAAATTGACAAGTAACTTTTTCTATATAACAAAATATTTTTATCTAATTTTCATAATAGGTAACTTAAAAATAAATAAGGTAAGTTCTTGAGAAATAATCACTTCTTTGTTAAATAAAAACCACTTTAATTTCGTCAATTTTTTTATTATTTTAATTTTTTTTTTTTTTTTTAATTTTCATATTCATATTCGTATTGGAAACGTTACTCGACAATAATAATGTTTTAGTCTCTATTTCTTAGATACCTACCTATTGACAACGAATACAACAAATAAAGATAATGTAGTTGATGACAAACAATATTCTTAAATTACACAATACAGTTAATATTTTTTTAGAACTGCCCGGGCTCTATACAGTTAATATTTTGTTTCTCTAATGAAGACTTTTTCTGACTTTATTTCGTCAACGTCATGAATCCGTGTTCCATTTACTAGGATGTAATTTTCGTCAAGTAATGCAAACTCTTACTTCATTATTTCCTTGACCTGAAGAACATCCTGATTCACTAATAGTAAGGGGAATAAACGTTCTACTCATCCTTTCGTAGTTAACCTTGAAACCGTCCTTTAGATTGCTTCTTTTACGTTCTGAAGACATATGATGGAATATTTTCTACTTTATCACTCTACTTGGGTCTTAAGATTTTTAGATTTTTCTTTTTAGATTAGTTTCCAGGAAAAGCTCAGTAAATCAGTCAGTCTGTGTGTGTGTGGATGGATTTTCTTGAAACTTGGTGTGCATATTTAACGACTAGAGACTTAAGGCTGATATGAAAGGACAAGGAGACCAGTACCTATAAAGCAGATGTTGTGTAACTTTTATATTTCAATCTTTTCAGCAAATTAGGAATTCGAAATTAGCGGTAGAAGATGACAAATTTGTTTAATGAAACGATGATTTTTAACAATAAGTATTAATTCATTTATTTCATAAGAGGGTTTGTGCAGGAGTTGAAATGATTAACATTAAATTGATTTATGCAACCTAACTTCATAAGGCGGAAAATTTTTCGTGTTTGTATTCAGCTGGTATCGTAAAAATAATAATAATAATAAAGAAATAACATTTGAAGAAAAGGAGGTTTTCAGTTCTTTTAGAAAGGTTTTATTATGTTATGTTTCAAACATCAAAGAACATGAAGAACCAAGTCCAATAACTAATTCTTTTCTGAATAACTTTGTATTCATTTTCCTGCTAATTTGGGGCAATGGATGCACATTCCGATCCTATCATCGAACTGGTCCATTGTTTTTATTTAGTCAAAGACTACATATCATTAAATCAAATTCCTTTAATTTAGTTTACTTAAATTTATATTCGTAATAATTACGCAATCTGAGTATTATGTTCTAAAATATTTAGATACAATTCAAATACATAAAAAAAAAAAATAAGAAATATATATTTTTATGCTTCAGTATTTCAGATACTATATATTTGATCTAATTCTATTCTTGAAAGAATTTAAAGCGAATTAGAATTTGACAGTTTTGTTTGAAATATCGTACGAAAATAGCATTTGTAATTTTTCGTATATCTTCCTTGAAATAGTGAACTATGTTTTGGAGGTTAATGCATTCTTTACATTATAATGAATATTCAGTAAGATGATAATTATTAAATATGCAAGGCAATCCTATTGAACATCTATGGGAATCCTGCAAAATATCTTACTTCATTCCAACCTCCGATGATTATAATATCATCATTGCTATTCACTATTTCACTTCGTTAAGATATCCTGAAACATGAAAATAGCTTTGCTGAAGATACAGCAATAAAAGAAATAAAAAAAACCAACAACTTCATTTCATTGAAAAGATTAAAACAAAAGTATATATTTAAAAATCATTCTTTTGTTGTTTTTAATTTCCGAATGTTTAAGGAACTGAAGACAAATTCCGTATTCAACTTCTTTAATGATTTAGCCCACCAGGAGTGGCAAAGTTATTTATATATATAGAGTACTGGAAGATAATCGACTGAAGAGAACTTTCTCTGTGAAGTTAATTGCTACTTGAGCTGCTGTAAAACTTTCACCGATTTCGATTAATTCGCGTGACCACCTTCTGACGACCCACCTTAAAAGGTTTCGAGGGAAACAATGATCGTTTTAGCTCAGACAATAACCCGCCAGGAAATATAGGTGAAGCCTTTTTCTTTTCGAAATCAATGTCAGAATGAAAGCTGCACCCAAAACCACAAATTATAGATTTTAGCTTCATTAAATTCGATTTAACTGACTGCAAGGGGTGGGTTTCTTTATCTTTAAGATTTTTATTCAGAATCCATCCTAAGTGATAGTTAACAGTCTAATGTTAATGGCGAGGAATAAAAAAGTTTCAAGGTGTCGTGAATAAGACAGACGATCTGGGAGTTGCGCATTTTCTACCGAACTATTAGCACACAATGAAGGTAAAGAAAAGAACGTATTTCCTGCTTTCTTTATCATCTAAAAGCAGAAAACTGAATAACGAGACAATTGGAATTGCTGTGTTATTAATCATAGGGAACGTTTCATATTTTAATAAGGAATTTTCAGGGAATTAATAAATAGATAATCTTTACGCACTATTAGAGTAAGTGTGCCGAATATGAGACCCTTTTTTATTTTCATCTATAACTAGGGAAATAAGTGAGGAATTACAGTATCAACGTGATATTCTTTTAAGGCATACATTTTACTACAAATAACAATGACAGAAAATTAAAACAACTTTACATTTTGTCTTGTATTAAATTTTAAACACAAATGTTACATTTTGGGGGTTTGAAAAAAGTAGTCCTAATATGAGACCATCTTCTATAACTAAAAAAATGAATTGTAATTACTGAAAAGTTCGTCAAAAACAAAACTTTAAACAATAATTAGGTAATATTTATCTTCATCGCTAATAGGTAAAAACGAAAAATGACATTTAAACGAATTAGTTGAAGTTTACTTCAGGTTTTGTTTACTTTTCGTTTTTAGATTCCAAAATTTCACATTGTTTGGACTAAATTCTTGCGAACGATGTTGCTTGAGGTTTTTTTAGACATTTGTGGGTGTCCTTATAAAAATCCCTTTAACCACTTTTCACCAGCACATTTTTTTCTGATGAAAACGGATGCTTTAAACCATTTTTCATAGCAAGCCATTTTTTTTAATATCCCTCATTCTTAAGTCATAAAACCTTGAATGCATCTCAATGCAGTATTTTACTAACGAATCTTCAATGTGTTGTTGTAAGGTAGGCAGTCTTCGCAAACTAACGTCTACCAGTGATTCAGCTGTTTTTTCTGAATCCTTAACATAACGCTCCAGAGTTCTTTTTGGAACTTCAAAATATTTTGCAGCTTTTTTTATAGCCCATATCACGACTTCTTACGGCTTTGACAGCTCGTACCATCATTACAGGATCCCATTTTTTGCGCTTTGTTTCGGAAGGCATCTAAAAATGAAAACAAAAAATGTAAACAAGCTTTGCATGATGAAAAAAAAAAGAATGCCTAATATGAGACCCTATCTCATATTAGGCATCCTTTGGGGTCTCATATTAGGCACGACCGCGTTGTCATATACGCCAACGAATTTTTTAGGTTAGGCTTAACGTTAGCTTAAAAACAAACCGGCATGTTTATACTACACAGTTAAAGCTATCTATCCGATACAAAAGAGTTTCAAAACGAGTCTTATCTTAAAGGTGAAAACAGTCAATGAAAATACACGTGCAAAAAAGTCGATGAGCACAAATTCAGGGGAAAAATTACTGAACCTTTGTTTGCGCTAGGAAACACTCGACTGACTCACCGCTGACAGATGATGCATTAGACTACTGTTTCACGCTCCAGTCGCCAGGCGGTAGCATTTAGTACATTCTGTAGGCTGGGGTCTCATATTAGGCAGGGGTCTCATAATAGGCATACTGACTCTATATTTCTCAGTTCCATTATTTAAACCTAAAAATGTATTTATAAAATTTAAAAGTCTATTGTTCATTTGTTATTTCTTCAAACAGTGCAACACATTAAAATAATAATAATAACCATTATTTAAGCATAACACTAAGCATTAATAATAAAACATATAAAAATTACATGTTTTGATGAGCCCCAAAAGACGGCTCTCTTATTTTATTCCAGAAATGATAATCAACTTATATATTGGCTAAGTTCGTCTGTCTGTCTGTCTGTCTGTCCGTAACTCGATATAATTAAGCTATTAAGATAGATCCAAGGTTCTCAATGGTACCATTGAATCAAGGGTACTCAAATTGGATGAAATATTAGTTCATTGTGTCATTCCATGCTGTTTCCATGAAATTTTATCCTTGGAAACTGACCTAGACAACTGAAAACATACGTTCAAAGCTAAATAATTTTGTTACCATTGCACCGATTTTAATGAAATTTGGCATACTTACTCAGTTTTTTACGCTGATTTCGAAACTCAGAACCATTTTTGCCGTAGAAGCTTCGTTCACAAGTTAGCACAGTATTTAGATTACATTTACTTAACATTTGATAGTTGATAATAAAATGATTTTTCAGATTTTTTTTATGCCTGTCGTCCGACAGGCTTTGCTGCTAGTATGTTAATAAAATATTAGTAATAGAAAAATTATAATAAGAAAATGATAGTGATAAAATATTTGTCATCGAGAAACAACTCGAGAATTATTAATCAGAAAGTGGCTGAAAATTTATAAAAAAATAAAAGTAATAGTTAAGACTTTTCAGTAACAGTATTAATTGCGGTAGATGGAAATGCTGAGTTCAAGAAGCAAAACAATCCGCTTAATAGAAATTGGTTTTTATATTTTTTTCCCTTAAATTCCATTGAATTCTCATAGATGTTCAGCAAATGTATAACATTCCTTCATTATTAGAAGTTTTTCTTTATAATTTCTGGCAAATTTACAGACAGCGCTTTTTATCCATTTATGTACTTTTTATCGTCCCCTTAATACTACAAATAGATAAATAAAATATCAGTTTTTTGTAAATAATAATTTTGCATTTATTCTCTTGTGGTAAATCACCTAATGTATCTTTGGAAAGACTAAAAGTTTGCTTGTTTTGCCATGTTTACAAGCTGGCT
>JAFIDM010009631.1:352040279-352057884 GCA_023159025.1 Thereuonema tuberculata
ACCTAACCTGATAATACACTTCACTACAAAATATTATCCTTATATTAAGTTATGATAATTTCTATTAATTGCCAATTACTTTGACAGTATCATTCCAGTATCTCTAGATAAATGTTATATGCAGGCAAAGATCATAATTGAAATATTTTTGAGTATCAAAAGTCATTAGTTAAATTAACCAATCATGTGAACCTGCCCTGATGAGTTAACAAGATGTCTTCCAACTACATTGTATTTCAGTAACATAAACCAGGGAAAAAAAAACCTTACAAACTGCTGCGTAGATCATCGCTGTCAATGTTTTTTGCAAGCTAAGAGAGAAGCACCAGGATCAGTCGGAGAATGAAATAAAAGCAAGAGTTATTTGAATTAACAGGTGGGTCAACAGCAAATATTAAAGGTATGAAGGGCAATTCAAAGTAAGGGGGCATGTTTCGACGCCTGGGAAGAAACGACTTCACACTGACTACCTGTAGAGGAAGTGCACAGTTTCTTTTATAGAAATGAAATTCCATTTCATTTTTAAAGAGCATCAAAAGTGAGAGACGCTGTTAACGAAGAGCGAAGAATTGCCCAATATTTCTGTGCAAACTATTAAAAATTTATTTGTTATAATAATAATAATAATAATATTATTATACTTATACTAGGAAATGAAATATTTGTAATAATAAATTAAAATCACGTTCATTAATTTTAATTAAAAAAATAATAAAAGCATTTCTATTACAATTTATAATAATTTATTTAAATATATAATTTCATTTATAATAATTTATTTAAATATATAATTTCATTTATAACAATTTTTAATTCTAATGAAATTCAATTTTTAAAAAGACTTTTTAATTTTTTTTGTTCAAATTTTCTGTTCTCTTTAACTTAAGATTTATTTTAAAATTACAGCTGTCAATTGCATTAATACATTGTTTCTTTAATAATTTTAGTTTCTTTCTTTTTCTTTTTTTAAATTATTAAACATAAAATAGAATGTATCAGATCTCATTAATGGGAAAAACATGGGAAAAAGAATCTTATGGGCACAAGAGGGATACTTTTAGATGCTAGGTGCGATGCCATGTGATGTGATTTGGCCTTCGTAACTGTTTCTGTATTATCAGGTTAAGTTTGCAAGACTTATAGTTTGCATTTTGAATCTGTTTCCTGTAAGTTATACTGATGATTTGTACTTAAATTTTCATTAGCAGTGTGGCAAGTTGGTTTGAGAATAGAAGATAAATCTTCATTATTCGTCAATGAGCTGCGAAATTGAATGCAGTTTTTATTATTAAAACAGTATACATGTTCTTCTATCGACTGAATAAAACACTTTCTAGTAAAAACTTCTCTATCGCTTACAACAACTTTCTTATACAAGAGGTCTCCTCCTTCAAATACTTAGGAAACTATCTTTCTCATGATTTTTCTTGGAATTTACATGCCCAAAAAATTTCTTATAAAAGTCTCCAGAAGTTTAGGTGTTATCAGAAACTTTCAGAAACTTTTTTTTTAACTTTCTCCCAGCTCAAATACTACTAAATCTATATTGGTCTTTCATCCATTCAAATGTTTGCTACAGAGTTGTAGTATAGGGCAACCCTTCTAAATTTTATTTAGAAACTTGCTTCTAAAAGTACAGAAATATTTTCTAAGATTTATAGATAAAAAAAAAAACCAAGATACTATTCTACTCAATCACTCTTGCCTAAATATAAAATCATCTCTTTCCCCCACATCTATAAACTACAATTAGCGTCCTCACTTTTAAAGTAATCAATAAAAAATTATATCCCTGTATTCCACTAACCATTAACCCATTCCTATGATACCAGATCTGTTACCCATCTGTTACTATCCATTCTGAAAACTTAAGTCTAACTATCAGAGAAGAGTTGTCAGCTATGCTTCACCTCCATTTTGGAATGAAATTACTGAAGAGATCCGTGAATGTCCTCCTCTTACCCAATTCCAAAAAAAAAAAAACAAAAAAAAAACAACAACATTTCAACTTCAATAATATGCTAACATTCCACATTCTATTAGTCAAGCTGAAATTGCGATCCGAATCACTTTCAACCTATCTCCTTTCTGTATCTGACTAGTCCCTCACTCTATTCCTACTTTCTTGCTGTTCCTTTTATTCCATGTGTTCATAATACGTAAAATATGTTTTCCCTTTCCAAAATAAACATGTAAATATTTGCTAAAACTTCATTTTCTCTTTAGTAAATATTTTCCCTCATTGTTCTGTTGTATATATATCCCTTTGTTAATTGCCTAATTCATGACGCCCACTTGTCTTCTCGACAGGATCTTCCTGAAGACTACTGGGTTGTCAAAATGTCATGGATACATTATAAAGTTTTATTGGCAATAAAATTGAATTGAATTATAAATGTATATTAATGCTTTTAATCTACATCTAATTAATAGGTTTTCAGTCTGAAGGCAGTGAATCAATTTTTCCTAATGATGATGATGATGATGAAGATGATGATGATGATGAAGATGATGATGAAAGTGGATTTGTCACTGAAGAGCTACATGTTGATGGAGAAGGAAGCAAAGCAGCTGCTTCTGGGCTATCTCCAACTGGGAAGATAGAATTCAGTCCAGTTATTGATAAATCTTCCACTGATGTCGAAGACATTGTGGCACGTTTAACTGAAATCAGAGGCATTCTGGGACGTTATACAAAATTGAAAATGTCTAAATCAGATTGTTCAGCTGATGCATCACCAAATATTAAAACTGATGATCAAAGTTGCCTTAAGGCAGGTTTCTTTAAAAAGAGGCGAAGCATCAGACTGGACATAGCTGTATTGGAGTCTATTAAGGAAGAGGAAGACAGTTAATTATCTAAAACTGAGCGATTTAACCAGCATATTCTCGCTCCTAGTTGAATCGTTGCTATAGGGTGACGTAGGCTTTTAAGTAGTCAAAATAGCTTAATGATTTTATACTAATTTTAATGAAGTTTTCCAATGGTTGACAATGGATGGATGTGAATACCACCTGAAAGCTTCCTATGTTGTTGTTATTGCAATATATTTTTTTTTAAACTATAATGTAATCTTTTAATAGGACTCTTGCATTTGTTGTTGTTTCAATTTCAGTCAACTTGACTTTTTATTATAATCGTTTGATCATATATATTATTAAATTGAATAAATTTAATATTTGAATTAATAATTGTTGTGGTTTTTAAACAAAAGTCCCAAAATAGAATCGTCTAAATAACTACATTTTTTTTGACAAAGTAGATGGCTAGGGAATACAGACAGAAATTGAATAAAATCCTGAAATAATTAACTAAGCATATCAAATATACAAAGTCTTACTCTTCCACTGAAACATTGGTCTTGTATATGGTAACTCAATGTAATATGGAGCATCAGATTTTAAAAGCTTGCCAGAATTAGAGAAATGGCTTTTTTATTTAATGAACTAATTTCAAAACACGGAAAATTGATAAATATTAATATGTAAATAGCTAAATATAAAAAGTTTAAAAGTGATCAAATTATGGTGAAAAAAAGTAAACAAAAGTCCAAATAACCGAATTGTAAATGTGATATCTTGGCTTATCTTCACTCTTAAAAAAGCAAAACATAAGTGAAATGTAAATACGTAAATTGAAGGCTTGATATTTCACGACATAATGAACTTTACGGCAGGCTGGAGAAGTGGCTTTGAAACCCAAAGTTAGTCTGCAATTTACTACTAATATTTTATATGCACTGTCTATTCTTAATAAAAATCACTCATGAAGTCCGTGCATCTGCTTAAACCGTTTAAGGAGATGCACGGGATTGATGAGGGATTTTTTAGTCTGCACTTTCTTTGACTTTATTTTCTCTCTGAACGGATCCTAGAGCCTTTGAAAAGAAATGACAGGATTTTCCAGTAATGAAAGAGTTCAAGAAAAGAAAAAATAACTTAAAATGATGAAACTGGAGAAATATTGGTTTGGCCAAAAAGTTCGTTCGGTTTATAAGTAAAAATAAACGACACATTCTTCATTGTCATCAAAAATTTTATTGGACAATGTCTTCAACGCTTTATTCCACTACCTTGTGCCATATTTCACGCAACTTCATAATTCCATTCTCCAACAACTTTTTATCTTTTTGAGCCAAAAAAAAAATGTTTTAGATGCCTTTCGTGTCTTCCATGGAATTAATTTTTTCCATTAAGATCGCAAAAAAGGGCAATAAACGTTGTTAAAAATATTCAATTCTATTTATCTTTCACGTATCGTTTCAGATTGTAAAAACTAATAAACTGTGCAAATTAGAAAGAAAATCAAAACTAACTCTAAATGTTATCAAAAAATGCTGAGTATCATGTTATACCCATGACTAAATTTTTGACGTTAAATGTTTACTTAATTGAAATAATTAAACATATACCTAGTTAAGTATTATTTAATTTTACTATGATTAACGTAGGTTGGAATATATCAATTTTCCTGGCTTTAACGATTAATATATTGTGACCAGCACAGGTTATTGTTAAAGTCAATTGTGTTTATAATGTATATTAAAACTGAGTGAATAGATGATGATTTTCATTGTAGGGTTTTCAGGGCCATTTTTTTTGTTTGTAATTAAAGAACGATCTTGGAATCGAAGTATCTATTTCAATGGATTATTGTATTAGTATATTGATAGTATTGAATTGTACATCCAGTTACCTGTACTCCTATTAAAAATAGCTAAATAATCTTTTTTGAAATTGCACTGAAAACCTAATGTTCAGTAAGGCTCTTTATTTTTGATTAATAGTGTAAAATTATTAATAAGAAAGAATTATAATTTAATGTATTGAATAGAAAGAAATAGTGAAAAATAATGTGGAAGAAAAGCTCATAGCAGAGCAGCAATTATAATTTCTGATTAAATATGCCTTATAATTTGTTTGAGAATAATCATGTGTACTAAAATATGTACTTAATGCTTAAGAATGAATTATATTTTGATGCATGATTTCTTTTCTTATAAATACAAGATAATGTGGAACTGAAATGCATGAAAAATCATTTTCAGCACATAATCCAATTTAATACCAATGTATATGTAGTGAATATAATTTTAATTGATCATATCTAATCCTATGTAAGAATCTTAAAATGGTTTTGAATGTATAAATATATATAGGCCTACTATATTAGAAAAATTGAAAACTTGTTTTGTTGTGGAAAAAAAAACCCAAGATGAAATCCTTTGTGGAGAATTAGAGCAGGTCACTGACATGACTTTCGCTTTGATCTCTTTCACCTTTCTTTTATTTCGTAGTTCAGTTCACATCTGTAAGAGGGTTTAGGAAAAATCAATGACCAATCACTATGCTTTATTTTGGGGTTAGAGAAATCTTTAAATTGGGGTCCCGAGCCTCTCTCTCTCTCTCTCTCTCTCTCTCCTCCTCCTCCTCCACAGTGGATTGACGTGATCATCATTACTCTTAGGCCGCCGTGATGGTACCCTTCTCCGAAATACTGGCGGAGGCCAATTGTCGGAGTTGGTAAATTATTCACAGATAAATTTCCGCAGATCAACTGTATCTGGGTGGTAAGTAGCGTTGCAGGTAAGTATGTTCGCACAATAAAATAATACTGAGGGATGACCACATGAAGGAAGAACTTGAGATTGCATTAAGATGAAGTCATAGGAAGGTAGATATCTGCTGATTGATTTAGCTTTGCCACAACGAAAATCCAGTATATAAGGTAAAGCGAGGAGAGATTGCGCACAATTCAACAGAAAAAGAAAAATCAATCTAATTTTCAATTTTTTGCTAAACTATTCATGAATAATTGTGACTTGATTTGTTTTGTATGCATTTTCATTGCCGTTTTGTTGTTATACTTTAATCTAATACAACAATTGTAATAAAACCAAGAAAACTACTTTGCGCAATCTCTCCTAATAGGGTCGGAGAGATTGCGCAGATGGGTAGGAGAGATTGCGCACATGGGTAGGGGGAGATTGTTCTCAATAATTTATACAATAACTACAATTAAATTAATAATAACTACAATTAAATTGTTAACAATAATAATTACACATAAATGACATTATTGTAAGTCTTTTGTCAACAATTATTGTTGTAATAAATTTAAAGTGCTGTGAAAATAACTATAAACAAACCATAACAAGAATAAAAACAGCACCTGAATAAATTAAATTGCTTCTCTGAGTCTTTTTATCGGGGAAGGCGGATTGGGCTGATAAGTCCGAAGAAGGACGAAACGGCCGTTCTCAATTCCTTTCTGTAAATTGATTCAGAAAGGCAATTTAATTTATTCAGGTGCTGTTTTTATTCTTGTTATGGTTTATATATAAATATTGTTGTATTAGGAGTGAATATTTAAACCTAATGATTAAAGAACAGAAAAATGAATGAATTTTAGGAAGATTAAAGAAATTTTAATTAAAGAAAAAAAAATATTACAGAAGCAGAAAAAGGAAGCCCAGATACGATTATAAAATTACATTAAGTTACTTGATAACATGTTGAACTTAAAATTAGTCCATTGTCAATGTTTTCTTGTTTGCTGACCGATGTTGTCGTCGTCCACAATCGATGCAGTTATTGTGGTAAATTGTGCAGCTTTCGTGCAGCCATCTGCCACAAGTAACACATTGAATCCAGTCACTGGTTGAAGTTGTCTCCTGGTACAGTTCCAGACATTCAGTGCACTCATCCTCAATGTCTTTCGTTTTCTTTCTGTCAATTTTTTTGGATCCCACTTTTTCTGGAATCATCTTATCTTCAGCTGTTTGCATTTTTTTTGTAGCTGCTTTCTTCTTAAGCCTTTTTTCATGTATATTTTGTGGATCAGTAACATTCGTTGCACTTTGTTTCCTTTTTGATTTCGATGGCATTAAACTTCTTGGAATGGGAGAAAGCTTTTCTAAAACTTTTGTAGGTGTATTTTTCAGAGTTACATGAGACTCCCCAGAAGTTGATGGTTGACAGGTAGCTGCTGCATTGGGATGTGAGGATAGGCCTGTAATATGAGAGGTTTGGGTTTCAGTGGTTGTAACTGGTACTGTTGAAATTGATTGATCTGAGGATTCTGATGGAACAGTTTTAGTCATGTCTTGATCACAGCCTAGCAAATATGCGTGTTCTGGAATCATGTCAATATTTAAAGGGTGAATTCCAGTTGCACGAAAGGCAGAAGTGGCAAGCTGGACAGTAGCACAGCGAGACCAGGCTGAATTTAAGAGATTACCAAAATCCTCTCTTGAAATTTTTCCAATCCCACGGCGACCTGTTACCATTTTCCCGCAAGCGTCTTTAAAATATGTTTTAAAGGGCTTGAACACTACACGATCCAACGGCTGTAAATAATGTGTAGTGTGGCTCGGTAGACACAAGATTATAATATTGTTATCAGAGGCGACTTGCAGCATGTTTGGACAACTCATATGTGATGCATGGCCATCTAGAATCAACAAATTTGTTCCAGCAGGCTTTCGTGGAATAAAATGTTCGGTAAGCCAGTCCATGAATAGTTTACTGTTCATATAAGCACTCTCCTTTCTCATCTTAATTACAGTTCCTGGTGGTGCGTCTCTGGCGTATTGAGATTTAGCATAGACTCCTTTAAAAATGCAGAAAGGTGGCAGGAACTGCCCTTCTGCATTGCAGCAAGCCAAAATAGTTACCGTCTCACCCTTTTCGGCACTAGTGACAACATGAACATCTTTACTGCCTTTTGCAGCAACCACTTTACCAGGGTCATTGTTTAACTGAACTCCAATCTCGTCACAGTTCCAAATGCAACCAGGTTTCACTAAAAGATCATTCTCTGTCAATATTGATGTGAGCAGAGTAAAATAAGCTTTCACTTCCTCACGGTTCATACCTTCTGCCCTAGCTCTGCTGATGCCTTGAGCTTTCCTGACACTTAACTCAGGATGTCTTCGCATAAACGAGGAAAACCAAACTTTTCCTGCACTTTCCATTTCTTTATTGAAAGTGTGTTTTTTGCCTAATGCCTCAGCAAAATTGTATGCCAAATTTCTTACATCACTTTGTTTTGGTGCAAATCCAACTGCCTGAAGTTTTCTTATATGAACAGCTAATTTGTTCTCCGCTTCCGTACCTAGTTGCGAATCTGGACCCATCGTTCGCTTCACAAAGTCATTTTTCTTCAGTCTATGTCTCAAAGTGGATTCTGGAATATTGAATTTCCTGCCTGCTGCACGAACTGTCAGTGAACCATTTTGTATTGCCTCAACGGCTGATTTTAAGTTTTCTTCAGTCCAGGATCCTTTGTTTGATTGCCTTCTGTAAATATTTGGCATTGTAACCTTAAAAAATACGAAAAAAATATATTAAAAAAAAAGCCAACGCACATTACTTATTAGCAAAAAAAAAATTCATTTATTAGCAAAATTTATTTTTAGTTAAAAAAATTATTTATTAGTAAGGAAAATTGTTAATAAATTGACATAAAAATTTGTATAAAATTATTAACAAATTTGTTGTTAATTTATTAACAAATATGTTTACATAAAATTAATTTATTTGCAAATATATTTATATCAAATAATTTAACAACAACTTTACGCCGGTTGGCGTATCTCTCTCCATTTATGAATGATTACGGACGTTAAACTTGCTTTCTAACTTTATTATTTTTTACAAAATTATTTTTCAGCAAATTAATTTATTAACAAAATTAATTTCAATTTATTTTTTCAAAAATTGTTTCAAAATTAATTCATTCTTGTTTTACATGTAATTTGCAATGTAAGCAAAATTGCCAATAAGCTGCGTAATCTCTCCTAGCATGAAAACGAATGGGAACAATGCGCAATCTCTCCTAAGTAGCAGATGCGCAAACTCTCCTATTTCAGTAGGAGAGATTTCGCGCCCTTTTATTTAAATATGACCGCTTCTGGAAAGAACCATTGGTGTTCACAATGTTCGTCTAGGTTAATAGCCTCATGAAAAACCGTTTAATTTAAAAATATTTTGAATTATTGCCATTCTATAAAAATCAGAGAAAGAGATATGAAAATTCAAGCACTCACCTTGGGCAAAGAATGCAAAATATCGATGTTTTCTCCAAAAAGCTCGTAACAAAGAACCTGCACTTTTAAGTAAACAATCCACTATTGTTCTTCTACAACTACATGGGGTCGCTGCGCGCGTACTCTACTCTTTGACCCAGATCCTGTCTGTGCGCAATCTCTCCGCCCGCGCAATCTCTCCTCGCTTTACCTTACACATCACTGTGGTTGTGAGCATTGGTTAAGAGAATTGTTTAGAGAATTGTTAAAAGAATTGTTAAGAGAATATTGTTTAGAAATAATGGAATTTAATACTGAGTAAAGGAATTATTGAAAGTAAGAAACGTTATGTAAGATAGGAGCCGTTTATTTAACATCGTGGTGCAGCCCGTTCAGTAAAGATAAAAGAGCTACTTCCATCAGTATCCAGTTGGATCAGGGAATAAATTGTTTTGGTCTTGGGTAATGATTTTTATTTTAGTTTGAAATTGAAAAGCAGGAAATTGATTTTTTTGAGATAATTACGATTGGTTTTTGATTTGACTTAATTTTTTAAATTTTTTTTCTTTAATTAATAAGTTTAATTTAGTACTTATTGATTGGTGATTTGACTAGACGAATAGATTATTACATTCTCTAATAATAGTAAATTAGTTGTGTATTTCCAATTGTTGTTATTATTTCAATTTAAGATTTAACTTCATTTTAAAGATCAGTTTGTAATAATATTGAATTGATTATTTAATCTTTTGTTTTTTGTGGATAATTTTATATTTAAAATTAAAAGTATTTTTTATTAATGCTTTAAACATAATTTTCATACAGTGAAAAGGAAAATTAAAAGAAGTAATAAATTTTGAATTTATTAGATGACGTCATGAATAGTATTTAAAAGCGAACGTGAGCCTCGATCTCTCTCTCTCGCTCTCGCTCTTATTCTCGCACATAGACACGCAGTGTCATGAAACCAGTGGCGGTAATTTTAGTTAATCAATTAATTACTTTGGTCAAGAACCAGCCACACACAATATATTATCATTAACCACTGAGTTCATATTTTAATTTTAGTTTAACTATTTCAGTGAAATCAAGCGTCTTTATTTCACGGGAAACAATAAAACGTTTTTTTTATCTTTCATGGACTGAGTTGATTTGATATCAACTCCTAATAAACAAAAGAAACGTTTCTTGTTTAGTGAATTAATCCACAGTTCATTAAAACCTAGATGGATGAATTAAACAAAAAAAGAAATTTTGCCGTCTCAAATCTTTTTTGTCAATCATTTTTAGGACTGTTTACACAATGCTCTTAAGAATGTTCTCCAGATGATCAATTGCCAGAAATTTTATTTCTGTTATTAAGTGACATTAATTGCAAGCATTTTGTGAAATAATCCCTGAAAGACAAAATATTTTTAGATTTAAATGGAAGTTTTTTCTCAGAAACTTCAGTGAATCATGAAATGCGAGTCCATTCAAAAACTACTATACAAATTTTATTTTTGGTACTGCTAGGCATACATAAGAATTATTTAATAACAGCATTATTAGTTAGAATAATGAATTGAAATTTTTAGTTAAACTATTGTCGAGTCCATTGCCCAAAAAAGAAATTTACATTAATCAAATACAAAACATTTTTTATTACTTGTTCCTTAAATAGAAGAATATCGAAATGCTCAAGATTGAATAGCAGAAACATATAAAATTATTGTAAAATCAATACTTATTTTGTTAAATATATTTAAAAGATAGTAAACTGAGTAATGAGAGACAACTTAATCTAACTATTAGTGACTATTACATACAGTATAGGCAGAGTTGTGGATTTTTCCGGAAAATTTTCTAATTAAACTCTCGCTCACTAGAGGCTACAAGTAAACAAAACTGGAGTGTTTTCATTAACACTGGATGGGATGCCCTTTTGAGTTTTCCCCTTCCAACAAAAAAACTATCAGCAAAATTAAATAATTAACAAAACTTAGAAGTTGTGATCTAGAAGTTTTTAATCATGTGTAATCAGTGGCGTCACTAGGGGTGTGCGGACCGTACCGGGTGACACCATCACAAGGGGTGACACCAAAATGCAAGGTTTTCCGTTTTGTTTTTTTTTTGGTTGAACAGATAATTTTACAAGGTTTTCCTTTTTTTTTTGGGGGGGGGGGGGGGGTGACACCATGAACTACCGCACTGGGTGACACCAACCCTAGTGACGCCTCTGCTCAGGAGTATAACTGACAACTTCTAGTAATTAAAGGCAGGACTGAATGCTTCAACTAGTAAATATAGGATTCTTGGAACCAGTTTACTTTGCTAAATAAAATCTTAAAAGCCCAAAGCAGCCATAAATTACTTTTAATGTACTGCCACAGATTTTAGTTAATGTTGTAAAAAAGGGGAAACAAATCCTAAGTTGACTAAAATGTAAAATGAGTCAGATAAAAAATAGACAATCTACTGTAGTGAAATTGTTTGAAGTGAAAACTTAGATAAGGTTACAAAAACCTCTTTTCTGAACAATAATTTTCGATTTCTGGCAATTCTATAAATCTGGGGGCACGGCAGTGCCCCCGCCAAGACGAGCCGAAGGCAGGAAGGGCACTACGTACCTTTTCTGGAAGTGTTTCGTCGTATTTTCGAACCCTCATAGCTTCGGCCTAGATAATACTAGAGCTCAAATTTTCAGGATATGATGCAATTACCAGACTAATGAAATATGCTAAGTTTCATTTATTTAGCTTTTATACTTTGGATTTTATTAATACCTAAAATACGTCGATTCCGTCACTCACTGACTGACTGACTGACTCATGATCATCAAAACCTCTAGGGTACTTCCTGAAGTCCTAGAAAGCTGAAATTTGGTATGCAGGTTAGGATTAGCACACAAACAACAAAAAAATTAAGAAATCCGTAACTTTCACATTCCAACTCCTCATAAAGGGGGGGGTCTGGTTATGTATTATCGAACCCTCATAGCTTCGGCCTGGATAATACTAGAGAGCTCAAATTTTCAGGATAAGATGCAGTTACCATACTAATGAAATACGCTAAGTTTCATTTATCTAGCTTTTATACTTTGGATTTTATTAAGATCTGAAATACGTCGTACCCTCAATGCTTGGGCCTAAATAATACTGTGTAATAATCTGATTTCTTACAAAAGTGCAAACAGCTTGTATAAACAAGTTGACCAATAGAAAAACAGAAAAGTAGGGTATTGAAAAAAAAATCCATTTTCTAAATAATCTTAAAACTAAATTGAGTTGTAATAGATAATCCCACCCAAAACATTTCATGTAAAATAAGTTCCAAAGACTCACCTGCTCATAACGCTTTCACTGTTAAAAAGTTATCAGATCTCATCTTACAAAAAGAAATGAAATCCCACCCAAAACATTTCATGTAAAATAAGGGGTTGCCAAGACTCGCATGCTCATAACGCTTTCACTGTTAAAAAGTTATCAGCTCTCATCCTACAAAAAGAAATGAAATCCCACCCAAAACACTTCGTGTAAAATAAGTTGTCAAGACTCACATGCTCATAATGCTTTCACTGTTAAAAAGATATGAGATCTCATGTAGAGCCAAGCCCCTAACTCTATGAGGCCTAACTCTACAAGCCCTAACTCTAAAAACCCTATATCTTGGTCAAAAAGTATGGCTTGGCCGTTTCATGGAACTATTTCATCTCACCCAAAACATTTCATGTAAAATACGTTGCCAAGATGCTCACAACGTTTTCACTGTTAAAAAGTTATCAGATTTCATATAGTGCCAAGCCCTTCACTATACATGCCTAACTCTAAAAACCCTACTATCTTGGTCAAAAAGTGTGCCTTGGCATACTTCATATCCTTTAAATAACTCCATGGGATTGTCTGTGTGACAGCCACGAAACGGCCAAGGCATACTTTTTGACCAAGATAGTAGGGTTTTTAGAGTTAGGCCTCGTAGAGTTAGGGGCTTGGCTCTACATGAGATCTCATATCTTTTTAACAGTGAAAGCATTATGAGCATGTGAGTCTTGACAACCTATTTTACACGAAGTGTTTTGGGTGGGATTATTTATTCCGATCTCCTTAGACTTCATTACATTTTAAATGTAAAGTTTGTGTCAAAATTATTTATTGAAAGTGATGATTAAGTAAAATAAATAAATAAATTTGTTTAGGATGTCTTTATTTTTGTTAATAAACAATTTATTTTTTATTTGAATTAAATTGTATAATTTTATATTTTTTTATAATTAAAAAAGTAAATCTATAAGAAAAAATATAAATACAGCATAGCCTGTTGCTTTTTTGTGATCACTATTATTTGAATGCTAACATAGAATGTGTTATGATCTGATAACATCATTGACGATTGACCATCAAAATTGTCCTATATAGCATTCAGTATTTTGAGTTTCAGTAATATATATTTATCAAAAGAAACAATTTTAAAGTGCAGAAAAATGATAAAGAATTAAAACCAAAGACTGTAACTAATAAACATCCACTCCTTTGAGTTTATCATGAGAGGGAATCGGGAACGGCCATTTCGTCTTTTTAGCGAATCATTCTCCCTCATTGATGATAAACCCAGAAAGCCGTGAAAAGAAATAGAAATCCACCTTCGCTCCCGAAAGTGCCTTCCGAACAAAATAAAACCAAAAAATTAAAAAAAAAAAATGTTTGTTTATATGCAGTCTTTTTGATTCTTCATGATTTTTCTGCACGCTAAAATTGTTTTTGATTATTAAGCATTCTTGGTTGTTTTTTTTTTTTTTTCTTTACAATCAAGTCTTTTCGTTCCTAACGATTGTTAGGTCAAAGGTTTTTTGAGTGCACTTTAGCACCTATTTTTTATTGTTATTTTGTTCGAGAGTCACTTTCGGGAGCGAAGATGATTTCATTTCTTTTCACGCCTTTCTGGATTTATCATCGAGGAGGGAGGATCGGGATGATGAGTCCCTGAAAAGGATGAAACGGCCGTCCCCGATTCCCTCTGATGATAAGCTTAAAGGCGTGAATGCTTATTTATGTGCAATCTTTGGTTATTGATTCTTAATATATATTTATATTTAAATTTTTGAATAACTTGATGATAATGAAATACAACAGTAAGCGAAATTAATAAAAAGATAAAAAAATCTTCATATATTTTAACAACTTCGCCATCAAATCTACATTCTTGTAACGTTTGCTAGTAAAAATTTGTTTATTGGGAGTGATCTATTAAAATACTTCCTGCGAACACGAAAAAAAACCAACAAACAAGTATCATTTTATGGCCAAACGGAATGAATTTACGAGTAACATTTATTCGTTTACTGGAAGCAACTGCGCTGGTCGAAATACATTAGGCGAGATGCATTCAGTTTTCCCGTTGAGATGATGCTGGTACGTAGTCTTAGTTCTCAAGGTCTCGACAACCTTGAAACACGGACCTTCGTCGAATTGAAAAGGGAAGCCACCAGCAGAGGAGTGCGTGGGCTATTTCACTTTTGACAAGGGCCTTTCTTTTCCGAGTCAGGGTGATCGGGAGTAGGATGGGATCGTGCATGACCTTGATGCGTCTTCTCCCTTTCAGCCCCTTTCCGATTGGCTCAGAGGTGACTGCGAACGAGGGCGACCTCTTCCTTATCGGCTATGGGTCCAGATCATTGGCTGTCACCGGCTGCTCGAAATTCCCTCGTCTTGGTCTGCTGTAATGTTCACGTAATCCCAAGTGCCACCCACACAGGATATCGGCCCAAAATATTACAAGAGGAACTCCCGCGCTCCGTTCATTCATAGAATCGATCGAGAAAAGAACAGACCGACACGAAACGGAGATAGAGTTCTGATCCACTACACATCAGAATCGAAGCCATGAGAACGACACTGGTTTGCCTTCTTACGCTGGCTATGCTGTGCACTTGCCTTCATGCTGGTAAGCAACTGTTGAATTCAAATCATCCATTTCTAACTAAATGTTCTCTTTTCCTTAATTAATTAATTTAAATTACTTTACAATGAGTTTGTTTTGTTATTGTTTTTTTTTTCTTCAGCTTTTCAGTGAAAAACTGTAGAAGAACTTCTAGTTTTGATCTAACATCGGTTTAGAAATTTTATCTATTTGTCTTTTCTCAGTACATGACCGTGAAACGTTTCATGGTCAGTAACAACTTGATGCCAATGTAGAGCCATTTCTGTTCGAGCCGTTTTAAGGTTTCAGTTACATTAGTTGGCCAAAAGGGAAAATTCTGTTTTTTCTGTATCTTTTCTAAAACTTTCTTGGATAGCATCCAGAGAAATATTATTACATCGTGATAGTAATAAAATTAATGCAATGGGAATAAATAAATCAAATTTAAGATCTTCTAAAATACTTTTCGATAAGTTTTCCAGTATCTATCTATCTTTATATTTATCTATCTGTGTGTCTATTTCTGTACGTCTGACTGCATGCATTGCAATAACTTTTCACTACTAAAGTTAAATTTGTTTTTGTTTTTTGTTTTTTTGTTTTTTGAAATCCTTACACGAGATATTAAAATACCGGTATTTAATTGAAATAAGAATAGGTTTTTAATAAGATATTTATAAAAATATTATTTTTTTTTATTTTTATTTAATTATATTTAACCTATTGTAGATCATTTTTAAGACTACATAGAAATTAAAAATTTTAAAAATTATTAAAAAAATTAAAAAAAAAAAATTCGCAAGATCAAATACATCACTTCATTATAAAAATCCTGACTCACATTATATTAGTCTTCGCTTTCGCTGAGAAATAAGGAATCTGAGTCGAATTCTAAGAACAAGTGAAGTAATGTCCTATTTACCAAATAACTGGAACTCTAATTTTTTTTAAAGTAATTTCGCTTCATTACTTCATTGACGAAAGTAGTTCTATTATTAACCTATTTTATTTTAATTTATACATTTTCAACTTGTATCACGTAGGTAGAAAAATATTATTGAGTGATTTCGTAACAGTAAAATTAATTTCGATGTCTTGTATTTATTAGCCAATTGTAACGGTATGTTAGCTAATAGTATTTGTTACAGAACAAAATAACAAGAATTTTCTATCAGTTGTATTAAATCTTTTTATCAAAAATTTCCCCTTAAGGTTTGCACAAAAAAAAAAAAAGTCCATTTGTTAGTGCAATTCAACAATAAATTAGAATGAAATAAACATTCGATTAATAGCTAAGCTTGCTGTTCAAAAATAACAATTTCATCAAGCTCTCTCAATTTCGTAGTGACATCAGCATACGCATATTTCATTGTTTAATTAAAAAAAAAAATAAGCTAAATAAAAAATAATAGAAATTCAGGATTTGCTTTGTATATTGGATAGTTTTAACTGTCATAAAAAGGGAAAAGTCACTTTAATTTACGAAATTTTATCCATTAAATCGTTTTCATCCAATGTCCATTTATCCTGACTGGCCTCTGAAACATCACAGCCTATACTTCCGTCGCTCCCAAGAACCTCACGGAAAAAAATAATCTAATGTATCCTAATCTTTTAAAAAAAAGATATTATGATAAATTTAAGAGGAAATAATAATTACAAATTTAATTAATCTCAAATATAATTTTCTGAAACAGTGATTTGTGAGGTTTGACTCACGATGCAGGTCAAGGGCAAGTCAGACAAGCATTTGAAATCTTGATGGATGAAATCCTTTAAAATTAATTTATTTGAAAAATAAAACTAAAACTAAAATCTCTCCGAAAACTCTCTCTTTCCTTCCGAAAACTTTGTTCTGTCATTTGAATATGAATCCTCATAATCCTAAAAATAACATCAATGTAAGATTAGTATTATTAATTATCAATAACGAAGTAATGTTTTATACTGAAGTTGTAGCCCGGTTTAATTAAATGAGATTTCATTTAATTTCATTTCCTAGATTTCAAATATCTTTAATAAATCTCCAAAACAACAAAATTCAAACAAAAATACTACTGCAATACCTAAGGCTGAGCAAAAGTATAATAACAAAAAAAAGTATGGTGAGAAATTGTAATAAGTTAGGATGCTAAGGAAGAACTTTAAACCTGTTTGCAGTTGACTTCCTGAACAGCCTCTGGTTAATCAAGTGGTTAAAGAGAAACTAAGACTCAATCGTTTTTTTTTAATTAGATATGTTGATTTTCGTGAAACTGAATCTGAATCTAAATCATTATCACTAGGTTACAATTCTTAATCTAAAGATTATAAATGATTAGAAGATATGTTTAAGAACAATTACGTTTGTAATCCCGTGACAGAAGTTAAAATATAGTGAGTTACATACAACAAACAATTGATTCAGATTCCTACTGAATTCCTTCTCTGTCTTCTTCTACCTGAATATCAACTACATGTACAAGATAAATACCATATTTATATAATAATGTAATAATAAAGCTACAGTTGAAAGAAAAAGAAAGCAAGTTTAACGTCCGTAATCATTCATAAATGGAGAGAGATACGCCAACCGGACAATATGAATGATATGCTTTATGAATGATTACGGACGTTAAACTTGCTTTCTATTGCTATTTTCATGTCGCCTATTTGTAATTAACTTCCTTAGTGCCTTTCAG
>JAFIDM010009631.1:352057894-352071001 GCA_023159025.1 Thereuonema tuberculata
TAAGCTTTCGCGCAGCGAGCCAAACGTCAACGAGTAGATTCTGCTGAAGATTCCACAATAAGGATGAAACAATTGTACAGAATTCTCGTTGATGTTGGCTCAATGGGCGAAAGCATATTTATTGTCCGGTTGGCGTATCTCTCTCCATTTATAAAGCTACAGTTGGAAGCAGAACTTCGATGTAAACTATAAATTTATTAAACATAAATATTAACATAAATTTATTTATTTATTTTCTATTTATTACAGAAGTATTTTAGTGAGCTTTCGTCATTGAATATTTCATGTGCCAACTTATTAAGGGAAGGTTACTTAAAATGTCCCTCGCTGTACCCTATGTCTACGAAACGAAACAGTATTTCAAGATTTATTATGAATTTTGATTAGATTGATGCTATTGCTTTCATTTTCAGGTTAATTAGGAAACAATAAAAATTATTTCCTAAATTCTATAATTTCAGAACGTCTGCAAGCATTAGGATTATAACGATCGAATTCCGAAATCACATGATATTAATATTATCTCTTTTATGTATCTACCAATTTGCCTGTTTTTGCAACTAAAAAAGAAAAGGTTTCTTAAGTGTTACATATATAAAAATTAATTATTCTTAAACATCAAGTTTCTACGGTATGATTTGCAGATCCAGTGGAGTTCTTCTGCTTTTATTTTCTGGAGGAATGTAGGTCTGTTGGGCAAAGAAATTGATAAAAATGTAATAGTAAACAAGTTAACGATGACAATGGAACTACAGTTCGGGGTCCGAATTCAGGCACCGTGTGGTAGTTCTTTCAACTTCCCAGAGAAATCCTTTTCAGCCTTTCGACTTCAATTAGTCCTGTTTCCAGACTTTGTAGAAATAACTTATTTTAGAAACAGGAAAGCTTAAAGCTATAGATCCTTTGTAGATTATTTCACTTTTAGATGTAATGCCATATACTTTAATAACTACGAATAGTAAAATTTGAAGACCGAAATTATTAAGAGCTTAGCATCCAGATCCGGATGTTTTTTCTTCTCCTCCCATTCCTCCGCCCAAAGTTTCGAACCACACCCGAAGGAGTCTTCATTTAACCTCTGAATTCTTCTTCCTTCCTTCGTCATTTCCGGCGCTTTGGAGATTCTTTCAAGCATTCTGACGTTTCTATCTTATTAGAGCGGACCGTTAACGTTACAATTAGAGGTCGAAATGTTTACATTTTAAAAGAGAAAATGTCTGGCGTAATTCCGACCTTGGAATTCAAATGTGTTCTGCTGAGCCACACCCACAGAACTGGTCCTTTTAAAAAGAAATTTGTAGAAAAAAAAAATCGAAATAGAATTCGTGACAACGAATTAGAAATAAACGGTATTATTTCTAACTTTTTATCAATATTACTCTACGACTTAAAACACATAAAAAAAAAAAAAATACATAAAAATGATAAGAATGTTTCAAACCAGAAAAATCAACATTATTACCAAACTGTAATTTACGAATGGCAAACTTACAATTGGTATCAATGAATAGAATGTTCTAGAGTAGGACGTTGAACTGTTCTTGCAATAGTTCGCACTATAGAATACGCTTTTCTGCATCAGTGGCTGGAGTTAATCCAAAAATGACAATACCACGATATTCTTATCTATTCATATAGTTATGTTAATAGTTATTGATGAATTTAATGCCTATTATATCATCGAAATCTTTTCAGAAAATAAAGTTCAAATTTTAGCGATTTTTTTAATCAAACTATAGTTATAAAAGTTAATAATAGTTAATAGTTACAATAACGATTAAAAAAAAAATCGTTTATACAAAAAAATCGCTTTACTGAAAACTTCAAAACAGAAAAGACTTCAAATGATGTAATAATTATTAAATTCATCAATTTCAGAATGAAATTTCTTAATATTTTCTGTAAAATAACTTCAGTTTTTTTTATACTCTTATTTTTCACCGAAATAATTACGTCTTAGCTAGTCTTTACATTAGAATAAATTGGAAACATGAGATGTGAAATTGGCTTCAAATCCAGTATTACAGATTGGAAGTAAATCAATGTAGTCACGGCATTTTTTTATCTTAATAATCATAACTGTAAATACGTAGTAGATTTGGTCATAGTTCAATTTTGATTCAATTAGAACCATCAGAAGTTAGAGAAGACGATAGAAGTCCCAGGAATGCTTTTGATGAATTTTCTCATTTGTCTTATTGAAACAAAAGACAAATTGTCAATTGTTGCTGAAGAATTATTCTACAGCTTCTTAGGAAAAGTCGTTTTGAATTCGCTACACTGGTGGAGAGAACTTACGATAAAAAATTTTAAAAAATATATATATAAATACATAATATACATAGTGTATATAATAAAATTAATAAATGAATAAACATTAAGTGATGAGGAAGAGTGAGTAAAAAAACAGAGAAATAGAATTAAAAAAAAAAAAAAGAACAGAGATTGAATAAAAGAGAGAAACAGGATAAAAAAAAACATCGAGAAATTCCTTTGTTTAAAAAAACATTATACTGTATATGCTTACTAAAAACGAAGTTTCTTTAATGATTTGTAGGCCTATATGCGGAGACCATTTACAAAAATAAAAAAGGATTATTTATGCATTAATTACAGTGGGACTTTGGGATTTGTTTTGAAGAAACTTTTACTGTTTACAAAATGTATAAAGACTGAAGCTAATATGTAATTATTAAATCAATAAATAAACGGTTAATAAAATGTCATAACTGAACTAATGGAGGTAAACACTACTGTCCTCCAAATGAGAGATGGCCAGCGGAACTTTGAACTGCGCAGCCCTTCCGGTAGCTGATCAATTATGTTTTCCTGTCACAATGGACGCCGTCGTCTGTTTTCACTGAGAAAGACATGTTGATAACTCCAAATTAAAACTTCTCTCCACTATTTAGCGTTATTTCAATACCAGTTGCTAACAATAAGTATTTATATAAATAAATAAATATATATTATTTATAAATACAATGCTCTTTTGCAAAGTAACAAGCAATTACCGTAATGGCAGCGTCCTGTCATAAAATCAGACGGAAGTGCCTGACCAGACTAATCGATCATACATGCGCAGATCTCACAAAAACAGGGCGGCCATCTCTCATTTGGAGGACAAGCATTAGAATAAAATTGCTTTGAAAAAAAAAAAAAAAAAAGGAATAGAGACATCTGTTAGGAGTCTTTTTGAAGCCCATACAATTAATTCGTGTTTTAAATTTGAGCGCGCGAAGGCATTATAAAGTAAAATTTGAGTAGATGTATTATTAAACATTCTGTCTTCGAGAATCACGAAGTGCAGTAACTTATTGCTTTATTTATAGCACATTCAGAATGAGTTGAATGATAGGAGTGAAAGATACAATAATTAAAATTGTGTAGTTTGTTTTTGCCGTGCCGGCGTGGTCGCACGGTCAAGGCGGATGTCTGCCGTGAGGCCGGTACCCGGGTTCAAATCCCGGTCGAGAGCATGGATATTTCAACTTTCCTTTCCTGTGTTTGTTCGTCTGTTCTTCGCTTTCTCTTCGGTCTGACGTCATTCCGTAATGGCGTCCTGAGGAAGGCAAACGGGAAACCACCTCAGTATCTTTCCCTAAAAATTCTCGGGAGTCTGCTAGGGGTTCGCCATCTTGGGAACACTAGCGCTCCCTAGAACACGGATGCTTCGATTCCGAAGCTCGCACTTCGGTGCGAACCGTATACAAAAAAAAAAAAAAAAAAAAAAAAAGTTTGCTTTTAATGCTAAAAGCATTGATCAAAATTACGTCGTCATTTCATGGAATCGAATTTTGGACAAATCATTTAAAAACTACGCTTTTATCAAATATGAAGTATAATAGACAATGTAATAGATGAAAAAACAAAAAACAATGTTTTTGAGATTTGAACACGGAGAAGACACAAATCACGTTATCTGAATGTTTTGATGACGAAGTTTCTCACTTATTAAAGTCCAAGGAAAAACACTTACGAACTGTTGCAGATGGAATTGAACTACTTTTCAGCTTTCTAGGAAAAGTAGTTTTACTTTTTTATTTGTCGATTTAAGAATTTTGAGTTACTTTGGTGTGTTTTAGTAAACACTGGCCTTTTGTAATTTTACAAAATTTACTAATAAAATTTCCACATTCTGAAGATATAAAAAATTCTTATATCAGGTCTTCCTTTAATACTTTTTCCATAGTTTGTTAGTAACAAGTTACTTACTGAACTTTAACCTCCTGTCGCAGTGCTTGGCTTCCCTGCCACTCATATTCACCACGTAAACAGAAGCATAGTAAACTTTATAATTTAACTGCAAATTTATATTTTCCTATATCCGTTAACTTTAACTTATTAATAAATTACATAACTGCAAAGCAATCTATTCTAGGAATTTTACTTAATCATTAAGGATAGAATAAGAATTAAACTAATCATTAAGGATAGAATAAGAATTAAACTAAAGTTAAACAAAATGCATTTTTTTCTTTTTGTTTAACTTTAGTTTAATTCTTATTCTATCCTTAATGTAAGTAAAATTCCTAGAATAGAAGCTTTGCAGTTATGTAATTTATTAATAAGTTAAAGTTAACGGCAAAGGAAAATATAAATTTACAGTTTATTTGTAAAGTTTACTATGTTTATGTTTACGTGGTGAATGTAGGTACTGTTCGTTTTCAAAAGCGAGAACTAGACTGGCGGACGATTCTACCCCGCAAAGGGGTGATACGCTGAGATGGGCACTTTCCTAAGACCTGTGTTTTTTTTAGTACCTGTTATTTTTGCAATAGTATTTATTCTTTCCATAATCCTTTCCCGAAAAGCGCAAATAGAATGCAGCTACTAGTAAGCTAACACTGATAAAAAGTAAACATCCCCTCTTTATTTCTTCTCACCCCTATTTTGAAGAAATCGAAGGAGACCTGACGCATGCGTAAAAGCGTTGAAGGCTCTCGTAAACAAAACCGAACATTACTTAATACAAATATTAAGAAAACACTGCTTGGAAAGTTTTGTTTTAATTTATTTCTAGTTCAGAAGTGAATGTTTATTTTTTATTTTCAATTCCAAAAGTTCTGTGAAAATTTCATTAATAATTAATAAATAAATAATCAAATTGTTCTGAATACGCTAATATTATTTGTTTTTAAATTTATACTTTAAAAACGATCTGATTAGAAATTAATAAACTGTGTATTAAGAGTTCAATGAACGTACAGAAAAATCAAGCCTCCAAGCAGGATCAAATTGAAGTAATATAATGGAGTTGGATGTGAGCAAGATTATCTAATATTGGGAAGCTGAATTTAAAAATAAATAACAAGCTTTGTTTTATAGCTGATTCAAAATAAAATTAAACAAACGACACAGGACATCCATTTGATAAATTTCTGATGAAGTTAAAACTCAGGAAAAGTGGAAAGGAAAGTTTGGGGAAGCAATACCTGCAGTTTTTCCTTTCTATATAAATTTCACTTTTTATTGCTTAGAAGTTTATGATAAATTTAGAATTAAAATTTTGAAGTCCTAGGCCTGTCATTATTACAACTATGTTACTTCTTTATTGCCATACTTCTCTAATGTTATTTCATGTAATGTTATTGTAGCTTACGTTGAATGGAATGAGTTCGTGACAATTGTGAAGTCGTACTACAATGATCTGTAAAATCTGGATTCTCCGAGGTCATCACCTAAGAAATCTCTGAACCGGTTTAAATATCAATAAGAATGTTTAACAGTAAGGCAAGAATATAGGAGGCTCACGTTCTAAATGTAGTTCAAATATAAACAATACTCCTCGAAACCTTCGAACTATTACTTAAAATGTGACACTATAAAATACAAGCTGAAATAAGCAGAAGATAAAAAGTTTGAAAAATTCAAAGTAAAACTAAGACATACAAGGAAAATTCACATGTGATTCACATATTAACCTTAAAACGAAATATTTACTACAAATAAATTATCAATAAAATATTACTTTTTATGTTTTGCTGATATGAGAAAATGTCACTTAGACTATCAAAATCAATCTTATATTCAGATAAAGGATTCAATAACGTAAAAGATTACTATAAAAATTTATATTACTATTATTGAAATTAATACTTAAAAGTCAAATTAAAAATCTTTGTTTTTTTCATTGAATGAATTCTTAATACATTGTCTGTTAAACTTTGGAATTGAGACGATTTTAATAAAAGTTTTTTTTATCTTTTCTTTATAGCAATGAATGTGTGTTTTCTTCCTCCTGTGGTGGGTCCTTGTAGAGCAGCATTTCACCGATACTACTTCAATCTGAAACGCAATAACTGTTTCGAATTCATTTATGGAGGCTGTAGAGGCAACGACAACAACTTTGAAACTTACGAAGAATGCATGAATTCCTGTGCCATTAGCAGCAACTTGATCCCAAGACATTAAACCCTTGACTGGAAAACTGATTACGACTTCTACCGATATTTCCTAAGAACCTATCGAAATACCATTCGTGTTTCGAACCATTCATTACTTAACTGAATTTAATAATGTTACGAATGTTCTGGATCTATTCCAGGATAAAAAAATTCTCTAATAATAGTTTCGTTTTGTTTCATTAAATAACAACACACAATCATAAATGTGTTTTATATAAATGCTTATCTCTATGTAAATACTTTCAAACTAGAAACTGTAATATAATATTAAATAATGTCATTGTAAATAACTCTTCATTTGTAATATTTAGTATGTTAATTTCTGCCTCATAATAAAAAGTGAATATTTATTTAGTTTTTCAAGAAAAAAAGTTTATTTAGTTTTCCTCAAACACTTATTTGGGCCATAAAAGCAGTTTCAATACATTCCAAAAGTTTTGAAATCAGAACAAAAATTTATAGCTATTTAGGGAAATATAATAAATAATTCTGAAAGAACAATAATAAATAATGTACCTACAAAGTCGTTATTCGGATTGACATATATAGATATTGGCCTTTTAATTTTTCATTTTCCAAACGTAATTTTCCATTTTCTGGTTCTGTGATTACTTATCTATTCAGAGCCGCAACAATACGAAGTGATAGGCAGTGAAAACAATAGTGTTTGGGCGCCTTGAATTGGAATTTTACCAATAAATGTCGTTGTGAAATACTGCTGTACTTTAAAACGTAGTGTGTAGACTGATTAATTTTCCTCTTTAGATTTCAATTCTGAATGAAAAAAATATTTCAAAATTAATCTTATTAGAAATAATTGAACACTGATTACCTTATTCAATAGTTTTAGATAAATTGAAAACATTATAAAACAGAATACGAAATTTCTGCAATGTATTGGAAATGCATTGGAAGGTATCGGTCGTGGTTATCTTCTGTATTAAAAATCGGAAAAGAACTGAAATGACAATTAGTAAAAATTGCATATTACAAACAAAGCCATGTGTTTGCCAGAGTCTGTTCCTGTCCAATGATGCTGATGAACACTAGGTGTCCCCAGCTTGCCTGACTTCATTGCCCGGATTAGCTCCGCCCTTTATCACGAAAATTGGTCCGAGTCTTCACTGAGGGGTCTACCTACACCCTGCTTTTCCTCATTGGCTGTTTACCCTTTACACTGACTGTTCCTTATGCAGTTTCTCATCGAATGAGGAAGTCTCGTCATTATTCGAGACGAAACTATCTGGAATTATTTTATCTGTCTTTTTAAAAATGTTTTAAATTTTAGCCTGGCATGTTCGCCTTTTTTATATTTAAATTGAAATCGTATATCTATAGCTATATTTGAATTTCATGAATAAATTGGACTGCGATCCAAGAAGCTTCTAGTAAGGTAGGTGATGCAAATATGGCCACCTTAATTTGAATTTTTATTTTCGTGATTATGGTACTCACTAAAAGAAAAGTATATAATTAAGCATATACTAAGTCTAATTGGCTATACATAAAAAAATATGTAATGTATTTTTAATTTCAATTTTTTAAGAACGTTCCATTCTGCATGTAATATGCCCATGTGAAGATATTATGGCCAACTTCAATAAAAATGTATTATTGTAGGGAAAATACATATTTATTTAATTCTGATCTGAAATTAAGTATAGTAGCATTATCTTACATATAATTATTGGAGTAATACTGGCCTACTTAGAAATTATTGTGACATGAGTTACAAATAAATCATCATGCACACACAGAGTTGAAAAAATTATGAAACTACCAAAGTTACAGCAAGAAAACAAACAGAAAAAGATTATTTTTGGTCACATGTAGGACATATGAATACGTCTTTATCGTCTTTTGTAAGACCAACACATTCCTCATGAATGTAAACACCACAAACTGCACACATGCGCATATCCAACACTTTGTCAATTACACAAAGCGCACAAAACCAACTGTCCTTGTCCTCTTGAAAACGAATATTTTCCTTTTGAAGGATTTTCTTTAGTATGGCCCTTTTTCATGTCACATGATGCTTTTTCTTTTGCAGGCTGAGACTTCTCCATGTTCTTTTTTACAGTCGATTGGTTTGAACTTACTTGACGACCAGGCTTTTTCTTTTGCTTAGAGGTTGAAGCAGCATTCTTTTCTCTAACACCTTGAAATAATGATTTATTAAGAACTACAGCTCTGCTATTAATAGATGGCTTCAACACTCGAGTTGTCATGCGCATCTTGGTAAGGGATGGCATCACCCATGGAATTATGTTTCACGATCTAAAGTCACTTAGATCACCTAAGTCTACACTAGAATCTGAGGAAGATGACGAGTCAACTCTATTGCGACGCTGTGGCTTCTACTTCCCGCTCTCTGTAGACAATTGTTGAGCAGCTAAACCAGATGGACCTGCTACTGGTGTAGATGACGTCATGGCCATATTGTCTGACTGCAGCACCTCTCGAAAAAATAGTTCATTTATCAGTTAATTAGAATGCATTTCAAAGAAGCATTGGATGTCAGGAAAGACCATAGAATAAACTACAATATGCGATGCATGAACAATAATCACTAATTACATGCAAGGAAATAAATAAAAAAAATACCAACACTAGGATTATAACTGCTCCTCGGTCCGTTGACAAAACTCAAATGTCTTTGTTCCATCGTCTGGGTTTTCAAATTATCCCGCAAGTGGCACTGTCTAAGGAGATTATATAACTCGTGATTTCACATGCTGGTGCCATCTCTTGGAAAACTTAACAATTACCAGCAGGGGAGCAAATTCGCCATATTAGCTGCATTGGCCATATTCGCATCAAGTACCTTAGATGATCAGGTAGTTTGATCAGAAGTTTGATCAGACAAATAACTTAAAAGATTTGAATCTAAAAAAAAAAAAAGGTGTCTCAGCCCGAGATTACCACTATTCTTCATTTGTAGTAAAGTCTTAAGAATCACGGCCTTATAACAGATTTAATAATTTCGAGCTTGCTAAAATTTCTTGTATATTTAATTTTCTCATTGTCCTAATTAAACCGGAGAATCACTGTTCTACTGACCCTCACTTGTAGGATTACGTGAATAGCATTCAAATAGACTTTTGTTAACTTCTGATGGAATCAGTCATCAATAAGTGAAAGCTGATGGTTTCTTTTTTTAATTGAAAGATTATTTAGTGGAAAGTAAAATATTTTGAAATTATATTCAACTTTTAGAAAAATTAATATTTTGCACAAGAGGTTAATAATCCTCTCCTTTTATTTAGAGTACTACTCAATCTCTCCGGCAGTAAAATAAAAGAATACATTTTTATTCTTTTTTAATTATTTTTTTAAACAATGATACAATTATTCTTGTAAGATTTTACAAATACTTCGCATACTTATTCAATTTCTCTGGGTTTGCAATTGCTATATTATAAAGGGCAATTGCAATCCCTTTTTCTAAGTGAATCTGCCCCAAGCACCGATTTGGCACATATATAGGTACTTATTAGAAAAAAAAATGGACAAAGTTTTGGCGCTTTATTAATTTCGGCTCAAGATAGTCATTTTGACTAATTCTAACAGCAAACGATAGGCAGACACTTGTGCGAGCACAAAAAAAAATAATAATTTGGAAGCATAGCTACATCGGACAAAACTTCTTTTTAGAGAGAAAAAGATTAGAAACAACTCTACAGTTTTATTATTAATCTTTTCTAAGCATGGGAATGTTTTATTGAAAATCGGAGAATATCAGATATTTTGAAAATGTCCTATTGCTCTGCAAAATAAGGTATATGAAAATCTTTTAGATAACTTTAAATCATGGTTGAGCAGTAGTATGCTTTAAAGCAGCGGTCGGCAACCCATGCGGCCCATGAAGCGTTTTGGTGCGGCCCGCGGGGTGTGTTGGAATTTTTTTTTTCTTTTTTTTTTTGCTTGTTAAATTAAGATTTTCCGTTGTTTTTTTTTTTTTTGGTTGTCGAAGTAAGATTTTCCTTTTTTTTTTTTTAATTTTTTTTTTGGTTGTTAAAATTTTTGGCCCAAGTGCGGCCCGCAGTAATCCCCACATAACATATTTGGCCCTTTTACAACAAAAGGTTGCCGACCACTGCTTTAAAGAATGAACTAAGAAAGTAAGTAATTGGCTTGTTGAACTACATACTCCTACATCTCTTATTTTAAATCTCTGCCTGCATAATCTTAAAAGTACGAAATTAATTTCTTCAACAAAAAGAAAAAGCTTTCACAGAAGGTGGTCATACTCAGTTGATTTTTTATCTTCATTACAGGCCAAATCGAAAGAGAGCATCAGACTTCCGTAACATCATTACGGATCTTGAAACCTCCACTCAGGTAGACATATCTTAAGTTGTGGTGATATATTAGGTAGCGCGAGGCGAATGCTGTCAATTTTTGATCCATGATTCTCTACCTATCGTTTCAACAAGCACCAAAATCAATAGGGATCTTCCTTATATAAAACTAAAAACTGATATTAAAGTTTCAGCTTTATACGATTAGTAGTTTTCAGCTATCTTTATCGGATACAGGACAGACGAATACAAAGTCAAACCTTAGATCCAATCTATAATACCATGTGGTGGCTGCCTAACATGGTGAGAACAATTATGTGAGTAAATGCCTTATTTGTATTAGTCAATATCACAATAAAATTTGTTATTCCTGTGATCTAATACGAAGAAAGCAAGCACCGAATGTATGTTAATAAAGTGATGATGGTCTCAAGTGATCAAAAAATAAACTTTCATCAATTGAAATGATTTTGAACTACAATAAATAAATAATTATCATCGTTACGACGAACCAATCATTACATGAACAATCCATTTCAATGGAAGATATAAGACATGAAATTTTCAAAGACATGAAAATTTGTTTTTGTTATGAAACGGAAACCTCTCATAGAGAAATCCTAAATAAATTTTCTGAAGTTAGCACACATTTTGATTTTTCCCTGTGTGTATCTCTATTCTTATCCGTAAATAGATTGGAATTGTTTTGCATTCGAATTTTGGAATGATTCTTGAATTGATAGACTGCAAGAATCGTTCATCAGCTTCAGGATTTAGCAAACGGCTAGATAAGTAAATATTGGATAAGATTCTAATAATTTCAAGGAAAAAATGAAGATTGTGAAAGTATTTTTCCAATTCAAATTTAGATTAATTGAATGATTTTTTTTTTCTGGCTAATATGATATTATAATTCTCAATTCTTAAAACTCTTAACTGATTATTTACATGTGTTTCTGCTTTAAGTTTTTCTGCCTCTGAACGTATGCTCATATTATTTTTCCTGATTCGTAAAATTTAAAAGCATTTCTACGAAATCTAAACTGTTGATATGAACTCTCAACCATTAACATAACTACCACTAAGTTTAAGTTTATTTTGCTAAGTATCTGAATCCCAAGACGGGTAATTGTAATATAAACAACACGGGTAATTCAATTTTAATTTCAAGACAAGATACATTTGAGATTAGACAAATTTAATGATCTTGGTTAGCAATCTTTCCGACTGATCGTTGTATATTCTCGGATTATCTTCAGATGTTGATTCTTTTACTTTGTATTCCTAAAACATTAAATTAAGTCAAATACAACAAAGATCACGACATTTTTCATTTGGATTAGAATATCTTCAGAATTGGGAGCAAATGCAGACAACCAAAACTGCAGCAGAAGTTGATTTAACTACAACAAGTTTAATCCTAAAGTTAAGTTTAGTCTCAGTCACTGGTATAAACCACCTTATTTTTATGCACCTTATTTTCTATGCTGAATTTCATTTTGCTACAACCTGAACTAAAGATGTGGGAGTTTAAACGGTTGTTAGAATAGAAATTATTCAATTCAAGACAATTGTTGATTTACTTTAATATTTAAATTATTATGTAAATGCTAGTCTAGAAATTGGAATAAGCATTTCCCTCAAACCAACAGCTAATATTTCATCAGAATCTTATATAATTTAAGAAGAATGAATAAATGAAGGGCTTAGTGCCAGAAATGCGTAAGTCCAATTTTAGCTAAATTGAATTCAGATCACTTTTGGCAACTTCAGGGAAAGAAATGTGTATGGACAAAAAGGTTTAAGTGAATACAAAACGTAAGTGCAATTTCAGCAGTCCTGTTAATAATACGGAGTCATTCCAGAGCCAGAAATGCATTTGTCCACTTCGCGCTCGCTCGCTCGCGCCATTTACTGATACTCATTCATGACCACAAAACGTTCTTAGACCCTTTGCCAAGCCTGTGATTCCTCTACAGAAAATCAGAGGTACGTCAGAGTAGCTTGGAACACAATTACCGGACCCTTGACAAAATCGGGCTCTGGAAACGAGGCGTAGAAAGAGCTTCGGTAAAGCAATACAAGTCACGCCTGATCAATGGCAAACATGGGATTAATGGAAAAAAAGAAGGAAGATGTAAGAGAATTATTGCGTAGCGTTCCTTTTCATCATGCAAGCTGTCGATTTTACGAATGTTAACTGTTAGCAATGATGCATCGGATACTTCAGATGTAGATTAATTAGGACGAGTTTTTTCTCATGGTGCATCCGCCCTATAATTAGTTTTGTTGGTTTTGCTAATCCGTGTTCTATTAATAAACATAATTTTATAGCCTATTTGGCAAAATATACCGTAACTAGTTGATCCGTGCGAATAATTCGCAAAAAAAAAAAA
>JAFIDM010009631.1:352071401-352109188 GCA_023159025.1 Thereuonema tuberculata
TTTTTTTTATTGTAATAAATCGTTTATTTTTATTAAAATATAAATCTTTGTTTGTTTTTTTATCTGTTCTTATTAAAGAAACGATGAAATATCATTTTAAAGTGCATTTTTAACCAAAAGAGGGTGTATTTGAAGTTTACGACGCTAAATGTTGTTTCGCTTTCGAAAGATAAGTCGCTTCTGTTAAAGGATGTCTCCATTTTTATAAAAAGGTTTTTAAATTAAAGTTTTTTAACGAAAACATTAATTTTAAATAATTTGTTTATTTTTCGTCATTAGCGGGGAACGTAATCTTCAAAATGATGTCTCGATCATTGATTTTGATGAAGTATTAAGGGAGTTATGGCGTACCGACACTAAAACACCTTTGAGAAATAATATATAAGGATCTTTAACCTTATTTTGCATTGAAGAATGCATACAGTATTGATTTTGTTTTAATCTGCTTGTGTTGAAGTCGTAGCTCCATTAGGCTGTTATTCCTGGTTTACAAAAATTTAGTTATATTTATTTTCAATCATTCATGGCGGGGAAACGTCCGATTCCTGTGTTGAGTAATGTCCTGTACACTGTGTGATGTCACTAATTTTATTGCATTATCATTCTTTTACTGCTGTACAATATGTTATCTAGGTTCCTACCATTTTCAAATATTAAATTTTTGCACAATAAAATATATTGTTGTTCTTGTATTACTGCTTACATTCTTAAGAAAATTTTGTTTTTAACAAGAAAACAGCTGTAAAAAATATACAGCTATATAGTTAAAATTTAATTTATTTTAATTTAATATTCGGTTCAACAGCTTCGGAATGGAATACTGCAGTCTTTTGGTGCTGTTATTAGTGTTCTGTTGTTACATGAAAGATAGTGGGTTCTTTTAAATATTATGATCAAAGAAAATGTTACCATTACATAATCTTCTTCTATAGTACGATGCAGAGTTTAATTTTGAATGGTGATTAACTTTGAATAATGGAGTCCTCTAAAATTTATAGTATTTTTTTAGCTATCATCACAGCCATCAACATTAATATAATTTTAATTAATTCAAATATAAGTAGTCATTATAATAATAGCATTATATATTGGTTTAAGAATCTGACTTAAATCGAATGTTTAGTGATATTATTATTAATTACAAATGCTCTTACTTAAATCTGTAGCATGCACTTGTGCATTTTTGGGCTAAAAATGCGTATGTGCATGCAGATTATTTGTTTAGATACCAACATGAATATGTTCTGAGCGATGAATACCATTCCATTAAAGGAGCCATCCCTGTAGTTTTTACGGTGATACATATTTTTTTGAGGCAAATCCTACTTTGATTTAAATAAAGGTTTTCATTTATTTTATTCATTTTCCCGAAAAACAGCCCTTCAAATATAGTTGGATAACCTATAAGATAACCCATATGTAATGTACAGTATTATCTTGTTCTGTGAGACACAATAATATTTCGTTATTAGAAAGATAATACTAAATCTATGATGTAATTAATGATAAAATAAGAAAAACTTTTAATCTCTGCTTTTAATCTCAACTTTATAAGTCATATAACAAATTTCCAGCACCTACAACACAGGTGTAATTAGTTCAATTGCACCTAATAGGACTGGTTAAAAATAAAAAAAAAAAAAAAAAAAACTCCAGTCTCAACTACAGACGCTCATAAGTAGTCTTTTTCTTCTGAAACTCGAAGAATTTTAAGTTCTTTATTTTAGTATTCATTTAATAAATAAATCCCAGAGGGCATATTAATTGCAAATGGCATTTTAATAATACCAATGTGTATTAATGAAGTCCAGAAGTGGAAGATTACAATGAAATCGTGTTAGAAACTGGTGAAAAGTTCACCGTAATCGTCCAGTTTTGAATTTCTGTACTTTAATTTAAGATGTTTACGAAGTGTATTGTAACAAGATCACAGTTGCGATAATATCTTTTTTTCTTCAGTAATATAAAATGTTTATGAAAATAGAAAAACATATAATTGTGTTGGGAGTAGAGAACATATTGTAAAAAAATAGTTTGTAAGTAATTTACTGAACTCTTTAGCGACGATTTTCGATTAGTACAGTCATTAGATACTTTTTTTGGTGCAAAAGGTTGAGGAATTTGAAATTTGGCAGGAGTGTAGTCTTGGGTGCCCTAAGTCTGACGGTAAGTTTGCGATCTCGAGCGACCGCCGCTCGCGCCGACAGTTTGAAAAAATGGCGTCCAAAATCAGTTTTTGGCATAAAACTCCGTTCCTGTAGGTAGAGAAAAAGTTTCTTATTAAAAATTGGAGAGGATAAACGTTGCTACAAATTTGCTTTTATACATTTTTTTTTTGTCAAACGAATACTTTCCGAGTAACAGGGCCAAACGGTAGAACGATTTTTTTTAAATTGCAGAAAAGCGGCATTTTCAAGCTACTTTTTGCCAATTATCCGCCAATTAGCGTACCTAAAGCAGTTTCAAGCAATAAAGTAATACAAACCATTGCTTCTATCAACTCGTTTCCACAACACCCACGAGTTACAATTGAGCCCCATTTGTTTAAACATGGTATCCCCGGTAGGCCTACTCCACTCTCCAAACTTACATGCAGTTTTCTATCGTTTTGCTCTATGCGATGTCCCTGGTTCACTATGTTGACTGTCTTTAGAATCTTGTTCGTCTCCCGTCTTCTCCAACACCCACTCCAACGAATCAAGGCCGTCATCAACTTCGTATGGGTCTTCGGGATCGGAATCCGCTACCAAATCGGGAATGTTTTCACGTGCTGTCCCATTACAATAGAGACACAGCACCGAGCACTTTAAGCCCGTTTTCCGACATCCACACGCTCCTGCACAGCCTTTTTTACATTTATAGGATATCGATTTTAAAATGATGTCGGGGGCAACTTCTGACATAGCGCGAACAGCATCGAGCCCATGCCTCGTTTTCTGCCAGCCGTAATCTCAGGATCTTTTTCACTGCCACACCACATCGCGACTTGATGGTATGTTTGCAGACAATGCTGCCTTGAAGCATCTCTTTTGGGTGGCAGCGACGCGAGATGAATTTTGTTCTTGGACACAGACTTCACAAAATTTTTGTAGCGAAGGGAATCTAACGTGTCCTTGTAGACGATCCGCCGTACAGTGCCAATAAGAACGCTTCACCAGCTGCAGCGAGAGCATCCACATCTGCTTCGAGATCCTGGAAGATTGCTATAGTTTCAAGCAACGAGTCGTTTAATCCAGGAGACTGAGAAACTTCAATTTTCCTTGGTTAAAGAAAGCAGAAGTGGTGTCACAACCACTGATTGCAAGTAAAAACAAAATGTTCTTCGCAACAGCTTCCTTACATTTCAGGCTCCACGTCGAATAAAGCGTTTCCGCAACCTTTCCCCTCGCCGATTTCAGCAAAAAAATATTTTCATGATCTCTCGTCTTTACAGTTAAAAGAACCAACAAATCTATATCTTCTCTGACAACAAAACACGCATAAACGACGACGCGACGTCATGTCGATGGCTGTCTGAATGATGAGCACATCAGCATCTTCTACTGCAGTGTTTCCCAACCTTTTTTGTGCTATGCCCCACCTAAAGTATCTAAAGTATTCTATGCCCCACCAAATTAAATATAACTTTCACAACCAAAAAAAAAAAAAAGGACTTTTTAAATTTTACAACCAAAAAAAAATTTTCCATTTTCAAATTGCCCCCCTGTGGGGCGTGCGCCCCACGTTGGGAAACAGGGTTCTACTGCCTTCTTCACTGTGTAATTTTGTTCTTTACACTTCGTAATTAACATGGAAATTAAATGCTTTTTTTTAGTATCGCTCGCCAAGAATCGTTCTTGCGAAACAGGTGGAATCATCTCTTCATCGAAAATTACATCAATGGATACATGTGCTCTGGAGCGTCAGTATCTTTCTGCGCTTTTCGTATTCCGGCTAGCTGCGTTCGCACGACTGCATGTTCATGCAAATTGTTCCATACGAATCATTGCGTTGCCATATCACTCGATGCAACAAAAAGCCGCTGTCCAGTACATGCAAGCTGCTGTTATCCGGTTGTAAAGGTTGGTCCACTGTAGAAAATGCCTTGAACAGTGACGATTTCGTTCCCTTTCATATACCATCCTCATTAAATACTGATAAGGGGAATGGGGCAAGTTCAAATTTGAAATAACCTTTCAATTTTTCATCGCTCTTTTTGGCGATACAGATTCTTTGAAACAACAACATGTTCCTTTGAAGCATTAATGGACATAGGAAGATTATCGACTTTGACACTGCTTTTTGCTGCCCCCAAGGAAAGCCTGCATCTTTACGCTTGAATTTTATCGAATCAAAATTATTGTCCACAGTCTTCGCAATAGCTGCAGCACTTATTTCTTATGCCATGTGGCAATTTAATGTTTCACCAACGGCTCCACTGTTGATGGAGAGCAAGCTGTCGACTTGCGGAAACGGAGTACGTTGCGACAGCAATTCTGCAATCTTTGTTACATCGTTCTAGTTACGTTGCATACGCGTCGGCCGCATTTCCACATGTTGCACAAGAGTTTGGATGGCGCTAAACTCTTCTATTGCTTCACAGACATTGTGCAAATAGACCATTCCTAGTGTCCACATGTTTAAGACGCTGTCTGTCATACCACGTCCGTGCGTCAGACCACCAATGCTCTTCATGGTGAGCATTAATGTTTGTTCGATGGTCATATCCGACCAAATGCCTAACCAAAATTTGTCCGACCGTCTGATTGTGAAATAACCTCCCTTTATAAAGAGCTCCTATTCAGCGGGATTCATTTTTCCTTAATACTGTATATGGACATACGGACATATATGGACATTGTATATATATTTATATATATATTTATATCTTTGTATAAACAGTTATATAATTATTAGATACAGCTACTTTGGGTACGCTGTGTGGCTGATAATTGGTAAAAAGTAGCTTGAAAATGCCGCTTTTCTGCAATTTAAAAAAAAATCATTCTGATACTCAGAAAGTAATAGTCTGACGAAAAAAATGTATATAATCAAATTTTTAGCAACGTTTATCCTCTTCAGCTTTTAATAAGAGACTTTTTCTCTAAAACCTATAGGAACGTAGTTACATGCCAAAAACTGATTTTGAGCGCCATTTTTTCAAGATGGCGGCGCGAGCGGCGCGGCGGTCGCTCGAGGTCACAAACTTATCGTCAGACTTAGGGCACTCAAATCTACACTTCTGCCAAGTTTAAAAACTTCTCAACCTTTTGCACCAAAACACCTTTTTTATGTCTAATGACTGGACTATATTTAAGAAAACAATAAAAAAAAACCAAAAAAAAAACCAAACAAATAGTAAAAATGAAGTAAGTGAAGATTTGTTGAGATTTGAAACTAAAAAAAGAATGAAACAGTTAAATAGTTTGTAGGATTTATTTAGACTTTATTTTTCTTATTTGGGTTATTTTACATAATTACAATCTATGATTAAATCAAGTTTCTTATAAAAGGATGATTGCTGGAGAAATGCCAGAGTTTTGTTATTTCTGACTTTAGGCAGCGACACGATTTCAATGGGTGGCAATGGGTCTATGAGGATAATGAAATCCTCATGTTAGAAGCTGGTTAGTATTTAACTGAAAGACATTGGATATTAGTTTCCTAGCACAGTGAAACTATCAGGTTAATTGCTTTAATTATTACAATATTCCTGCCAAATCAAATAGCATTAAATAACATTATCACATCGTTCTGACTCTAAATTTGAAAGGCATATTTTAAATCAGCTGTATATCTTACCAAGTAATGAATCTTTTATTTCATTCATTATAATTTTCAGTTTTTTAAATTCGTTTTTCTTAATGCAGTTCTCGTTTATCGTAAGCAGCTTCCTTTAAGTTAGGATAGCAGTTTAAATTATTTTTGGAAAAAATAGTTATTGCGTGTAAATGTGGAGGATTTTTCTAATATCCTGCAAAGATTGGTCCTTCCAAAACCTACTTCATAGATAAAGTTAAGACTTGTAGTATTATCTATCGCATTTACTTTCTTAATCTCTATTATGCTTTTTATTTTAATAATAAAATAATAATAAAAATAATAAAATCTTAATAATTACACAAGAGTAAATCAAAGAGTTGAAAGATATATTAATAAAGTTATATTATTAAAAAATTAAAATTATAAAAACCAATGAATTAATTAACAAATCAAACTAAATAAATTTAAGAAGGATGAAAAGTGAAGTAGATGCTTTGTTATTAAAAATGGATAAAGACATTTAGACCTATAAGAACAGAAAAAATAAAACAAAAATAGTTATTATTACAGTAAAAATTTTGACTTTATTAGGAATATGTGGAAAACACGTAAAAAAACCCAACTTTTTTAAAGAAGTATTTAGTTATAATTAATTACACCCATTATTATAATCTACATATTCAAAATTATTGTAATCTTTAGTAATTCTGGTCATTGTTTTTTGTTTTCACTGAGGTACATTTAACGGTTGTTTTTATATAAAAACTTCTTACGGAACTGCCTTGACGTACTTAAACGCACTCAAATCTGCCTAAGCTTTAAAATTTTCAGAAATAAATTGTGGGAAGGATTCAATATTTCATAGTTAAAAACTGCTTCATCAAGAGTAGTGGGTAGTGAGTTTTTTTAATCTCAACTAGAAACAACATATAAGTAGAGAATAAAAAAAGAAGCAAACTTTACAATGTATTCAAGAGAAAGGTGACGGTATTTCTTCTGCAATCACCCTCATCAATTTATTAACGAGAGACAATTAAAGAAATTCTGCTGAAGGATATTTACTGAATTTTATTACAATCAATGCTTATTTCTATTATACAATCATAAATGAAGATAGCATCAAACGCTAACAACTATTGTTTGTTTTTAATTGAAATTATTAAGAACTAGAAAACTACTGAGAAAAACGATTATAAAATACTCAATAGCGCACAAGCAAATTCATTAAATTTAGTTTTGATAGAATCTTAATACTTGCATCAGACCTTTCGATTCATCAAAGCAGAACAAGATTCCAATATAAAGATGATTTTTAGGAAGAAATGAAAAAATTATTAGCTAAACGTTAACTGGCTTCCAAAATTATTAGAACATTTAAAAAGATATATTATTGCAAAAAAAATACAGGATACTCACATTTAATGAAAGCATTTCCAAAAAATTTGATTATAAATACAGGAAAAAAATTGTAGGCTAGTAATAGTTAGTAAGCAACAGAAAGTTAAGATGAAACATCATGCTCAAAAGCCACTCTAAAAAACAAAATCTCTGAAAAAGATGTCACTAATATAAATTTTGGGAACTTTTCATTCTACAGAATTAAAGTTTGTTAATTGGATAGGTTTGTCAATTATTGAAGTCAGTAAACGACATGTTTTCACATAAACTGCACATTTTTTCGATGACCCTAAAGTCTGAAAGCTTCTAATGGATGCCATTGTGCTTGTATTTGACAAATACATCTCAATTTTATAAGAATCAGTTGTATAACACTTAAAGTTAAATTCTGATTTCAATCAACGTTAGCCTCAAAAGATTTCTACAGAAATTAGAAAACAAAACGGGAATGGATCAATTAATCTAATTTACTTAAAAAAATTATTATAATATTTTACTTTAATTAACATTAAAGTAAAATGTTTTAATAAAACCTACACTATAAATAGAATAAACATTGTGAACTGAAAAAAAAAAACAACCGAGATTGGGAGGAAATATGTTCTCTTTAAATTCCGAGCTCATTTAAAATTAATTAAAAAAAGGTAAATTCCTTCAGGAAAGTATCAATTTTGTCTTCATAAAACGGAAGATATAACATATATTCTTTTAGCCTTTTGAATATGTGAATACCGAGTTTTAACCATTCTATTTCCAGAAGATATTGAAATTAGGTATTATGAAGATCAATTTAATCTTCAAATTTTTCTAGTCAAAAAACATGCTTTGAACTTCTGGGCATTAATAGGACAGTATCATTATTTAATGGACAATGTAATTTTATATTGAAAGAAAATTTAATATTTTGGAAAAAAAAAAAAAAAAAAAACTTTATTTAAAAAAAATAGAGGTTCTTCGGCATTTTAGATATTTTAAATACTTACCATTTTAATTTTTAAAAAATTTGGAAATTGTAATGTATTCTCATAATTTTAGTGCCAGTGTTATATTTTGTAATAATCAACGAAATCTAAAAAAAAAAATAAACAGACATACAGAAACATGAAAACAATGGGGTTCAGTTGCTAAAAAACTTAAAAATGAAGCCATAATTTGAAGCTTTATGAGAACCGCTGTTAAGCAGAATATTTATAAAGATATAAACATTGGGTAAAGGTAGCACAATGACTGTTACAAAAGTATTTTTGTAAAGGAGACGAAAAATACGTGATAATTTTCAGACTGTTAATAACAAATTACAGGACCTCAGTGAATTTTACTGGAGATCTAAGTATTTAATACTGAATTCAAAGACTCCTATAGTCGTAAAGTTCATTTGTAAAAATACGTTTTGTCTATTTAATAACAGCTTAATACAAATTTTAAAAGAACTGGATCTGAGATCGATAATGACCAAAATTTACGATTGTCGGATATAATCAAAGTATTAAATATTTCCCAAGAAAGTTTTTAACATTAAATTTAGAAAATACTTTTTCATGCTCTCATTTTATAATATTGCGAGAATCATTTTCAGTTCAAAAAGTATTTTATAAAGATGTTTCATAAATTTACTTAACCTTTGTAATTAATGAAAAATTTAATCTTATAATTTTGCCATTCATTGCTGTTTGATTAGATAGTACACATTATTAAAACATTTAATATCAATTTAATATACAGATATGTGCAATATCTTTTGGTACTAATTTAAGGTTTTTATATTTCATCACAGAGTTAGGTTTTATAAAAATTGTTTTGTAATATAACCCTTAAATGGAACTCACTGAGCTCTATCTGGAGATACTGACATTTTATATCTCCCTAATGAAGAGTAAAGTATAGAGCAAGAAAAGAGCTTCAGATACTAATGTATTAAAACGCTTGATGAAGAAGTTTTAATAAAAGAAAGCCTTTTCATGAGAGAAAAGATTAACGTAAAAACTTATAGAAACAGGAATGAGATAATAAAATGATAATAAAAAATAAATAGTCTTAAAGACGTTAAATAAGCAAAAGTTTGAGCTGGATTTGTATCATACTCTTCACATCTTTTTATTCTCAATTCAGTAAAAAATTAAAGAATTAACTCACTGGAAAACTGCAAATGTAAAGATGTTTGCAAAATTTGAGTTGTAAGGTAGATGTAATATTTGTGGTCAGTTTCATAGCTTTCAAGTTAATAGCTTAAAGATCTTTTGCAGTTTCAAGGTTGCCTTGTTTAAGCTAAAGTTGTATTCAAAATAAAACTATGTAATTATATAAATGTGAATAATATTATTAATTTCAAAGGCATTTTTGAAGACTAAATAGTTTTTAGTTTCGAATTATCTGTTGTAGGTAATCCAATATTACTAGATAGCCTGTTCTTTAGAATAAATCGAAAGGGCTTAAATTAGACTAAAGTATTTTGACTCTTTGAAAATATAGTAAGGATTATTAACGATCTAAGAGATTAAAAATAAAATAAAATCAGAAGACCGATTTTTATTTGTCGTATTAATTTAAAAAAGGCAATTTACCTAGCTTCTAAAAGTAAATGTTTACTTTTCGCACACTATTAAAATATAATATCAATTTTGTATTTAATTGTTTTACTTTACTCCGAAATCGCGTTTGAGAGACTCCGTGTACCTAATCTACCTCCGACATATTACATTTTTTTATTTCTATGACATATTCAATCTGGCATTATTTTACAGATAAAACTCCTTAAAAATCACAAATATTCCATCTACACTACAATAGGTACTTCATATACTGTTGAGGTATCAATCCTTTGTGTAGTCCATTCTTTCTTATGTAAAAATGTGATCTGTGCTAAAAGATTATTATTACGTATTATTTCACGCTTCATGGTTCATAAAAAGCATTTTATCAAACAATTGACAAACGTCAACAATCTACTAGGTCTTTCTAGGATCCAAAAGGGTTCGCACAAATTTTGGCAGCATGGATTATATTATACTGTTACCGTTAAAAATAAAAGTAATAATGCTAAAAGCAATATTTTCTTGTTGGAAGTCGTTGCTTCTACATTATTTAACTTTGAAATACTAGGCTAAAATTCTATAAGCCTTTTTTATTTATATATGTACTGCAAAAGCTCACTGGATGAATAAGTTCTGTATGGTTACTCAGGAAAGAAAGAAGGCGGGTTACATCAAGGATTGACTGTAACTTTAATCTATTGATTATCATTTTTTAGATATATTATTGTTCTTACAGCATTTAGAAATGGGAGAACGAAATGTTAATCACTAAGGCATTTATTTACTATCGTCTGGTAAATTATAAATTTTAAAATTTTCCCGCTGTTTTCTACAGTTGTTGTTTTAATGTAATTAAGTTACCAAAAACCTTGTTCAAAAGATACGTTCTGCTTTGCTTAAGGCTTTCCTGCTTAACATATATCAATGTACAATGATAAACACAACTACAATAATACGGTAGCCTAATTCAACTTCAAAATTCAGCAACCTAAAATCGGGGCAACGTATATCAATGCACTCACAATACATTAAGTCATTGTCGTAAAAAGATCTATGCTATTTAATAAGTGAACATCCGGATTCGATACCAGTCAATACGTCATCTTTCAGCTGTACAGGTATCTCTTTTATAAATCCACTCCTTGGTTTCAGGGCAACAATAGAAAGTAGTGCCTCAAAAGATAGCATTTTTTTAAAATTCTTAATTAACTTAAATAATTCTCCGCAGATCTGTAGATTTCATTTTGGCGATCCACCAAAAATTTGAATGTCCTTAATTGGAAAATTAAAAACTTACAAAGAAAATAAGGAGATCTTCAACATAAATTTTCCAAATAATTGCAATATTTCAAAAGCCTCATCGGTTTTCTTTATCAAGCTTAATATAACATAAAAAGGGAAAAGACATACACCATCTTTTTCCCAAAACTTTAAAAAGAAGAGTTTATGTTTGGAAAATTTATGTTGAAGATTAATAAAGAAGTTTGGTTTATTTCGAGATGAATTTCTATAAAATAAGGAGATGTTTGTTTCTCAAGATGTTTCATCAAACAAACTGAAAATTATAAGAAAGAAAGAGAAGTAAGATTCTCCAAGAAACAGCAAACAAGAATTAAACTAAAAAAAAAGCTATTTTATTTCGAGCCAAAGAAAATAGAAAATTGCAAACTTCTTATGCAAAAAATAAACTGGTTAATCATAAGAAGAAAAAAACAAACCGGAATTTTTATTTTAATTCCTCAATACAAATATTCGGAGAGAAGAGGAAATATGACCAGCACACAATGGCTATCATCGGTTTGGAGTAGTTTAGAAATCTGTAAAAATAAACTGAGCATCCAAAAATATTACTTAAAGATCTTACTGGAACAAGATCTGAATGAGGGCTTATAAAATCCTTCTTTGTAAGAATTTTGAGAAGAGAAGCAACAATTAGTTAACAATATATCTTGATTTTTTATTTTGCTGATTCTTTTTGTTATTGGTTGTCTTCGCAGGTTTCATTAGAATTTGAATGTCATTCTCTTTTTCTTTACAAATTTAAATTTGTAATTTTCTCTAAGCATCTTACGAGGCATATTAAGTACCAAAAGGTTATCCTCTCAATGAGACGGTCAATTTTCAGTACATATTTTTTCTTTTGCAATGTTCATTAAACATTAGTATTAACTTTTTCTGCTCATTTGTTCGAATGTCCAAACATCTTCAGACCAATAGAAGTTGCATTTATCACTCCCCTTCGAAAAGTTATTCAATTCTTTATTGTTATAACGTAGTCGTGTCTTAATACAACAGTGCTTGAAGACTATTGGAACTGAGTTCTCATAAACGAATGTAGATTTTCTGTTAAATTCACCCTCGATTAGCGGTTATAAAATAACTTATCACCATAACAGAGGTTTTCGTATGAGGATGGATAGGAAAGGATTAGTAAACTGTAATGGTTTCAATTAGAAAAAGGAAGAAGATCAAATTGCAACTGCCCGCTTACGTTTAGTCTATGTTTTTCAAAAATTAATTGTTATTATTTATTTAAACATTTATTTATACATTTAAATTTGATTATTGTTACATACATCAAAAGAAATTTATTTTCGAGTTGAATTAATTAAGATAACTTTTAGGTTGTTAACCTTTGTGACATTTCCCCTACTCTTTTTAACTGATCAAAATGAATGAAATGAAGTTTCTAATTTATTTTTTACACTTACTAACAAAAAAAAAATCATTTTCGGCAGAGTTTTGGTTTGTAAGTTGTATCTTGCTGATGTGCAAATTAGGAAATTACAAAAATTTTGATTTAAATAAAAAAAAATATAGTTAATTGAGATCAGTATAATATAGACGGAGGGTATCATAAATTGATCTTAATGATGGATCCTTTATCCTATCCTGACTTTTCCAGATTATTTAAGCCAGAAAAGATTTTAAGCAAATCAGACTGTTTCTATCCAAGCGTCAAAAAAATTCATTAACCTTAAAAATACGTTCATGGCTTTGCACATATTTTATTTTATTCTAATTAAAGCTGAATTAATTTCAATCCATCAGTGAAAGTTTCTCATCAGTTTAACTAATAGAGCTCAATGACACACTTCATTGGCAATATTCAATTCCAGGAATATAGCCTACTAAAACTAAATTTACATTTCCCTATATTTTTATGTGTACATATGTATATATTTTCCCCCTTCCCTTTTTAATCAATGAGAAATAAAACTGCATGACTAAAACGATGTTTTGTTGAAGGAATAAAACAATGACCCATTTGGTAGAGAATTACAAAAACTCCAATCTTCCTGTTATGAAGTTCCCGAGAGCACAAGGGTCATCTGACAGGTAATATTCGGCCACAAGTTGACTGAAGTAGGCGAAATCCACTTCCTTAGTGTTGGTCTGAAATAAAGTTAAGAAATGAAATTCAATTAGATACAATTAGATTCAAAATTTGCAATTAGAATAAGATTACAACAAACAAAGAAGTACTTAGTTTGGAATAATTAAGTATCAGCAGCTCGTACTCGATGCAAGTGTTTGGTTACTAACTCATCAGTTAAACTTTAGTCAAATATGTAGCGTTTTCTGCATTTTCGAATCTGATTGCAATTAAAAAGTTATTATTCTGCTATTGTATAACTATAAACTTAGTACATTATTATCACTTGTAAATTAGAAAAGGCTTGAAGAAGTCAGTTTTGATTATTCGTGATAAATAATAATTATTGCCAGCCGTAAATAAATTTGGAATAACATAAATTGGAAGTTACATTTGGAGCTGCGATTAGATTTACAGTGATAAATAAATGTTGATAAATAGGCCGATTACTGGGCATCCAATAAAGTAAATATTATAAAGAGAATTGGCGAAATAACTTTGCAAAAAATATATAATAAAATACAAAATTCGGCATATAATGAATATTTCAAATTTTTAAATTGGCAAATAAATGGTTCTTACTACATTTGTACAAAAGTTAAAAACAAGTATATAAAAGAAGTATATATTAAATTAAGAATTGGATGCTTATGGAGGAAAAGCAAATACTGGGAAAAAACAGAAGATAAATTTTGTAGGTTGGGATGCAAAGTAATAGAGGGTTGGGAACATGTCATTTTTGATTGCGAGAAATTGACGGAAGAAAGGGAAAGATTGGAAATTAAGAATGTTAAGGATAGAAGAGGTTGGTGGTATAAAATTTTGTCCTCTCAATATGTAAATAAAAAATTATGTAAATTCATGATAATATTTATTGAGAAAGGGAAAAAAATGGAATTAGTATAGTTGCAATTGAATTAATTGAAAATGTAGGTAATCTTTTTTTTTTTTTTTTTTAACTTCTTTTAATTTGCCATTAAGGAATTATATATGTGTAAAATAGTTATAATTTTGTTTATTTATGGTGCTGCTTTGTTCGATTAATGAAATTGTGTATGTGTGTACTTTGTATACAGATTTTTTTTTTTTTCTCCTCTCTTAGGAGAGGATATTATTTATTTGGATATATTTACATTTATATTGTTAATTACTTATTCTGATTGGGAGGATAAAGTTAAAATCAAATTTAATTTAGGATTAACTTATATTGTTGTAATTAAAAACTAAAAAATTTTATAATGTAAAATAATAGTCTAACAGCTTTGGAATCATATAACTTGTAAAGGGTAAAACCCCGATTGAAGTTAAATAAACTTACTTACTTACTTACTTACTATACTGTTGTCTTAAGATGATTTTGTGAAATGGTAATACGGTTCAAAAATTAGAAGTAAACATATTTTTGTTCCTTTTTAAATTACATTTATTTACGTAAACGAAATAAATTCAATTTAAACAAAGCATCATTATATGATCGTTTTGTGGAAAGTTTAAAGTACAAATTGGGCCCGTATAACCTTAGTTTCTTTCTGACTCCTTCGTATTTTCACTGGTGCAGAGTAGACTTTTATGCATTAAGGACAGAAATTATAATTTTAAAAAGTAACTTGAAGTTTATTAAAAATTACTTGTGAAGTTTTCAATATAATTTGCTTTCGTTTCTCATTAGGAGTTGGGAAAAAGGAAGAATTTCGACACTGATGCAGAACTTCGAAAGCTTCGGATGAGATTCTTCCTTAATGATATTTTAGAGGATGCAATTATTGCTGTTTTATTTTCTCATGTAATGCAAAATTTATTATTTTTTATTTTTGTTTGGAGGACGTCATTAACTAAAATGATTATGCTATATTTAATCAGGCCTAATGAAAAAATAAAAAACAAGTAAAATTTGAAATTGAAAGTTTTATTTCAAGATCTCATCCTTTTAAATAGAAGGATTACGCAGCTGATGAATTTAAACTTTAGGTGAAGGACAGATAGGTTATCTATGTAATTGCAGTTCATGCGAGAACAATGTGCGGGTGGATTGCATTTATGGCCTTCTATTTACCCATCGAGCTGCCTTCAGTCCAAGGAAGAAATGCTTTACTTCTCAGAAACTTAAATATGAATAACAATGAATTTTCTTTTTTTTTTGCAATTTTATTCCATTTTGAGCAAAATTTCTATCTGTTATTTCTTAAATAGAAACTAATTATAATTAAAGCAGACAATGGAGACTTTAAATGATCTTAAAAAAAATATTACGATAATCTTTAATTTAATATTTTAATTATTTTTGTAATTTTATTTTGTTATATTGCTAAAATTATTTTTTTAAATAAAAGAAATTAATAAAAAACAAATCTACTATATATTCTGAAGAATAACGCGATTAGGTAGAAAAAACTTTAATACAAACTCGTTCTATCTTAAAACTGAATCTACATTGGTAATCAGTTAAGTTTTCTTGTTGTTTTTTTAATAAAGAGATCCATGATGAAATTTAATTTCTGTCCAATGTAAATATATTATTTATATTAGAAGAATTGCTTGTTTTAATAATAATAACAATAAAACTTTCGTTGTTTGTCGAAATTAACTGAATTGATAAATTACATTTAAAACCGTATTTTTATTTAATTTTATCTAATTTTATTAATTTTATTTAATTTTACTTTCAATATGAAAAATTTGGCTTAGGTTGATTACTCTTTTAATTTCACTGTTGACTTTTATGAATCGCTGTCTGTCAACTTTTCTGCGTAAAAGCTCCTGAGAGTTTGTTGTTGTTATATTCTGACATGCTCAACCTCTTATGAATGGTTTTCTTCGTATTTACAGCAAATTTGAAACTTTTCTACTAATATTCTTTATAATTATTGGAATGACGAAATCAAATTTTTCTAAAACGAAATGTAGGCCTATTGTAGCCCATAGTTGATCTTATAACAAGAATTATCTGATTGGGCTTATTTTCCCCTACAATGTATATCAGTTTCTCCTGATTCAGTTCATACCTATTATAGTTCAAGTAATCAAAGTCTTATCTTGCTGCCGAAGACATTTCCGTACTAAGTCTCCAAACTCAGACGCCACAAATTCCAGCTTGTGACACAAAATTGTAATACAGAAGTTAGGAATACACAACAATAAAAAAAATGTAGAAAAGTACTCATTGGACATTAATGTAACTCAATCAGAGGGAAGAAAATTTGGAATGGGGAAAAACGTTAGATAATAGGATCAGGTATTCACAGATATTTATGAAAAAAAAATGAAATCGAAAATTGATTCCTAGAGGACTCGGACCTGGCATCCTATAGAATTAAGCGTTCGTCATTTTTAACAATAAGACGGTTCAATGTAAATAATCTGACAAAACATTAGTATTGCATTTTAACTAATGTCTGTTATTGCTTCAAAATGCTCAATGCCATCTTTGAGGGAATTTTCGTACAATAAAGCCTGGTGTACTAGGCGGCGGCCTGCTGCTTGCTGCCTGCTCTGAACATGAGGCATTGGTTCGAATCCCGGCATGGTTGTTTGAAAAATTCTCTTTCCTGAGCTGTCTGCTTCTTCATCTTTCTCTTCAGATTTGGAGTCATTCCATAATGACTTCTTGAGGAGAGCAACGGGAAACCATCTTAGGATCTGTTCCCTGGAAATTCAATGGATTCTTTCCACCCACCAACCTTAGGGTTCAGGAGAGGATAAAAATAAAATTAACTTTCTAGGAGAACAAGAGGAAAAATCTCTCTAATTAGGATTCACAATTAATCATTTGAGGCCAGTTTGAAGTTAAAATTGTGATTTATTAAACAAGTGAAATAGTGTATAAAAATAGTGAAGTATTAGTTCAGCAGCAGCCTCATAAACAATTTGCTAAGGAAGTTGAAGTTATTAAGACATTAAGAATTAGTTCAGTTTTCTCAATCTTTTTTTGCTTCATGGAGCACTTTTAATCCAGCGGCACACAATCTTTGTTCTTTCAATTCCAAGATACAAAACTTTATCACTTTACTAATAAATTTTACTAATAAATCCTTTGACAAATCTAAGCATAATTTACACATGAATAACAGTGTTTTTTAAACATTTAAAAAAGCCCTGAAATATTTTTAAAGTCGATGTGAGTCAATATTTTGTTAACTTCCTTGTTGGAAAGAAGCAGAATGCAGTTTAAAATAACCAAAAATAATAAAATGATTTCTGTTTGCTCAAATTATTTGAGGCCAAGAATCATATCTAAATCAGTGCATTTGAGAGATATAAAGCTAAATATTTAGTATTTTAAAATTTCCTTGAACAACATCAAGGCATCTTCATGGATGAGATATATAGTAAACTAGCCGGGTACCGTCGCTTCGCTCCGGAACCCTTGCGTATATAGGATTAAAAAAAAAAAAAAACTCTATTTATTTAGCAAATTAATATTGAGATCGGAGAATATACGACTTTCCAGCCCGTTGTGCCCTTCTCCACTTAACTCAGGTGTATTGCGGGTTGGCGCCACAAACCTGGGGTTGGCGCCACAAACCTGGGGTTGCCGCCATACACTTCATCGTCAGTTTGCCAGATTATTCCCTATCCCGAATTTCGAAAAATCCGGCCTTATTCCTTGTCTTCATCATAAAGGAAACCTCTGTGCAAAATTTCAGCTTTCTAGATCCAAGGGTTTGGGGTGGGCGTTGATGAGTCAGTGAGTGAGTGAGCCAGGACTTTTCTTTTTATATATGTAGATTTTCATGAATTTTGTTTTGTTAACATCATTGATTAGTTCTTTATAGATTACATTTGGATGTGTTATTTTCTCATTTTCAACTGTTATCCGATTCGTTCTTTACATATTATTCCTGGTGTTTTGATATCATGGTTATTTATCAAAATATGATCTATATTTGTTTTCGTATTTCCATGAATTGTACAGTTTCTTGTTTTTCCGTAAAGACGATTTTTGAAACCATTATTGCACATAATTTTTACGTATTTCTGTACTACATTATTTTTATTCATTTTGAAAATATCTATATTTGCGTCGCCAATCAGTATAGTTGGACAGTTGTTTAATATATTTTCATTTTTTATGAATAGATTCTCTATTTCAGTAACATTTTAGTAATTTGTAATTTAGCATTTTGCTTACAGAATGACAGACAGAATAACGTTTTATAATATACGTTTTTATAATATATAATAATAATAGCCGGGTACCGTCGCTTCGCTCCGGAACCCTTGCATATATAGCATTCAAAGAAAAAACTTTATTTATTTAGCAAATTAATGTTGCGATCGTCGGAGAATATATAACTTCCCAGCCTGTTGTGGCTTCTCCGAATAGCTCGGATGTATAGCGGGTCGGCGTCACACACCGAAAATTCACATTTTTGCATGTATCTTGCAAACGCTGAAGCGTTTGTGAATAAGTGATATATCGTTCGATAGAACTTTCAAATACCAACATTTTCTCAATATAATGTTCTCTTCCATCTTTTATACTTTTCGTTTAAATTGAGATAAAGTCAAAATTTGACCCTTTAAAAGGCGCCATGTTGGAAACCAAAAACTTTTTTCGAAAGATTTTTGGAGCCTTTTGTTTGTCTTAAAAAGATCTACATTTTATCCATTTACATGACCAATCTATCTCTTATAGTTTGGTCACAAAATTGGAAAAACGTAAAGTCTTATGACAGACAAAATAACGCTTTTATAATATGTAATGAGTAATAAATGAATCGCTAACTGCAGAAAGGCATCATGTCCAAGTTTTACGATTTTTTTTTTTTATATTAAAATTGTGGCTAGGAACAAGACGCAACGTTTAATATAGAAAGGAAACACATCCGCACAGTAGTATTGGCATGACAACGACTTCAATATTCTATTTACCGCAGAAGTGTATTAGGGTTTACTACGTTTTTTGTCTCTCCTGTGAAATTGGCAAAATTGGACTTGTTTCCTTTCTGCAGTTAGCGATTCAAATGTGAAACGCCGAAATTGTCGAAATGAATGGATGTGTCATAATAATAATAAAACTAATAATAATAATTAATATAATATAATGGATATAAGTCCTATTCAATTTTTTTTCTTCAAATAACTGGCAGACAATTATGATTTCAGCATAGCGATATTTGATTAGTTACAGCGACACTTCATGTACTCTATGATGCTTTTTTCATTTTCAAATTCTGTAGTTCTGGGGATTTATGTAATTATATAAACAAAAAGAATCATTTATACTCATATATTATACAGACAATATAATCCAACAAATATCGTCAATTTCCATCGTGAGAGAAACTAAAATGTTGATTGTTTATCGCAATAAGAGTAAGAAATTGTTGAGAATGGCGAATTTAGGTTAAGTAACGCTGTAAAATGTATTACAAGTTCCTTCACTTCCATTGCATCAGAAAATGGAAGAAACCCAGCTGTTTTGCCATTTCTTTTTTGATTGGAGGGCATCTTAACTCTCCCCATTTCCAAATTGTTAGTCAGCCTACAAGTCTAGCTAACTTCTTGAATTGTAAATTATTTGTATCAATTTTCAAAATACCGTATATGCTCCAATAAGCGCCGAGGCTCTTATTGTCGCCGGTCTTTAATAAGCGCCGGGCTGCAGAGGGGACACGGCCAAATAGTAGCCGGTCTCTAATAGTAGCCGGGTCTTCGATATTTGCCTACCGGTACTGGTGTAAGCGTACCGCTTACAGTCGTGATACGCTTTACAGTCGTGCGTAATACCTTAAGGTACATTGCCTTACAAAATGCCGCCGAAATGGACATTTGACATCGCCTTTAAGATTCGCGCGGTGGAATACGTGAAAGAAACTTCCGGTGAGGCGGCCGCCCGTCATTGCGGATTCGGACGATTAACAGTCTTATGTAGCATGTGAAATTCAAATAAAGTAGCTGTTTGTAATATTAGCCGGTATTTATGTGTAAAAATATTGCGTTCTGAAGGTTTTTGTTAATAATGGCCTGCCTCTAATAGCAGCCTGTCTCTATTAAGCGCCGGGAACCGAGGCTAGTTTTGCAAATAAACGCCGGGGGCCTCTATTGGAGCATATACGGTATTTACTATTAGTGATCGTTTCCTTCTACACTGCTCACAAAATTTAGGAGATATTGCGAAATGAATAAACAAAAAACAGAGGCATTTGAGTTTATTTATTAAAGAACATCATCAGAGAAGCAAATGACACGAAAATGGAAGTTGTCTGAATATGCAAATGTGATGCAATACATTAATTTGCATGTTTGCCCACAACCCTATATAAAGAGGCTGGCGCTACTGGATTATCTCCACTTTCCTGGATCAACAACAAGTGGCAGAGTCGTTAGATGTCATCTGAAAATGTCCTTGCAACAATGATTTACCCGAAGCTGAAGTATGGAGAGTCACAGGGTGTCTTGAAGCTGACCAAACACAGATGACAATGGCAGCAACGGTTGGAACCTCCCAAACCGTGATTAGCAGAGCTGGTATCAGTTCAGAGATTGGCAGAGTACGAAGAAGGCCAGGGCAGGGCCGCCCATATGCCACCACTGCAAGAGATGATCGCTACTTGACGCTAATAGCACGAAGGAACCGGCGAAGCAATGCGACTGAGATGCGGGGCAGTTTCGCGCTGCTGGACGAACGGGTATGTACTCAGACCGTGCGAAATGGTCCACGGTTCTCTTCTGTGACGAGTCAAGATTCAGCTTGCAGCCTGACAATGGTCGTGCCCTGATCTGACGTGAACATGGAACACGGGAGAATCCTCGATGGAATCACTGTGGAGGTGGAATCATGGTGTGGGCAAGAATTAGCATTGGTGGTCATATCGTCCTCCATGCTATTAGAAATAGAACGGTGAATGCTGTAAGATATCGGGATGAAATCCTACAGCCTATCCTACGCTGGAGCAGTTGGGGCGAACTTTCTTTTTATGAACGATAATGCACGCCCCCACCGTGCGCATCTCGTCAACAACATGCTGCACGCAAGAGAATGGAATCGAGAGCGTGGACTGGTCTTCACGTTCTGCAGACGAATCCCATCGATCAATCTTTGGGATGCACTAGGAAGACGTATAGCCAGTCAGCAATAACCTCCCATAACACTTCCTCAGCTGGAAGTTGCCTTGGTGCGAGAGTGCCACGAATCCCACAGGAGCTGCTGGACAATTTGATCCTCTCCATGCCTCATTGCAGACAGTGTGTTGTAGCAGTCTCAGGTGACCAAAACTCTACTGAACAGTCAATGTGAGATACACTTTTTACGTTTGACATGCGAATATTAACACCCCGTCCATGTGTCACATCTTGCTCAATATTGATGAAGGGATTTTGCATCTCTTTTGCGTATTCAGACAACTTCCATTTTTGTGTCATTTGCTTCTCTGATGATGTTCTTTAATAAATGAACTCAAATGCCTCTGGTTTTTGGGTGTACCGGTATTATATTCATTTCGCAATATCCCCTAAATTTTGTAAGCAGTGTATCTTTCGGCCGTCATAACCTTTAGCAGTGATTGTTCTGATGTAAGAGACTTTTCAGAAAATGTTAATCTTCACGGCATCTAGCTGTGAAGTTTAACTTTCAATTTAAAGGTGAGTTTGTGACAGTGGCGGCTATTCAGGGGAAGTAGGTGAAGTGGCACTTCACCAATTATTTGTAATAAAATAATATTGTTTATTTATAATATAACAATTATTAGAAGGAAAAATTTATTTTCCTTATCACGTATGTTGGTTTTAATAGAAACGTATTTTTGTATTTTGTAAGTCCCGCGCGGTGCGATTCTGACCGACCAAGTGAAGTAGGCCTCGTTTTCAAGTTTCTCAACCTCAGGGGCGGATTTAGATCGACAACCGAGGCGATGGTTGCTATGACAACCGTGACGTCACCCGCTGTAGAGTGCTGTACGGGTGAAGTTGAAGTAGCAGAGAACGATGTTCTCTTCTCCAGTGGCTTGTTTCGTAGTGCTAAGTTGTTTTAAATATGAATCCTATTTCTGATATAGTATGTGTTTTATTAGAAACATCATTTTCACGTTGGAAAGACGAAGATAAGAAGGAAGTTATTATAATATTTTTTTATTGTAATATATATTACATATAATATATTTATTATATATATGTATATTATATTATTATATATTATAATATGTAATATATTTATAATATATAAATTTTCGAACTTCTATAATAGGCATAAAAGGTCAAGTAGTGGCGGCGTGAACCCATTAGAATTGCTGGATTAAATGAAAACTCTGCCAAATCTCTGGGTTGTGGCAGGAGTTGATTCTTTAATCACAAATGCTTCAAAAATTCATTTTAAGTTGAATATAATTTAGTGAGTTTTTTTAACTATTTAATAATAAACTAAATATATAATAAAAATAAACTAATATTTTGTATAGACAAACATAAGATTTGTGGTCTTAGAATGATGCCTCTAAAAATTCCAATTAAAAAGAAGAATGTAAACTGTACCATTACTTTTAAAAAACATCGAAGAAATAATATAAATGGACAAAGATATAACAAAAGTTTTAATAATGCACGATCTTCCTTACTATATCGTAGAATAGCGAAACAAAATTGAGTAATTCTGAAAACTCGAAAAGTTAATTGCGAACCGCTGAAACAGGTATTCATCCGAAGTCAGTTTGATAAATATCTATATAGGATGTTGCAAAATTCGTGCTTAATATTCAAACCACTTGTAGGGGCATGGCTAAGGATCAATATATTCCCAATATAGGCGCTAGGTGTCCTAAAGTGAGCCTTTCTGAGAAACATATCCTTTGCTACACCGTAAGAAATGTTTTGCAGGCGAGCCCACACATTGATCTGGGGGGTGCTTTTTTTGGTTTCTTTCTTATGGTGTAGCAAAGGATATGTTCTCTCGGAAAGGATCACCTTTAGGACCACGTAGCGCCTTAATGGGGTGTTTCCGGACATGGGTTCATTAGGAATATATTGATCCATAGCCATGCCCCTACACGTGGTTTGAATATTACACACGAATTTTGCAACACCCTGTGTATATTTTCTTTTCTGAATGTCATAGGAAGTATTTCAATAAAACTTTTGGCCAATGTTTCTAAATTTAAAATTTTTAAATTTTAATTTTATAATTAGACTACGCAGATTATTATATTACGATATTTAATAAATATAGATGACGCTTCTGCATGAAATTGTGGTTTGAAATTCAACGTTTTGAATGCAATTGAAATTACTAAGCTTTTTAAATGAAGTTTAAGTGATTAATTTTTATTTTCTGAAATTTTTACTATATATTTACTATTTGCTATATCTCTTTCCCTTTACAAATTAATGTCTTTCACAATTTCAACTCTTTGAAGAAGCGACGATGCCATGTTTTTCTGGATCGTTTAAAAAACAGAACTATAGGAATTAAGTAGCAATCTACTTAATAAAGAAGGCATTTTCTTGTTCGTATAACTTGAACTTAAGAACTATCAACGATTGCGTTTCAGTTATTATCGCTAGCGAATAAAGTATATGATTTTTTATGATTTAAAGTATAAGTAAAATTTTGCATTTGCAAGCTTATTTTTGACCCATCGCTATGAATTATTTTCTACATAGATGGCATAGGAGGCTTTGGGAACAGAATTAGGGGCAGGGCCGTAGTAAGGTTCTAAAGTTAGGGGGAGCGAGCACATGAAAACAGCTGCCACGAGATATATCAAACAATTTTTAACTCATTATTCATTTATATTTTGTGTTTAAAATCAAAACACAAGGTACAGTTTTAAAGGAAGCACATAATTGTTATTTTGTATTTAAAATCAAAATAATAAAAAAGTTTTACAAAACAGAATAAAAACTTTTGGGCTCTTTAATTATATTAATTTTAAACGTAAAATGAAAACAAAACTAAGCAATTTGAAAAATGTATGAAGAAACTACAAGAGTCTCTTTCGTCTAGACTTCATTCGAGCAAAGTTATCTATTATTTTATTATAATCCACCTCAATAGCCCCTTTCAATGGCTACTCGGGCAATCTAGCCTCGTCCGTTGTAGAATGAAGGTAGGACTTTGTGTTTCAACGACTAAAAGATCGTTCTGCAACTGCGCTAGTTATTGGTAAGGTCAGAAAAATGTGGTACAATATGAACAGGTTAGGGTAAATGTTCGTTCGTATCTACATTCAATGTAATTGTAAACATTTCTGTCATGTTTCACCCATTGATGAATGCAGTTTTTCATATTTGAAATTTCCGCCAGGAAGTAGAAGACAATAGCGGTTTCAGTGATGTCACGCAAATTTTACAGTAATACGAATTCCCGTTAGTATATAGTTCAGGGTTCATGAAGCAATTATATGTATTTGTCTACGCCACAACAGACAGTAACATGACAAGAATTTCTTTTTTTTCTTTAGTCGGTCTGTACTCAAGTGCATCTGCACTCAAGAACTTCGCAGGTCCGTGTTCTTTGGCGCTGTAAGAGTAGTCATCATGGCGAACCTCTAGAAGTTGCCACAGAATATCCTGGGAATAGATACTGAGGTATCCAAATCAAACATCTACTCGATTTCAATAAAACTGCAAACTTTATAAAAAACTCAATACATCCAACTCGATACCTTGAGAAAGTCTTTGAGTACTAAAAAGACGAAATATTGCTATCGAGTTGGATGTATTGTGTTTTTTATAAAGTTTGCAGTTTTATTGAGATACTGAGGTAGTTTACTAAGATATATAGATATACTAAGAATATATTATAATAATTATATTTGGGGCAATGATCCTTAGTACAACCTTGACTTTCAGTTATCAACAAATGAATTGCGTAAATGCACGTTCATTCTCATTTCGCTGACATAACGCAAAATATTTCATTAGCTATAATACACATAATTGTAGTCTACATTCAATAATTTCGTGTTTCAGTAATAGTGTCATTATATAAGAAACTTACAATTACTGGTTTAGTTGTGACTTGTGACGTGAGAAAGATGAAACTCCACCGGATCGTCCAGCGTCAGAGAGGAGTTAATGACGTCACAGTTAAAACAACAATAAAAAATAATGAGTTTCGATTTTTATCGCACTGTGAACTAGGCGCCACTTCAATGTGCTCAAAGGGAGCGGTCGCTTCCCTTGCTCCCCCTTTAGCTACGTCACTGCCTAGTGCTTTTAGGGACGTCACCCGCAAAGCTAGAAGTATTGTAGTTGATTGAAATAGTTGAATAAATGTATCGCGTGGTTTTCCGTAAACTTACTTATAGGAGCCTTGCAGATCCGCCCTTGTCTAAGACCTCGCCTAACCTGTTTTGTCGTAACAAAAGAGTTTCTTAAACGGAGAAATAAGGATTTCAGTCTCTCTAAAGATTGTATTTTGTACTATCGAATAACATCCTCTGAAGACAAATTAAGATTTGAAATAAAAGGGAAATTGGAACAGATCTATTCCGTTGAATACCTGATAGTAAATGATAGAAAGAAAAAAATCGAAATTGATATTATTTAGATAAGATAAGATTAAATGACTGGAATATTCTTCACGTTGCTGTAGTCCCTAAATATTGAATAGCTTATATGCACGGAACGTTTAAGAAGAATTCTATCTGCACTTACTATTATCGAATGAGACAATTTGGGGCGATCTTTCTAGCATTCATAGTCACTTTACTTTTTAACTATAATTCTTAAATAGATATCGAGTTGACAATGATTAACTTTAATAAGTTTTATTGATTAAATTATTTAATCTTTATTGATTAGAATGTGTGTGTGTCCTTCGATATTTGCATCTCATATTTGATGTATAAAGATGGAATTTAGATGAAATTAAACAATCAGAAGATGAAATTGAATAAAATAACAACAACAACAAAAAGCATAATAATATTTAGAAGGCAAAGTAAAAAAGAAAATAAATTAAACATTATTTTCAAAACTACTTCACGAAATGTCCTTCAAAGGTAAAAAAGATAAAAAAAATGGTATAAGAAACTGCATTTAAATCCTGTGTTTTCAAGCCTATCCATTACAGATTCATTTTCTACCTTTTTTCAATGTTCACTGCCTCCCAATGAAAAGTATTGCTGGTTTAATTTGATAGATTTACATTTACGCACTGAAAAAAAAAAAATAGCCATTTTGTTTTCTTTCTCAATTATTTTTTTTTTCGTTTCCTTTGGAAAGGAATTAAAAATATTTTTAATAATATTTTCTGTTCAAGTTCTTCTCCAATTTAATTCGTTTAACTTCTGATATTGACAGATAAGTTTAACGATTCAAAAATGTTTAAAACTAAACTCAAAACATTATCGAATTGCGACTGCATATTTCCTAGTCTCTTGGCAATTTTTACGAAGAAAGAAAGAAAGTAAACATAATCCAATCAGACCCGGATCTAAAGGGTAATGAGGAGATGGTCACGGCCATCCAATGAAACGGACTGCTGGTTAATTTCAAGGTTGACAGATGTATATTTATGGATTGAGAGAAATAGCGCATCAAATCGCAGGTTATTTCTCAGTTTAGCACATCCTAAATATTTATGATTATTTCACCTGTGTGAAGATGAGGTAGGCCTGTCTAGCATCCTTCTCTTGAACTCCCAGTCGCTTTACGACATAAACAAATTCTTCACAATCGATCACACCGTCACCTGTGAACAAAAACAAACAAATCATAAACCTTAAGATTAAATAGTACAAATGAGAAAAGTACAAAAATAATCTTAAAAAATATAAAATGCTCATGGAAGCTAGCATAAATTTTATTTTTAATGTGTATTTTTCTGTTTTTAGTTTAATTTTTCGGAGGCTATAATTCTATTCACCTCCGTACTGAGACCTTGTTGTTTTGTTGGTGACTATTCTCAGCTGAAGATCGGTAATGAGAGTGAAATAGCTATGTCACTTTCTGAAAACACTGGGTCTCAACATTTAATGTGTTAATAGAAAATGCTCCTTTATCAAAAATTATAAAAATATTAGAAGTACACATAAAATATAACTAGCAATTCAACTTTTGAATCCTGTAGTGGTAGAAATATATAGAAATTATGTTAGTTGATTCCACATCAGATTTCAGTTTTTTCAAGTTATTGATATATCGGTTTAACTGATGATGCGAGTAAACTTAAATCTAAGAAGTTAAAAATTGTATTAATTTTGATATAAGATGGACTCGAAGGTCAGATGTCTACAATCAAATTCATTACACGCATTGTCAGTTAAAAACCGATATAAAAAATAACTTGTAAAAAACTGAAATCTGATGTTGAATCAACTAACATAATTTTTATGTAATTCAACCACTATAGGATTCAAAAGTTGACTTACTAGTTATATTTTATGTGTATTTCTAATATTTTTATAATTTTTGATAAAGGAGCATTTTTTACCTATAAAGTTTTGAATTCTTCTGCTGATGATGGCTTAAGGCAATGTTTATTAGCGTTTTAAGTGTCTAAAGCTGGTTATTTCAAGTTGAAAATGTATCAATATCGATAAGAATTGCATTTGAAAATAATCCTCAGCTTTCAGCTTTTCAAAATATAATTTCCTTCATTAAGTAATGTAGCGGCAAAGTGTAGTCTGTTGGAGATTTTTGAACACTAATTCCTTACTTATACAGTAGAGCCCCGATTATCCGCGAGTGCCGCGAAAAATTTTTTTAATTATGAACCTCAAAAAAACCAATTTTAATCCAAGCCAACAACAATAGGCCCTACAGTGCGAATTCGAAAATTACTGACAGGTTTATTGTTCATCGTAATCCTATAGGTCTTCCCAGAATTTGTGGATGAGTGGCAGGCTCTTGCTCTGCAGTAAGGTTTCTGCTGTACTGTACATATTTTAAAAGTTTTGCATATTTTATGTTTTTTGTTTAATAAAACGTAGTTTTTATGCTGAAATATTTTTTTTCGTGGTTACACCTCATTTTTAGTCTTTTTTCGGGTTATCCGCGATTTTTACTATCCGCGATACCCTTGCCACCCAATTCCGCGGATAATTGGGGCTCTACTGTACATCCAATATGTACGATGAGTAGAAATCTGTTTTCATGAATTCCTACGTAGAATATCTGATAGTCAACTAATAATGTACTTGACTGCGGGCTGGAGGTGCCGGGTTCAATCTCCGGAGGAGGTCGGGTTTTTTTTCCACGGTGATTTCTCCTCCAGACTGGTCTTACGATACATTCAGCCAAATCCACTGAAGAATGGGATTTAACCCGAGGAATAAAGGCGGTCGGGCGGGCTGACCATCCGACCTCAACTTACAAGTTAGTCCCGTTGTTCAGGAAACTCTAAAGCCTTAGTGATCCCACGACCATAGGATTGTAGTGGGATACTTTAAATTTTAACTTAACATCTTTTTCTTTTTTTTTTTTCTGTTGACTCTTATGAAATGACGTTAAAAATGGTTACACCAAAAATTTAATAAGCCTTTGATTACTATACAGGATGGCCGGAAAATTCCCGTACCCTATTACATTATTATCGTAGTAAGGGGTACGGGAACTTCCCGACCACCCTGTAACTTCCCGACACAATTAAAAGTTTTAATCTTTTAAAAATTACAAATCTCTGGATAACAGGGTTCAATTACTTATCAGTAGAATAATACAGTATATATGCATAATAATCCGAATGTCAAATTTTCTCCATTAACATTTTGTTCATAAAATTCAAGTCTAAATTTAGCCTTTAGTATCTAGAATAAAGAAACATATCTACATAAATAGATAAATTAATAAATTTAAAAAAACAAAAAAAAAAACAATCTATTGAAATGTCCTGGTCATCATTATTTTATCTAAATTTACAATAGAAATCCTTAAAAAAAGCTTTAGATTATAAACAATTTTTACTTGTTTTTTTTTTATATTTTTACTTTTACTTTTACATATATAAAAATACCTCCAGAGCTTTGTGAAAATTTGCAATCTTTAACGAAGCCATCATTTTATTCTTTTTTATCAAAAATATACTTAGTAAATATTTATGTTTCTTCTTTATTATAAATTAAAATTCTATATTACAACTGAAGTAGTCTTCATCATAGAGAAATCATTCATTTACATCATGAGACAAATATTTTAAACTACAGCAAAATTAGTTCCAACGACATAAAAAAAATTACCATTTCTTGTAAGGTCATTAACAAACAGATTATTCATTCCGGCTACCAGGAAATATTGGAGAGAATTTGTCCAGAAGTCAAAAAGACCTGTTTTCAATTACCTGTTTATTTTGATAATTTCTCTCTTTTTCTCTTTTTTCTTTCTTTAACTGTAAACGACACTTCCCGAAATATTTTCCCTTTCCTTCTTTTTACAAATGTTTGATTTCATTCGTTCATAACTGTGTTTATTGATCAGAGAAAGTCAAACACTGGTTGATGCCTTTAACAGTATAATTTACACATTCCTATTTAAATTACAGACTTTGCCAATAAATGGAGGAGCAACCGTATCATTTGGGTTGGTGAAGCACCTGTTTACTATTATTATTGGCCGGAACTCAGTTTTTGGTCGTGATTTCAGTTAAAGATAAGTTTCCGTAAAAACTATAGTCAATATAATTGACAACACCTGTGAATGCAAAACTGTTCTTGGCAATTTTAACATCTGCATTCGATATTTCTATGCAAGAAAGAAAAATCTTTACAGAAATTTTAATGTGTCATCTTTCTCGTCTGTTTATTCTGAACTTTTTTCAGTCACTTTTGTATGGACAAAAGATTAGAAAATTAAGGCATTGATAAAATTTATAGGTAAAAGCCTAAAATCACAACTTTAAATTTTAATAATATCTTTAAGATATCTTTCTTGTACGTCAATTACTTGTGTTCTTTGAAACTCTGACATTTTTGGCGCAGCTTAGCCGTAGCTGCTTTTGCGCCATAAAACACCAGCCAACCAACCAACCAAAACTCTGACATTTAAATATTCATCAGGTCTCAACATATTTACGATTCCTTACTCATCATCATTTTTTTTTTTTTAACATTTAAATATTCATGATATCATTAAAAAAAATAGTTAAGCAAATAAGATGGGACAAAAATATTTTCACAAATAAAATGGGACAAAAATAATTCACAAATAAAATGCGCTATTTTTTTTAAATAAATACAGTACTATTCTAAAACGTAATTTTTTAGAACTAAATTAATTAATTAATTAAACCTTCAGTTTATTCTCTAACACCAATTCGTCAGTCGTAAAAGCGAAAATTGTTCTAAGTGAAACGTGTTGTATTTTTCTTTTCATGCGCAGTTCCTGTTCTGATCAAAGTATAGGCTGACTTCTTGAAAAATACAGTGATTACCTTTGCTTTAGAAACTCCTTGGCCGAGTTTCGTTTATTCTTACTATCGGCTGGCAGCTGCAAAATAAGGTAGCTGATAGGACCAAGGTTTTATTAAATTAAAAGGATAGGATACACTATAGTAATCAGTGACTGTTTGGATTAGGGCAAATTTTATTCAAATATCGGAATATCTGAAGTTGCTGAAACTTGAATGTTTAATACCAATTATTCTTACTAAGAATTTTTACTTGATCGCTTAAACCAGTGATTCTCTACATTTTTTCTTTATTCTACTTCCACAATACCTGATTCTTATAAATATTTATATATAACTTTTTCCAATAAACAGGCCGTTATTTTCATTACCATGCAATATGATGTATATGTATTGTTAATGTAAACTCACTAACATTATACTCATTTTTAAAAGATAGTCAATTTTAACATTATTTATTATCATTCTTCTTTTGATGAAGAACTTACAGCAAATTACCTCGTATAATGGGATAATAAAAAGTGTCATTATTTCAAATTTAGCAAATAACTATAATCTGGAAATTATAAATGTAAATGTTAGTTTACAGTGTTAAAAAGAATGCTAATTTACTTTTTAAATTATCAAGTGACAGGAATTTTTAGAACTGTTAAAGTTGGGAGGCGGATGGATACATACATCATTTAAATAAATTAACAATGTTGTATGTAAAAAATGAAATGGATAGCTCTATCCTATTTTTCCTAAGTGTTTTTATTTTATCATAGTTGTAAGTTGGAATGTCAAGTTATTTAGATTTGCAACTGAAAATGAAGAAGCATAAAAATTCAGTTGAATTTTATTCGTTTTATAATCTAATTTTTAACCTTCAACAAATTCTTAAGAAAAAGTTCGATACAAAAGTTTAAAAAAATTCTATTAAATCATTAAAAAACACTCAGAAGAACACAATAATATTAATTTTGTTCAGGGTTTTCAGAAAGTCAGAAGAAGTTACAAAGAAAATTACAAATTATAGCTACGCAGATACGGACTCGTCCATGAAGGTAAGCGCACTTCTGCATAATTTGGATAAGATCCATCACTACCTAATATACATTCCAGTATATAATATTCCACAACTATTTGAATATTGTGGAATAAGTCCATTACTGAAAAGAATTGCTAATATAGAGGAAAAAGATACAAATATAATAGAGAACTTCTTTAGTACATCTGTTTAAGTGCACTACAAAGAAATATTTATGAGAAATTATTTTATTGAAATAAAAGGATATATATATATATATATATATATATATCCTTAATAAGGATAGCCTAATTATGAAATTATAATTGAAACCGTACAAAAATTAACGGAATTTTGCATTATTGCAACTGATCTACGACAAAGCAATTACGTCAATGATTTCAATAATTACAAATTGTACGAACTTCCAAACGGATAGAGAAAGAGAAAAAAAAAAAAATGCCAATTTTTTTGTTTAATATTTCAACGCCGATATCGAATCCGGAAGTGGTAAATGCTCATTGTGATTTCAGTTTCATTTGTGATTTTTTTTTTTTTTTTTTTAAATAAATAAAGTACTTACTTTATTTTATGGAAGTTTTGCGTATTTTATCGATTTAATTTGTTTGAGAAATCGATATTTTATCAAAAATTGTCAATCTTTAGGAATTAATCTGGTTTGTTTCCGTCGGAAGTTCATTTAGATCCTCATTACCAATGTTCAAACAAACATGGTGACATTCTTACGCAAATTTCAGAGGAAGCAGCTTATCTTTATGGCACTTCTCTATCTGACTATTTGCAATTTACAATTTATTTCTTCATATGATGAAGAGCATTTTGCAACAATTCTAAAATAAATTAATTATAAATTAATTATAATTTTATAAGAGAAACTTTAATTTATACAGATTCAGCCTCTTTAATGAACATAAATGTCATTTAATGTTTCTTTAAGCCAGTTTGGAGTTATTTTACTTTACCAAAAAGAAAAATCTCAACTCTCATCAAGTACGTCGCATCCATCTACTGTTCTCAGCAAGTTATTATAATCTTAAAAGTGATCAGTCAATATGTCAACAATAAAGTGTAATAAAATTTACATTAAAATAACTAAAAAATACAACAGAACTTACCAAAGAGGTTAGAAACAGAGGGATTTAAGTGACATTTTTGCAAATTTGGAGCCAAAAAAATTGCAAAATTATGAATTAATTAATAGGCTTCAGTGTGAATTAAGAATTCAATATCTTGGTAAAAAGCATTTAAGTGAATCAAGTTTCTAAATTTGTTCCCTACCAACTTATTGTTGAACGAATTAGTTAAGAGTTATGGAAGTGAGAAGAATGAGTTCTTATAAACTGCTTGATGATTGAAGGATCTTAAAAATGTACTGAAGATATATTAAAAAGCACAAATAAGACGGAAAATCAATAATATGTAATTTGCATATATTCTTACATAATTGAGCATATTTTACTTATTGCTATTTTTATTTCCATTAAGAATATTATGTTACGGATTATTTAGCCCTCTGCAAATTTCATGTAAGCAATAAAGTTATTATTTATAATAAGGTAGACTGGTTTTTTGTTTTTATTGTATCGGTTGTTTTGCTTCAAATTTCTAACCCTTCCCTTCCTTGCATCCTAAAGAAATTTAATGTTCCAAGCCTGTGCGTTGGTGGCGGACCCACCTTCATTTTCTGCGGTAATCATTCGGCCCGAGGTTACTTTCGTGGAACTAGCAATAATAATAAAAATGGGACACTTGAAGTGCAAAGGCTCATAAAAAAACAGTATTGTTCTTTTATTTTCGGCGTTGAGTCTGTATTTTTTTTTTATTTTTATTATTATTGCCATATTGCTTTCTTCTTTGGCATCCTATTTTTTTATTATTATTTTCTCTTTCTTTAAATCGTTTTTACCGATTTACGAATAGCGAAAAATGAAAGAAGGTCAAGGTGATGTTTTCTCACCCTCTGTGATAGGGTACAGCAAATAACATGGTTGTCATCCAAAGAGTGATTATTTTTTTGTGGTAAAGCAATCAAAGTCGATTCCGCAACAAAGACAGGTTATCGCCAAGAGAAAAAGACACACAAACCCAAGACACAAAAAAAAAAAAAAACCAAAACTTTTTCTTTCGTTCGTTCTTAATGATTGTATTGAATTACATAATATTATGAAGTGACAGCGTACTTTTGAAATGTTTTGTAAGTTCGAATGCCTTAAGCAAGTTAATTCAGAAACTTCTTTCGTAACATTGCGAATTCAATAAGTTTTAATACAGGTACTAAACATATGTAATTTAAATTTGAGTTTATTAGTTAATTTTGAATAAAATAAATCGTCCTCTCTCCTCTGTCTGAAATAATCTTGAATTGGAGCTTCAGCAACAAACAAAGCAAACGACAGACTAATGGCAATAAAAAGCATAAAAATTCTATTACGAAAGATTAAATGAAAAGGAAATAAATGTATTTATAGAGTGACCAAAATTTGAAGAACTAGGATTGACTTGCGAAATAATCCAAGTCTCTAGTTACAGAAGGTTACATCATGGTGTAGATTAAATAGTATAATCTGTGTTTTAACAAAACTCAGCGAGTACAGAAGAAATTGTTTAGAAAACTAAAGGTAGAAACAAATTTAAATTATGATCATATTCTTTAAAACATGCTTGGATGAAAGTTAACTAATTATCACTTTAAAGGAAAAGAATAATAAAAATTTGAAAAATGTGGCGTTCGATGTGTAATGTGAAAACTACAACTATGGACAAATACGTTGGACTTGCGGATTTTGAAAATTGGAAGTATTCTGTCTATTAGGTGGGTGCTTCCAGTTACAGAACTGTTTTGGCCTTTTGGCGTAATTATGAAGCTTTGGTGTTTTATTTTCAAGATACAAAATCGGACAAGAATCGGGATAGAAAAGAGAAATGAACCTATAAAGGCCTACACGGAAACTGACATTAGTGGGATTTATTGTGGACTTAGGTGTAATTTGTGATGCCCTGCAAGATCTGTCAGAGCTCAGCTTAGGTTTGCAGGGAGGAATATTGACTTTACATAGCCCACAACAAAATAGTGTCTTATAAATGTTTGTGAAGAAAGAAAAACGGTTCCAAGTCCTTACTACAAAAAAAAGCACATCAGGCAGCTAAAAATCTTACATTTAAGAGTGTTCCTCTGCATAAGAAGGATAGGATAGATGATTCACAAGTATCTCCTATTGCATTCTATGAAAAGCTAAAACGTTTTTTATCAACAAAGATTGTTTTCTAGTAGTGATGCAAAATTGTCAAGATGCATAAGAGTTCTAGATCCTAAAAAATGGCTAGCAACTATTCAAGACAATACTCTATGATTTACTTTAGAAATGTGTAGATTATCAAGAAGATTTCGGTTTGTGAGAGACAGATTTTCATGCTTCAGAGAACATCTAACAATCAAGGAAGAAATGCCCCAGCAACTGTCAATGCTTCAGTATATTATAAATACAATAGTTATTTCCTCCAGTGAGTGTGAAAGAGGATTTTCCCAAACTCCAGAGAGATCACCATTATTCATTAAGACTATAACATCCTTGCTCTTCAGAAGAACTGTTGGACAACCCTTAGCAGATTTTGATCGTACTGTGTTCGGACATGGCTGCATCAGGGTTATCTTTCAGCAGTGGACACCAAAAGCTTCCAAAAGCAAAAGAGAAAATGAACCTAGAAACATGTCTAAAGTTTGGAAATTGTTCTAAATAAGGTTAAAATAATGACATGTTTTGTCGATTTTGCTGTTTGAATTTATAATGTCATTAATTCTGATTCTCTCATTATTTATTTTCTTTAGTTCCACCATCTTTTTTCCAGAAAAAAGCCCTGGGTTTTCCTAAAATTAAACGCTGCTGCTAAAATTTATTAATATATAATTTTATATTTGACAAAATTAAGGGCCTTTTTTTGTCCTATTTAAAAATAGCCATTTTTTTTTAATAATAACTTTGTTGTTAATTAGATGATAATTAGATGGTAGATAGATAGATGGTAGATTTTTCTGGGTTTTCATATCCTGCTATGTTTTAAAGTCTTTGAAATACAAATAAAATAATATAATTTTTTACACAAAAAACTAAAGAAATCTATTTAGATTTTTAGTATGTCCAATTTGTCATGTGCTTGAAAGCCATGGACATGAAAACAGTTGTGCTTTCCAGAAAAGAAGAGAAGAAAAAAAATTCAGAAAAAGTCTGAAAAAGATGTCTAATAATGATGATTTCCGTTTTCGATGATTTGATAACAGTAATATTAATGAATTTTCTTACAATAACAGGACTTCATTCTTTTTATAACTCTATATGAGATAGTATAGAGTTTGTCTAAGGTTTGTTTTTTTAAATGCTTTGAAGAGAAAAAAAAAATGTAATTTAAAGTCGAGACATTCAGTTTTACTTCTCCTTCCGTCTCTGATCAAGATAATTGAAAAACTAGTTAACCTAGAAGCTGAAATTTAGCTAAAATTTAGATTGACTGAAGATTCTAGGATTTTGATATTTATCGAAAAATAATGATTTTGCTTCAGTCTATTCCAATATTCCCAATTTATTTATGACAACCATCCGTAGTGCTTTTAATTATTACTTTGGAAGTTGACAACCACATGATTCTTCTTTTTTAAATTTTCATCCAACTAACATTGGAAAAAAAATACGTCTTATTAATGAAATTTTAAAATCATTTAAAAATGAATTTGATTTAATTTGAAATGAAATGAATTGATTTAATAGCAGACGGGGTTTGAACAATCCTTTTTTTTTTTTTTACAGGAAGGTTAGAATCCGTGAGACATTAAATAGGTATTTATCGAGACTTGCTTGAGACGATAGCTTAGAGTTAAACTATTAAGAAACGCAAAATATTTATGTTCTCCCCAGATTTCTCAGCAGAAATATTTCAGTTGAAAAAAAAATAGATATAATTCTTTAGCCCCGCTATAGACAGGCTTCATTATAAACAAAATAATAAAAGACAAGCTGCTTAAATTATCGACGTCGTAGGAATATCCACTGACGTCAAACCGAGGCGTGTGAATTTAGCAGGAGATGTCGTGCTTGTGTTTGTGTTCGATTTTTACATACGTTCCATATTTATTATTGAGTGTCTTTGGTAAGGATTAGTGTCATCCGTTAATGGTCACCCTTCTTCACAGAAAAGCTGCCAAATGAGATTGTATCCAGGTCGATGTTTTATTCAGATACATCCTCTCCATTTGCAAATTGCATCGGAAGACTCAAGTGGGAAAATCCCAGCGGAGCCAAAGGCTAATGTCACCGCCTTGATTACAAGGAATTAGAAGCGCTGTTCTGCGATGCAATCCACTAAATAAGACACAGTCGTGAGAAGCTTACATGAATAATTTCAAATTAAACAGTCTGATTTGCAGTTTATTTATGAGCATTCGAATCGCCTTTTCTCTCAAACGCTCGAGTTAAATATAGATTCGTTAATATTCTGTTTAAAGAAAGAAAAAGAAGGTTTTTAAAGAAGTTGCACTGAGATCGAAGAATAAAACCATGTTAGATAAACTGATTTGTCCTCAGAATTAATTAAATAAATAAGAAATTAGATCTTTCTTTCGTTAAAGTCGAGGTCGTTTGATATTATCAATAAAAATACTAAAAAACCAAATGAGATTGTTAGGCTTGTTAGCCTCTCATCAGCTAGAGCTAATCAGCCAGTGCAAGATCCACGTACGCCTTTTGAGTCTTGCACTGTCTGATTAGCTCTGGCTGATGAGAGCCTAACAAGCTCGAAACGGCCGTCCCAGAGTATCAGCTTGACTCAAAAAGGCATTCTTGTTTGAATTAATTGCTTTTGTTTTACCCATCAGAGGGTTTGTTATTTATTTATTTATAAATATATATATTGTTCTCTTTTTGTGGTCAAATTCCTTTTGTGGCAGACTGAGTGCTGCCCAAGGATTTGGATTCCACATTTTGTTCTTGTTTTTATTTTCTTGCTTTTAGTTTTTGAGGGGTCACTGTCTCATCCTGTATTCATAAAACAAGAAAGTTTTAAATTACAACAAATTTTTAATAAGAGTGCGCATTTAAATTCTAGTAATCGTTACATTCGAGTTAAAAGTAAAGGTTTACTTTTAACTCGAATGTAATGCTTACTAGAATTTAAATGCACACTCATAATGAAAATATTTGTAATTTAAAACTTTCCTATATATCTAGGAAACTTTTACTTTATATATATGTACATGAATCTAAGAAACTGCTCTATGCATAGAGCAGGTTCTTAGGTCTTATAATTTTTTGCAAGTAATTCTGAAAAAAATTAGTTGTACCATTGGGAATCTGTGATTTTTCGCCCCCTTCCCACATTAATAAAGTAATTAAATTAAATGGAGAGAAATCGCCAACCGGACAATAAATATGCTTTCGCCAG
>JAFIDM010009631.1:352129188-352162743 GCA_023159025.1 Thereuonema tuberculata
AAATAAGTTGCTTATATTTAACTTCTCAACGTTAATTATTGATTATTACGGGAACACGTTGAACAAGACAATGTTTTATAATTTATCTACTTATTAAGATGAAATATCGATAGCTTTTCAAAAAAATAAATTTATTATTTATATTTTGCTTTATTTACAGAAGAAGTGATCTCATTTTTAACTATTTAATTAAAGTTATTTAAAACACATATTCTTACTATTTGCTATTTGTTCTTGGCTTGAAACGTACAAATTTTATATTTGATAGGAGCCGGGTACCGTCGCTTCGCTCCGGAACTCTTGCATATATAGCATTAAAAAAAAAAAAAACTTTATTTAGCAAAGTAATATTGAGATCGGAGAATATACGACGTCCCAGCCCGTTGTGGCCTTCTCCGCTTAACTTAGGTGTATTGCGAATTGGCGCTACACAGGTCAGTTTGCCAAATTTTTCCCATCCCGTGGGAATTTCGAAAAATCCGGCCTTATTCCTTGTCTACATCATAAATGAAACCTCTGTGCAAAATTTCAGCTTTTTTAGATCCAAGGGTTTGGGCTGGGCGTTGATGAGTCAGTCAGTGAGTGAGTCAGGACTTTCCTTTTTATATATGTAGATTTTCATGAATTTTGTCTTGTTAACCTCATTGATTAGTTCTTTATAGATTATATTTGGATCTGTTATTTTCTCATTTTCAACTCTTTATTATCCGAGATTCGTTCTTTACATATTATTCCTGGTTTTTCGATATCTTGCTTATTTATGAAAATATGATCTATTTTTGTCTTCGTATTTCCCTGAATTATACAGTTTCTTGTTGTTCCATAAAGACAATTTTTGAAACCATTATTGCACATGAGTTTTAGGTATTTCTGTACTGCTTTGTTTTTTATTCGTTTTGAAAAGATCTATATTTATGTCGCCAATTAGTATAGTTGGACAGTTGTTTAATATATTTTCATTTTTTTTAATAGATTCTCTAATTCTTCAGTAAATTTACCTTTCTTTGTGCTTGGTAGTTTATATATGGCTAAAATGTTAATATTTTGTGTTTGATAACACAAACACATTTTTGATAACGAAATGTATTAGGTTTTATTACAAAACTTTATGATAAATAACATGTTTTGGGAAAATTCAGGAACCATTCCAAAAGATTTCCTTGCTCCAACGTTTTAGTAATTTATAATTTTGCTTACATTTTGCTTACAGAATGACAGACAGAATAACGTTTTTATAATACAAAATAATAATAGCCGGGTACCGTCGCTTCGCTCCGGAACCCTTGCATGTACAGCATTAAAAAAAAAAAAAAACCTTATTTATTTAGCAAATTAATATCGAGATCGGAGAATATACGACTTCCCAGCCCGGCTTCTCCGCTTAACTCAGGTGTACTGCGGGTTGGCGCCAATATGAAATTTTTCTCATTTTTGCACGTATCTTGCAAACGAGAAACGTTTGTGAATGACTGATATATCGTTCGATAGAACTTTCAAATACCAACATTTTCTCAATATAATGTTCTCTTCCATCTTTTATACTTTTCGTTTAAATTGAGAAAAAGTCAAAATTTGACCCTTTAAAAGGCGACATCTTGGAAACTAAAAAAGTTTTTCGAAAGATTTTTGTAGTATTTAGTTTGTCTTAAAAAAATCTACATTTTATCCATTTGCATGACCAATCTATCTCTTATAGTTTGGTCACAAAATTGGAAAAACTTAAAGTCTTATGACAGACAGAATAACGTTTTTGTAACATAAGATTATTTTAATTTATCTAAAAATGAAATTTCAAAAAATAAATGTAAAATTTAAAATAATTTTTTGCATTTATAAATCGATAAAAAAAGGGTCAAAACCTTTGTTTTGGATATAAATTTACAGGAACTCATATAAGATTTCAATGAATTTTACAATTTTTCAGATCTTATTATTTTTATTTTTATAATTTAGTTTTCTTATTTTAGTTTTATATGTTATTTTCTATTCTCTTTGATATTATAAAGTTGTTTTCAATTCTACTCTTCATCGTCCAAACCAATCCAAGTTGACACAAGTGGCAGCAAATCAAATTAAATCAAATAATTCATAGCGAACAATTCTTGAAAATTTTATTTTGAAAACGGGCCTAATGATTTTGATGAAATGAAGTGAATCTACCGTTTTTGTGCGCGAGATAGCGATTTAGCTAGGTCGCAAAAACTCATTTAGAGGATAAATGATTTACCTGGAACCTGGATATCCAGGTTCTACAGTGTTCTTACTTTATTTTCGTTTTAAATTATTCTTAAAAAATTCGTGTTGTGTGCCTTTTAATGTGTAATAAAATAATATTTAGATTTTTATCTGTAGTAAAAGAATAATTACATTTTTATCTGTAATAAAATAATAATTTTACGTAAATTATTATTAAAAAAAATTATTAATATTTTTTCCTTTCAATATTGCGTGTATTCATCCGAAGCTGTGCATTTCCCATAAGGGGGTTAAATAACAGGTGATTGACTACATACAGGCTTTTACTTTATTTTCGTTTTATTTTACCGAGCAGAGCTCGGTCTTCCAGATACTTATATTTAAATCAACGCTTGCAGCAAACCTTTCACAAAATATTAAATAATTTTTATAAAACGTAAAAAAAAAAAAATCAAGTTAAGCTTTTCACTCCATACAATAGTACTAGAAGAGTACAGTAATCATGTCAGCATCATACAGATACAATTTTTTTCCTAATATATCTAATCATTTTTATTTTTTAAAAACTTATTTATAAAATAGAATTTTAATCATACTAAATATCCTCGTCCAAATTTACGTTATTGAATTTTTAGATCTAATTTAGATTGCTTTCGAGTGACTCCTGTTTGTCTATGTATGTGTGAGGATATCTTCTGTATTACTGAGAATCTTAAGGCGATAATTTTTGAAAACTTAGTTTCCGATCTATAGCAAACTTTGTATTTAAGAGTCTAATATTATTATCTAGATATGTAGATCCATTTTAAGGGTCACTTTACATAGGGTAAAAAAATAAACATAAATACCTCAAAGAAAAAAATGCTTCAAACATTAATTTTTATATTTGAGAGTTAAATATCTTTATTCAGCCCTGATTAGATTTTTGTGTTTATAGATTTAGGAGGCTTCACAACAAGGACCAAATACTGTGCCCTTATGTAACTCAAAGAATAGTGCACTAATTTACCTAAAATTTTATATTCGAAAGTTTAAAATTATTTTATACGATTAAAGCTAAGTATATATAAATCCATCTCAATGACCAACTGTTTATAAGCTCGAAAATAAAACATCCTTAAGTACTTCAAAGAATAATGTACTGATGTATAAGTTATTTAATTTCATTAAAATTGGGATGATTACATACCTATTTTAAGGTGTTTTTTCTTAAAGCCGCTGAAGTACAGTAAAACCCCGATTATCCGAGCCCCGATTATCCGAGTTTCCGCTTTAACCGAGCTATCAAATATTTCTAGGATTTTTTTTTTTTTTTTTTGGTTCTACATTTTCTATTTTTACAACTACCGAAAAAATTCTGAACTTGATCTCACCAATCAACGAAGAGGATATATGTGACTGGATAAGCACTGACGAACAACAAAACATTACAGATGAAATGATCGTCAATAAGGAAAATGAATCTAGCGAAGATGATGAAGACAGTGACGACGAAAATCGACATATGAAAATCTCCCATACAGATGGACTAAAGCTATCGAAAGTGCTATTGCATATATAGAACAACAAGAAGAAGCGACACCAGCAATCCTGTTATCCTTAAAAAAATGGCGAAACATTGCTGCAGAAAAACGCCAAAGTAACGTAAAACAAAAAAAACAATTAAGGACTTTTTTAAGTAAAAGAACTCTTTAATTATCGTAACAATATGAATTGCATGTGGTGTATCTGTATAACTTTGTATTTGTTAAAATATACATTTAAACCTACACGATTTATTTTATTTACAATTTTGGGTTTAACCGAGTTTTTCGGTTATCCGAGTTAGTCTTGGTCCACATTAACTCGGATAATCGGGACTCTACTGTACTAGCTTTTGTTTAGCAATGTTATTATTAAGAACTAAATAATATTATTTAGTAATATTATTTTATTTAGAGCCAAATTATCTGATTAAATTAAAAAAAAAATCTTAAATCATTTAAAGTTTTTTTAATGAGTTCTTCAATGATTCCACTTCTGTTTATTTCCTCGACAAAATGAAGTTTTTAGGAATAATGATATTATACAGTATATTTGTATCTTCGTAATTTGAGGCAATAGATTTTTTAAAAAGTAGCAATTAAAGTGTGTTGAAATAACACCATTTAAAAACTATAAATTTAAAAAACATACATAAATATATAAAATTAATATGAGCGACTAGTTTAAGCGCCTTTACGGGCACGTTAAAAGCAACTGAACCAATGATATTCAATGAAATTGGTGAAGTCGAAATGGCGGGGGGGGGGGGGATATGTAAGTCTGTCTAACCAAAGAAGACCCACCAATCATAGAGAAGTTAGTGTATATGTTAGTGTGTATGGCGCAGTTCTTAAGCCCCTCCCTCTCTCGTTGGCGCAAGTTGTGGATTCTCACCTGGTCAGTTCGATTCGGAAAATAAAGGCCAACATGGTGTTTCTGGCAAAACAATACACAGGCAAGAACGGCAGATCATCAACAATGTGTACGTGCACTTCAAGACGTCTACAGGTGAAGCAAAGAAAACAAAACTATGGAAAGCTACCGCTGATGCAACAGGCGTAGGGACATCGACTGTCCGACGCATTATTTCCGAGGTGTCGTCGGCAAACGGAGAGTGGTCTGCTTTCAACACTCCCGGTAAGAAAAGACCTCGAATTTCAAAAATTCATGGACTGGACAGTTTTGATGTGGGAGTTAGGAAGAGATTAATCCAAGACTGTTTTATCAGGAATGAGCTGCCTACTCTTCGATCCCTGCGTTATCGGGTGGAAGGGAAATATAGATTCTCTTCGGTGTGTATTAAAAAAATCATTTAGGCTTGAAATGTAACAAGGTGAATAATCGCAAAGTGTTGTTGGAGAGGAGTGATGTGGTGTCTGTCATGTATTTTGGACTGTCATGTATTTGGATGAAACATGAACGAGAACATTGGTGAGTAGATGCTGGCAGGATGGAGAAGAAGTAAGAGGCTCAGAAGTTTCTATTGAGAAAGGAAGGAGATTAATTGTTTGTCAGGCTGGTTGTTTGGATGGTTTTGTGAGCAATGCTTTGTTAATGTTTTGTTCAAAAACGAAGAATATCATGATGAGATGAATGGAGAAGTTTTTTGGAATTGGTTCACTGAACAGCTACTTCCAAACATATCACCGAACTCGGTTATCATAATGGATAATGCTTCTTATCATTCAGTCCCGGCAGAGGCGATCCCAACTTTGAAAAACCAGAAATCTGAGTTACGGGAATGACTGACACTATACAAGATACCATTGGGGCCTGAACATGTTGAAACCAGAACTCATCAAACTTTACAAGCCTAGAGAGATAAGATATGTTATTGATGATCTCGCAATGAGATACGGACGTACTGATTTACGTTTGCCTCCATATCATTGCGACCTAATTGAATTAATCTGGCTCAAGTCAAGAATTTTGTAGCTTCAAAAATCACAACTTACAAATTGGCTGATGTATGCAGTTGACAAAAGAGGCGTTATTTCATATCACATCCAATAACTGGACGAACACTTGTGAACATAAAGAAAATTGAGGCTATGTACTACTGGGAGAAAGATGCTTTGGTGGATACTGCCTTTAGAACCACTTATTATCTCTTTCAGATTCTTCTTCAGAAACTGATAGTGATTACAGTGGTGATGTAAACCTATTGTATACTAACTCATATATATTTAATTTGATTGAACCAAAATAAAATAATATTTTTTTTTATTTTTGAACTAAAATAAAATTATAATTTTATATTTTTTTATATTTTTTTTTATAATACGTAGTCGCAAATTAATTCGCCAGCACCTATACTACAGGAGTGATATTTAATTCTGTATTACCCCTAATAAAACTGGTTACAATAAAAAAAAAATCAAGAAATGTCTTTAATACTATAACTTTCATTGAAAATAAACACTTTTCATAACTGCACTTCAATACAATGTACTCTTAAAACATCCTGAGTAATAAATTAAAAATTTCATTTAATCTGCAGAATCAAAAATTAATAAAACAAAAGATAAATAAAGGAATTTGAAAAATAAAACGGAAGCACGATGCCCTCTAGAGGAAGGAAACGACAGGAGATGAAATTAGATACACGCAATCGCTAAGCAGAAGAACGATTTTGTCCGCCATTTTCCTCTGAAAATGGGCGTGGCCCAGTTTTCTCTCATTTGACAGACTATAAATCAATATAACTATGATCGCGTCATTAAAACGAGGATGGAACAAATAACGAAAGTAAAATCAATAAGGAAAAAAAAATAAATCAAGAGAAAACGGAAAAAAACAAACCTTCGAAATTGAGTGGATAAAAAGTAAGCTAGGTCAATGTACTTAATGGCCTTGTTAATAACATTAATATATTAATTAATGAATGATTTTACATGAATGAATGATTAAACAAAAGTTGTTTTTTTTATTATGTAAACCATAATGGTTCAAACTTTCAATTGATAATTTACAAGATGGATTTAATAAGATGAACAAAGATTCCTGAAATTTTTTTATTTGATCATCACTTTCTTAAGCTAGGATAATGGAATTGTTTAAATTAAGATTATGGTCTGTGGTATAAACATGGGCTGTCGTATAGTAATAGATTTTTTTTCTTTAGGTTTGTGATGCAAATATGCTATAAGTAAATACAGTAAAACCTCTCAAATCCGGCCCTCGGTAATCCGGCCCCCACGGTAATCCGGTCTGGTCCTGAGTAATTTTTTTTTTTTAATAACTAAATTCGTTTCCCTATTTTGTTTCCCTATCCGCGTGTATTCATTATGAGTGAAAAAAAGAAAGAAGAACTTTGTTACTATGGAACAGGAGATTGGATGCAGGGGAATCTGCAAAACAAATATTATTAGAGCTTGGTGTCGGAAAAAAGCACATTTGTAATGTTTCTAATAAACATCTGAGTGCAAAATTATGAAAATGGGGTTAAATTAATTAAACCTGGCATTACGTCTTCACAAAAATTGAGCTATTGAGTTATTTTAAGGACACTCTCGTTAGTCCGGCTTTTCTGTAATCCGGCCTACTGGGCCGGAATGTCATTAGGCATATTAGGACCGATTTGAGAGGTTTTACTGTAGTTCTAATTGTTATTGGAATGCTGTGTGCAGTATTCATGAATGACGTATGTATAAAGAAAGAAATAACTTAAAGAAGTCTCAGCATTAATGCCTCCGAAATATGATTAATTTGCATTGGCAATTTTGTTCGCTACAGTGTTTATGCCGTTATCTGGTCTTTACATGTTTCCATCTAAATACTTTAGATGCACATTCTTTAATTCAATTTCGGATGAATAGCTTTTTCATGTTTTGAGTGTTCTGAAAGCGTCATTGCTGTTGACACATCACAAAAATGCTGAGATTGTGAAATAATAATGAAATAATAATAATAAAAGTATTGCTGTCAGACAATAGGCTTCACAGGATCACTGAACTGACAATTCAAAGAAAGTAACCGCAAAATTTGATGCAAAACTGATTCGGAATATGTAACTACGAAGTTGAAATCACTATTGAAGTCGTTCCTTAGATAATTTCTTGATGTTTGGGAGGAGCGATATCTTCCAAGATATTTAAAAGATCACAATCATTTGAGCAATATGAGAACTCAAAAAAAAAAAAAAGCAAACAAACAGAATTTTGAGAAAGGACAAAGAAAAAAAAAACATTAAGACAAAATATTGCGTTTAATTTACTTTTGTTGTTTTTCCAGGAATTTCTTTCTTGATTGAACAGAAATGAATTATTGATAGATTTACTTACAGATACACTTAATTAAAATTTTACTCCCTTTCCTCATAAGGTTTTGTTCCTTTTTTCATCTTTATTATTGTACTTGATGCAGTTATCACAGTGAGCCAAATACCTCAAATTTCAAGGGAAAGTGACGGAAGAGTTCCACTTAGCAAGCTTTGTTATTCTATCCTTTATAGACAAAGGAGAAAGAGAACGATAAATGTTCCACTTTCATTATGTAAAAACGTATTTCATCAAAATTTACTTGTAAAAAAATGTATCTGAACACTTTTATTCATCTAAAGGGATTAGATAATGTTGCGTAGTGGACTAAAATTTGGAAAATAAATTAAAACAAGGTAAACACTGCGAAATCAAGTGATACTAATATTTTACAATAAAAGAATAATTTTGTTACTGTAGATGTCATACAAACAGTTAAATGAACAAGCAGAGAAGAAAAATTTTGAAATAAAATAGTAAGATTACATTGCTTCGTATCCTCAGTCAATTAGGTTTAGAGAAAAAGAATTTAAAAAGAAAATTAAAAATGTCTTCAGAATAAGCTCCAAGTAAAAAATTCATTCCTTAAATCCCTGAATGCATTTTTAAAACCTATCCCTGCAATATGAAACAAACAATGGAATATGGAAAAAATAACAAAAATGGAAAAAATTCTTTAAATAGTTCTTAATGATTCAGCAGGTTTTTATAAGATTCTCAGTTTAGTTAATTTTCTAATTTAATTAAGTCACGATTTCAGCGAAAAATTAAAGAGGTGGAAATATAATATTTGAGGACCTACAACAGGCCGAGATGACCTAAGGGCAATAAGGAACTCCTGAGGTTTCCTGACCAGCGGGTGGGCTCTTCGGGAGGAAACCTCATCTACAAAAGAAAAACATAAAACAAAAACAGGTAAAATTGCTGATTACCGATGGGAATCGAATCCCCAGTGATTTACTTTATCACTTCTGAAATCAGATGTAGCTCGACTTGCAATGGGGCTACGTTTCTAATAGTTCGTAAGTCGATTTGGTAGTAAGCGGAAAATTGTATATAAGACGTCACATATACAGTAGACAATAAATAGCTTAATATTAAATCATACATATGATAATTACCTTTAAAAAATAATATAAACATGCGAAAATACTATAAATATGTAACTGTTATTGAAAATAGTGTTAGTAAAGTACATAGGCATTATTTTAATAAACATAGTACAGCAATAATGACAATTTAAGAAAAAATGTATATAATATAAATAAACTTTTAACAGTAATATAGTTAAGTTAAATCTTAACGTGTGTAATAATAAATTATTTAAAAAGAGAACGCCGAAACACAAATGAAGTTTAAAAAAGTATAATTTACATATTAAAAATACAGACCGAATAGTTTCAAGAACAACAAGCTCCTCATCAATAGCTGATGATGAGGACCTTGTTGTTTTTGAAACTGTCCGGTCTGTATTTTCAATGTGTGAATTATACTTTTTAAAACTTCATCTGTGTTTCGGTGTTCTCTTTTTAAAGAGTAATATTGAATAAAATATTTACATATCTGTACATAAAACTTACATACATCTGTAAAATACCATTCTACACAATCTTACAAGTTTCTGATGTACTTACTAATACGCCACTGATAACGCATTTGATTTGTTTACGCGGAAAAGCTTAGAACTAGACACACCAAGACTTACACCTACGACCGTTGTCGAATTCAACCCTAAAGGGTTTGTGAAGGATTTATGGGGCCTTGTCGTAACTGCGAATGGTACTAGGTCGAAAGGTCGTATCTTGAGATATACCAATATAGAAAACAAAACACTTCAAAATCGAAACTTACAAATAAGTAGATACTAAATCGCTATGTCTTAATTCTGGAAGTTCTAAGCTTAAATAAATGGAAAGAAAACGAGGTTCATCCAATAGGAGAATTGTCTAATGGCCAATTTTCCTATTTTGTTTCTTGATGTGTAATTGTCTTATCAAAAGTAGACTGGCAGATTAGACAAAGTTCGATTGATCGATCGGATGCTATTTCAGATGCCGGATTTCAGAAAGGTTAAGTTAGGCGGAAAATAAAAGGTTTCAATCGCATTAATCGCTCTAATGGTTCGAAAGAATTTTGTCCCTTGAATCAATTAAGTGAAATAATAGAAAGTAAATTGATGTTCGCAGATAAAGTATATCTGACTGGATTTAGTTGGCCTTCATTATCTAAGTATTGAAGCTTGGTGGTTTAGTTGAAAAGCTTTCATTTATTTTTTGCAAAAGATTTTGTCAAACTAATAGTAACTGTTACTTTAATTAGGTACAACCAGCTCTCTATGAGTAGACTGAGAACTCCGCGCTGAGATGTCAATTTCAGAACTAAATGAGGCGAGATTAAAATAATCGTGCTGTTTTAATTGGTTTTAAATTAAGCGATAAAGAAGCATTGTAAAGAAATCAATCCAACTATTGTTGCAGAGATTTCGAGGTCTTGTTTTTGAGAGGTTGACATTGGATGGTTCAAAGCACCAAATTTTATGGAAATCTGTCCAGCTATTTTAATGTAATTCGTTTAGAAATAGACAAAAAAAGATAAGTAGCGGATAAATAAAGGAGAAAAATATCCAAATAGAATAGTGAAAGTTCGAATATTTTGTGTGCTCAGTCTATACAGATTAAATAGAGTAGAGGTACTTGAGACATGCGGACACTGGTCAAGATGATGGTCTGTCTTACGGCTGATTATGGATTCTGGCGTGGGCATGGATGTTTCTTTCGGTCTTGTGTGTGAATGTTTCTCTTTCTTTTCAACGATATTCTCATTAATCCTTTGTTACTCTGGTAGCTTAACTCAACAGGAAGTTAACATTACAGATGTTACGCTTCTGTAATATTACAGATAGCATAAAGAAGTGTAGATGTGATCAAAGAAGGAAACCTGAGCTTGCAGATTAATTTTTTCGACTGAATTGTAATATTAATATTAATCTTTGATTGCGATATATAATAAGTATATAGCGATTAGTAAACCAATCACAATGCTTCGCAACGGCTTCTGATACGTCATTTCTGTTGCATTATTCCTTTAATTTCCTTATTAATATAAATGTGATTGCTGCGAATGCCAAAGGCGCAATTGTTGTAATTATAATAATTGTAGTTATTGTTGCTGAGCTATATTACACAGGTGATTGTTGCCAATGCAAAAGGCTCAATTGTTGTGACTGTTGTGTTTAATGATAACTTAATGAGATTTTAATGATGCTTGTCCACAGACATACGTACAAACCGGGATTAGTAGGCTTCCTACTATCAGAAGCCTAAAAACGATTTCTCATTGTAAAACTGTGATGCACAACTTTTAGGGATTTTTGACAATGTTTAGATACATAATTACGGAGGGTTGTTTACAATCTATGGTAACGATTTGGATTCGGGTCTATTTCCCAGATATTCCCTTTCTCCACCAACGATCATGCTCTATTTGATGGCCATGAGATACTACTCCAGAGTCCATCCAATGAACGAGGACGTCGTCTTCCCAAGGCTCGTTTTAATAGTCCAAATGCGCAAAAATCCATGGGCGATGCGTCTGGAGACTTCACTGGTATCTCGGTAAACGGTATAGCCTGGATTCCGGTTTGCTGTTCCATTCGTGTCAGAAAATTCTGGGTCGATTTGGACGTATGGCTGGACGCCTTGTCTTGGTGGAGACGGACCTTGGAAACGTCGTTTCCGTAAAGAGCAGGTAGTTCCTGTGTATAAATTGGTGTCAGTACGTGATCCTGATAGTACGCAGAATTCACCTTTACATTTTGAGCCACCCTCCGTATCTGTAGCTTGCCTTGATAGGAATAACCCGCAACGATCATGAATCCCTTCGAAAAAGTTTCACTACATTCTCTGTACCAATTTGGAAACGATTTGGCTCCCACTGGGCGATAGAAAATCGCCCTTGGTTTATTGCAGTCGGACAGATAAACATATGCTTCGTCTAATGTGGTCACATACTTCCTTGCTTTTATGTCTCTTTTGAAGTCCCAAATCTTTATGGATAATCTTGTTTACGGTACGAAGAGATTTTCCTACCTTCGCACCAATTGTCCTTTGGGTCGCTGGATTGTTCCCCGTCACCATTTTCTTGACTTTCTGAATGACAGTCTTTGTGCGACTTATAGGTGTCCTTGGATTTGCTTGCTTTTCAGTCCCAGAAATCTGTTCTGTACGGGCCAAACCAACACCAGCCAACACATTATGAACTCCTTTCTTCGAAATGGTGAAACCTCTTTTTCTACATGCCGTAATTACTGCGGAATAACTAAATTTCGCGTCGGAAAGGGCTGTAACGTACCCTTCCTAAAACTGTGAAAATTTCGGCGGCATTTCTCCGAACAAATTAACCAGCACCCCTCCAAAATAATCTTTAAGTACTCACCTGTACGTTTGCATAAATTTGCATATCTACTGTGATTGGTTGCGTCGTCACGCGCCATGCAAATCGTTACCATAGATTGTAAACAACCCTCTGTATTCATCTGTAATATTTCAAATGCAGATGTAAAGAAGAACAATTTGTAAGAACTGGAAAAAAATAAATATTAACCACATACAATATTAAATAATAGTTTCTTATAATAAATGTTATTTATAAAGAGACTACTTTCAAGATCAGTATTATATACTGTAAACTTTAAATATTAACAGAGAACTAAATTTTAAAAAAAATATATAATCATAGACTAAAACAAACAAGTCTAAGTCAATTACCAAACCTGTTAATTCAAATTCAAGAATGTAGTTAAGATAATCCTAATATCATTTATAAAAAAAAAATTAATAAAAAATAATATTACGCTGTTAGAAATGTTAAAAGAAAAAAATGCATTTCATTGCAAAAACCTTATCCATTCTACGTGAGGACTTAAAATACATAGAGAAGCATTGAAAGTTAATCAGATCTGACATTACTACTAAACTCTTTTAAAAGCGTTGTCGTTAAGAGTTCCGAGTACGGGGTTCGGTTCTCATGGGGTTTCGTGATCCGCGCTAGACAGGTTTTCTATGGTTCTCCCGTTTCTTCTGTACTTCTCCCAATATTCTTTCTCAGTCTTTCTCTCCGCCTGTCACTAGTTCGGTGGATAGCATAATAGATGAACAGTCGCGGTGCTCGACTTCACTGCTACCCACACTTAGCACATAAACATAAACATTTTTGTTGCTATAGTTGCAATTCTGACGAAAATAAGCTTAGTAATAATGTTATATAACAATAAATAATCGAAGAATAATAAATTAACTCGTTTGCAGAATTTTTATTGCTTAGTTTTTGGAATAAATGAGAGTCGATCCAAATAACAGAACAAAATAAATATTTATAAATTCGAGCCCATTATCATAAGATAATCTGTCATAAGATGTTATCCTATACATATTTCTCTTAATCCTTTACTAAGACTTTTGCTACTTGTGAGATTTATCTTTTAGACTATCATTTAAACTATCTTTAATCTTCATCTGTATTCAGTGTATTAATGGCTTTAGATGCCGTACTAGGCCCCCGTGTACAGATTGATCGATATAGATGTTTGAAGAAGAGATATGTTGAGATGGATGTTAGATGAAGTAGAGTTCGGGACCTATGGTCTCTCTCTCTCTCTCTCTCTCTCTGCCTGATGTCGTTCGGCGTCTAACCTCTGTCTCTCTTGTGTCTCTTCCATTATCTCCTTAGCTCTTGGCCGTCTTTTACGTTCGGCTTCATTCTTTCGATCCAAATCTGTCTATTGTGCTCTTTCTAATCGTTTCTTCTCAATATCTTTCATAATATATGATTATGAAAATACACATTAAGCCCGTGCTCTTAAATAACAACCAATATACATTCCTAACCTTATTTACTGTTAACAATTTGGCTTGGTGAGTCTTTGAATTTACAGTAAATTGAGTTTATAGTAAAAAGGTTAGATATTTATTGGTTGTTATTTAAGAGCACGGATAATCCAAGAAGAATCGCTTCCAATGAAAGCGGTTATGATTTGTTGAATAGTTTAGCAAATAGTGAGGTTATTCCTTTTTGAATAAACTCATTGCTTGATAGCGCGCGCCATTGTTGACGGAGAGAACATTTTGAAGTTCAACAATGCTCACTTTGCATTTGTCGACTTCCTCCCAACAATGATGAATACCCGTTTTCCACTGTTGCACTACCATTGTGAATATTGGAAATCACAACAATCACAACAATGGTCCTTTTGCATTTGTCGACGTCCTCGTAACAATGCAAAAGGAAACACCATTTTCCATTGTTGCACTGCGCTGGACAGACAGAGAAATAAAAGATTTTAGTAATATATAAATAGATTATCTGGATCAATCGTATTAATGCAAAATTTCTTTAGATGTGCAACATTCTTTTCATTTAACTTTCTGCAGTGTAATTTAATCGTAGGAATGCATGGTTTGGGTTTAGGCTATTATCGAATATTCGTCCGTTCAATATCTATTTTTGCAATAATTCAGCAATTACAATGTCTTCTTTCGCAGGAAAACTGCATCCCTACATCACTGAATTTCTGTAAAATTGCAATGTCACTTTATAAATCTTAATGTAACTTATTACTTAAAACTCCTTTTTTTATTTTTTAAAAATAAGGTACTTTAAAAGTCAAAGTTCCTCAATCCTCCATCTCTCGAGGAGAGGCCAACAACTCAATGTATTTTAAATATTACATCTTTAAATGAATATTTTTTCCCCATTAATTTTTTACAGATGTTAAATGAAAACATATAAATTAAACATAAGCTTTCAGTTTATTTTTGTTGGGGATTGGATCTTGGGAAATACTCCAAACATCCTAGCTATGACTTGGTGTTCTAGGCCGAAAATGGTCCGTATGTACTTAATATTACGAGCAGTCAAATGAAAACCGTCAGCACTGCATAGAAGTCGAGGCACTCAGCATTTGGTAACATTTATGTTTACTGTCTGTCGGGAATGAGGGCAGTAGAGTGCAACTCTTTGAGTTCAAACATAAACTTTGAGCGCTATTTGTTTGTTTATTGCGCTGAAAGTAAGATTAGCGATGTCCACAATCGGAAATGGAGGCGAGCAACGAAGAACAGAGAGGTGTGATTCGTTTTTTGGCTGCTGAGGGTGTTGGTGGATGAGAAATTCATCGTCGCATGTCTGTAGTGTACGGTGTCCACTGATTTGAAACGGACAAGGACGTGGGCGATTGGGTAAGATTGTGTATCTGTCAGCAGCCTCAAACCTTCTACAAGAATGGAATTGACCGTCTTTTCTCCCAGTGGCAAAAATGTAAGAACAGTTTTGGAGGTAATTATTTTCCAATGATCCTTTTTTGCGTCTGAACCGTTTTCATTTGACTGACACTAATTTTATGAAGGCTGAGCAATGAGACAGGCTCTTATATATAAAGTTTCTGGTGGACGGAGCATTTTTCCTTGAGTTTCTTTACTCAAGATACATATTTAGCTAATAATTAGACACACAAAAACTACAAAATTCTATATTAATCAGTGCATTATTCTTTGAATTATGTCACAGTGTTTGGATTACTCTGTAAAGCCAATACCTAAGGGTGGAGCACATTTTGATTTTTGTTTTCTAATTCATTCATTTATGCTATAGGGAAAAAAAAAATCCTTTCGTTTACAGCAAACTAAGCTTTATTTTCTCATTAATTCTCTTGACCATTGAGCTATTTTTTTATCCTTTGCTGGCATCATTATTATTTCTAATTATTATTCTTATTATATATATCATTAAGAATTTTTACAAAAAATACAACAGGGATTCGTCGGTAATTGCTTCTTGTAGCTTATTATCATCACTCATTTTATTTTACATTTATATATTCAAGATAATCTTGAATAAATAATGTAATGTAATAATAAGCTTTTATTAAATATCACAAACATCATCGTAGCTATCTATTCCATTACAGAAATACTGATGAAGAATAATGTGGATTAAAGGAAGAAACGGAAAGTGTGGGATACGGAGAAGATTAAAAAACATAGAAAGAAGAAGATGGAATTCCTGAAAATTGGTAAGCTAATCAGATGACAGTTTTCTGTAATTCCATCTTCTAGGACAGAACTCTTCCTCTATGATAGATGGAGGAGAAGACTTGATTTACAGTGAATGGGAAATAAATCTGGGTTTTTTTTTTATTAATGAAATCAAAATTTTATGGTTTAAGAAGAAAAGAAGTCAGGGCTACGGCACAATAGTTCGCCCTTAGCAACAGACCAAGAAGCTGCCTTGTAACTTCAAGTAGATTGAGAAACATTGACTAGCAAGATGGCGTCCTAAAAGACAGAAGGACTTTTCAATTAAAATTTCAACTAGCAGCTGTTGATATGCTGTTGAAAAGTTAGGACATAGTTCAAATGAATGGTCGTGCATTCCCCCGATCTAAATCTCAGCGAACATATATGGGACGCTATGGGAAGATTCCTTGTGAACCCAGATAACCGGAAACGTTCACCAGATGAAGAAGGCGCTGGCACAGAAATGGACGATATTATCACATGAATTTATCATCCACCTCATTCTAAGTATGGACAGGGGATGCAAACAGCCACCCCACCCCTCCCTTACATCAAATTCAGGGCCCAAGTAACAATGCAGTGACGGGCCCCATCCTATGTTATGGTCAAAATCTCATAGATTCTTAGCCTAAAATATCGCGAAAAAAGTTTTAAAAAAAATCTTTTTATGCAAGCAACATAATGCAGAATACCTCTATGCAGACGATTAAAACAGAAAAGTAATTTACATAAAATGTAGACTTAATTCTAAAAAAAAAAGCCTAGAAGTTATAGGCTAAATCATATATTTGTTTAATCCCTATAAGGGATGGTCATATCCGCTACTGAGGACCACCTCTTCCCTTTGTTCCATCTTTGGCAGCGATACATCAGTATCATGACAGCCAGTCTCTCTGTCTCGTTTTGTATCCGTTGCTGCTATGGTGTTGTTTCTCTCATCAAGAGTACCTCTCGAGGTTTCTTTGGTATGCTTTTAACCATATCCAGGCCGCTTCTGTGAGAAACTACAAGTTTTGCTCTGTAAAGTGTATATTGTTACATTGTAATTATTATTTTTCAAGGGTAATGAACAATACTTTTAAATTTGTTTGTCTATGAAAATGAGAATATTATAAGAATTAAAATGGACATTAGGAATATGAAATAAATTTTTTTTCGGTTATTGAAAGAGAAAAGAACCTCATTACAGAAATAAAACATACTACAAGTTATAACTTTTTAAAATTTTTGCGATTATTTTTAAGTGGCCAATAACGACATTAATGATTTTCTTGGAATAACAATAAATAATAATACGTGATAAATAATAATACATAATAAACTTCATTGTAACGTTGATATAATAGACAGAAAGCATGTATCAAATAATAGTTGCTACATAACATATTCTATGTATCATGTAATATCATGTAATACTGTTATATACTTAGCGACGAATTAACAATGCTAATTGGGTTTTTTTTCTTATACTAGGCTATCCCCCGTGTACACGCGCTTGTTTTTCTATATCACCAAGAATTTGATTAAGTAAGAATATTACATTTTAAATATTGCAAAGTTTCGGCAATTGTAGTTCTAATTGTCATTTTCTAATTACAAATAAAAAGACGGATCGGAAATAAATAAACAATCTTGAGATTCAAAAAAAAAAAAAAAGGTTGAATACATTCATTATTGATGGGGGAAGGGGAAGGACATATAACAATACAAAAAAATAATACAAAGTGAGTTGTAGTACCCGTGGATAAGACAGCTGACTTCGGATCAGAAGGTTGCAGGTTCGATTCCCGTCGCGGACGTTTCATTGCAAAAATTATTTCTATTTTCATTCTCACAAGAAATTGCGCCGGACAGACATTCAAATAAAAGATTGTAGTAATGTAGATTAGATCCCAATTACACAATAAGGATTAATTTGAACTTTTAATCGCATTGACGATTATAATCCGTCTCAGTTTTCTGTGGACCATTATTATTTTTATCCCATTCTCTGCCACCTTGATGACTGCATTGTACATCTTTAAATCGTAAATGTAACGCATAATTTATGCCAAGTTATAATACTTATTTTAATTAATCTTTTAATTTGTTTCTCTTATAACGAATAATCCAATAACTCTGGTCCTTTCATACTAAAAATTTAATATTTTTACCGAAGATAGAAACTGATCTGGCTCACACCGCCGATTTCAACTCAGATCATGTAAAATTTTAATGGTCGAACAGACCACCACTCTTAGACTCTGCTCCAAGATATTCTAATCCAATATCGAGCTCGCAACCCCCTTATTGTCGATATGAACTCTCAAATAAGATTACGCTGTTAACCATACAGTAATTTAAATAAAAAATTTTGGATCTTCATTATTTTCAAATCACCGCCCAGTAAAATTAACATCTATTCAAACTTTCCTCTTATTCATAATAAATTTATAATAAAACTTGATAGGATCTTTTTGTCTTTTGGTTGTGTTTCAGCCTCTTCACCAAAAAAAGTAAAATTCAATATTTAAAAATAAAAAAAGTTATTATTATGTCCAACCATTCATTCCAGTCTACAATTAAAAGACTAAAGGGCCAATCGCACTACTCCGTTTTCCGTTATGTTTCCGTAACGTAATTGCTTAAGTGACGTAGTTGCGTATTCAGGGTCACCAGAATTGAGTCTCATAAGACGTAACGGAGATCTTCAGATCGACAAACGTAGCCGTTATATTTATATAATATATGTTTGTCGATTTGAAGATCTCCGTTACGTCTTACGAGACTTAATTCTGGTGACCCTGAATACGCAACTACGTCACTTAAGCAATTGCGTTACGGAAACATAACGGAAGACGGAGCAGTGCGTTTGGCCCTTAACGATTAAGACTCATTGAATAATGATATTGATGCATGCCTTATTTCAGTTAGATCACGGCGACAATAAATTTCAATGATTTCTAATAATTTTATAACCAAATAGAAAGAAAGCAAGGGCTATTGTTAGCTATCTAAAAATGACCCCCAGAAATTCAACTATCCCTTTTAATTTATTTTCTTTTATCTTTTAATTAATTAGAAACATTACGGATTTTATTTGTTAGAAAGAAATATATTTCATCAGTACTTAGTGATTATGGATATCAATTCTTCTTGGATGTGCATTAAAACCTAGAGTATATCTAAAGATATAATAAAATCTGTCTTAAAAATTGTATTTCCTAAGAACTTTTTATTATGTTTACAGAGAAATTCCTTCAAAATCCAATTTAAAATTTTGTTCGTTGATGCGGAGTAGCTGCAAGAAAATAAAGAAAAATTTCTGAATTATTGAAATGTTCAGCGGAACTGATTCTGAAATAAGAACATAGTTTTTGCTTGAAACTTTGAAGAAATTCCTAAGGATATTTGGATCTACAACAAATTTAATTTTCGTAATCCAATTTTACCGAGATCTTGTTTGTTTTTCTTTCAACATTATTTTCTTTTTCAAATCTAATTTGTTTTTCTTACTGAAATTAATCCTATCAAATTCTATTTGGATCTGAGCAATGTTCTAGAGCAGCGGTTCCCAACCTTTTTCAGCTGGCGACCCACCTTTCCTTATCGGAATACCTCCACATACATAGGAATAGAAGAATATAGAATAAAATCATTTTTGTATCGTATCCCTTCCTTATTTACGATCGATTTTCGATTTTTATGATCTTTTCTGATGGTTTATTCGATGGTTTCTGATAGTTTTAGGATCAAGTCGCGACCTACCTATAACCCTTCCGCGACCCACAGGTTGGGAAACGCTGTTCTAGAGAGAAAAATAATTAAACTAGACCAGTGGTGGCCAACCGTAAGCATGCGCCAATTTTTTCACAGACGAGTTCAGTTGCACCATACAACTCAATTTTAACAACCAAAAAAAAAAAAAAAAAAAAAGGCAATCCTATTTTAACAACCAAAAAACAACAATTCTATTTTAACAACTAAAAAAAAACAAAAAAAACCGGCTATCCTATTTTAACAATCTTATTTTGACAACCAAAAGGATGCAATGCGCCACTTGTTATCATCCAATGCGCCACGGTTTGGCCACCCCTGAACTAGACCCTGTATTTTGCCTTTCATTTTGCATGTAGTTTAGGCAAGGTAAACTGCCTTACTTCAAAGAAGTTTTCTTCTGATTCTCTGAGTGAAATATAGAATAATATTAATAGTACTAAAAAAATACTTTGGAGATTGCATGTTATCAAAAAATTTACAATAGTAATGATTCCAGCAATGCTCTAGGCTAATGATCCGAACAAAAAGGCCAATGGGCCCAATGCGCACTCATCTAGTTTGCTAGATAAGTGCATCAAGGAAATGAAGTGGAAGTCGAGAGGTCAGTCTAGCTCGCACAAACCAAAAAAGAAAAGTACAAAATTGTATCATTTGGCAGGCGGTTGGGTTTATTTTGTTTTTCACCTAAGAAATGTCTGGAGAACAAACAATAAGAAATTACTTTTTGAAAGTTTTTTTTAAGGATTGCTTGCAAATAGTCTGAGGCTGATCGTTAAGATCTCTATAATTTCAGGTAACTTTTTTTGAATGTCTTTCTCAATTTTACAGAAGATTACAATCTGATTATCACATAAGATATATCTATCTATTAATATCACATGTGGATTATTTCCCTCTTTTTTTAAATTGAAATTTTGTTTTTGAAGTAAGAAATTTTATTTGTGATTAAAATTGAAGTTCGAAAAACATTTTTTCTTTCTTTTGACTTTCCTTTCTTGACAATCACCACAAATAGTAGAACAGACTTGAAGACGCCATTTTGATTAATCGCCCTAGCCAAAAACAAAACAAAAAAACCTAGACAACCCACAAGTTCTAATGATATACAGTGAAGTCTCACTTATATAATATGAGCGGGAACCAAAAATTATTCGTATGAGTGAATATTTCGTGTAAGTGAATTACATATAGGACTATGGGGGTTTCGCCGGGAATGAGAAATTCTTCGTATAATTGAATGTTTCGTATAAATAAGACTTCACTGTATTTAATTTTTCTGAAAATAAAATATACGATTTATAATTGATTATATTAAATAAGTAAAATTACAAAATGTAATTCGAACTAACCTTACTAATTTCTAAATTAACTTAGTTCTCGATTTATTAATGGTCTTTACTATTATTTTTTTTTTAGTAAAATGAGTTCGTATTTCTAAATTTACATAAAAAGTTTCTATTGTTAGACAGTTTACTCAATTTTAAAGATATTCTTTACTGCAAAATGATTTTTTTTCAATAATTTCACAGAATTTATTAATTGCATTTCAAAGTCTTCAATAGATTGATGATGATTCTAGGTCGTAAGTTCGTTCACAATACATCATTATTATTGACAGATAGAGGAAGTTCTTGTTTAACTTTAATGTTCAAAAAATTATATATATATTTTTTGTTACATTGTGGGTCATACGAGACAATTAACTCATTGCATTGATCTAGATCAGTGTTCTTCCAAAATCAATGTAATTATTCGATAGGAAAATATGTTACCTTAACAATAAGAACAACAGTGATTTATGAGAAAATAAAAATTAATAGCATCTTTGCAATTATTCATCTAAACACAATAGTCGTATTTTATTCTCAAATTCAACAATTGCAAATTGTTACAAGACTTACCCATTCATCTGCTGTTATTTGATCATCTTGGTTTCTGTCAGCTGATCGACACAAGGAATTCCAGATGTCTTTAAAGAGATTACTTGTTTCTTCGTATTTCTTACTGCCAGGAACCCAGCCATTCAACAAACAGACATTCTAAAAAAAAAAAAAATAAAAAAAAAACTTTTAAATTAACAAATAATTTCTTATACCATATATTTATACTTAATAAGACTCTATAAAAAAAAATAGAAGAAATAGACAGATAAAAATCCTATAATATATAAGTTTATGATTTTGTAATTAATTTTTAAAATACTGCTTGTAAATCTTCTTTATCAAAGCTTTTTTTTTCCGTAACCGAAATAAAATATGAATTTCAAATCTTTTATTCCTCCCGAAACTATTAAAGTAAGAGAAGTTTTAGTTGGCATTATCTCACCATTACAAAAGAAGATGTAGTCAATTTAACCAAAATAATCAATTACAACAGTTCATTAGAATTCTTTGTATAATTAAATTCAACTGTATTAGTGCGTTCAACGGAGCATGAATGTTCAATGTGTTACGCCGCTTCCTCTTTCAATGTTCATTATGGACGCTTTGTGCGTTGCCTGCGATCTTCGTAGCCGATGGTCCGTGTTTTATGGATCTCTAGTGTTCCCAAGATGGCGAACCCCTAGAAGAATCCTTAGAATTTCTAGGGAAAGATACTGAGTTGGTTTCCCGTTGCCTTCCTCTGGAAATCATTAAGGAATGAATTCAGAAGCAGACAAACACAGGAAAGAAATTTTTCATAAACAGACCTGCCCCACGCCGGGATTTGAACTCAGGTTTCCGACGCATCTGCCTCATGCGAGGCCGTCGCCTTGCACACAAGACCACGCCGGAACGCCTATGGACATTTAGATCAGATTAATTTAAAAACAATGTATCTACACGAAAAGATTATCAAAATTCAGCTTTAATTTTAATTATATTTTGATTTTAATTATATTTTAAATAATCTATGTTAAAAGAAATAAGAGAAAGTAAAAAAGAGTTAAAAGTAAAATATATTAAAAACACATATTTACAGTTATAGGACAGTTTCGACCAACCTTAATGTGTGAAGAAATAACTTTTAATGTCACAATTTTTATATATGTTCAAATTTAATTGAATTTTAATTACAAGCAAATAGTTTTATAATAGAAATTAATGACCCGCAGTAAAATTAAAAACAAAATTCACAACTTAAAAAAATAAATACATTGTTTTTCAGTTGTATTTTTCGACCTATTCTTTGTTTAATATGAAATTAATTCAAATGTATGAAGATTTCATTTTCAGACCATGTAGATTTAATTAAATCAATCTTACTATTTATTTAATTCTTATTTAACAATTATTTATTTAAAAAAAAAGTTACTTTAAAAAATGTAAAGCCCGTTTTACTGAAAAAAAAATAAGGGTAAAATTCTACAATCAATATGTGGATTTTTGATACTACGAATATGGCAATTAAAAGTTCTACAGGTATGAAGCTCGAAAACAAAAACCGTAGATTATCTGTATAAAGTACTTTCTTCACAATATATATAATACATTATATATCCCCTCATTGTTTGAACTGGAGAAGGGATTTATCTTACAAGGGTCATAGGTGCTGACTGTTCACTGTTCAAGCGTGACAGGTAACCAAAGTTTGAAATTAAGCCTAAATAAAAACAAGAACTACTAGAAATGTAAGAACTCCAGTGGTCTATTGGCTCCGGTTCGATTCCACTTGCAGGCACAGGTTGCAATTTTTTTATTTTTTTTTTATCTTTCATTAATTTTTTCTTTATTAATTTTGAGCTTATTAAAGTAGTTAAAGTGTTTTTAATATACTTTTCTTGTTTTTTTAAAGTAATTTTGATACGTTTTCAATGTCTCATCAATCATATTTGACTCTCGGTTTGTGGAGAGTATTAATTGCGTAGACTTACTGTAGCACCGAAATAAAAAACACATTATAGTTTATTAACAACAGTTTAAATATTTAATTATAAACATAAATGATTAAAAATAATAAAATTAGGCTACAACATTTAAAAAAGTTGCAACTTGTGGCTGCAACTGAAATCGAACAGGAGCTAATGCGTTCGCACGTCTTAAACCACTGGGCACTGAGGTTCTTATATTTATTGCAGTTCTTGTTTTTTATTTATGTTTAATTTCAAACCCTTTGGTTAGCTGTCATGCTTGACCAGTGATCAGTCACACCTGTGACCCGAGTACCGGGGTTCGGTTCTCATGCGGGTTTCGTGATGATGGACGATCCGCGCTGGGCAGGTTTTCTCGGGGTTCTCCCGTTTCACTTACATTTCTCCCACCATACTTTCTCAGTTTTTCTCTCCGTCTGTCCTCATTTCCGTGGGATAGCATAATAGACCTCCAGGTCGCGGTGCTTGGCTTCCCTGCCACCCACATTCACCACAATCAATCAATCAGTACCTCTGACCGGTATATTGTGCAATGGCAGGTCACATTCTATGTATCTGACAAGTGTGAATGAAATCGAGATGTGCGCTATCGGGGACCTTTCTTTGTTAGTTCTTTTGATAAAAAAATGTGTGAATGTTTAAGAACAAATCTTCTCCCATCATGACAACAAATCAAAGAAACGTTTTTCTTCATGTGAGGAACTTTGGAAAGAAAATATGTACTTTAAAGATTATCCGAAAAAGTTAAGTATATTGCCGAATATAAATGTAACATCCCCTCATGAAGTTTGTAGGCAATAGAAGAATCACGAAAACTTTCTTTCGCTTTTTATTTTTTATTTCGCTTTTCAGCGATTCACAATCGCTTTAGTTAAAAAGAAAATTTACTTCTTTGGCCCAAAGTTGTTTTCAATTGAGCAGCTTTTCCTCCCCATTTTCCGTGCAGACTTAATCTAATAAATCTTTTTTTTCTAACTAGCCTAACAATAGCCGTTAAGATATTAGAAGCGAATTGCAGCCAAAGAATGCATATTAACGGGCGCCATTACACATTGCTGAATTCCTTTAAATACCAAGTTTCAGGCAAGTGCACTTATTGGTCAAAATACTTTGTCTTTTGAATGTATTAATGCCAACAGGGACAACTCAAAACCAGCAGGACATTTTTTGATTTTATAGAAGTCTCGCCGTGTAGATTTTGTAGCCTTTTGTCCTTTGAGTCACTTACGTGTAATACGTAATAAAAAAGGAATTGAGGTTCTGCTTTGCAGATACAGATCACTGGATTACGTAGCCTGTCTTTGTGAAGTATTCGTGAAACTTGAATTCGATAACTTTTAATTTTATTTCTTGTGAAACAGATAATAAGAAGATTTTGACAAATCTAAGAATAGTTATAACTATAACTAGGATATACGTAGTGGAGACTGAGCATGTAATGCTGAGGATGTCAATTTTTCAGAAGACCAAAATAACTATGTTTAATGAGTGGGGATTTTTTAAATTGGACCGTAAATAAACATCGTACCAAATTTTAAAGAAATCAAGAGATTTCGAGGTCACTTTTTTGAGGGGTAGGAGAAATGGAGATTAAAATAAATAAGTCTATGATTTAATTCAACCAACAATAAACAAAAATAGCAAACAGACAAATACAGTCGGACCTCGATATAAGGTCACCCCGCATATAAGGTCACTTTTCTAAAGTCCCGGCTCATTGAATAGGAATTCTTTGATATGGATTATCGGATATATGGTCAGGTCTTAAATACCGTAATCGCATATAAGGTCACTTTTGTCTGTGATTTCAGTGCCACACTGATTCAATTCCAAGAATTTTTCCGTGGGTACGATCTTTTATCGGCGTCATGTCTCCTACTGACGGAGGGGACAGCTTTTTCACAAAGCACTTCATCCCCTCAAATTCTAGGAAAAAAGATGATTCCTTTTACCTATGTTCATACACGATCTCAGAAATCGCGGCTATGCTGTAGAAGGGGAAAGTGAATATGTGAGAATTGATGATGAAATTACTACCACTTCTCAAGCTTCGATTTCCGAATTGTTTCGCAAGTTTTAGATTCCAATGCATTAGACAGTGAGGATAACGACAGTGATACTGAAAGTGAAGCGGTGATACAAGCAGAAGCACTCAGAGCATTAAATGTCGTAAGACATTATTTTACGAGCCATGAGGGAACTGCAAAACATTTTCAGAAACTACAAAACTTAGAAAACATTGTACAAAAGATGAAACCAAAATTGCGACAGTGCTGTATTATGGATTATTTTAAGAAAGGTCAGTTGTACATCAGTACTTTGCTTGATCATACTAGTAAACTTACTATTTGTGTACAACTTTATTGCGAATTATAATTTTTAAAAAATAATTTCTTTCTGATTCCATTAATTTTAATTGGTTCAACTAAATTAAAAAATTATAACCTAATAAACTGATATTTTTGTACGTATTAAATTTTACAAAGAATTATACTGTATTTATATAATGCTTATTTACTGACAAATGCGTATGAATCGGTTATAAGGTCATCCCGCTTATAAGGTCACTTTGGCGAGATCCCAAGGGGTGACCTTATTTCGAAGTCCGACTGTATAGATAAGTGGACAAATAAAAGAGAAAACTGTTTTAATAGAATAAATTAATAAAGTAGGCATGGGAATGACACCTCCAGAAAAACTAAACTAAAAACAAAATATACATTAAAAATAAAATAAAATAAAATAAAATTCTTGTGCTGTCCTCCAGCAGCCTCTAAGATTTTTTGTATGCGCAATTAAAGTAGGAAAAGCGCCTAAAAAGTGGATTAACACATTAAAAGGGTGAGATCGTGTTAAAAATGATATCAAAACAGCTGTTTCTCGCTTGATTGGCGATCATCAGTTGGGAGTAGTCATTGTAAACACACTAGATCTATACAGAGGTGAATACCGTATATGCTCCAATAAACGCCGAGGCTCTTATTGTCGCCGGTCTCTAATAAGCGCCGGGCTGCAGAGGGGACACAGCCAAATAGTAGCCGGTCTCTAATAGTACCCGGGTATTTGATATTTGCCTACGGGTACTATTGTAAGCGTCCGTATCTTTATAGTCGTGCGTAATACCTTACGGTACATTGCCTTACAAAATGCCGCCGAAACGATCATTTGACACTGCCTTTAAGATTCGCGCGGTGGAATACGCGAAAGAAACTTCCGGTGAGGCGGCTGCCCGTCATTGCGGATTTGGACGACGAATAGCAGCGAAAGGTACAGAAAGACATTGCCACTTATCTTTAACAGTCGTATGTAGCATGTGAAATTCAAATAAAGTAGCTGTTTGTAATATTAGCCGGTATTTATGTGTTAAAATATTACGTTCTGAAAGTTTTTGGTAATAATGGCCGGCCTCTAATAGCAGCCGGTCTCTATTAAGCGCCGGGAGCCGAGGCTAGTTTTGCAAATAAACGCCGGGGCCTCTATTGGAGCATATACAGTATACATATACATTTTTAGGCGCGTTACCTATTTTAATTGCGCATAAAAGAATTATTAGAGGCTGCCGGAGGGCAGCACAAGAATTTTATTCATTTTATTTTTAATGTGTATTTTGTTTTTAGTTTAGTTTTTCTGGAGGTGCCATTCCCATGCCTACTTATATGTATATTCAGCTCTGTACGAGATCTAGTGTGTTTACAATGACTACTCCCAACTGATGATCGCCAATCAAGCGAGAAACAGCTGTTTTAGGATGTCATTTGTGAACACGATCTCACCCTTTTAATAGAATAAATTAATGATTTTGATTTTTGTAGACCACCAGAACTTAAAGCCTTTAAAGCACAGGTCAGGGCCACGGCTGCTGATAATTACGCCGCCTTTGCCTGGATTCGAATTCTGGTATAGATTTGCATGTTTCTTTCTGTCTTTTACTTGTGTGTGTGTTTGTGTGTATTCCTTTTCAACGCCTTGTTCTGATTAATCATTTGTTTCTGGTATAGCTTAGTTCAAAAATTCTGCACCCTCTATTTTCAAGAGCTCTCAGTGTCTTTCGTATATCCTCTTGTTCATCAGATCGCTATGACCCTGAATGAGTTGATTGAGAGCACATTTTACCCTTGTGACACGGCTTGTGAATTGACATAAATTCTGTTCTTTTGTCTGAAGTACTTTTTAATTATTTTCTATGTTCAATATTTGTACATTTTTATTTTTAATATATACTGTTTCGTTTTTGAACTATACTTGGCTTTGATTTTAAAATTAGCGATTTCCAAAGTCCAGAGAAATTTTGTAATTAATAAGCCCTAATTATTCTTTTACACATAATTATTCTGGTCTATAGTTCATATTCAAAGTAATTTAAAAATGCAATTTTATAAAGCATCGATTCAACTTACTGCCCCGTAAGGATGAGTTTTAAAAAAAAATCATGTCCGAGGTTTTCCTAACTGTGCAGCCAAAATTTTAAACTACAAATTTCCTACAATAAAGAAATAAATATTTTTTTTTTAATGGTAATAAAAATTTTGATTCAGACCTTTAGGGAATAATCCCATCCACTATTTCTGGATTATAATACTGTTTTAAGTGTTTGTTAGTGAGCCATTTGGGAACTATTGTAACAGCGACCAAATCGGTAGCTATTGCGTTTGTTCTGTCCGTTCGTGTCTATACACCCTCAACAACTCCGAACGGAATGTCTGATCGACAAACGGATTTCACCATCGTGTTCAGACGCCCAAACATCATAGGAATGGGGTATTTAGATATCTCCCATGTTCGAGATATTTGGCATTGTTGACATTGTACCCGCCTAAAAATTCCCGAATGAAAGGTAGGATCGACAAACGGACTTCACTAACGTATTCAGAGACTCAAACAACATAGGATTAGGGTATTTTTCAGGAGCCAAAGCCCCCCCCCCTCCCCATGTTCGAGATATTTGGCATTCTTTTCATTGTTTTCATTGGATTTCTTCTATTAGCAATCATGTCACTTCAGTTGATAGCTGTAACATAATGTTTAACGTCTCGGACTCATATACTGAAGATTGTCGGTTCGAATCCGCATATCTACTGTTTATTTATTTTTTTTTAATTCTTATTTTCCTAACGTTTTCTTTATTTTTTCCTAACTTTTTTTTTATTTTTCTTTACGTTAATGTACGGTATTTTTTTTTAATATAATTTTAATTTTTTTTATTATTATGGGTCTCCCTTAAATTTATGCTTTAACACAAAATTATATTGTTTATTGAGTTTAACACTCATTAAACTTAAATAAATTTTAAAATGTTTATACAAAATAAAAAAATTATGATAGAAATTATTAAAAAAATACAATTCCATAAATAAGTATTTAAATAATTATTTTCAAAATTAGATATATGTAATTTAAATTTGAATGATAAATTTAGCTGAAAAAATTACATGTACATCTATTGATTGTAGTCAGTATGGACAAAGTCATAGAAATGTTAACAAAGTTACAATATGCCATTGTTTTCAATTAGTTGCTTACATTACTGACATTTCATCATTTAACAAAGGTGATAATGCCTATTGATAATAATTTAGTATATTTTTATTAATTTTCATCTTGTCTGACAGTCAAAAACTATGAACTCCGAAAGTACTGATATCGTATTCAGGTTAGGCCGTTCTATTAACCTAATTTTCATCACATTTTGATCCTTTCATCTATTAAGGCATGTCATGTAATAAAGTCTGGTTAGTAACAAATTAATTTTTTTTTCTTGAAAAGTAATCATCAGTTGTCAATCAAAATGCATGAATTCACCTCGTTTAAAAACCTGAAACCGGTAATTACTGAACGACAGTCAAAAGTTTCAACAAAACAACAGCAGGATAAATGTTTATTAGAAGATCTATATTTTTTTCCGGAATACTTAAATTGATTGAAATGTTGTGAAACTTCAATGCATTCACATACAATAGCTGCTTTCAGTTGGATGAAATTTACTTTTGTCATTACTTAATAACTGATAATTAGAAAATACCAAAATACTAAAGCCAAAATATCAATTTTATTTGAGATATAAAATATCAATTTCTTTGATAATATATAAAAACTGAAACAAAAATCTACATTAACCAAAGCTTTATCGATGTGTTGTTTGTTTTTTTAACAACTTCTCGATAAATTATTAAGCTTCAGACATGCTTCTGAACTAATTTCTCTTGATGCTAAAGTTACGCTAAGAAATCTGAAACTAATGAAAATAGAGAATAGATGGAAGGGGAAATGGGCTTTATGAAATAAATATAACAATTTTTTTTCAGCTTCCCAAAACCTTGATAGCTGAAACTTAGTAGAATGATTGTTTAGTTGTTCAAGTATTTAGAAAAATCGGAAGCAGCACAAATAAAACAAAACAAAAAATTGGGATGAGGGTTATCTAAGCTTCAGGATTATAAATTATATGTATTTGTTTAGTACTCCGCACATCAAGTGTAAAAGAGGGAGCTTTTAAGAAGATTCCGTGCCTCTGTCCGTCGCTACCTCTACAGCCCACACTATAAGCCATACAAAGATGAGTGATACATTAGACTTGTAAAGGTAGGGAAAAATGCGAGTTATGGTCTGCGGCCAATTCCTGTCTCACAGTGGCCGAAAATGAAACATGTCGCCACCTCTGCAGTCAAAACTAGAAGTCGAACAGACATGACTAACGTCTTATTGGAAAGTTTCTGACTTGTAAAGGGAAAAAATACGAGTTCCTGAGTCAAAGGAAGTGGCCGAAAATGAAATATTTACGGGATCGATGTAGTTTCGTATACAATTTGAAACCAGTTTTTTTTTTTTTTTTTTCTGTTTAATATTCCGCGATCATCAAAATTTAGCCTAATGTTGTCTCGTATTACCTGTGTCCGAAAGGAGAAATTAATAATTAATCCTATATCATTTAACTTACATTTTTCAGAATACATTTTCAAATTTAATATTCCGCGATAACTTGAAAATGTGTCCTAAAAAATATAAGTTAAATGATGTAGGATTAATTATTAATTTCTCCTTTCGGACACAGGTAATACAAGACAACATTAGGCTAAATTTTGATGAAAAATTATTTTTATAAATTAAATAAAAATATTGTTTATGGGCATACTGAATTTAGTTTTGTTTAAGTCATACATTCCATTGAATTACAAACAAAACCTAAAATCAAATAAATTATTTTTAAAACTTAAAAAAACTTTAAATAACATCTCTATTTTTTTTTTTAATTCTTAAATTTAAAATACATATAAAATATATATATTTTTTACATTTAAAAATGAAAAAATATACAAAATGAATTACACTTAAACGTGAAAATTGATTCGACATTTCCGTGTTACATTTCAAATCTATGTAAGGACCAAAAACTTTGACAGTAACGTTTAGAAGATTGGTGTTCTATAAGAAACGAAGGGTCGAGTCAGTTTCATTCAAAACTTAATTTAAAAATTCTCTTGCAAAACTAACTTTGTACTTTTTTTAAGGGAATAATAGTCGTTGAACGACTTTTTATTTCTCAATAATAATAAATTGAGAAGTAAGTTATTACTGGCTACAGAATAAAAAAAGTTCCATGTTTTTAGCTGAACAAATAATAGTAAAATATAATAAATATAAAATAAAATATAAATATAATAAATGTAAATATATATATAAAATAAAATATAAATATAATTATAAAATATAATAACATACGTACATTGGGTTACTCTCCAAATCCTAACATGAATAATAATAATAATTAATATAATTAAAAATAGATTAAAAGCTGTTATCTGTTATACATATGTTTTAATCTATTTTTATTATCGCTTCTTTTAAAAGTAAACTTTGTCTGAAAATGAGGCAAAATAGGAATTTCAGCAATTTTTCAACCTGGAATTAGCTATTTATCCTTAACAAAATGTAAAATAAACTTCATGGTCAAGTAAATCTAAGAAAAACAAAACTAGCAAACTCAAGTTTTCCTAAAGTTTGTTTTATTAAAATTTATTTCAAAAAGCGAAGTTAATTTATTAAATTTATACATTATTTTCTCTCTGAGTATATTATTAACCCGGTAAAACTGGCTTCTCCCAACGCGCGATCGCTTTCTCGCAACCACCCGGTAAAAATCGTGGATTCTCCCAATTCACGACTGCTTTCAGAATCAGCGAGCGTATCTATGACACAGTGGCGGGAGGACCCAGAATTTTTCGGGTTGTTCCGGGATATCTAGCTGACCCACGTCAAAAAAAAAGAAAATGTGAGCATCCTCAATACTATACGTGACATTTTATTTGTATTTCTGTGTCTTATGTATTTCGGAGGAGATAAGACCGTAAAAAAAAAAAAAAAATCAACATTTCTTTTGTGTAGATAGATTTGAGTGCCTAATAAGTATATTTGAATATCTTTTACTTTCATGATTTAGCTTCAGATATTTTTATTCTTTTATTTCGTTTTGTCCTCATTGTTATAAAAACAACCATCCTAAGAGTCATCTTTCCTCGTAATTGTCTGTGTCTGATAAGCTTAAAATAACAATGGCTGAGGAGGATTGAAAGAACTTGATATGTCTGTTTCATGGTAACACTGTCAATTGATGAGAGGGAATGTATTACAATTCATTATTCATGATGGACATTTAGATACATTTTTTTGTTAATTTATTGTTTTAAACTATGGAGGTTTTTTTTTTAGCGACTCATTTGGGAGCTATTGTGATAGCGACCAAAATTGGTAGCAATTGCATTTGTCCTGTCCGTCCGTTCGTTCGTGTCCGTTCGACAAACGGATTTCACCATCGTGTTCAGAGGCCCAAACAACATAGGAATGGGGTATTTTCAGGGGCCCCTCATGTTCGAGATATTTGACATTGTTTTCATTGCTATTAACTTAAATGTCAGAAATGCTACAATCTTATTTCAGCTGTCAGCTATAGCGTGATCGGTACGGTAAGTTCTCGGACTGATGTGCTGAATATTGTTCAAATCCATATATATATATATATATATATATATATAATCTTTTTTTCTCTATGTGCGAATGGATTTTTTTTTTTCTTGTTTGCCTAATGATCCTTTTTTTTTTTTTTCCTTTCGTTAATGTACTTCCTTTTTTTTTATTATTATTTTAAAATTTTGTTATTATGGGTCACCCTTAAATTTATGCTTTAGCACAAAATTATATTCACTTGTTTTTTATTCTTTCTTTTTTTTTAATGTATGCACCAACAAAATTCAACAAAAACTTCCATAGAACATAAAGCCTACTTTCCTTAATATGTCATTTCACAAAATTTCTATATTTTATTTTATTTTTTCAAAGTAATGTAAACGATAAAGACAAAAATCTACTTTTATATTCCAATTCTGAAAAAAACAAAAAAACAAAAAAAATCCACATTATTTGAATTATGCAAATTTTAATCGTTTGGATCAGTTTTAATCGTGTCAAATCGCACGGAATGGATTAGCCTCCATTTTCTAAGAGAGGGCAGGGAAACTACGGCACCCTGTGACATTTCTTGTGGCCTCCGACCCCACAGAATATTATTCTATTATATAAAAGCGTTATTTTGTCTGTCATTGTCATAAGACTTTACGTTTTTCCAATTTTGTGACCAAACTTTAAGAGATAGATTGGTCATGTAAATGGATAAAAATGTAGAGCTTTTTAAGACAAACAAAATGCTACAAAAATCTTTCGAAAAAAGTTTTTGGTTTCCAAGATGGCGCCTTTTAAAGGGTCAAATTTTGACTTTTTCTCAATTTAAACGAAAAGTATAAAAGTTGGAAGAGAACATTATATTGAGAAAATGTTGGTATTTGAAAGTTCTATCGAACGGTATATCAGTCATTAACAAACGTTTCTGCGTTTGGAAGATACATGC
>JAFIDM010009631.1:352162843-352181520 GCA_023159025.1 Thereuonema tuberculata
TTTTTTTTTAATGCTATACATGCAAGGGTTCCGGAGCGAAGTGACGGTACCCGTCTAGTATTGTTTATAAAAAGCTCCCAACACATTCAATATTTGGGAAACACCACTTCATCAAATAACACGAGTATCCGATGATTGCAAGCATTGCAAGATTTAAAGAAAAAACTTTTCCATTGTAATTATTTTATTTTATTTTTTTGCTATTATAGTTATACCAAATCAAATTAATTTTTGAAACACATATACGGAATGATTTGGTAAGCCTAACTTTTCTATTGGAAAGTATGTTAAAAACATATTTTTTCCTAAAATTTGAATTCTTGGAAATTTAATTTAGCCTATAATTTCATTACTATTATCATTATTTAATATCTTCCGTCTAGCAACCATTTGGAAAGAATGTGGAACCTCCAAAAACTAAAACAGCAATAACAATTACATGATAAAAAATTAATTGAGAAAAACATGTGCCAGCATTACTGTACTTATTGTTTATTTATAATTATTGGATGTTCCATATTCTTTCCGATGATTATTCTTCTTGATCTCTGTATTGAGACCTTGTTGTTTACTGGTGTCCACTCTCAGCTGATGATCGCCAAAGAGCGAAAGAAAGCTGTCCTGGGCTGTCATTTAGTAAGCACTTGGTCTCAATCATTGTTGTTCATTTATTTAGCTTTCTTTATTACTGCAATCTAATTATCAACGAAGCGGATTTCCCATCTGTTGCCATTCGTTGGAATTTCCTGGAGAAATGTACTGGAGAAATGATAAACAAACAGAATAAATGTATACTGTTCGTTTTGAAAAGCGAGAGCTACGACAACACAGACGATTCTACTCCGCAAAGGGGTGATACGCTGAGATGGGCACTTTCATAAGACCTGTTTTCTTTTAGTACCTATTATTTTTGCAATAGTATTTATTCTTTCCATAATTCTTTCCCGAAAAGCGCAAATAGAACACAACTACTAGTAAACTAACACTGATAAAAAGTAAATATCCTCAACCCTATTTTCATGAAATCCAAGGAGACCTGACGCATGTGCAAAAGCGTTGAAGGCTCTCGTAAACGAAAACGAACATGTGATGACCTTGGTTTTATTCTGTTTGTTTACATAAAATGGGTAGGTTGAGAAAAAGCAAAAAAATTGAAAAAGACTTACTGCAAGCTTTTTTTGGTTTTTATTATATATATAATGGATTGGAATTCATCCTAAGCTTGATATATAAAAATTTATTTTATTTCATAGATTGTGAACGAATTTCGTATAATACAAGCACTCAACACTAAATAAAGACATTGTTACTAGACATTGTTATAGATTTTCAGTTAAAAACATTATATAATAGTTTACATAGTTTAAAGCAATTTAGCTTACGTAAAGAAATAATGGAAACCTATACAGATGCTGAGATGGGGTTACGAACAACATAATTAGAAAATATCTATGTCGAATATGACTGTGATATGATATATGACAGTACTACGATAATTACTAAAAAGAAGTAAATAAATAACTATGGTCACTGAGTAAGTAAATCAACAAATAATTTTTTTAACTTAGTACTGTAAATAGCAGTACTTAAGTAAATGAATACAAGTTTATAGCAATACATGTGGAGTACTGTTAAAAAAAAATACATTTACATCCTTACGCAAGGGTAATATACACGTCTATAGAGATACAGTACATGTACTTTACAGTAGTGATATGCTGCACACATACTCATCATTGATATTTACAGTATTGTATGACAAATCGCTAAGCCGGGACTAGATCAAATTCCCTGTGTGCCACCATCGTAAAATCGAAATATCGTAAAGCGGAACACTGTAAAGTATCTGTTTAATAGTTAGCCCTTCACCTATTTGAAGGATAGTTCCTTAAATTGATTATTAAATTGAACCAAATTAAATAAAAAAAAAAGGGGGAACTCATTACACAATATAATTTCATCAATAATAAAATTGGAAATTTCGAAGTAAATTATGATATAATAAATATAATTTTTAATGTTTGTGAGTGATTAGGAAATAATTCGCTAAATTAATAAATATCCGCGTATTTTAAGTGCAACATCTGTACTCGAGTGAATAAATAATGATTTGCAAGTTGTTGAAAACCGTATTTTCTAATGGTAAAAATCATTATTTTTCCATTTCATTTCATTTTCATGTTTCAATTTATATGAAGTTATGTAAAGTTTGAATAACTTAAAAAAAGCAGATCTCTATTATCTTTATAACTTTTTTCTTTTATTCTTTATATGTAAATTTTTAATAGACTTTTCTTTGAAATTGATTGAATAATTCAGGCCTCAATTTCTAAAAAAAAAATTTTGAAAAAAAAAAAAAAATCGACAATTTTAACAAATATTATTATTATTATTATTATTGTTTTTGATTTTTTTTCCTTCCTTTTTCTTTACTTAATTATTAAATAGATTTATATTTTATTTTTAATTTCTAAATTTATTTTTATATATTTTTTTTTATTTATTTTTCTTTTTGTATTTCTTTAGTAAATTAAATAAAACAATGACTTTAAATCTGTAATATTCCTGTGTGATTAATTTTTGTAATTTTTTTTTTATATGCTGTTATTTTATGTAATTAAACAATTTGTATAACATAATCCAAGCACCTGTTGACAGGATCTCTTTGTGGGAGATCCTAACAGGACTTTAACATTGTATCAAAGAAAATAAAATTATTATTATTATTATTATTATTAGTATCACATCAGAAAGTTTTACGGCATGTCACGATGTGAGATTAATTTTTTTTTTGTTCAATGATACCAGTGCAACGTTCTTTTTGTTCAGCGATGTTATTTATTTATTTATTTATTTATGTTTTTGATTATTGGTTCTGGCGTAGATGAGGTTTGCCCGGAAATCTTAAATGTTTACATAACATTATTGGTATTTTCGACATTAAAATCTGTAAAAATATTATTTTTTTTTACAGTAGATAATTTTTCTTCAATATCCAATATATCGTCAAGTCAATTTTTCTAACTTTTTTTTTTACTTTTCTTTAATTTGACCTGCAGTTATGATTGATTTGGAAGCAATAGATAATTTAAGCAGTAGATAAAGGTTTAATGAATCATTTACAATTAATCTTAAGTTAATAATAAAATACAGACAGTTAATAATAAAATAAGTTATGAAATATAAAATAGAATTTTTTGAATTTTTCAAATAAATAGCAGTGATAATTAATCGTACTTTCAATATAATAAATGATTAAAGAACTTTTAATTCAAGAATATGATTTATTTCACCATAAATAAGGAAATTGTCTCCTAAAAAGTTATGTAAATTTTATTAGTGAAAGAATTCAATTAGTCTATTTTTTGTTAAAAGAGGAAGACGTTGCAGACCAACTCCTTAAATGACAAAAGATCACGAAAGACTCCTAAGAAAAGTAATTTTAAAAGCATTAAATAAAAAAAATTAATTAATTAAATCTTAAAATACCTTTCAAATTTGAATCATAAAAGAATAATATTAAGTCAATTACTCTTAACATTAATTGATTTAATATCTTTGAGAATACATGTTTCATTTATTTCTGATCTCGTGTTACTTCATAAAGCATTCATACTTCGTAAAACACATCCTATTGCTTTTCATTGTCTTCTGATAATTATTGAAATAAAAAATAGATGAGATCTTAACTATCAATTTAAGTTTTAACTTTAAATATTTAAAATATTTTAAATAGTTTAATTTTATAACGAATGTTTAGTAATTGAGAGATTCAGGAAAAGATAGTGCTAGCTCAAAAAAATGCAACTTAATGTAGAATATTCTAAAAATTGATAAACTTAGACGAATAAGAACAGCTTTCTGTAGTGATAAATATACTAAATCATGACAAAGGGAATTTTTCTGAAAAAAAAAAAAGGAATCATCAAATTAGTAGTAATTTTTAGCGGTCCCAAGGTTACAGCTTGCCTGTAAAACCGCTAGGGGACCGCTCTTGCTTTTGTCCTGTCTGTATGTCACACTCTGTAGCGGCAAACGGTTAGTGAATCCTTCACCATTGTGTTGTGCATCAAAAAGTAGGTGATTGCGTAAAAAAAAAAATCAGATCTCTAGGACCACTCCATGAGCCCCCCAAGGCGTTTTCTGTCTTTTAAAGGCGTTTTTAAAAGAAAGACACTGAAAGAGGCATAGCTCTGTTAAAAGCAAGATCTCTTGAGTTCTTAAACAGATCATAACCAACTGAAGTCGAATGAAAGAAAAAAAAACTCACTTACATATTCTAAGCCTAATAGTCTTTATTTTTATAATTATTATTCACAGTGAACATAAAAACCATTTGAAATGTTAGCAGTAGCTTTCAACAGAAGTTATGTTTTTAAAGAATGTCAAGGCCCTTTTTTTGTGTTTCCAGAAAGCTGTTTTCAATTAACGTAATTAAATGTTATGTTACATAATCGGACACGTGGAAATTAAACGATAAATAAATGTTTGGAAACTATTTAGAATCCTTTCCTACATCAAATTATTATTGCTATTATTTTTATTATGTAAAAGTTTCAAACCATGGGTTTTCCCAGTAAAGACAACATGGCGGGTCAAGGACCAAAGCACATATTGCCAATTATTATTATTATTATTATTATTATTACAGTGAAACCTCCGAATAACGGACAGTCACGGGACCGGAAGTTTCGTCCGTTATTGGGAGGTGTCCGCTATTGGGGAGGACTATCTTTTTTTCAATTTTTAGCTTGTAGCATGTCATTCAATGAAAAATTACGTACAATCTTAAATTTCTACAATTAACATTGCCCTATGAAAAAATATGAACAATTGCAAACTGTTTACTATTTTCCTTTTTTAAATGAATGCTAATCCATTAGTCTTACTTAAAATAATAACAAAATTAATTACAGTATTAATTTTGTCATTATTTTAAGTAAGACAACGGATTAGAAAATTAATTTTATTAACTAAAGTAATCAGTTAACAGTGTTTGACATTTCTTTTTTGCATTGAAAACATGTTTCTCAATATGAATATTTAAATCGTTTAACTTTGCAAGGCCTTCAGAGTCCCGTTTACTTCCAACGCCTTTTCTTGCAATAATGGCCCACTAATGGGAATGTTTTTTGCTCGTGCAGCGCAAAACCAATCGAAGACCATAGAGTCGATCGCACTTGTCTCCGTTTCCGAACTTTGATGTGTTTGGAGTTTTCGTTGGAGTTCGTGATCCATAATTTCAAAATTTCCTCTGGACGCAACGTATTACTGTAGCCTGATTCTATTTCTTTTGAAAAACAACACAAGATCGTTCATTTTCTGTAGAATGTTGTCCGTTATTGGGAGTGTCCGCTAATCGGAGGTCAATACATGGAAACGTCTATATTAAGGGACTGGGGATTGCAAAATTGTCCGCTATTGGGGGGTGTCCGCTTTTCGGGAGTGTCCGTTAGTGGAGGTTTCACTGTATTATTATTATTATTAACCTAATATTTTGAAATACAGTCAGAGGTATGATACATAAAATCACCACTGACTGGAGCCTTTAGTTGATACAAGTTTCAGCCAGAAACCTAAGTATCCACCAGGTATCTGCGCAATACGTACGATGTTCCAAGCAGCGCTATTTTCTGTAGTTCTGATGTTGTTATTTCAGACAACTGCAATCGGTTTAAATAGTTCGTAAAATTTTTCGAGATTGTTCCAAGTGCCCCTATGATGATGGGGATATTATTATTATTATTATTACTAGTTTATAGTAAAAGTACCCCCACAATCAAAAAATTATCTCAGATTTCGGTATTTTTTCTTTTACCAGCAGAAATGTAAATTGGACTTTCTTTTGGACTTTCAACGATATGAAAAAAAAAAAAAAATCAAGAACACAAGATATTGTATTTTAATAAAACTCAATAGTTTTTGAATAGTATTTCTTCAATTGACTGTTTTTGATGTTCCGTTTCGGATCGAGCGTTTCTAAACAAATCAGAAAGCGAAATCATTTTTTTTTTTTTTTAGCGATCTTCTGTACAAAATGTAAACTCTTAAGAGGAGGTCTGTTCGTATGTCCGTCTGGTCGTCGCCATCCATAGAACCCAAACTAAACGTCGGATAGACAAGAGTGATACCTTATGGGAAACCTTACATAGCTGGAGGAAAATAAAGTTCCTGAATGCGATCACTTACTGTCTCACAGGAATTGGAAGTGGACGAAAATGAAATGTAATCAACTCTGTAGCTCACCACAAGTCGAACAGATGTGAGTGATAACTTATTGGAAAGATTATGATTTGTAGAAGGGAAAAGTACGAGTTCTGGTCTGTGAGGACGCGCGGTTAGCGTTGTCACAGTAAAGTGTGGCCACCAAGAGTTGAGCCTTAGCCACGCCTCTTCAAACGAAGAACACATTTCACAATAGGGGTGAGGGTTGTAAAAGAAAAATTTTGGGGAAAAAAAAAACAAGATTAGGAATTTTTTTTTAAATATTTACTATTAAAGAAAAAAATTATTTATAAAATAATTATGAATAACATTTATATTGTCAAGAAAATATATAGGGAAGAAAAATCAAAATAATGAAAAAATAACTAGATACAATTGGATAAAAATCTTTCAAATCAATAAAATTAATAATAATTTGGTCTAAGATTGGAAAGCTATATAAAATATAAATTATTCAGTCGAATTAATTCGGAAAAATGTAATTCTGAAGCACTAAAATGTTAAAACTTTATTAATCGCTGACGGAATTGACGAGAATATTACTATAAATTTTTAACTTTTGTTAAGTTTCTTTTCTTTTGTATTAGATAATTAGCTATTAATTTATAGTTAATAATTATATATTAATCTATCGGCACTTACATTACAGGTATTCTTTATTTTAATTGTTAAATAAAACATTATTACCATGAAGTGTATATATTTGTTACTTACATTAATTAATATAATTTATATATAATTACGATTTTTCATTATTTAAATAAATAAGAAACAGCATAAATATAACAGTTCTTAAACAGCAAATCAGTTTTATACATCGTTACAGTTAAAATATAACATAGTTATTATTATATGTAAGAAAAATAGATATATAATGTCGTATTTTATATCATCCATTCCTCTGTTATAACCAAGAAACAAAATCTGTGCATTTCCCCTGAAAATGGAAATTATCACACTGACCCCTCAAATTACTTCTTCGACTCTTCGCCTACCACGTGACATAGGCGTGGCTAAGGCTCAACTCTTGGTTGCCACACTTTAGATTCTCTTCTCTGAGTATCGGGGTTCGGTTCTCATGTGGGCTTCGTATGATGGATGATCCCAAATTTCCCTTGTAAGTCTCCCACCATACTTTCTCAGTCTTCTCTCCGTCTGTCCCCGTAGGATAGCAAAATAGACCTACAGGTAGCGATGCTTGGCTTCCCTGCCACACATACATTCACCACAATCAATCAATCTAATCTGTGATCATTTGCTGTCGCACAGGAAGGGTCGAAATGAAACATATACGGTGTCGCTGTGGTTTCGTGTCTTTTTTTTTATTATTTTTCTTCTATCATTTTTTTTTCTCAAGACCTCCTCCCTGATAATTTAAATGACAGATAAGATTTTTCTTGAATTCTAATCTAAAATTTTTATAATCTATAAGGTACATAGGCCATTGACAATTTCACAAGATTTGTTATGTTTGTGACAGTTCCTGGCTTTAAACGGTTAGATCAGAAACTGTCAGTTGAGTGAAAGCTTCTTCTATGTTTGTTACAGTTGAATACTGTATTCATATTTTCCAGTTAACAAGTATCTATTTAGGAAAACAATGAATGAAAGGGAGAATTAACAAGGAGCTGCAAATAAGGCACTCCACAGATTAATCAAGCTAGGCCCATAAGCCTTATTCGATACTAACTTAAAAGTACCTGACGTTGCCCGGGGAGGGGGTGGGAAGTCCTGGATTGATATAAACAGTAGATAAATTGTTTAGATGACTTTGAAAAAATAAGTAATGACCGCAATATATGTTAACTCTTAAAAGGTCTTTATCCATTGTATGAATAATGGTTGCGGGTCTATTAATTTTGTAGGAGGTCCTGCCTTCAAGAAACAAAGAAAATTTTGAAATTATTTTTACGAATTTGTTTCTTAAGATAAATGAACAAATATGTAAATAATTCAACAGGTGATCGTAATTAAAATATCCCTATTCAACACTATGTCTAGAGCGATATGTAGTAAAAGTTAACACTTAGCCACTTAGGCACTGCAAGCAACAAATATTTTATTTGTAAAAGACACTCATGCTACACTAAGATATTGCCCTTAGCGATGCAAGTGAAACTGCTGAAAATGATCCACATTCTGAAGGTGTAAAACCTGAAGGTGTTCAACAGCCGACCGTAACTGATCTGCTGTCTTGCTTCTCAATGCAGTGTGATACTATAAGGCTGCCAAATTTGCAACATGTCCTTGATAAACCATAACTTTTTACATAATCCCACAACCAAAAATCACATGGATTAAGATCCGGAGAACAAGATGTTCAGGTTATATGAAACGCTTGACTAAACATAGTGTTCTCGGTGAAATATTGCCGTAGAAATTACTGTACACGGCTTTTAGCTTGCTTGAAAAAGATTCACTCCAGAGTCGCTATTGAAGTTCGGTATGACAAAGATGTTGAGCATCTCTCGGTATCTCTGGGCCAGACACAGAGCATGTCACAGGGCCATTGAGAGCAGCTTCTTCGAAGAAAAATGTTTCTTCATTTCAAATGTTTCTTAACTTTAGGAGAATGCAGTGGAATCTGATGGAAAACGTAAGTTTGTCCATATCCCAAAAGCGAGACCTGGATGTTCATTGCTCTACTGAGGTGAAAATGTATCTCGTCATTCCACAAGATCTGCCCTGGGCACTCATCCTCTTCTATTTTGGCTATTCATGGTCCTCCGAAAATCAATAGTTCTTCAATTGCATTATCAGCGGCTTCCAAAAAAAAATATAGGAAAAGAAATTGATTTTATACTATACAAATAGCGACAAAAGTCATTGTCATTTGTTTCATTTTTGGCCACGTCCTCTTAGACAGAACAGATTGCAGACCGGAACTTCCCAACCTTTACAAGACATAAGGGTTCCAGTCATGTCTGTTAAATGTTTAGTTCCTTTTCGGCCACTTTCACTTGTTGTTAGACAGAAAATGAACGCAGACCAGAATTCGTATTTTTCTCACCTCAACAAGTCGTAAGGGTTCCAATAAGGTTGATTTATGTCTATCCGATTTTTAATTTAAATTGTAGAGATGGTGACAAACGGATGGACAGATGGATAGAAAGAACATTAGAACTGCCCCCCTCCCTCATCTCCCCCTTCTTTATACTTTTATGCACGGGGATCGCTGAAAAGGATGAACAAAAAAAAAAAAGATATTAGGGATAAAAAAAAGATATTACAAAGTGATATTAGGGATATTTGGGATGATTATGAAGAGGCTATCATTAATGTAGAGTGGATCAAAAAGATTATTAATTGAAATTTATCGTTTAATATCTTCATAGTTCATTCCGTTGTAAATGATGAAATCTGGATGTATTGCTTGATAATAAAATTATTAGCAATACAATAACGAAGGTGGCAATCGTGAATTAACCTAATAAAACCTCAATTTAATTCAGGTCAATGCTTAAATATTTCCTTTGTTCGGTACTAATAAGGTCGCTGATGTTTGGTGTACTATTGATGATGTAGGCAATAGTAGTTGTCAGATTTAACTAATTCTGTGATTTTAAACATTTATTTTATTTTATTTTATTTTATTTTATTTATTTATTTATTTATTTATTTATTTATTTATTTATTTATTTATTTATTTGTTAAAACTGATACTCGATATCAAAAATGATCCGGACCGTTTAAAACCATACATCAGTTTAAACATTATTACAAAAATAACAAAATCATATTTTGATTCTCAAATTTTACAGGAACGTCAATTGCTCTCACTCTGGATCTTCTTGGAACTTAACACGAATATTTACGGACAAAACACAATTTGAAAATTTTTCGTGAGGAGCCTTCCTGAGAAAACAGCGATATTTTTCATGATATTTATCACATTAACGAAGACAACCCAGTTCTGTCATTTAAAAATGGGTTCTAAGAGAACCTTGAACTATTGTCAATGAACCCCAAAACAGCTGTTACGTGTTTACGTCGACTCGTCATCCTATAATTGTAATTGTTTTTACTATAGACAAGATAAAAAAAAATCTTTTGATGCACTTGTGCCTGAAATTTAGGATGGAACTCCATGAAATTGCCTTCATAATTAAAGACTAGTAAATTTTACGTACAGAAGAAAGTACGTAAGTTCAATTTAAATTGAACTTAATTACATTAATTACATTGCTTCGAACTTAATTACAGTGCATACGCCTAATTCGATTTTAGTTTGTTAAGATCCAAATCCCTCTTATATATATGCGCGTGATAAATCCCTCTGTGGAGTTCCGAGGGTGGAGTGATAGGGTTAGAAACCCCATTGCATCCAAAATGGAAAACATCTAGGATTTGGACCTGTTTTTTTTTTTACTGGAAAGTTCATTGGTTTGCCTTTAACCCTCCGCCCCAATCCGGGAAAGGACAAGACCTTTTTTTGTTGGTTGAACAAGTATAGCTACCACAACCAACCCTTCCGTTTCCAAAATCCTTTGTACGCGTATTGTTAGAATTTACCAAGACATACAGTTCACTTAACGATAAGTTTCTCTATTTCTTTTATAGAGTTCACTTCTTCTTCACTTGTTGTCCCTATCGTAATTGTCTACTTTTTCTTTCTTCATAATTTTCATTTGATAATTGGTTTCTGTTTTCTCAATTTTTCATTATTTTTTTTGGCGATCTTATGCGGTATTCGAGTTGTATTCCAGATAATCATGTTCCTCATAAAACAAGTACTAAATCTGTTTTTCATTTCTTCCCACTTTTTTTCTCTTTAATTGAACAAAAAAATTGAACAAAAATTAAAAGAGGCTTTTCCATAAAAAATTCTCAGGATAATGTAATGATTAAAAAAAAAATTAAGTTTCTTTTTTTCTATCATATTAATTATTTTCTAGTTTCTATCAGTTTAATATTAAAGTAACCAAATACTTAAAGATATGATTTATAAGGACCAATTTTTTTTTAACCACAGTACATCAATAACCTATCAAATAATACACCAACATATCAAATTTATATGAAATTTATCTAGCTTTGGTTAAATTGACATTCATGTAGATTGTTTATTCTTGGAAATTTTTTTAGGTTAAGTATTAGCCTTAAATTTCGAAGTTACTGAATTTACAATGTAAGAAAAATAATTTAATTCTTTAAGTTCTATGCACTTTAGCTGCGCGGTTGGCTTTGACGCTAAGGCATTGGCGTCCGAGTATCGGGGTCCGGTTCTCATGTGGGTTTCGTGATGGTGTACGATCCGCGCTGGGCAGGTTTTCTCGGGGTTCTCCCATTTCCTCTCCACTTCTTCCACCATTCTTTCACAGTCTTCTCTCCATCTTCTTTCCGTGGGATAGCACAAGGGACCAACTGTGCTCGGCTTCCCTGCCACCCACATTCACCACATCAACATCAAAATCATCCACACACTTCATTTATCTCTACTCATTTGAAGATATCGTGGCTGTATCCCGTTGGTGCTTCTTCTAAATTAGCCCAACTTCTGTCTTTGTAACGTTTTAAATGTTTGAATCAGTTTTCGTTCAACGATGTAGAACATATTTAAATTTTTTCATTATAATCGCAATTAAAGTTGAAAAGATACAGTCAAATACAGCAAAGAAAGGAAAGATCCTGCTAACGCAGCGCCGGGATTAAATCCAAATTCAGGCCTAACCAAAAGATAAAAGTTAGGTTGTGGATAACTAAAATTGGCTGAGATAGCTCAACATGGAATCAAATCCTAGAGTTTTCAGAGATGTGTCTTCCTTTTCTATAATTGTCTTCTGTTTCTATTTCTCTCTCCAAAAGCTGCATGGCTAACATTTATTCTTAAGATTTGTACAATAGGCATATTAGGTACAGTAGAAATAGATTTCAATCGTGATATTTTTTTCAATAAAAATAGAATTTTTTTTTTTTTTAGATTTGCTTCAATTCCAGCACCAACGACTCCTTTTTATTATGAATTTATTATATAAGAAAAGTTGTAGTTAAATAAATGATAATAAAGCAAATTTATAGAATATTTATAAATATTCCACAACATTCCAAGGCGTTAATATATTAATAATTTTTAATATATTAATATAATATATTTAAATTAATTAATATCATTCACTTTTAATGAATTTAGGTTTTATTGAAGACAGTTTATTTGTGTGTGTGTGTGGGTGTGTATGTGTGTGTATTTCTTTTTAACTTTTAAATGACAGAAAAACGAGTGTTATGCAGAAAATACAAAAAAAAAAAAAAACAAGTGAAGAAATTTTAAAATTGAGGTTTCCAGTGCAATTTTTCATCTCTGAACCTTAAAATTAATCAAAGTTTGTTTTCGTTTTAATTAATCCGTTCCAAAACTTAGGAATGATTATAATTTAGGAAAGGACATTCAAAATAAAACCAATAAAAACTAAAGATGGATGATATTATAAAATTTATTAATCAAAAGTATTAAATTAGCCTCTGCTTAGTAATAGATTCATCTCAAATTATCTTAGTTCGAGGTCTTTCTGAATTCTGAGGGCTGAAGAAGAGGAAAAAGATAAAAAAAAAAGAATAAAAAAGAAAATCTGAAACTGAAGCATCTGAAAAAGAAATTGGGAAGGATAACACGAAGTGAATATTTTTCTGTTTGCGTGTGTGTGTATTGGGGTAGGATGGAACTATTGCTTTGACCATTAAATTTGTATTCAAAAACCCTTTGTTTCAATCTTGTTGTAATATACTTCAAGAAAACACATCAAGATATCCTTATTTCATTACCTTATCTATTGGGTGAGTGTGGGAGGTGCTGCCACTCAACCAAACCATCAATGCTGCCTTCTACTATCTACGGTTAGACAGGCTGCATTCAAATTTGGTAGCAAAGGGGCCAGGTCACATCAATCGTCGTGGTGTTATCCTTAATCACGATAACGCCAGGCCACATGCTGCTGTCATCACTCGCCAAAAGTTACTGGGCCTTGGTTGGGAGGTTTTACCACATCCTCCCTATTCTCCTGACTTGGCACCAACTGACTATCACCTATTTCGTGCGTTGAACAATTCCTTCAGTCAGAAAATCTTTGATGATCTTGATGCTGTGAAAACTGCCATCCAAGACTTTTTGACTCGAAACCGCCGGAATTTTACCACCGTGGGATTCATCTCCTACCAGAAAGATGGCAAGCGGTCCTAGATAGCAATGGGGATTATGCACAATAATAGGTACTGTTCATTTTGCATTTATTTGCTCTTCTTTACGTGTAATAGAAACGGATAGAACTTTTGCACTCACCCAATATTATTTGAATTTATTTTAAACCTGCTAAACACATTCCAAAATGAAAAAAAATATTATCTATTATCAATTTAAATTAATAAAAAAATAGGAACTTTATATATAAACAAAAAAGAAGTAAAAGTAAAAATAAAAGGGAAAAACTGAATACACTGAATCATAAATAGGAAAACAATAAATTATGATTAAGTATTTCTGGGTTTTTTTTTCCTGTTTTTTTTTCCTTTCAGAATTTTTTCAAGAAAAGTGTAATTGAAAAAAATCCGTATACTGTAAATGATAATTTAGGATGTGCATATGTAAAGTAGCAGATATCATTCTCTACCTGAAAGTTGGTAAATTCTGAGCGATTATTATACTTTTCATACAAATTTGTTGCTCTGCTCTGATGTATTTAGATCTGTAATTTTTAATTTTTGTTGTAAGTAGTTAACTTGCGTAAGATCAGTAGACGTTCAATCCATTTTTCAAAAAGACATGTCTGTATAAATCTTCTATTTTCCTCTAAATATCAACGAAGTTTATTTTCTTTTCATTTCCCGAAGCACAAACACAATTCCATTAAATCCGCTGATGAAACTGTGCAAGTTAGATAGTTCGATCAGATAAATGAAATCAAATTGCCTCTCATCCAACAATAAATTCGTGACATTTTTTGATGAATGGCTCCTGACTTTTTTCCTTGATAAATATTTTCGAAGTTCACAAACAAAAAAACAAAAAACAAAACAAAAAAAAACTTACAATTGTTCCAGTGAATATTTAATTGAATTCTGTTTTCTTCTCTTTTTTGTAAACTTAAAATATATATAAAATCACATTCCGATCATAAACATCAATTTTTATCATAATTGCTTTAAAAACTTTATTCTTTACTCTACGTTAATTATATACTTACAAAACTATTAAAAGGCTTTTAAAAATTGTATTTTTCGACAAAACAATATTGATTTCAACTTCATTCTCATTTTTAAAACAATGTATTTCGTGAAATATATTTTAACTAGTAAAAATCGCAGAGTTGCTTTTATTACATCAATAACAATAAAAATCGTAGAGAATTATGAAGATCGTCCTTCAAAAAAAAAAAAAAAAAAAGTTATTGAGGTGCGGTACAAACAAAGCAATGCTTCTCAAAGGAAATAAAAACGATCCGGAAACTTGGTTTCTTCTTTTTCGGTTTAACCCCCCAATCCCAGAATCATCTCATCGGTATGTCAGCTGTGTTCTTGTTGATTCAACCACTTATTCCACCTTTGAATAAGGTTAATGATCCAATCACATTATAGCATATGTCTAGATATGATTTACATTCTCATACAACATGTTTCTATATAACAGGGGCCCTCACAAGATTGAGGGAAGGGTGGTGGTCCCTCACCACCAGGGCCCGGCTATCAAAGGGGGCGGGCAGAGATCCTAACCGAAAAAAATTATATGAATCAATTTTAGACTTTTTTGTATAAGTGCATTTTATATAAACTACTTTTCTGCTTTAATCGTCTGCATAGAGCTATTCTACATTACAATACTTCCATAGAAAGGTAGTTTCCATACTTCCAATACTTCGCTGGAAAAGGTAGATACTAAATTAATTTCCTGTAAAAATAATGCTAATCACTGTGTGAGACATGTTTAAAAGGGAGAAATGTGAAATCTGTGGTGCTTTCGCGATACTTTTGACTAAGAATCTATGATTTTGACCATTGGGGGGGAGGGGGCTTACTGCATTTGGTACCTGGGCCCTGAATTTGAAGTGGGAGGTTATGATTGCATTCCATCACAACTTTTGTTTATTGTCTGACACATGGTTCTTGTGATCGCGTTTGCGCGGGAATCACGGAAATTACGAGATTTGGCCATTAGCCTCTTCAGCAGGTCTCAAGGAATGTAGTATTGTGAATGTATGTCACTAGGAAAATGCTAGAGAAAAAATATTAAAGTTGAAATTTTACCTTCAGCGTAGAGGCGATGGATGCAGCGGCGAATAAGGCATCGGTCAAAATCGTCGACATCAGTAATGGGGCTTGCTCGTGACCGCTTCTTCCCCGGAGTCGATAAGCCTTTTTTCTCGCCATTTTGTGAGAAGACATGGATAGAGGCTATTCTCGCGTCAATCACGTGAAATCGCGAAAATTCGGGATCGTCAAGAACGATGTGTTGGCCTATAGTTTTTTTGTTTACTTACTGTAGTATAATGTTAATCTACTGTAACAAAGGTAAACGTTATATTAAACATCACTTTAATAAGGATTTGATGAAAGGCTATTTTCTATAATGTGAAGCATTAATGTTTTGAAGATGAAAATTATTAATAGATAGTAGAAGGTCAAAATAAACTTCGGAGTAAGAGCTTATTCGGGCATTAGTCCCTGTAATAAAGGACTAGGTGAATTTCATGTTATAATTAATGCAACTTCTTTCTCGCGAGATTATTAACAATAACATTCCTAACTTTATTGAATTATTTATAAATCTTAAACATAATAGTTCTATAATTATAAATTATAGATCGAATAATTAGTTCTGTAATTATAAATTATAGATCGATAATTCTTTCTTTTTTTATAGTGCAAATAGCCAGCTTACTATATTAAGGTAGATTTTAAATAGTAATGATAAAGAAAGGGAAAGAAAATGGGGAAAAAAATATTTCAGGATCATCTCTGTATGTAGCTCCATATGAAACGAAATACCATAATTAACTCTGTCATTTTATAAAAATTTTGTTAATGAAATCACTCTATATGTTGACAGTTCAAAGCTGTTAGTGGAATCTTTCTTCATTGGAAACCAGGGACGTAAATAGGAATTTATTTGGTCCCACATTAGGGGACTGACTCGCAACAACCAAAGCAGAAATCGTTTACGCTTTAAAAAATTCGGAGGAGGATGCAAGATCAAAATCAAACCAAAAAAAAAAGTTTTAGTTTTTTTAGGAAAATAAGACTAAAACTATACATTTTGGAAGGAACTGGGGCCTCCTTGACCCACCTCCCAAAATAAACATATTTTGGAAATGTTCCAAAATTAGTAAATTACGTGGATAGGCTTAAATTTGGCGCTTTGCTTTTCTCTGCTATATGGCAGTTATCTCACAAATTCTTAACAAAATTGCGCTCTCTATTTGTATTTAGCCAATTCGAATTTGTATACTATTACCTCAGGTCAGTGACTTACCAATTGGGTTCAAAAGTACATTCTAATGATAATACATTTATATAATTTATACATAAATACATAAATATATATATAATACATTTATTATTTATAAAAAATAGAAATATATTGTTACTATTAAAAAAAGCCACGTTTTGTGTTTGGCTCGAGCATACACAAACCATTTCTATTGCTTGATGAATTTAATCAGCTTTATGTCCTTCTCTGTAAATTATACTTGCTTTTATTTAGTTTTTTTTTTAAAAAGAAAAAAATATTGAAAAGAATTAGGCATTTGTAAAATAAGAAATTAGTTGACTTTTGCTAGTTTTATACTAGACGTAATACGTAATTTTTACATCAGCTAACCGTCGTAGAGTTTTCATTTAGAATACAGTTCAGATTTCTTTTTTTTAAATCAGATTTTCCACCAGAGATATTCAGCCACAAAAAAACGCCGAAAGATTAATGAATAAATACAGGTTTAATGGCCTGTAGAGAAAAAAAGAGGAAAGTTTCAAATTTCAGCACAAATTTTCAACACGTTATTGCCTCCAAAAAGATTTAGAGGTATGAGATTTTACTCCTTCTCATGAACATTTTCCCTTGAAAAATCATTTTTAGCAAAGATAAAGTAACATTTTAAATATATTCATCATAAATATTATTTATTGTGAGTAATATAAGTATTTAAGTTAAGTATCATACTATTAATAAGCAAAAAACGGATGTACGGATGTACGTTTGTTTGTCATCAAAGTGGAGAGAGCGGAAAGAGTCGGAGAGAGAATATTTTAAAGTGTATTTTTAAGTTGTTAGTGTAGTTTTAATTTAATTTTAAAAATACACTAACAAATATCTTTTTGAAAAGAAAATTAGTTGATTTAATGTTGGTGCGTTGTTCAATATTCACATAAAAGTTTATACAAAAACAAATAATCTTTAATTATTTTAAATCAATCCAAAAATTTTAATTCAAAAACAAGTAAAAAAAAAAAGAATACTGAAGCATAAACAAATTAGTATAAACTTTTGCATCTATTCATTTAGTGAATAATAAAACAAAATGAATTAGAAACAATTCCTACGCCCCTGTAAGGCATTGTGCAGCACTCTCTCATAGGCTCAATTTGGAGGAGCCTATTATTTTAGGGCAGGAGGTTAATTTATTTCGCCGAAAGTGCCAGGAAAGCATGTTGATATTAAAAAATCAAGAATCCTATAACGATGGTCTTTCGGTCAGCGCTGTGACGCTATGTAATTGCCATATTACAAGTTCAGCAAATAATTGTAGGAAGAATTCCAGTATTGGTTAAGGTAAATGTTTAAAAATTAATTTTTATAAAACCATCATGTTGAACATCTTTTTCAATCTTGTGTTTTTGAAAAATTTCATGGTATTTCAAAAATTTGTTTTACTTATGTGAATATTTCACGGGTTGCAACTAGTTTTTACATACATACTGTATAAAAGTAAAAGTTTGTATGGATGTTTGTATGCTTGTATGTTCTCTAAACAATCTTACACCGTTTGACTGATCGGAACTAAATTTTGCGTAGGTACTCTCTACTATCCTGCAGAAAATATAGGCTATCTTGGAATCCGGTTAACCATCCCCAAGGGGTTGAAAAGCGATGAAATCTCTGAAACAGCGCCATATAATTCGCCTGGTGGTGGCAATGGGAAGGAAAGGTTTGTTGTGATAGGACTCTGCACATCCTAATCACCCTCTCCCCACCGCCATCCCCTCCTCGGACAACGCCAGGTACTTTAAGCTAGTAGTTAACTTTAGATTAATAGTAAGTCAGAATAGATTTAAATTGTTTTATTTGTATTATATTGTGATGAAATAATCTGGCCATTGGTTCGTAAAGGAAGGTAGATTGAGTCTTAGCTAGATCTGAACTCATCTGTTTATCAAAGGCAAAATCAAGGGTTTAAATAGTCTTATGTACAATGATCGTGATTGGTTGGTGTGCTTTAACAATTCATTGGGGAATTTAAAGACATGTGATT
>JAFIDM010009631.1:352181530-352202851 GCA_023159025.1 Thereuonema tuberculata
GAATTGACAGATAACGGAAAAATTTAAAATGTACAATAGATTAAATAATGATCAATCAGAACAGTAAAAATATATAAGATAAAATAGAATAAAATAGAATAAATAAAATACAGCTATGAAAATCTCAATATTGAAGAAGTTCAAAGTAAAAAAACAAAACAAATTTATTAATGTAAAAAAAAAAAAGCGCCGAATAACTACTTTACTTGTCCGGAGAAATTTAGATTCTTAAGATGTAGATCTTTTGTCTGCATCTAATCTTACGCCTCTCTTGAGAGAATGTCTTAGCAAAAATGTCAAAAGCAGCACAAGATATCCAATACCAGATTAAAAAAGGGGGGGGGGGGCACTGACTGGGCTGCAGCCAGGGGCCCCAAATATTTTAGGGACTCCCAAATTATGTAATTAAAAAATATACTACTATTAAAAAGTTAACGAGAATTTCGCGTGGGTTAGCATCATTTACGTTATATTCAAATTTATACATTTGCTCGATTGCACTTACTGCAATCCAGCGTTACATTTAGTCAGTGTAACAGTATTACAGTAAACTAGTATTACAGAATATAGTCAGTGCTTTTGATACGTGTATCAAATAAGCCGCTGAAAAATGCAATTTTTTTTTTTTGAGTTTTCCAATTTCATTAATACTTTGTGTTGTGTACCAATTATGTATCAGAATATGATCCCTTTTTGCTAGTAAACAGAAACCAGTTTGATGCAAAGGTGCCGACAAAATTTTCAGCCAGGGACCTCATACAAGATTGATCTGTCACTGAAGATATCATTGTTAATCAAGTTTTTGTCGAAAAAAAATAGTTACATTAAAGAAGTCAATCAAAAGAATGTATGATAATGAATGTGACAAGAAATGAATGAACTGGAAAAGAAAGAAAGAAAGGTAATAAGAAAAATCCTGGGCCACCAGATATAATGGGGGAATTTAGAAAATGAGGAGCAATGAAGAATTTCTAGAAATGTTGAGAGAAGAAAAATGTGATGAAAAAGAGAAGATTGATGTTCTATGAAGAATGATAGATCTACAAAAAGATAGTTTGGCTTTTTCGACAAAAAAACCAGGACACAGATGACATGGTTTAGAGAGGTTTGGAAAGACATGGAGGAAATGAACATTACTGAAGAAATGATGGAAGATAGAGGTAGATTTAAATCCAGAATGAAAGACTTTAAAGGATTCCCAGAAAGACAGACGATAAAGAGGTGGAGTGTGAACGGAGGAAAGAAGAAAAAAACAGGGAGAAAGAATGCGGGAATATTGGAGTAAGAGGAAGAGGAGAGAGGCGAAGAAGAAGTCATAATTAGCTATTTTACGTAGTCCTTAGCTGGCCAAAATCGAAGAAGAAGAAGAAAGAAGTCAATCACATCAACCACTATAGCTGCATTTTATTTATTTGTTCATTATTTCGAGAGTTTAAGCTTGTTTCTAGTAGGAGAAACTAACAATTAGCCAATGTTTATTGATTCCCCCCCCCCCCCTTTTTGTTTTGTTTAGGGGTGGGGTGGGGAGGGAGTTTCAAAATCCACACAAATTTTTTCGGTCTCTCTTTTTGTCGAGAAGTTGAATTTTCAAAAAGTTATAGACTACTAAAATAAAAAAAAACAAATAAAAAAAGATTTAATTAAGATTTTAAACTCCCCGTCCCAAATTTTTTGTTTTTCAGATTTTTCTTAGGTAATTCCAGCACCTACAATAGGTTTCAATTTTCACCAATTCAATAAGCCTTAATTGATTCATTAATTAGTTTTTTTATTTATTTATTGTTCCTTAATCCAAATTCGGACAATCGAGTTTTGGATAATTGAACAGCTACATCTAAAAAAATAAGCAATATATATAAATAAATAACCTACAGAAATCAATACGAGCAGCTGCTCCTTTCTAGAGTTTTATTATGTTTTATTATTTGTAATGAGACAATGATAAAATGATGTATTTTAAAAACAAGTATATTTGTACCATGTACAGTTTGGAATTCTAAAGATTACTATCATTCTTTATCGTATTTCAGTTTAATGATATTTTGCGACATAAAAAAAAATTGAAAACAGTCAAACATTTTATCAAAATCAGGTCTTGCAGCTAAATTTCTTCAATTACATTTCTTTTCTCCGAACTTGAAAACGAACTTTTCGAAGCTATTAATTCAAGAATAAGTAATTGATCCCTTTAAAAATATAGAAACAAAAGGACATCTTAAGTTAAATTTAACTGTAATTTGTATTTTTGTTTTGTTTAATATATATATATATATATGTATATACAGTGTGGCAGCGAAATTCCTGGTAGCGTGTTAGGACTCTTTTAGCACTCAAAATAGCCTGAATTCGTCGAGGCATGGATTCCACAAGAAGCTGAAAACGTTGTTGAAGTATTGTGTACCATGCAGACATAAATGTGTCACGCAGTTCCTGAAGATTTGATGGATGTGTAGGCCTGGAGCGAACAGCCCGTTCCAGCTCATCCCACAAATTGTCAATCGGGCTGAGATCCGGGGACAGGGCGGGCCACTGCAGCAAGGAAAAGTCATCGTTATGTTCCTCAAACCATCCCGTAGTGATCCGGGCTTTGTGCACCGGCGCATTATCCTGCTGGACGTAGCCATGAGGATGAATTGTTCCCATGTATGGTTGTACTTGGTCAGCTGGGACGTTTAGGTACGCTCTAGCATCTTTACGTGCGTCCAGAGGTATCAATGGACCCAAAGTGTGCCAGGAAAACATCCCCCACATCATGACACTGCCCCACCGGCTTGAAGAGTTGTTCTGAGACACAGCATTTATGCACACAGCTAAGTGTACATAATAAAATGACCGGACAGTATACATATATATATTAGCAGCAAAGCCTGTCGGACGACAGATATAAAAAAATCTGGAAAATCATTTTATTATCAACTATCAACTATAAAGTAAATATCTCCTTATAAACTCCATTTTTTTGTAAAAACAGCATCAGATCCTTCTATCAGATGTCCTTGATTTATTCGGTCAAGAATTTTGATTTTTGACGTCGCAAGCATGACGTGCTCGAAAAACAGCAATATATAACTGTCCATGAATAAACACAGGCTCTGGTAAATAAATACCAACCATATCTAAAGTTTGTCCTTGTAAATAAATTTTACTAAATGTAAGAATGGAATAATTATTATTTTTGACTCATAACGCCGAAAGGCATTTGAAACTCACCTTTGTAATCTAAATACTGCGCTAACTTATGAACGAAGCTTTTACGTCAAAAATGGTTTTGAGTTTCAAAATAAGCGTAAAAAACTGAGTAAGTACGCCAAATTTCATTAAAGTGGATGCAGTGGTAACAAAATTATTTGGTTTTGAACGTATGTTTTGTTAGAATTTCAGTTGTCTAAGTCAGTTCCCAAGAATAAAATTTTATGGAAACAACATGGAATGACAAAATGAATTAATATTTCATCCAATTTGAGTACCATTGAGAACCTTGGATCTATCTTAATAGCTTAATTATATCGAGTTACAGACAGACAGACAGACAGACAGATACACGAACTTAGCCAATTATATAAGTTGAGATGAGATATATATATATACATATTGAAGTCCTGTTATTTATCAATTTCTTAGCTCATAAGATGACTTCCAAAATATTCTTTTATTTCTGGAAGTCGTCTTACGAGCTAAGAAATTGATAAATAACAGGATATCAATAAAACGAAAAATAAATAAATAAGGCTATTAATGTATAAATAATGAAAAAGGAAACTAAAAATATAAAAAGAATTTTCTTTTAAGGCGATAAGATCGTTATGAAACTATACGACTAAAGGGGGAGCTACAATAACTACATAAAAACAAAATTTTAATATTAAAGTCTGAAGTGCACGATCATAGTTTTCGTATTTGTTTCGATCTTCGTGAATTCAATTATTTTCATCACCAGTTTCATCATTGAAAAGACTTGTAGAGCAAGTTCTAACAATTAAATGATTGAGTCAATGATAGAAACAATGATTTAGCCTAATTGGGATACTGTTTTTGTATTCTTTCTCCATAGCAACCAGATACTCATCAAGAATGTATTTCCTTTGTGAGCATCCATTAATTACGTGAGCTCAAAATGGATGGCGGGGGGGTCCGGCAAAATCTCACCAAATCTCATTTAAAGGGAGGGGGGGGGGGTCAATGAAAATCTCACGTCAACTTTTTAATTCAGAGAATATACATATTATTATAACAGATTATAACTATTGTCTATGCCCGGGATTCTCCGATTTGAAACAAGCTCCGCGCAAGTGACAAATTTCATTCGGCAAAATCTCACTAAATCTCAATTAAAGGGAGGGGGTGTGGGTCAATGAAAATCTCAGGGTTCGAGATTTTCGATGCGTGGTCACCCTTCGGGCTGAGGAGCTGCTGTGCGCCGTGGACGATAGGCTGGAGTGGCTGCACGAGGGGGATGTAGATACGTCTAACGACTGTCTTTCTATACTACCAAAAGACATGGACATCATGTGTCCAATCATTACAAAAGAAGAAGCACATGAATGCCCATGGAGTGAGTGAAGAATTAGGGAAGCTGGTGTCGCAGCCTTTTTTTTTACTTTTACTAAATTTAATTAAATTCATTATAGTGCACCATAAACGTATAGTGCACCATTTTTTCCCCTTCTTTCACAGAAAAAATATATTTATAGAAGATATCACTAACGCTTTAGGTATTTAGTGGTTTGAAGCAAAATACATGAACATATCAAATAAATTAAATTATTTCAAAATTGTAGGGGAAATCTCATGTGAGGGGGAGGGGGGGGGTCCCACCACATCTTACCAAATCTCACCAAGGGGGAGGGGGATCCAATTTTTTTAAAAAAAACAACTCACATAATTAATGGACGCCCCCTTTGAAGATGGAAAAGAAACGGGAATAAAGAAAAAAAGAAATAAAGAAAAAAAAAACAAAAAAAAAACGGGATGCTAACAGATAACGTAATACCAGCGAAAGCAGCATTACTGAAAGTAGTAGAAGTGATTTTTTTTGTTTTATTTTAAGAAACCCGAGACATTATTTCCAAGAAACAGATGTACGCGCAATTTATGAAATTGCGTAAATGTACGTGTAAGCATATACCAACTGATATGTCAATGAAAAGAGTTACTTAAAAATAAAAAGCGTATTTACTTTTATTTTACTGAGAATACTTATTTATTTGTTTATTTTATTTTTAAAGCCTGAAAACAATAGGAAGGAGAAAAAGACTCTTAATTTGTAGATAATAAAACATTCCATAGACACAATCTATTTAAGATTTCCATTAGTTGAAAAGTGATGAGGTAAAATTAATACGTTAAGTTATTGGCGCCTGTATATGTGTAGATATATATGAATGCTGATTTAGGACGTTAGTTTTTCTTTAGAAGAGTTGACAAAATAAGAATCAACAACTTTAATAAACAAATACACATAATTCCCAAAATAAATTTTTTTCACTATTGTTAATCAAATTATTGTTTTTAAGTTAATGTTTGATATTCTTTTATATTTTATATTCTTTTATAATTTTGATAAAATTATTAAAAAATGTTACATTGAAATAAAAGTAATGCTAAAACAGTATTTTCTCTGTTTCCTTACAAGAAATTTTCCGTAAGTTCTGAATTTCGTAATAATTGCATTTTCGAGTGTTCAGCAATGTTATTGCAGCTAGTCTTCATTAATAGACGATCTGGAGCCTTTTATTTATTTGATTTATTAGAATGTTGTTTTTCTCCTATAAAATCAAGGCCACAAATGGATTGATAGAGGAAAAATGAAAAATTTGTTATTAGGGATCCTAAGCAATAGGAAATTCTAATAACTAAAAAAAACTATATTTATATAAATAAATATTAGAAAATTAAAAATAAAAGAAAAAAACATAAAACTTTGACAAGAATTAAAGCAAAGAGAAAGAAAAAAAAAAACCACAATAAATGTAAACAGAAAACAATAAATTAAAAAGATTACAAGAATTTAATAAATACTTTAAATTAAATAAACTAAGAAACATACTGAAAATGATAAAGCTGGTTTTTTTTTTTTTAATAATCATCAAAAAGTATGATCAAATGTTTACGAAGTAATATTTTAAAAATAGCTTTGCAATCTGTTTTGAGATCATCAGCTTGGAGTGTCAGAGTGAAAAGATCGGTCTTACAGGTGAAGAGGAAGGAAGCATTATTTTATTCATTAATTATTAAGAATTTAATAATAATAATAATATTTTTTTTTATTCACTTAAATACATAATTTAGTCCCGTTAGGGATAAAAAAAAATCCCTATCAACGTGTGCTGTGAATTTTACTACAAATTCTTTTAACAATTATAATAATCATTCAAACTTAAAATACAGAAAAATTAGTCATCCCTTTCACTTCAAACAATTACAATTTCCTTTCAATTTTTTTTATCACAATAATAATTCACTTAATACAACAATATCCTTCAAAATAGAACCGCAGAAATTTAGCCAGACCTGTCAACCAAGCAATTTCAAACATTCTTTATATTTTTTTCAACTTTTTAACCCTCCCTTATTTTTTTTTGAAACATAAATCCATTATTAATCAACATTGTCCACAATCCATCTTTTTATCTCTTTTTTTACAAGTGATATTTTTTTATAATCTTTAGTAAAAATCCCATTCATATCATTTAGAGTTTTTTATATTATATATTTTTAAATTTTCCAAATAAGTATACCCTACATTTGCCCATATATTCACTCCATAGTTTAATAAAGAATCAAAAAGTGCAAAATCTACATTACTAAAATCTTTTATTTCTCTGTCTGTGTATCTGTCCGGCGCAATTTTCTGTGAGAATGGAAAATAGAAATAATTTTTACAATTAAACATTCGCGACAAGAATCGAACCTGCAACCTTCTGATCCGAAGTCAGACGTCGTATCCATTAGGCCATGGGGACTACAACTCTCTTCATATTATTTTTTGACTTATCTCTCCTTTCCCTTCCCCATCAATAAAGAATGTATTCAACCTTGTTTTTGAATCTCAAGATTGTTTATTTATTTCCCATCTGTCAGTTTATTTGTGATTCGAAACTGACAATTAGAACTATAATTGCCGAAACGTTGCAAAAACTTAAATATTCTTACTTAACCAAATTCTATGTTTTATTGAAAAATAAGTGCGTGTACACGGCAGATGTTGGAGTAAAGAAAATAGAGTAAAGAAAGAAAGAAGCACTCTTTTTATGAGGTGGAATACTGAAAAATCACTATTTGTAACTCACAAACCATCAATATTTGGAACTCAAAAGCCACTGAAAAGTGACAATTACAATAAAAATGAGAGTTAAAAAAGAAAGAAGCAGTACTTCTATTAGCTAGAATACTGAAAAAACACTATTGTAACTCAGAAACTACTGAAAAGTATCAATTGGAATAAAAAAAGAAAGTCAACAAAGAAAGAAGCAGTAGTTCTATTAGGTAGAATACTGACACATCACTATTTATAACTTAAAAACCACTGAAAAGTATCATTGGAATAAAAAAAAAGGATATCTGTGAAACAAACGATAATCTACTTCTATTCACTTTCACAAGAAAGCAATTTCCGATCAGGCCTTCTTATAAGATTTTTATCAATAAAGCTCAAGGACAGACTCTAAATAAAGTTACCATCTATTTGGAGAACGTTGTCTTCATTCACGCACAACTTTATTTCTTTGAGTCACAAGTCATCAGAATTTGGTTATCTTCAATCGAAAGAATAGTCACAATCAATTCGTCGCCAAGAATTTCGTATTCAAGCTACGATCTTCATTCATAATCTATATCAACAAACATCCATCTCAACATATCACTTCTTCAAATATCTACATCAATCAATTTGCACACGGGTAATGTTGTTGTAATTTGTGAAAAGAGAAATAATTTCTACAAGTTCGCTATGGAATAGAACATGCAACCTTCTGCTCCGAATTTAGACATCTTAGCCATTAGGCCACGAGGACTACATCTAATCTCTATACAAAATAAAAATATATCATAGATATATGATTCACACGCTGGTTCTAAAACCAGTCGTGCATTGAGAAAATATAGATATCAAAAATTAAATTAAAAAAAGAAAAACTTTAAAAAAATTTTAGTTTTAGTTTACTTGATGTCATTTGTGTGTGTGTTTTTTATAATTAATAAAAAGTTGTTTTCCGTTACGTAAGCAAGGCTTCCGGAGTGAAGCGACGGGTAGCCGACTAGTAAATTAAAATTTTTGTTTTTAGTGGAAGAATATTTTTAATGTAGTAGAAAATATATGTGGTTACATTTAGCTTTTTATATAAAATATTTAAATGGTTATACCATGAAAAATAATTATACCCAAATATTTAAATTTTTTAATTATATCAATCCTATCACAAAATTTACAATTTACACTATATCCATGTAAGTAATCATGCGTATTAATGATGATATTTATATTATTATCTATTTGTATTTTTTTGGGTTCAATAAGTATTCCTTTAGTTTTCTCATTATTTAGAACAAGTATGTTATCATGTAACCATTTTTGTAAAATATCAAAATTATCTTGAAGAGTTTTATTTGCAGTTTCTAAATCAGGACCTATTGTATATAAAAAATAATTAGGAAATGAGTGTAAAAAATTGTTTACATATTGAAAATATTAAACAAGGTCAATAATTTTGACTCCCCCATTTTTTTTTTTTAGAAACGGAAAATAAAAATTCATAAGTAAGATAATCACGTCATCTTGTCTTTGTTCATTTCTTGACGTTCGCAAGAGTCGTAATAAACAAATAACAAATAGAATCAAAGAAAATCAGCAAAAATCACCATCGAAATCCTCATTCATAACTCACAAATATTAAGATTACTGCTATTAGATCTTTTTTTATGGAGGCATCGTTTCTGGGTAATAACCTATAGTTTTCTAAGTGAATAAAAGGTCTAGAATCAGCTGGACTTTTACTCCGACAGTAATAACTATGTAAGGCCATTCTTTTTTTTTTCTCAAAATTTTATGGGTTTTTTTGGTCATTTTCTAATGATTTTTGCTAAGTTTATTTTTCTTTCGTGTTCAGAAAAAGGTTTTTAAGTAAAAGTATCCGTCAGAGATCTACATGACTCTGGAGATTGGTAGAGGTAATGCTTCCCATGTTTCCTGACCTACAGGACTAAGTTGAGGTCGGGTGGTCAGACCGATGCCTGCTCGCCTTTAACTCCCATGAAAGAAACCGGTGCTCATTCTTCAGTGGACCAATGAGTGTGGAATGAACCGCGCCCCTTCAGCCCGCAGTCAAGTGCATTACCATTAGCTGCACAAAAGGTCCACAAATTTTTTATAGATTACGGAAAATTCAATAACATTAAGAAAAGGATTTTATTCTTAAATTTATTAAAGCTAATGTTGTTATTATTCGTGTTGCTGTTATTATTTTGAAAGAGTTTATTGAAGACACTAATTCCGCAATTTTTTATATTCTAGAGATTAAAGAGGGTGGTGAAGAGGATGCCATAGTTTACAGCCAGCGAGACCAAGTTCAGGTCGAGCGTCTCACCCTCATGAATATCAAGAGAGACACTGTAAGAATTTCAGATGATAAAAATAAAACGGGAAAAAATAGCGGATCTCCATCGGAAATTAAACCCGGCCAGTTATTACCGCACTCAAGTGCCTGAGCTAATGATTTTTTCTGATTGTTTAGATGTTTACCATAACCTGAAAATAGCGATTCTTTAGCGAAGAATTCTTAATTTTCGAAATTGAACTGTAATATTGTTACCTTCTGTTTTGGACACCCCCGCAGTCGAAATCGCCTCGTCCAATCCGGCTTCCCTATTCGAAGTTGACCAGTCCGGAGGTTGGAACGAGGCAGCCAGCGGCCTTAAAACGAGGAGCAGAGCCGTGGAGAGTCAGTTGGTCGGGTGGCATTAGCCACAGCTCAGTCTCCAGTCCCGGAGAAGCAAGAAGTACGTTTGACAGTCGGTCGGGTGGCATTAGCCACAGCACAGTCTCCAGTCCCGGAGAAACGAGAAAACCGTCTGAGAGTTGGTCGGGTGGCAACAGCCACATCACAGTCTCCAGTCCCGGAGAAAAGGAGAGTACGTTTGGAAGTTGGACGGGTGGCAACCGCCACAGCCGAGTCTCCAGCTACGAAGGAGCAAGAAGTTCGTTTTGGCGACAGCCCGTCGCAATTGAGAAGTTCACTCAAAAGTGAAGGACAGTTAGCCCGAGAGGCTAAGAAGCGTTTTGGTTGGACGAAGGACCACACCGTTCTCCCCAACTAATAGAGAATACTTCCAGCCAGGAAGGAGAGGGATACCTACGGTTACGAAGAAGCCATTCGTTCCCGCAGAAAGTGCACCGGAGCCCACAGCACTACCGAGTCGGCCAGGCCTAAAAGGAGTGCGACCACGGAGAAGCCATTCGTTGCCGCAATACATCCACCGGAGTCCGCAGCATTACCGAGGCGACCGAACCCAGGAAGACGCTACTACGGGAGAAGCAGTTCCCCAGCCGCATCAGAGTCACCTTGCGCCGCCAAGACCCTGCGACGACCGGGCGTCTACAGGAAAGTCATCTGTAGCCGTGAAGTTCTGCAAACAACGTGCATTGTGTGAAGAGGGCAACCCTGAGCCGAAGAGCAGGACAATCAGAACTTTGTGCCGCATTTAAGTTGAACAATAAAGAAATAAAATTTGATTTAACCCCATTCTGTTCTCGACCAAATCTTAGGCAGTTTGAAGAAAAAATTAACATTTTTAAATTCAATTTTAATCTTTCAAAGATGTTGTAATTGCTTAATTTATAATGAAATATTGTTTAATTAATATAATTACAGCTGATATTACATTTACCATATCTTGTGATGTTTTTGTATATACATACCTCATTACATACCTTTGAGAAACATTGTAACACAACCAGATTGAGCTTTTAATTTGAAATAAAGCTTTAATAAATATTTTAGTACTTATTCTTTACTTTGTATAGTTCAATGCCAGTTGTATTTTATCAATTAGCCATTAATTGTAAGAAGTCTAAATAAATTTGACTCTTGCAATTAATTGAGTTTTGGGTCACTAAATATTACAAATGTAGTGGTTCCATTGCAAATGATCAAAGTACTTGACTCATTTTTTTTTCCATTTTCATAACGAATTTCTATAAGGCAAAATTAATCTATTAGAAAGATACTCTCTTCAATAGCTTCTTTTCAATTGTAAAGAAAGATAGGTAGATGGATATAACATCTCTACCTGTTTTTATAACAATATTAATTGTAAATGAATCTAAAATTTACTTAAAACAGTTTTAAAAAATTAAGAAATAACCACTGAATTTGTTTTACGTTTTAAAACATTACTGATATCGTACTCAGTTAAGTAATTCATGTAGGCTGCAACTCTTGTAATTAAAGTGTCCCTCAACAGGCTGGACAGGCCTTTGGGGCGCGGGAGGTGAGGCTCCCAGCGTTTCGTGACCAACGGGACGAAGTTGAGGTCGGGTGGTCAGCCCGACGCCCGCCCGCCTTTAACTCCCGGGAAAGAAACCTGGTACCCATTCCACAGAGGGCTGGGTAGGCCCTAGGACCCGTTTGGAGGTGAAAGGAGCGTAGAAAAATCCCCCGGGAGGCCGGGAATCGACCCCGCTACCTCCAACCCGCAGCCAAGCGCCCTGACCACTCGGCTACCGGGCCCACATTCTTTTAATTTTTCTAATTAGAATAACATTTATATTCAAAATTCATGAATTTCAGTTGTAAACAAAGCAATCTTTTAATCTTTGTTTTTGTCTCAGAAATTCCTTCGCGTTTATCCGATCGAAAAAAAAAGGCCTAGCAACATTTTTAATATAGTGAAGACAATACAAAACTGCACACAAGTAAACAAAAGATTCTCGCACCCTGAGCTATCATGTCGGGAATCTGGGACAGCTGTTTCAGCCGTATTAGGCTTCTTCAGGCAGATTTATCCTTGATGGTAGCTCAGAGTGCGTTACAAATATGAGAAAACAATTTCAGCTTCCCGAAATGGCCCTCAGCAAAGTCAATGCAACAATGATAAGTAACCAATAATCTATATTACTAAAATCTTTTATTTCTCTGCCTGTCCGGCGCAATTTCCTGAGCGAATGGAAAATACAAATAATTTTTACAATGAAACGTCCGCGACAGGAATCGAACCTACAGCCTTCTAATCCGAAGTCAGACCTCTTATCCATTAGGCCAAGGTAACTACTACTCACTTTATATTGTTTTTTGACTTATGCGTCCTTCCCCTTCCCCCAATCAATAATGACTGAATTCCACCTTTTTGTTTTTTGAATCTCAAGATTTTTTATTTATTTCCGATCCATCTGTTTATTTTTAATTCGAAAATGACAATTAGAACTATAATTGAAGAAATGTTGGAATATTTTAAATATAATATTTTTACTTAATCAAATTCTATGTGGTATTGAAAAACAAGCACGTGTACACGGGAGATGTTTGAATACAAAAAAGAGTCAAGAAAGAAAGAAGCACTATTTCTATTAGGTAGAATACTGAAAAATCAATATTTGTAACTCAAAAACCATCACTATTTCTAACTCAAAAACCACTGAAAAGTATCAATCTATATTACTAAAATCTTTTATTTCTCTGTCTGTCTTTCTGTCTGTGTGTCTATCTGTCCGGCTCAATTTTCTGTGAGAATGGAAAATAGAAATAATTTTTACAATGAAAAATCCGCGACAGGAATCGAACCTGCAACCTTCTGATCCGAAGTCAGACGTCTTATCCATTAGACCATGGGGACTACAACTCTCTTCATATTGTTTTTTGACTTATCTCTCCTTTCCCTGCCCCCATCAATAAGGAATGCATTCAACCTTTTTTTTTTTTTCATCTCAAGATTGTTTATTTATTTCCCATCCCTCAGTTTATTTGCAATTCGAAACTGACAATAAGAACTATAATTTCCGAAACGTTGCAATATTTTAAATATTCTTACTAACCAAATTCTATATGATATTGAAAAATAAGCGCGTGTACACGGCAGATGTTGGAATAAAGAAAACAAGAGTCAAGAAAGAAAGAAGCAGTACTTCTATTAGGTAGAATACTGAAAAATCTATTTGTAACTCAGAAACCTCTGAAAAGTATCAATTGTAATAAAAAAAAGAGTCAAGAAAGAAAGAAGCACTATTTCTATTAGGTAGAATACTGAAAAATCACTATTTGTAACTCAAAAACCATTGAAAAATATCAATAGGAATTAAAAAAAAGAGAGAGTCAACAAAGAAAGATGCACTATTTCTTTTAGGTAGAATACTGCTCAGAAGTTAGACGTCTAAGCCATTAGACAACGAGGACTACATTCTAATCTCTAAAAAAAATAAAAATATATCATAGATATATGGTTCACACGCTGGTTCTAAAAGCAGTCGTGGATTGAGAGAATATTGACATCAAAAATTAAATTAAAAAAAAAAAAAAAAAAAAACTTAAAAAAAAATTTAGTTTTAGTTTCCTTGATGTAATTTGTGTGTGTGTGTTTTTTTAATAAATAAAAAGTTGCTTTCCGTTACATAAGCGAGGCTTCCGGAGCGAAGCGACGGGTAGCCGACTAGTTAATAATAAAGAATTTGAGGCCATGCGATACACGATTACTTATTATTGTTGCGTTGACTTTGCTGAGGTGAATTTCAGGAAGCTTAAATGGTTTTCTCATATTTGTCTCGCACTCTGAGCTAGCATCAAGGATATATCTGGCTGAAGAAGCCTAATAAGGCTGAAACAGCTGTCCCAGATTCCCGACATGATAGCTGAGGGCGCGAGAACCTTTTATTTAGTTTTGTGCAGTTTTGTATTTTCTTCACTACACCATATGCCTGCACGTTGAAGTTATTTATTTAAGCATTTTAATATTTTCAAACATTTTTAATATTTATAAAAATTAAACAAAATATTTATAAAACCAGAAGAAATATTTCAATTTGTTGCAACGTAATCCCTCCCCATTTTACGGATCGACAAATTTAAAACATCGATATTGAAAAGCTGCAACAATCTTTCAAACATACATATCCAATCTCTTGTATAATTGTAAATTACAGTACACTCTCGATATCTCGAAGTCGAAGGGACGCTAAAAAAAAAATTCGAGATAACGAGTTTTCGAGATAACAAGGTCATAACAAGAACATAAAAATTCACGTAAAAACACTAGATGCGGAATAATATTTTAATAATTAGAGTATTGATAGATGAGAATAAGTATAAATATGTAAAGTTGACAATAAGTCTAAATATGTAAAGTTGACAATAAGTCTAAATATAGCAATGATAATTTTAATTTTTAAAAGTAGTCGAAAATAATTACATTAAATTGAAAAGTAATGGTAAAATACAATTAACTTACATTGCTAGAATTTCTTAAAAAAGTCCATTATCGTGGCCTGGCGACATCTCCTTTGAAATTTTTTTCAAGCAATTTTTCTATTCGAAAAATAGCGGCAAAGTCATCGAAAAATATTCGACATAACAAGGTTTTGTGTGAAAACTCTTCGATATAAGAATTAAAATTAACATTAGATGAATATGTAATATCAAGGGGAAAAATCATTTTTCGACACATCAAGGTTTTCGAGATATGGAAGTTTGAGATATCAAGAGTATAGTGTACTTCATGTTTTTTTGTTTTTTTTTATTTTTTTAATGTATAAATATTTGAATAAATGTGCAATGAATTATATACGTGAATTATCCGGCTTTTTTTTTTTATAAATTTTCGAACATTTTTGGAAAAGTTGACAAGCGAAAGTCAACCAGTCTATGACGAAAATATTTGATAACTGTTATCAAAGAAAAGTTAATTTTCCTAAGGATTTGAATTTCACGATACGAATTCTATTGTAATGAAGCTCATTGCTTCTGAGATAGTTCACACAAAACGCAACAAAAGGAATAACAAAACCCAACAACGAGTCACAACCTGTTCCCAGGCTTTTCGAAATTGAACAACGAGCATTTAAGTGAATGTAAAACATTTTTTATTTTCCAACCATGAACTTTAAAAAAAAAATATATCCTTAACTATTTGATAATTCAAAAAGAAAATTTTCAAAAAAAAAATACTTAAAAAAAAGAAACCATTACGATAGGTTGTTCGACGGTTTTAAAATATAATTTTTTCAAAATATAAAAACAGAAATTTTGTTTTCTGTTGCTCTCATTTTTGATAGAATGCGTCATAAATTGAATGATTTATCTTCACATGAGCAATGAATCATACAAGGATCATCACATACCATCGTCATGAATATTTCTTTATTGTGAGTTTGTTAGGTAAAATAAAAACTATAAATTTACTCTGACCTAAATAAAAAAGAAAAAAGAAAAATAGAAATGAAAGATATTTGTCTGAACAGGAACAGACAGATATGTCCCATTGTATGCATCTTATGATCCATCATTGTAGATCACGAAGACGAAAAATAGAAAAATGCAGAAGAAAAACAGAAAAATGCAGAAGAAAAACAGAAACAAGAAGAAGTGGTAAGTTCTTTCGCTCAAGCAAAATCAGCAATTACTCGTTAAGGGTGACATTTTTTTGAATTTACGGGAAATATGAAAATACAAATACCTTTTCGATAAAATTGTATCATTGTAATTCTTAAAATTCTAATAAAAATAATAAAAAAAACGCACCTTTCTTATGAATTTGGAAAAGGGAAAAAAAATTAAGGATTTCTCCATCTTTTTATGTATTTCGGTTGGATGAATCCCCAACAATATTTTTAACTTAAGGTGAACTTGAATAAAAAACTGGACCCCTAACCACTTTTATAATTCGGTAAAAATGGAATATAATTCATGTTCCTGCTGCCACTCACATGCTGAGTGCTAATTCATTCTAATCTAAATAAATCTGCAATTTAATAAGCATTGTTTAAAAAAAATTAAAATTATCAAAAACCAATAAGATGAATTTTAAAAAGAAAGGATTTAAAGGAAAACCATTTAAAGCTTAAATACCTCGTATTATTGTAATTCCAATGAATTCAAATAAATCATGTTTTGAGAATAAGTGTTTTTTTTTTTTTTTTTTTTTTTTTTAAGATTTGATATTAAATCACAGGTGCACGGTAAAATTCAATTCCCTTCAATTTTTGTCGGAGTCTTAAAAAAACAAAAAACAAAAAAAAAAGAAACCGCATTGTTACCTTGGGTGTTTCTGATGACACAACAATGTGGCGTTTAAAGTTTTAAAATTTTGATAAACTAAAGTTGAAATGTTTCCCTTTCCCGTTATCCTATCCCATTCTAATTTTCATAGGGATCCAAGTTTGTATCATGCAAAGTCCGAACTCCGAATTTTTTTTTCACATTTTCCGACCTTTTCTGGACTTTCTTATCTTGCAATACAACGTTTGGGGGCTGGCAAATTTTAAAAAAAATTTAAAGGTTCAATACATTTTTGAAAAATGAACCTCTTGTTGGGGAATCCATTCTCGACCTTTTCCTAGAAACTATAGTATCCCACGATGTTGGGAAAGAAATTTGTTGATGGTTCAAGTCATACAGAGGAGTTGCACCCTTTAAAACATCAAGATTAGAGGAGAAAGGAGCAAAAAACAAACTTAAATAAAAAAAATTTAAAATAGGCCAATATATATTCTGTGTCAGCCATAGGGTTCTAAACTATCACAGTACAAAATTTGATACAGATGGGTCAAAATGGTGTTGGAATGTGCAAGAAACAGACGACAAAGAAAGACATTGATTTAGGCTGTTCAGATTTCATATATAGTAAGTTTTTATGTTTAATTAAAAATAATTTGTATTCTTTTCTAATTTTAAAAGCATTTTAAAGTGCATCTGCAAAGCCTTTCTAGTTTTTTTACGTAGGGCAATATAGAAATGCAGGAAAATTATAGTAATCAAACGAATTCCAAAATATTTTTTAAAATTATTTTTATTTATGTTAATACCTCAATACTGCAACGATCTCGATCCCTATAACGTGCTTAGACTGTTTTCGATTGATATATTGTGTATGTGTATATGATGCTTCTTATTTAATTTCTAAACAACATTACTTAACAAATAATTAAATTATCTGAACGACATTTCTTTTTAAAAATTTAACCTTATTATCAAGATATTATTAGATGTAGTGTTTGTAATGCTGGACAGTGAAAAGAAAATCATTTAACAATAACGGATTGAACAATATTAAACTTTACATTTAAAAATGTAGGGGGATTGTCAACCCTGATTTTGGAGTTTCCAACCCCTTATTGTGGCCAAAATTCAAATACTGGTTGGTTGGTTGGTGTTTATGGCGCAAAAGCAGCTGCGGCTAAGCTGCGCCAAGAAAGGTAAAAAAGAAAAGAAAATGGAATGAAAACTAACTACATGTATCTAGCTAAAAAGGACAAAAACAAGAAAAGAACAGGTGGTGCGCAAAGCAAGATGACAGGATATAGGTAAAATGATAGGTATTTAGAAGAAAAGTGAAAATTCTGAGAATTACAATAGAGTGGCAAGGCCACATTGATGAATGAAGTGTAAAACTGATGAAATGGGTAAAAGATCATTATCATTTAAAAGCAATGAATTATGAAAAGGAACGTGAAATTTAAAAAGAGGATAAAAGCACTGACGACGATGTTGAGTAAAAGCAGGACAGTCAATTAAAATATGATGGACGGTTAAAACAACGTTGCACGTAGAACACTGGGGAGGTGGACGATTCAGCAGTAAGTAGCTATGTGTCAGTCTTGTATGGCCGATCCTCAGACGCACCAGAAGAACATCCTTCTGGCGAGTTGGAAACAGTCGAGTGGCAGGAGAGGATAATGAAGGACTGACAAGACGAAGTTTATTGCCGTGAAGAGCATCCCATTCGTGTTGCCAGGCAGATCGGAGACGAGAACGTATAAGTGCGTAGATGTCAGAGGCCGGAGTGGAGATCCGTCGCAAGGGTAAACTAGCAGCAGACTTTGCGAGAGAATCAGTGTGGTCATTGCCGAAAATGCCGACGTGGCCTGGGATCCAGCAGAAAATGATAGTGCAACGGTGAAAACGCTGTAAAAAATCTAAAATGGATAAAACAAAAGGGTGACCCTTCAGGGTGTGACTGCACAGTGCCCGCAAAGCGCTCTCAGAATCACTGTAGATAAGTGTGTGCGTAAACTTCTCCTGCAAAGCATACTGCAAAGCTAGGAAGATGGCATAAAGCTCAGCAGAAAATACAGATGCCTCAGAAGGAAGATGAACAGCATGACTGAAAGTAGCAGTGTTAAAAGCAGCTCCAACATAATCTGCACCTTTAGATCCGTCGGTATAGAAGATGTTGAAATCAGAGTGACGGGACAAATGATCTTGATGCAGAGACTGAAAGACTGTCGAGGGAGTGTTGATTTTCGCAAAAGTACGAAGAGAGAAATCACAGTTGGGTAGAGGATATTTCCAATGCGCGGATGGTGAAGTAGGTAGAGTGGCAATGTGAAGGTCAGTGAGCTGTAGTGTAGTGAGCCAAGTCGTCACCCGATGTCCAAACGGTGGTATAATGGAAGGACGATTGGTGAAAAGACGTCGTTGACGGGGACGACACACACATTGATAAGCAGGATTATTTGGAAGTGAAGAAATACGGGCGAAATATTGGAGAGACAAAACTTGTCGACGAAAGTGCAGGGACGGTTCTAGAGCCTCTGCATACAGGCTGGGAATCGGTGAAGTACGGAAAGCACCGAGGCAGAAGCGGAGGGCCTGATGGTGTACAGGATCAAGTGTCCGAAGGACAGACGGTCGCGCAGAGCCATAGACAATGCAACCATAATCCAATTTGGATCGAATAAGGGCTCGGTAAATGCGCAACAAGGCCAAGCGATCACCACCCCATTTGGAATGCGAAAGCACTTTGATACAATTTAGTTTTAAAAGACACCGTTTCCGAAGGTCAAGTATGTGATCCTTAAAAGTCAATTTCTTATCAAAAATGAGGCCTAAAAATTTATGCTGAGACAAACATGGAAGTGAGACGCCACCAAGAGTCAGCTGCGGATCAGGAAAAATTCCCTGACGTCGAGTGAAATGGACACACACAGTCTTGGATTGTGAGAAAGTAAAACCATTAGAAACACTCCAAGTCTGCAACCGATGTAGAGCTAACTGCAGTTGTCGTTCAATCAGACGTAAATTAACAGAACTGCAAGAGATCTGTAAGTCGTCAACATATAAAGAGTGGTGAACTGACGAAGGCAAAACAGAAATGATGCCATTAATCTTTACAGAAAAAAGGGTAACGCTCAAGACACAGCCCTGAGGTACTCCGAGTTCTTGAGGATAACATGTAGAGAGCGTAGATCCTAGACGTACTTGAAAGGTACGATTCGCAAGAAAATTGCGAATGAAAATAGGCATGTGACCACGAAGGCCGTAATGATGAAGATCTTGTAAAATCCAAATTTCCAGGTGCGATCGTATGCCTTCTCCAAGTCAAAGAAAATGGAGACGAGGTGTTCTCTATTAACAAATGCAGTGCGAATAGCATCTTCCAAACGTACAAGATGGTCAACCGTAGAGCGATGCTGCCGGAAACCACACTGTGTGGTAGCGAGAAGTTTATTGGCTTCAAGATACCATTGAAGGCGGCGATTTACCATTCGTTCAAGCGTCTTACATAAGCAGCTAGTGAGGGCAATGGGGCGATAATTATTTGGATCACTGGCGTCATTACCAGGTTTGGCAAAAGGAATGACTATAGCTCGTCGCCAACTATCAGGAAATAAATGTTCCAACCAGATTTTATTAAAGATGGACAGAAGAACATTCAACGACGAAACAGTTAAGTGTCGCAACATCACATAATGAATTCCGTCAGGGCCGCAGGCAGTATTTTTGCTGGTGTCTAGTGCAAACAATAATTCCTGTAAACTAAAAGGGAGATTGTATGGTTCTCTGTTGGAAGAAGAAAACTTTAAAGGAATAGCTTCAGCACGGTCTTTAATCGTTTGAAAAGTAGGAGATAAAAGAGCAGGGCTGGAATTCCTTGCAAAAGCACGTCCAAGGGCTTCAGCTTGTGCGGGGATAGTAGCTATTTCTTTTCCATCATCTTTCAGTATGTGCATAGATTGAGATCTGTACTTTCCGTGCATCTTACGAATGTTATCCCAAAGGGTCTTTGAAGACAAAGTACAAGTCAGTGATGAAACAAAACGTTGCCACGACTCTTTTTGACTAATTCGACGGATACGACGAGCAGAAGCACGTGCCCGTTTGAAAGCTAAAAGATTGGCCGAAGTGGGATAACGGCGGAAAATATTCCAAGCTTTCTGCTTAATTTTCTGTGCAGACGTACAGTCACGAGTCCACCACGGTTTGGGATGCAGAGGGAATCGTCCAGATGTTTGTGGAATTGTTGCTTTAGCAGCACAAATAATGGTATGAGTGACCTCGTCAATAAGTTGATCAATGGTAGCTGAAAGATCAATGGCCTCCAGATTACAGCGGCTAGTAAAAGTTATCCAATCAGCAGAGTCAAATTTCCAGCGATGACGACAGGGTGATGAAACAGCTGAACGAGGGAGCTCTTTGAGAATGATTGGGAAATGGTCACTGCCACCAGGGTCGTTGATAACATCCCATGAGAAATGGGGGAAGAGTGACGCAGAACCTATAGTTAAATCAATAGCAGAGAAAGATATTGGCGAGGATGTGAAATGAGTTGCGGCGCCTGTGTTAAAGATACAAAGATTACGCCGAACTAAAAGATCTTCAATAACAGCACCTCTAGGATTGGTGGATGAAGAACCCCAGACAGGAGAATGAGCGTTGAAATCTCCAACTAAGAGAAACGGAGTCGGTAATTGATCTAGAAGCTGAGCAATGTCTGTAAGCGAAACAGGGGCTGTGGGGGACAGGTATAAGCTACAGATAGTGAAAAGGCGACTGGTGGAAAGGCGAGCAGCAACAGCTTCCAAAGAAGTCGTAAGTGGGACATGAGAGGATGGAGTATCATGTCGAATAAAGAGACAAACGCCTCCGCCGCTTCTATCGGTTCGCTGTTTACTCAGCATGGAATATCCTGGAAGAGAAACTGTGTCGTTTCCTGTAAGAAAAGTTTCCTGGAGACACATACAGACTGGATGATTTGTAGAAAGGAGGGCTTTAACATCGTTCAGGTTGGAGCGAAGTCCTCGACAATTCCAATACAGTAAGGCCATTAAAAGATAAAAAAGGGTAAAAGCCTAAAAATCAAGGTGGAGGTGCTGGTGGTGCCCTAAAGTTTGGGTGTTTGGAG
>JAFIDM010009631.1:352222705-352236635 GCA_023159025.1 Thereuonema tuberculata
TAAAAAAATGGGTAGTTATAACAAAGATTTGTCCACAAGTAATATACTGGAATATGGAATATAATAACATTTAAAAAAAAAAAAACATTTTTAAAAGCGCTTTTATATGCATAGTTATAATAAAAGCATTACGTGCCTGGTGCATATAATGGCGCACGACGACATGAACATCTGATCTTCGTTTTTTTAAAATTCATTTCTTACGATTCCCAGTCAGGGATGAGATCAGCAAGGTAGGGGGGAATAACGACCGACCTTTAATTTTTTAACTTTTAATTTTTTAATCATTTGAGAAAGAAACCGATCTGCAGAGGTTTAAAAACGTACGTAATGAGAATTTTAGTTCTTTTAAATTTTTAATTTTTTTTTATTTTAGTCAATTATAATTTAAATTTTGGCTAATCTTATTTTAACAAGTGTCGAAGTAGTAGTTGTTCATATTGTTACACGACACGTTAAAGAAATTATCATAAGATTAATTCAAATTAGAATTGATTAAAACATTGAAATTAGTGGGATAGCTTTTAGTTTTTAACGAATCCATTTCTTCTGTAAACTGCATGTTTCAACATATTTTATTCCATTACAAAGATCTACGATTCTTGAATTACCTTTTCGCCAGATTTTGTTTCTATTATTGTCTATGCTGATCTCCTATGATTTTTAATACAAATATTTTATCTACAAGTACTTCATATTAAAAGCATTATATAAATGGCTGTTTCATTTTTCTGTAAAGTACATCTTTCTATATAACCTGAATTATTCTTTACTTTTTTAATGGTAAATGCAAGCAGATAATTAAAGGAAAAGTTAAACGTTCTTTAGCTTTCTTCCATGCTATGTTGCTCGAATGTATCTACTGTTCCTTTCTGTCCCACTCAGTGCGTAGCCATACCTAAAAATATTGTTTAAGATTCAATAAATTTTCACTATATTTATAATAATGAATTTTCATTTTATTAACTGAGGACAACAAAACGCAAAAACTATATTAGAAACAAATCGAACGTCTTCGTGAATTACTTGGATTTAATATCTGAAGAAGAACTCAACGAAAAAAAGAAACGAAAGCAGCACAAAAAAAAATAATTTAGATGACAATAAAAAATACAGTAATGTCAAAATGTATACGTTTTAGTTTATAATAATTAATTGTAATAATTAAGTATAATAATATAAATTAGGTATAATAATTTTAAAAAAGTTGTTCGATGTATGAAAAAAAAATCAGTCCCTCTAGTTTCAATAAGTTTGGTATTTTTATGAACCTGTTCATTATAAACAGTGTCACTCTAGATCTGTTTTTATATCGATGTTTAGTGTTATATTGATCATCGATTCATCATCGATTTCTATTAGATGAGGAATGTGATATATTTTAAGATTGTTGTTATGGCGAATTCATTGTTTTACTATTTAAAATTCAGATGGGATTCTTCAATATATTTTTTTATTTAATTATTGGTTTTATTTATGAATAGAAGCTTTCTTACACCTAATGGTTTATTTCTTAATGTTTTCAGTGATGCGATAAGTGCCTTATTGTCGTTGAAGAGTAGCTTCAAGTCAACTAGAATTTTCGTTCTCAATTACTGTAATTGTTCTCCATTACTATATTTAGTAATAGCTAAGAAATTAATTAATAATTATATTGTGAAATAATTTCTGCGTAAATTACTTTTAAATTAAAAATTCAATAAAAATATTATTTTCAAAGAAAATGACTGATGTTGTAGATTTGTCGTCTTATTTACTGACATTTTCCATATTAATCCTGAATTTTTTTTTTGTTTAATAAGAAGCATGAATTCTTAAGTTCGTTTGATCTTAATTAAAACATTAATTAGTAATTAACGAAAGATAAAACAAGTTTTCATACAAATTCTATTTGTTTCCAGTACAATTGTTCGAAAACCGAAAAGGAAATAAAAAGAAAAAAAAAACAACTAAACTCTGCATCTTAGACTAATGGCCAAGTGCAACATACTTCAATTAACTTTGACGGCTGCATTGTGGACGTAGCTAAAATTAGTGGGGGGTGCTGCTCCAGAAACATTTCAGCCTTTGTTTTAAAATTGTGTGAAAGGAAACAAACATGTACAAAAAGAAAAATTATTCAGAAACTTGATAAATTTCTTTTTATATATACATGTTTGTTTCCTTTGACACAATTTTAAAAGAAAGGCTAAAATTTTTCTGGAGCAGCACCCCCCACTAATTTTAGCTACGTCCGCAATGCAGCCATCAAAGTTAATTGAAGTTTGGTGCACTTAGCCATAAGATACGCAAATTGAGCAGAAATTGAGCAAATTGAGTCAATGTTAGTCTACTTATTCTGACGTATTACATGGTTACTAAATCGCTAATTTCTAGTCAAAGATAAATGCGAAAAATTGACAGAAACCTTTCACTCTTTTGTGATACAATTCAATGTGCATTCTGATACAAACAATCAACCATTTTTCCCCCCAATAAAAATAAAAATAAAACGTTCATAATTTATGCTAAACTTCGTACAACAGATTAATCAAATTAGCCTAATTTGGACAGTAAATACTTAAGAAATGACCTTCAGTACGTGATTGTAGAACTTCACCACTAAAAATAGAACTTCACTATTGAAATAACTTCAGTGCGGAAATCAACAATTAACGTGATCAGATGTAATATGGTGTGGCAGTATAACCTGTTGTTTCTTATCGGGTGTTCTACTAAGCTTCTTAAAATAAATGAAAAAGAAAATACTGAGATAGGTTTTCTTGAAATTTTAAAACTGCTTTTCAGATTTTTTTTTGGTTTCTAAAACAGAAAAATCGTGAAACTCAGCTATTGCTGTAGCACTCGACTTTTCATCATAGACATCAGTTGTTTGAACTCTGACGTCATATCCGATGGTTTGTGATGACACATTTTATTCACACTGAAAGCGTTCCTAAGTTGAAAATAATAAACTGTCGGAAATTTTCTTTAACAAAAAAAAAAACTAAATAAATAAATATTTAACTGTTTTTTTGATTTATTGATTAATCTTAATATTTTTAGTAATTAAAAAAGTCTTAAGTTTTTACCTTAATGGTGATCTTTGAAGAAGATTAAAGCTGGGTACTTACCTAAAGAGGGAAAAAAATACAAAAAAGATAAAGATTAAATTGAGCTAAAAAAATCAAATAATATTTTTTTAGAATAAATTAAAACTACTATTACATCTAGCAGCATCTTTGTGTAATCTTTACTATTACAAAGTAATTCCTTATAATTTTATTAGATGAAAAGTACAAATGTAATAGTAGTTGTTATATTTTAAAAAAATGTTATCGCTATAACACAAAATATTATAACTTCTTACGAAAGAAATGTTTCAATTTTAAATTAAAAATTCCATTATTAATATTGACAATTCAACTCAATTCCAAATCTTTAAGATGTTACGTCCATTGCATAGGCTTGATTAGAAGTTGACGAATAAAATTCAGTTTTAAGCTTTGAATCTTAAGGTCTGGACTTCAAGAACTCAGGTTCATTAAAAGCCCTTTACTTAAGGACCTACACTATATTGGTTGGTTGGTTGGTGTTTAATGGCGCAAAAGCAGCTGCGGCTAAGCTGCGCCAAGAAAGATTCACTATATACTCACTGATATTTAACGTGTGTGAATTTGATATTCAATTAAAAAAAGATTAAGGACAACACACATTTAAAAGTTTTATAAAGTTTATATTAACACATTTAAAAAAAAATACGATTACGTTTCGGCTGGGTTTAACCGAAACGTAATCATATTTTTTTAAATGTGTTAATATAACCTTTTAAACTTTTAAATTTGTGTGTGGCCTTAATCTTTTTTAATTGACTATATAGGCCTACTCACTTAAACAATAATATATTATTTAGATTTCAAGGCATCATCAAGCTAGGTTAGAGTTTTGTTGATAAATATTAAATTCACGGCCTACTGCTTTACAAATAGCAGTCCCGATCTGTTTGACCTTCCAACAATAATGTTCTATCGTTATTATTCAAGCAATAAGATCAAATTTCAGATCTCACAATTTTTATGACTAACAATTTTGATTAAAAATAATCATTTTCTTTTAGATTATTTTTCATTATGCTTTAGACATGACTTAAAACGAAATGACTATAACTAAATCAAAATGATCAAAGTTTACAATTTAGAAGTTTTACAAATTGTTTATATTTAATTAAGCTTGGATTTATTTAGGAGTTTCTTTTTTATTATTTGCGGATTCAATTTAGAATGACTATGCGAAATGTGCTTTGAAATGTCGAAGAATAAAATGCAGACAGTCCCCGGGTTACGGACGACCCGACTTACGGCGTTACGAACTTTCGAACGGGCTCCCTAGGTTCCCCATAACGATAATTTATAATTAAATAATTAATCAAACCCGCATGGCATAAGCGGTTCGTTGGTGCAGCATCTCTACGCTAGTGGCTAGCCTCATTGTTCGTACTCTCGCTTACGCACAGCATCTCTTTCGTTTTAACTTTTTTATTAGATTTTGTGAGTTTCTGTTTACCCTTACGACCCTTATGTTCTGCTTGTTTGAATTAAAAGAAAGAGCACAGTGGTTTCTGTAACTTATTATTACAGTACAAGGGTATTATTATTGTTATTACAGTAAAATGCGTTGTTCATCAGGGATCCGAGTTACATACAAATCCGACCTAAAGACATTCTCAGGAACGTATCTCGTTCGTAACCCGAAGACCGTCTGTAGTACGAACTGAACTGAAATCCTTTATTTGCTTTTGATTAACTCTTAATGTTAATCCGTATGATACTTACTCTGAACAGTGTAAATTCAAATTCAGTACATTTAGTAAATTTGAAGATACTGTAGTTGGTTTATCCAAAGTTTGTTAGTGGAATCATTTTCATTTAAATTCAGGAAGAATCATTTAAAAAAAAAAAAACGATTTCGTCAAATATTAAATAAATAATGTAGAAATAGGTTTTCTATCCAATAAAAGTGAATTTATAATTCGTACGTCACAATTCTGTTTGTTTGTTTTTGTTTTTGTTTTTTGAAAAGTCTGTTTCAATTAATTCTTTTTTTTTTCTAATTGTGCCAGATTGCTGCTAAATTGATTATTTTAACCTTATTTTGTTAATATTATTTGTTTTACTTTAAATTCATAGTAATTAAAAAATTTTATTGAATAACTGAACAATATTACTCATTATCATATGCAAAGAACTGAGCTTCTATCCTGGTGAGATATTGCTCAGTTAGCTATTGCATAGTTACTACTATGCAGCTGCTCGGCTCCCATTTCTGGGTGCTGTTATCTTACCACACACCCAACCACCTATTTTGGACGGAGTCAAACCAATAAAAAGCTAAGGCTTTGATCCGCTGCTCCATCGCACATTTGTTTAAAGGAATCAACTTTGTTCATCTGGAGGCCACACATCTTAACTGTTACAGGAGCTATTACTGCAAATGAGATACGAATGCAAATGAGATACGCGACCAAGCTTCTTCTTTTCCTGAAGCACTTTATTTCGTAACTATGCGAATTCAGCAAACAATTATAAGAATTTTTAACAAGAATAAATGAAAAATATATTATTGATTGTATTTCGATTCCGGGATGAGAGCTGCAGCACCCTCTGAATATTCGCCCATGGTTTAGATGTATATTTATTCAATAACAACATATGTAATAATATACAAATATTATACAAGAAAGAAAAAATTAAATAAGTGAGCTGATAATACGTACGTATAGGAGTCCACCAGATAATGTAATCTCAAACTGATAAAAGAAATTGAGGTATCAAAAGAGAACTGAAAGGAATAAAAAGCACTCCTGAAAATCAGTTCAAATATAAATGTTTAATTTCAAATAATCAATTTTCAATCCAATATCAGAATAAATTAATTGATTATCGTTACTTGATTATTGTTACTATGAATCTTTATTAGTAACTCACATACAAAGTTCACTCAAGAACCATGCTACAGCTGTATATATAGAAACAGTGATTTTTTTTTTTTTTTGGTATTAGAGTTTTCAAATCCCAAATCGCTGTCCGGCTTTATATGTTTAGTAATATAAGTCAATTTTATTCTTATATTCTAAACTTACTAAATTTCTAAATTGCAAATGATTAATTGAAATCTTTGCTTTGCGAAACTCAAAGAGGTTGCTTTCAGTTTTGCCTATTATATACATACATATATATTTCAATGTATCACTTCAAAACGACACTTGTAAAACATAAAAGCATTGAATACGGAGGTTTTCCATCCGTAACCTATTCTTTCTTCCCATTTTCATTAATTATCGCTCAAACTCTCCCACAACTTCCTCTATCAACCATAGTTAAAAATCTTACAAATAAAAGACCTGTTTTTACAGGGTTACTTATCCTCCTTCAATGGATTCTGAGAGAAAGAAGTAGAGATCTCCCGGGACTCTTTCCGCTGATGCCGCTTCTATCTTCCTAGAAATATGCAGATGACTACAGGTAAGACAACTGCAGATTTTTGTATTTAATCTGCATGGAACTTTTCATGACCTCATGGGAGAGTAACAAGATCCATGTCCCTGAATCTTCAGATTCGTTAGGCCTACTCCGAACCGATCTCTGTGTGATCAGCAAAATCCTGATTTGCAAACCAGGCAGTTGTGTGAGCCCATAAAAAAGAGAAAACTGTTCTATGAATTTTCCTGTAGGCACTTAAATGGATTTGGAAGGTGTATAAACAGAACTTCGCAAAGTTACAATCCGAAAAAGCTTTGTCTTATATCGGAAAAAAAAGATTCTATCATTCTGTCATTCGTCCAATCACAGTCGCAAACTATAAGCAAAGTGGGTAGAAGTCCATCAACAAAGCACGACAAAAGAAGTAAATGAAAGCATTCTAAGTAATAGAAACCTCAGCTTACAAATTCCTAACATGTAAGGAAAAATCGGCAAGGTTGTGGCTTCACAATCTTTTCAGACTGAACCAACTAGAATCAAATAGAGATGATTAAGATCAGAAATCAGTCACTGCTATATTTTTGCTGCTTGTCCCCCTTTTTTTATTTATTGTATGATACTTGTTTAATACAATACTAATTATAATCCAATATGTGGTATGAGCATTTCGAGTATTTCTACAGTTGATATCTTCGGGTGCTCAAATTCTAAAAATTCCTTCGATATTCTGTCGGAGTTCCATCAATAAAAAAAAGGCTTTTATTTATAAAGATTCGTTTTAAATAGTTTTTAAATATTAAAAGGAGAGAAAAAAAAAAGATAAATTTTGATCTGAAGTAGATGAAACCACTGATATTGACTGATGAGAACAGATATCTTTTTGTTACCTGTGTTCCTATTTTCAAATTTAATAACTTAAATAAATAGAGGTAAATAAATCTTGATTTCAATTCATGCAAATGAATATTGATTTACATATTCGTATTCATCTAAAATTGTGTTCTAAAATCGTATTCATCTACAATCCGTCTCTAGTTCTAATCAAGGGCGAATATAAGAATATAAAATCCCGAAATATTGAATATAAAGAAAAAAATAAGTAAATAGGCTAGAAGAAAGAGGATAAAATAGGATTTTTCTTTGATATTCATTATTTCGGAAGGCCCGGGCCCCCCCCCCCCCCGAAATAATAAATATAAAGAAAAAATATAAAGGCTAAAATAGGATGGCCGTTTTTTTTTTGGTTGTTAAAGGTCAATTTTAATTTAAAAATGACCCCCCCCACCCAAAAAAAAAATATATTCTATATTCGCCACTGGTTCTAATGAAGCTATTTAAAATATATAAAATTATGATTATTGAAATAATTATTGTTATTTTCCTCGTTATTTCTTTATTTATTAAAAAAAACTGATTGAAGGGAAAAAAAATATTGAATTAGTTCCGGTAAATTCCAGTAGTTGTCGTGCTGTTTTAGTTCCAGAAAACTCTACCATAACAATCGGCGCTGCTAGCAAGGAGTTAAGATGACATCTGCGACAGCATTGTATTCTATTCTTATAAACAATCTGTGAATGAATTGAGAGTCTTTGAGCTATTGAAGAAAAACAATTCGAGTGTTTTATAACTATATTGTTATCCGTTTTTTATGGGTTTCGAATAATTAGCTAAGAATATGTGAATTACAATTGTTGCTAAGGTCAGAATTTGATTGCAGGACTCGGATTATTAAAGTTCTACTGTTTTATGTAAAAATGATTAATGTTTCCTGTAACGGTTCCGTTTTTCTCTTTAATTTAATATTCAAATAAATTACTCTCATTTTTGTACCAAGTTTGTACGTGAAGTTACAAATAACAAAAAGAAACTTTTTTTCATCAAAATCACTGTGATCCTTTTATTTTTTTATTCTCATCTATTTCTCAAAGTAATATGCACTAGTCAGACTAATATTTATTTTCCAAAAGACTTGATATCGATACCGTTTTTATTTCACTATCTTCAGTATTTTAAAGAAACTCCTATTCATTTTCTAGCATCATCTAGCTAATGGAGGTATTTCCTAGATCTGAATGCAATTTCAATTTATTTTACTTTAATAATTAATATATGTAACTATTGAGCACTGTATCTATTATTTTAATTTTATTCTAACTATTTTAGTAAAATTAAGCCTCTTTATTTTCCCTAGAATCCATTGGAGGGGGGGGGAGTCGCAGAGTGAAAATATCGTTTTGCTATCGGTTGAGGTGATTGTGACGTCAATCTATAATAAACAAAGGAAAAATTCCTTGTGATGCTTTCTTTGTAGATGATATTTTTAATCAAATAATTCCTTTTTTCCCAAAAAACGACATAAAAATATGATGTAAGATGTTCTAAAATAGTTGCAGGTTTTGTGACTAGCAAATTTTTATTTTTATGTTTAAAAATAAATCAAAGAACGCACATAACTAAACAAAACAAAATTCACTGAGCTATTTTTTGATATTTGTGCTGGGAATCGGAGACAGTACTGTTTCGAGGTTAATTGACCTCTCATCAGTCCAATCCGCATAGTATACCTAGCTCAGTGAAATGGGACAATATACAAAACGGACAACATACAAATCAATGACCCCTCAATTAAAAAACATCAAAACAAAAACAAGAATAATATATATTATTCTTTTATTATGTTATATGTATAATATAATAATATAGTACAATATAATATACTACTATAATAATTGTATATTATCCCATTTCACTGAGCTAGGTATGCTGGGCGGATTGGACTGCTGAGAGGTCAATAAACCTCGAAACGGTACTGTCTCCTTTTCCCAGCACAAATATCAAAAAAGCCATCAATGAATTTTTGTTTTGTTTAGTTATGTGCGTTCTTTGTTTTATTTTACTGTAAAAACGTTCTAACGCACGTTAAATCTCATGTCTATCTTTGAAAATAAAATTAGAGGTAAAAAAAAAATTCGAAAAATAAGCCAAGAGCATAAATTGTTGAGCAAATATGATTGGCTAATAAGTAAAACTTAAATAAATTTTAAAAATTTAACTAAAGTTATTTTACTTTAAAATTAAAGTAAAGATCGCAAAGTTTCTTGTAAGACTTTAACTTTGTAAATATGAAATTTGAAAAATAATAAATAAAACTAATTTTTGATCTATTCTGTTACAATTCAGTTTGATGTTAAAAATTTTAATAATAAATAAATATAATAAAATTTATTAAATATAGTTTTTCAAACTTCTTCAACTTTTGATATTTTTGTTATTTCAATTTATATGACAGTAATTTAAAGAGATCTATTTAATTCTGAGCATTAAGGTACAGAAAAAAAAAACAAGGAGAAAATTAATTAAGATAATCAGTTATATCGTAAACAGTTATCTACGCATTTTTTTCATTAATTACAATAGTTACGGTTATTAATTTGAATCAAAACACTGAATGAATGGGAATGAATGGGATAGCAACTATTTATACAACGTAAGAAGATGAAATCATGTGAGTAATCTAAATTGTTTTTTCTGAAGCAAATTCATTACATAATAAAACATTAGCTAACACATTTCCAAAAAGAATATGGATCATGAACATTGAAATTTTAAATTTTACGGCTTTGAAATCATCCTTACAACATAAGGTAGTCTTTCTTTTCACTCCGAAGCCTAACGAAATAGTATCACTGTAATAATAAATCCTATTCAAAAATAGCTGAGTAAATATATTTATATATATACACTCATTAAAAAAAAAAACGACGCATCTAGAAGGAGTTGTCCGATTGTAATGAAATTTCGTATGCAAAGAGATTGGGACCGCCCATGCAAATGATTAAACTTTGGTGTCCAATGAATGAATAGCGAGAGCTACAGCGCATCGGAACTGCGCACTCAGCAGGTGTATATAAGAAGCGATTCTCAATCTCATGGTCAAAATTTCTGTTGCATTGCGAGTTAGGATACCTTTCAACGACTGAAATAATGCCTCGCCGCAGGATTCGAGCTCATTACGTGCAACTGTCAGAGTTTAAAAGAGGTCGTATCATTGGATTGAAAGAGGCAGGCTGGGCAAATCGGAGAATTGCTCGTCATATGGGTCGAAGTGATGCGGCGATTAGAAGATGCTGGCAGGAATGGGTGACAATGGCAGATTTCAGCGTCATGAAGGTAGTGGTCGACCTAGGGCTACAGCAGAGCGAGAGGATAGAGTGATTGTCAGATCAGCTGTCACAGCGCCTGAATCATCGTCATAAACCATCAGACGTGCGACCCGCACACGAGTGTCCACCATGACCATTCACAGACGGCTGAGAGAGCGACATCTACGCTCGTACCGACCGCTACGCCACCTGCCACTCACGTCTGCACACCGTCGGGCCATATTACAGTGGTGCTTGGCTCGATCCGGTTGGAATGATGCTGACTGGGGACGTATAATGTTTAGCAATGAATCCCGCTTCCAACTGTGTCCTGACGATCGTCGCAGACGTGTCTTGAGACGCCCAGGGCAGCGTGCCGATCCTGCTTTCACTATTGCACGCCACACAGGCCCTCAACCAGGAGTTATGGTCTGGGGTGCCATTTCCCTTGATAGCCGGACTCCTTTGGTCGTCATTAGCGGCACACTTACAGCACAGTGGTACGTCGACGACATTCTGAGACCTGTTTTGCTACCCTACCTTTTGCAGTACCTGGCCTTATTTTTCAGCAAGATAATGCCAGATCACATACGGCACGTGTTGCTATGACCTGTCTTGCACCTTGTGAAACACTTCCTTGGCCAGCCAGATCCCCAGATCTCTCTCCAATCGAGCATGTCTGGGATATGATGGGAAGGCGACTGCATCCACCAGGGAATATGGATGACCTAGCCCGACAATTGGAGCAAATTTTGCAAGAAATACCACAGGAGACCATCAGGGAGCTTTATCACTCTATGCCACGTCGTGTGGCAGCTTGCAGTCAGGGTAGAGATGGGTCAACACCTTATTGAGCGCGTTACTTTGTAACTTTGTAACTCTGAAATAAATCATTCAATTAGTCTGAAATTTTAATCACTTTCTATTCTGTACATAATCTTCCTCTCCACCAATTTTTGTCTCCATCGGACAACTCCTTCCAGGTGGGTCGTTTTTTTTGTTAATGAGTGTATATATATATACATATATATAAAACTTTTGCGGCTGACATTGTGACAAGCAAGGTGTTTCAATTCCATATTTACTGAATTTTTTTTTTTTTTCATTCTTTAGTCTTGATATTTATCATCATATATACAGGGTGATTCACGAAGATATGCAGAAACTTCAGGAGCTCATTATACATGTAAAAGTAAAGAAAAAAAGTTATATAAATATAGGTCCAGAAATGCTTCGGTATCGAGTTACGGCTAGCGAAAGATTTCGCCCATAATGTAATACAACAATACGCATATGGACCTCAGTTGTTAGCTCTCACAATAAATCAAAACAACGCAATTCACATTATTGTTGATCAGCTGCTATTGGGTTGCCAACTTTTTTGTAGGTTCCACGTGGGATAAGCTTCAAACCACTGGGAGATACAGTTCTGCGACATGTTTCATTCGATTTTTCAGGTCAACAACCACACGAAACCACTGATTTCGCCCCTTAATTTAACTTTCCAGACTTCCAGCAAGTCTTCATTTCACCCAGGGTACTACATTAAGGACGAAATCTTTCGCTAGCCGTAACTCGATAAGGAAGCATTTCCGGACCTATGTTTATATAACTTTTGTTCTTTACTTTTACATGTAGAATAAGCTCCCGAAGTTTCTGCATATCTTCGTGAATCACCCTGTATATAACTTCATGAACTTTATACAGATTAGGTCTATCGACCTGTTTTACATAAAATATATATTTCATTTACTGCTCTTTAATTTTAAAGCACAGTTGGTAGGGTCGGTATTTTTTCTGGATGGTCCACGAAATAAAGGAGAACACGGTGATTTCTTGGAATTCAGGCTTCTTACGTGAACTAATAATCAAATGTAATAATTAATAATCCAATAATAATAATCATGTAAGTTATTCATTTTCCTTACATTGAAATAATCCTAACTGACAAATAGTGAAGATTTCGAACAGAATGTCTTGTCTCTTCTTCATTTTTTTTTTTTTTTTTGGTTTTGTTGTTGCAATTGTTTTTCTTTTACCCAAAGTTGAAAATGCACCATTTTTGAATTTGTGAATTTACACAGCTATAATTTACTTTCTTTAATTCCGGAAGTAAAGTATTGCTTCTTTCTTAGAAGGAAAAGCAACAGCCTTAGGTCAATCGGAAATTTACTATAAGAGGATGTCATCACTGAAACAAAGCGTTTTTGGTTGCCTGGCTAAAGCCTCTCAAACCCGGCTTATTATTAAGAGAAAAAAGAAATAAATTACCAAATTTCCTAAAATCGCATCTAAGGAATTATTCTTACTTCTCGGCTGTCCTTGATAAGAATATTTTAAAAAATATCAGTGGGAAATCTGTTATTATATAGATTTAATTATCCTGCCGTGCTGGCGTGGTCGTACGGTCTCGGCGGCGGCCAGCCGTGGCGTCCAATGCGCCAGTTCCTGGGTTGGAATCCCGGCAGTGGCATGGGTGTTTCACTTTCCTTTCTTCTGTGTTGTCCTCTTTCTTCTTCTGTTGTTGTTTCTCTTCATAGGAGGCAGAAGTCCGATTTTCACCTTAGGGTGCCTCCAGGATAATTATATCCCAACGAAAATAAAGCAATAATATCCCCATCGTAGTGTCTATGACCAGTGATCCGAAGATGGATCCGGGGACACGACAACAACAACATTTAATTATCCTCACTTTCTATGTTTAGCAATTAATCCAACTTTACTTAGAGTCTTGAATTGTAGGGATTTTAAAAATATTCAAATGCCTTCAGTAGATACTTTTTCTATCACTGAACTATCTCTAGCCTGGATAAATAACAGAAAATACGAATATTTACTGATATTATTTTCTTGCATGTTTGCTTACGTATAGATTCGATAAACTTTATTGCTATCCAATGTAGTGATAGAATATATGAAAGAAAAAGACTACTGAAAGAAATAGTTAGATTATTATCCAATTTCTTGCTTTTTTTAATTTTTTTTTCTAAGATTGTTTTTTTTTATACCACTTTTTTCTTCTTTTTTTTCAACATACTATCATTGTTTGATTGTTTTTTAACAAAAGAGAGAATCTTGGATGTGATGATGAACAAAATATAGAAAAACACCTGCTAAAAAATAAGAAATGTATTTCGGAATCGAAAAGATATTGCAATGATTGAATTTTCCAGAGATCGGAGACTGCAGAAAATCAAATTTTTGTTATTTTCAAGTTTATTAGTTCGTAACGTTCGTATTTTATAAATACTTGATTTGATTTGAACTTTATTGTTTATTAATTCCACTAGGTCGCAGCTGTTGCTGGAAAATGTAAAAAAAAAAGAGACA
>JAFIDM010009631.1:352237035-352258957 GCA_023159025.1 Thereuonema tuberculata
AGTTGGCGTCACTTGAAAGAACAGAAAAATCGTGCAATATCGCTATGCTTTGTCCCAACAGTTATCACCATCTGGTGGAAAAAGTTAGAAACTGTTTTATTACCTTCTTGTCACTTTCTGTTATCATTGATTATTAATATTGCGGATTTTACACATCTGTGCAATAAATTTTTATTTACTGGATAATTTGAACTGCAGATGGTTAATTGAAAATATCCAATCATGTGTTTTGTTTTCAAAAGATTTGATCACATTTTAAAAACTTAAAATGGAAAAAAATATATTCAAGTCCTAACTGAAATTTTTCTAATTGAATGTTTATAATTAAGACTTAATTATAAAGAATTATTTAATTTTGACTGAATTCTCAGAAGCTCAGTCAAGGAAAAAAAAAAAACCAACAAACTTTCGAAAGAAGTTGAAGAATTAATATATTTTCTAATGACCAATAACGCACAAAATACTAGCTAAAAAACATATTTATATTTAATGCATTGACATGGTTCAAGTACACAGATCGGTACCTATTTCAGAATATATTTCACAAAGGAGGGAGCAGTCAAACATAGGGCAAAAACCAATCATTCTTCTCCTAAGAGGCAGTTTTTTTTTTTTTTTTTTAAATATAGCCGTCTTACAAAATGGACTTTGATAGAGAAGACATTTCCAATCCGATATTATGTCAATGTAACTTTGTATCATTATGTAATATTAACTTCATCAATGTTCATTCCAACGGATTGTAAACAAACACGCCGATCGAATTATCCAATCAAAATAGGCCTTTCATGAAATAAAAGCCCCGCCTCTTAGGAGGAAGGATGTTTGGTTCTTGCCTTGTGTTTGAATCCCTCTATTGCTCCTTCCATTGGATATTAAATTCCGATCTGAGTACTTGAACCATGTCAACCATCCATTAAATGTTTTTTATTATGTATTTTGTGCGTTATTGGTTCTTAGTTTATTTAACATATTTTCGTTTGATATAAGCTAAGTTTTCAATAGTGACTTGAAACAATAGAAAAGTCACTCAGATTCCTAGATATGTTTTGTTTTTTTTGTTTTTCTTACAGTTATGGTAGCAAGAAGTAGATGACTTCCGGTAAAAGAAGTACAGTGAAAACTCGATTAACCGTTACTCTTTAACCGTCATCGTTCGCAAAATCTACTTCTCCGTAAAATACGGGACGAGCCTCGAAGAAACAGAAGAAACTGATTACAGCTTTAACATATAAACCTTATTATCTAGTAATTGTTTTGTGTTTCTATTATTATTATTATTATTATTATTATTTGTTTGTTGTTTGACGATATCTATTTGTTACCGATTGATTTTTCTTCGTATTAATTTATTGTTTGCCTTTCGTCCCAAACCAGCATTGAAATTTCGTTACTGTACATGTTTCTTGCGAAATTTCTGTTATCCGTCTGTTCGGTTAACCGTCACAGTCCCGGTCCCGACGGTGATGGTTAATCGAGTTTTCACTGTACTTCTATTTTAAGAAGGAAAAAAGGGGGGGGGGGCGCAGGTTCATGAAAATTTGCCTCCATCTTCCCCTTGAAATAGAATCATATATATGTCCTTGAATAAAAATGATAATGAGATTGAAGGTCAATGGTAAGTATAATACAGTTCTGTCCTTCTAATTTAATTCGTAAATATATAACAATGCATATAAGTAGATATTTTAACAATGCTATTATTTCAGACAATTTTTCCTGTTTTGCCATAAAAAGATGCTATTATTATAAATTTCTGTTCGATTCTTTATTTCTATTCTATATCATTCAGAATAAGATACTGTACATCGTAGGAATTGGAATGGAAAGGTTTATGAAGGTCGTAGTCGTTCAACTGAAAAAAAAAAAGTTGTTTTTTTTTTTTTTTTTTTTTTCATGGACGAATTTAAAAAAGTTAACACACTTGCTTAAAAACCTTTCTTAAAAATTTTTAAAAAACGAAAAAATCATAAAAAAAACATGTAATTGAGAAACCAAGCAATTGAGAATCCTCCTCCTCCTCCTTCTCGTCTTTTTTTCATATTGGGAGGTTTACAAACAACATGATGGCCCAACAAAACCAGGTCTAAAATGTCATATTGCTTCCATTATCAGATGCAACTGGACAGAGAGAATTTACAATCCTTACCAACCCTACCTTCAGTGTGCATCAGTGCAGTGGAGTGAATAGATCTTATTTCACATCTCGATAGATATCTACATCAGTATCGCCTGAAGATGAACAGTGCTGAAGGCAATTCTCAGAGTGCTACCACTTTTCAATTTCTATATTCCGTCTAATTTGAATTCTTCATTAATTCAGATTAGTGGAAGAAATGAAAGATGAATATTGGATCCAGTTTTCGATTGAATTCCCACATGAATCTTAGGGGTGGAATTAGAGAGAACAATCAAGACGACAACTTCGGCATAGCATGAAACTTACCCATCAAATGTCAATTTCTGAAACTCAATCTGTTGGAAACGGTCTTAATTTAATATTCGATTAGCTTCATCTTGATCGTCCTCGATAGATAACAAAAACCTAGAGTTCTTTGCCATTTAACAAACTAGTTGAAGTAGTCATCTCCTTAGATAGTTTTAGCTTTTGAAATATAGCTTTACAAAAATAATCGCACAGAAGGGGTGTAAGTGGCAATACCTCATCCCGAAATCTGGAAGTGAATAGAATAGATCCCATTTACCTTCCTTTTGTTTTTCTTTACAGTTGATGAAAATATACATGGGTAGTTTAACGTGCAATGAATAAAAATTGTGTGTATCTTTATTATTATTGTCCACCGTGTGCATTCTCTTGTTTTTTTCCTTCATTTATTAAGTTTCATGAATATTTGTCCCCTCCTCTAAAAGAACGATTATATGTATATAAATACATGAATAATAAAATTAATAATAAAATAGAATAATTATTGTTCTGTCCTAATAATTCTGGAATTCATCTTAAATGAGTGTTTATTTGAAACATTTCCTGGATTGTAGAACTAAATACAACAGAAATAAACAACAACATAAATTATCAGATTACTATCAAAAACTAGGTTTCAAGCTTCGTGTTGCTATGGTACTAAGCTATTATGTGTTATGAAAATGTCACAACACATTTCGACTACACGGAACTTAACTAAAAGAATAGGAAACCTCATAGCTGCTCTTTTTCTTTTTTTTTTTTTTTTTTGGCAGTTTGGAAAAATTACTAGATCCGTTTTGAAAAACAGCTGCCATGAATATGTGAAAATTTTCGTTTTAGCATCGATTAAACTTAAATCTGTATTTATTTAATAGAAAAATGTAGCAATTTTAAAATAAATATATAAATTAATAAATTCTACTATGAATACATCCTTACTTAATACCAATCAAAGATAAGAACCTTAGAAACTCAATTAATTTTTTCATTTAAAAACAATTTCTAGAAGAAATGACTATAAGAAATCGTTTATTTTGTAAAATAAGAACAAATCAAGTGGATTTTTTTTTTAAAGTGTAATTATGAATGTGAAATTTTCTTCAATAGTGAATGTTTTACATATAATATGCGATTTAAAAATGTCTTTGGCTACTTTGCTCAGTCACGAAGGCACGAGAAAAAGAGATGTAAGATTATTGTTTCCTATAGTATATCCGCTGGGAATACGCTGTTTGTCTAATGTGTTTACGATCATCGCAATTCAAAATATTTGACGTAATGATAATAAATTCAAATGTTACTGATACAGTCTTGAGTTCTTGTCAGTGAAGTAGCGTGGAGAGGGCGGCAAAATTTCACAATAAATAATAATAATATCTTTTAATCTGAACTAAAAATTTGGACCATTACTGTAACACCGTCTGTATTAACAGAAAATGACGAACAGGACTTCAAGCTCGAACGAGTTCGACTACGGGTTTTCATAGCTGCCACAGGCGGCGAATTAGGGGGCGGCGAATAAGGGGGAGGCGAATTTGGCCTACGCCCCGGGCGACTGAAACCCACGCTACGCCACTTAGGGGTCCGTCGCACCAGAAACTTCTTAGTTTAAAGTCATAAAAAAAGAAGGGGGTAATAAAAGGGTTGTTTTAGCCGCGGGAAGTTTTTGGCGTCCCAAATAATGGGTAATAATGAGGCGCGTGTCGCTTCGGCGCGCATTTGATTAAGAAATCGTTCTGTTCAGGACACGCGTTCGCATAAATTCCATATTTATATCTATATTAAATACAAAAAATATCTATATAGAGAGCAAACGAGAAACTCGCACAATATTTAATAGATTTTATAATATATTTTACATAAATATATATTATATAAATTGATATTTTACAACTATATATGATGATCCACCCTTTTTTTTATATATTGTGAGATGTTTATAATCATGTATTACAATTATATGTTTTAAATATATACTAGAATATATATATATCAATAATTAAAAGTGGCAAGAAGAATCACGGCAACGTAAGTAAGCCCTGAGGACTAAAAAGTCCAAAATTCATAGGCAGGCTTCACATAGCTGAACAAAGGAATAGCTTGATGCTTTTCGTATTGTAAACTTTTACTTATTTATTGTCTGTATCTTGTTGAGGGAGAGATTTTAATCTCACAAGTACATCTAATTATTATAGAAATACGTTTTCTGTAAATAAGTGTTGTAAATAAGTTCGAAGTCATACTTATCGTTGTAAGCAGTTTTAAGAATGTGGGATTCATAAAATGTAGGCAGGGGTTTTATATATGTTGCGGGCATTTCACTGGAATTTCGAAAAAAAATCCGGTCGGATTTGTTACTTCGGATTAAGAGACCACCTATGGAATGTGTTAACAGCTGGTAAAACAAAGAAACGGCTATTTGATTGTAAATTAAAAATTACTTTCATTGAAAACAAACATAAACTACATCTTATATTGAATTTTTGGCGTTTTTAAGAAGATATATTTAAAATTACTTTATTTAGTTTCGTTTTTATTACAATCAATCGCCATGAATGTGGACAATGACATAAAAATTCATGTTTTTTGATGAGGCCATCTGCCAGCCTCCAAATGCAATTCTACGATTTGCTTTGAATTTTAAAAAAATATTTCTTTTATACGCCGGAAATATTAACCCATTTTTTTTTTTAAATTACTGAAATGCTTTTTTTTTTAATGAACTTCTTTAATCATCTCTTTGTCCAAGAGATGCTTCAAAATTCGCAAAGATACGTAACTTTCGAAATAAAAATCTAGAAAGGCATCATATGTAATTTATGTAATAATCAAATTAGAATATTTTTAAATATGATACAACAAAGAAGTAAAAACAATTAACAATACAAGTATATTTAAATTGATTAACTATAAATACTGGTATTTATAATGCCGCTCTATGTTGGTAGATGTCGTACATAAAAAAATCGAAGAAAATACATTACCGGTACGGTATCTCAGAAAAAAAAAAATAACAAAAAATTAACATAACTATCCATTTAACTTTGAATTGAGCAAACCTTTTCAGCAAAACAATCGTATTTATTTGAAATATCTCAAGTTATTTCTTTTCTTGGTCTTTTCTTCCTTATTTCCATGACCGTCTTTATGCCTGAGGGTCTGAAAAAAATTAAATTTCTGTTTTCATTGCGCGCGCTGCACCTGTAGCACGTTCTCCCTTTTTGGACTGCAAACTTTTTCCTTTCCTCCAAATTTGTGGCAGGACCCTTCTCCCAAAATACTGAAAAATTTCAGAAATTACAAAATTTTTAGTGAGCGCGGCTAACTACAGACAGTAGACTTGAATTTCCCCCTCTTTTAATGACCCGCCTCCGGCCAACATTCCTTTCTTCCGTTTTTATGACTTTAAACTAAGAAGTTTCTGGTGCGTCGGACCCCTTATAGAGTAATGTTGTTAAGAAATAGCAATAAAACCTCCAGTGATATCTCAATGAAAAAATAAATAAAAACAATAAGATTAATGATTAACTTACAGTTAAAGTTAACTATAACTTTACAGTTAACCAAAGCTTAACCAGCTAGCTATACATTTTTCGTTTATACTTGAAATCGTGTGTAGATTTGTATGCATCTCAGTGAATCAAATAACGAATATTTACATGAATATTTACCGGGTAAGAGACGATTTGTCCTTGGTGCTTGAAATTTTGTCTCCATAAAAATTTTTTTCCCTCGAAAAGTTTATGAAAATCTCCACAGGTTTTCCTGTGGAAAATCCAATACTGAATCTCAATAAAAAGGAAGTTTAATGTGCATGTGAGTATCTTAAAAAACATAAATCAAAATGCATCAAAACAAAGATAGTGCGAAACGGACCGTCCCAGTCTCTTCACGATGACAGCTCGGGGTGCGAATCCTTTGCGTAAATTGTGCGTGTCAATTGTGTTCTTAGATCAGAACAAGGGTTTTAAAGCTGTTTATTTTTCATTGTTGTGTTTTTGGTTGGGAACTACTTTTCTTAACATGCACTCTGAGCTTATCACCGATGGTAAATCTGGATGAGGACGCCTAATAAGGCAGAAACGGCCGTCCCAGATTCACGTAGGTCATAGCTCATAAATGCAAATCCTTATTATGATATAATTTGATTTATGTTTTTTTTTTTAATTTTACATAATGAATCTCTTACTTCTATTAATGCCTGGCATTTTGCGCAAGTTTTACTTTGATTAAAATTAGTGGATTTTTGGGAGATTTTTAGTGAATTTTGTGGAAATCTGAAAATAGATTATAATAGTTTTGTTAAGTTTTAGGATACGTTTTTTGTTCATTGTATTATTTTCTTGACATTACAATAACAAATAAAATAATAAAAAAAAAGGTATTTAAAAGATTAGTAGGTTTTATGTTTTCTTCGGAAATTTTATCAGTTTTAACTTTTTATCAAAAATATTTATTTTAGGAAATATGTAAGGAGATAAAATGCTGTTTAATCGTTAATAACAGTGATCTCTACATTTCTTCGGATTCTTTGAATGTAGGCTAATTAGGCTTAGTTCAAAAACGCTAAATACGAACAAGAAATGGAACTGGTTCAATTTGGACCCAATTGGAACCAACTATTTTTTTTTTTTTATTTTAGGTCTTTCAGAAACTGCAGAACCTCTTAAAGTCATCATTTTCTATTTCTCAAGAAAATGAGGCTCAGAAAATCAATCAGTCTGTTTATGTGTGGGTGGATGTGTATATTCGTCATCCCCTTAATACTTTTTGAACCTTAGAGGGTGAATCCTCTTGAAACTTAGTATGGAAATTTTTAGACAAGAAACAATCAACTTTTACGTTTAGATATTTTTCCGTGTTGTCCTGATCGAGAAAGTTACGAGAAAGAATGACAAAAATTCCCCTAGAAAAGGGTTGGAAGCAAAACATTGAGTTTCTGATGAGATTTAATAATGTAACAAATTTCTTTAGTAATCCATTAATTCCGTGTGCTTTGATTTAAATTAATTTTAGCTAACTTAATTTAGCTAAAATTAGTTGGAAGTAGATAAGTTATGAAAATAATGAGAATATAATTCAATTTCAAAAAAAAATTCAAGATCTGAGTGTAATCAGCAGCTATTTAATAAATAGACTACGACAAGATTTTTCCGTTATTCCACGATTTGGTAAAAAAGGGAGAAAAGAACATTAAGGAAAAGACATTCTTCGTTTTCCTGAATAAATCTTTGATCGAAAGTCATTATGTTTCAGAATAGTCACTATAACTTTTATTCTTGTTACATCATAAAATTGATCAATAATATCAAAATAAAGTTCTCAACAGTCAAGCTAGGGAAATCGACGAGCAACGTTAAAAATAATTTTCATAGCTTGACTGTTGAGAACTTTTCCTCGTCGAAATGTTGAATGTGAAGCAGCGACCGCCATTTTCTCTCCTATTTGAATGTTAGCGAACGGCCAGGAAAGGAAAATCTATAATCTCCGTTGCATTCTGGGAGTTTCAACTCTAGCCGCGAGCAATGTAGTATCCTATTTTTACAGGACAACATATATTATCCGGTTAGATGTGATTTTGTATTAGTAAAAATGAGATTCGAAAGGAATAGCTTCTGTTAATTCCAATTACGATGTAGTAGATTTCCCTCTGTATGCAATTACTCAAATATAGCCACAATTTGTTGCTATTTCTGATCGATGTGGAAAAAGAAACTGGAATGGAGACTCAGACCTAATTGGATGAATTATGAGCGTTGCAATATTAGCAAAATTCACCGTAAAACATTGTTGAAACTCTATAAAAAGAGCAAACATTAAGACATGTTAAGTTAATATTTATTTACTTATTATTTTAATATTAAAATCATTAGTATTAAAAAAAAGTTTTGGCATTTTAATTACAAATAGTTTATGCTATTCTTCGGAATCTTTCAGAATTATTTCAGTTTCTTCAGAATAACGTAAGATTAATACTATGGACAAAATAGTAATAAAAAATTAGTGTTGTATTTATTTTAGAACAATACTAGCAAACCTGACAAGCAAAATTTTTAGTGACCACGTGACCTTGGATTCTGAGGTCATTTTCTCAGTCACGTCATCTTTGATCGTGACCTGATTACCTGTAAAAAGTTCATGTCAATGAGAGGAACAACTTGTCTTTACATTTTGGTAATCTAAAATGAGCGGTTTAGGAGTTGATCTTGCGTCATGTGACTTAAGGTTGTCTCACGTCGATGAAAAATAAAATGAAGCCATCCTCAATATTATACCTAATATTTGCCGCTTCATTTGTACAGTGTGGCCGGGAATTTTCCGTACCCCCTATTATGTAGTAATAAATGTAAATGTTTAGTATTGAATTTTATTTCAGTTGTTGACAATAAAATTCATGTGTCACTAGAATGCTTGATTTATTGAAGTTTCAGAAATGTTGTCTTTTGAGCGAAAGAGAACCCTCATTATGCACTGGAATTGGAGAGGAATCCACCTCACATAAAGATATGGGCTGCGATGACATCACGTCATTTGTTTGGACCATAGTTTTTTGAAGGTCATGTTAATGGCGAAACTTATTTACACATGTTACAAACATGGTGAATCCCACAGCTTGAAGACGCGGGTGTCATGGAACGGGGCACCTGCTCACTTCGCCCTTTCTGTAGGCGGGTTTCTGCATGAACATTTTTCAGGACGCTGGATTGGTCGCGGTATTCCAGCATCGCCAGCTCCATTGAAATGACCACCACGAAATACTGACCTCACGACGCCTGACAATTCATTTTGGGGAGTTATCAAGGCCTATGTGTCTGAATGTTGTTATGCTACAAATGAAGAATTGCGCAATGCAGTTGAGGACGCATTTCGAACCATCAGACCGAATATGCTCCAAAAAATGTCAACCAGGATGTGGCGGTGTATAAATGGCGAACACACAGAAGCATTGGACGCTTAATGTTGTAAATATTTTCTTAAAATATGACTACCAATGAAGGAAGGGTACGGGCCACACTGTATTTCTGTGTCTTATAGTTTCTGAGGAGTAGCGGGCGGAAAAAGAACCACTGTAATCTTTTATATATATAGATTTTATCATATGTAGTTGACAATACAAATGGTTAAGTATTGTTTTATTTTTTATTTATTTATTTATTTTTTATTAACGAACTAATTCACTTCATCTTAAAGAAAAAAAAAACACAAAATAAATTTATTATGATGATGATTATACAGTTGTTATTAAAACGACATTTTTAAATAAAGTTGTAGTCATCTACAAATGTCATAGGCCAAAAAAGCAAATATAATACGCTTCCTCCAAGAATTAACAGAATTTCGAGAAATTTCTTTACAGTCGATTATTATTCAAAGGATTTGTAATTTTTAAGAAATAAAACTCTTAACAGAAAGGAATTTTAACTAAATCAGAGATAAATCATTAAGTTACTTAAAATCTTCAATCGCATTCCAATCATAAAAAGAAATTGACATGATTATTTTTTCTTTGTTTCATTAAAACTATGACTATTTTATATTGCAATTAATAAAAAAGAAATTTTGTTTTCGATTTAGTTTTTTTTTTTTTTTTTCAAAAAAGCTTTTTTTTTTCTTTTTAACATTTTTTACTTTAACTTCAACATTAAATGTAAGCACTATATATTTACATATAATTGTGTAGTTATTATGTATTATGCGAAATACATTGTAGTATTCTACATGTAATTATATAGTATATAATTGTTTAAATATAACAAATTCTTACCCAAAAAATTATAATTGTTTAAATATAACAAAATCTGACCAAAAAAATTATAATTTTTCTTCATACACTGTTAATTCATTTTAATTGTAACTTATTATATTTTTTTTATATTTTTTTATATCTTCCGTTAAGAGTTTGTTAGTAGATTAAACAGTTTATTAAAAAGACCTTTTATTTCTATAACACTTTTTCAGATGATTAAAGCTTTTTTTATTTCAGAATGTAATATTTGGTTTTTGTTGTTTTACGGTTCGCACTCAAGTGCGATCTTCGTGTCCGTAGGTCCGTGTTCTGTGGATCTCTTAGTGTTCCCAATAAGGCGAACCCCTAGAAATGTTCATAGAATTTCAAAGGAAATACTGAGGTGGTTTCCGTTGCCTTCCTCATGAAATCATTAAGGAATGACTCCAAACCTGAAGAGAAAGATGAAGAAGCAGACAAACACAGGAAAGGAAATTTTTAAACAACCATGCAGACTCCGGGATTCGATCCCATCTGTATCGTGGGAGGCTACTGGCTAAATCGACTAGGCCAGGCCGGAACGGCAATAATTGGTTTATGAACACAATATTACTTACAGAGTAACCCGGCAGGGCGGAATACTTAATGTTTGAATAACAGTAAAAACACAAATAAAGCATTCAAACACTCGGGAATGAATGCACATGTTTAGTGAACAGTTATATTTACAAAAATAAGCAATTTTAATCTAAAAACTGACATGTAATACAAGAAAATCTAAAATAAACTAAATTACGGCAATATTCTAATGTGCCCCAGTATCGGAAAAGAAAACACTAGAAAATTAAAATAGTGTAAAAATCCTTTTAAGTGACCACCAATTACTATTTTTTACAGTAAAAACATATTTATTGATAAATTAATGATATTAACACATAGTTTTCATGACATAGAATATTTAAAAAAAAATCATTGAAGATACATTTTTCATCAGAACTAAAAATCCTTTTTATGTTTATAAAAGACTAAGTTTTACTAAAAATAAAGTTTTCATGATTGGAATGGTCTTCAAAAGGTTTTTAAAAATATCAAATTAAAAATGATAAAATTTTTAATACTTTAAAACAATATGTAACTGCTAAAAATTTCCTATTTTATTTTTTAATGTATATTTATTATTTTAGTTTTAATTTTTGGAGGTGCCACGTTCTTCTTCACCATTAATGATTACGACCTCCTTACTGAGACCTATCTATTTACTTGTGATTACTTTCAGCCGATGATCGCCAATACAGCGTGAAACGGCCGTTCTGAGATATCACAATTGAATGGGTGAGTTGAAAAAAGGTACATATTCCATAAATTTGACAAACTAAACTGAGATAGCCATTTTCTTCTTTGCACGTATATACATCCATTAAATAGAAAAAGAAACATATTTCTCAATTTTAAGTCTGCTTTCCAGAGCCATGTAAAAATGATTGAGTTGAAGAAGGGACATATTCCAGGAATATGTTCTTTTGTCAACTCAAAGCCGCACTAGCATTGAGTTGAAAAAGGAACATATTCCTCAACGCATTTACATTGATAAAATCAATGTAAAAATTTATAAAAATTTATATATCTAAATATTTACAAAGCACAATACATGGTGTGATATAATATTACATTACGTAACATAAAATACACAAAAATAAAATTTTATGAGGTTTTTTTTTTTTTTTTTTTTTTTTTAAAAAAAAACATTGAGTTGAAAAAGGAACATATTCCTCAACATATTTACATAGTTTTATGCTATAAAAAGTTATATATCTATATATTTACAAAGCACAATGAGTTCGCTTCACTTAAAGGTATAAATCGATAATAGAAAATTTTTTTGTAAAAAAATTAGTTTTCTTAAAAAACAGTTTTTTTTAGTTTTCCAAAAGTTTACATTTGTGGAATATGTACCTTTTTCAACTCACCCATTCATTTATTGTAAACACATGTTCTCAACCATTATAATTGCAATTTTTGGCGTTCTGTATGTTTCTTTTTACGCTTAAGAAAATTCATTTAGTCTAGTATATGAATTGTTCTATTTTATTATTTAATGTATATTTATTATTTTAGTTTCAATTTTTGGAGGTGTGACATTCTTTTCACTGTTAAAATTTTCTTAATAGGTTTTAGTAATATTTTATGCAGTATTTTATTGTTTAGGATCTACGCACAGCATTACAAATGTGAATTGGCAGATGGGAACGTCGCTGGCAAATACCGGCACAAGAATTGTGTGCCCATTTGAATAAATACTGTATATAAAAAATATATAATATCTTTTAAATGTCATTAATGTATGAATATTATGCATGTACATCAATATTATTCCTTGTGTTTTAAAAGAAATAGAAATAACAAACGTCAACTCAGGCGAGCAAAATAAAACGGAGATAAAAAAAAAAAAACTAAAATAAAATGTCGGCCCAAACGGTACCTTGGTCCATTCTGCCCCACATCATCGGTTATGATAAATAAGATTGTTTCATGAATGGCCATGAAATTAAACAACAGTAATTACATGTAAAGTTAATTAAAATAACAATTTTATAATTGCATATATACGTACAATGAAGAAAAATAACTAAGATAACTAATAGATTAAATGATGAACAATTTTATAAAATTATCCATTACATTGCAGTTTATTAAATGCTTTGATTTATCTTAGCTAAGACAATTTCTTTGAACATTACAACTTAGAACGTGAAAACTACCGAATCAATACTTTACATGCTCACACTCCAAACTATAGGGTGAAAACTGTTTGGTTGGTTTTCTTTCTGTTCGTTCATTAGTTTCGCGGAGTCCCAGCAACCTATGCCACCTTACAGATAAAATATCATAGGAGTTCCATTGTGCCACCGGGGTTCCGTTTCAACCGGCTTCCCCTATAAATTTCATTGTAATATTTTCTTAAATTAGTTTTATTATTTAATTAATATTTTGCATTTAAATTTACATTTGAGTTTTAAAATAAAAATTACAGATATAGGAAAGGCTCTTCCTGCCAGTTAGAAAGATTATTATTATTATTATTTTTTTTGCATTGCTATCTAATTATAAACATACTAGCCGGGTACCGTCGCTTCGCTCCGGAACCCTTGCATATAGCATTAAAAAAAAAAACTTTATTTATTTAGCAAATTGATATTGAGATCGGAGAATATACGACTTCGCAGCCAGTTGTGGCCTTATTCCTTGTCGGCCTTATTCCTTGTTGACATCATAAAGGGAACTTCTGTGCAAAATTTCAGCTTTCTAGGTCCAAGGGTTTGGGGTGGACGTTGATGAGTCAGTCAGTGAGGGAGTCAGGAATTTTCTTTTTATATAGGTAGATTTTTATGAATTTTGTTTTGTGAAACTCATCGATTAGTTCTTCGTAGATTATATTTGGATCTGTTATTTTCTCCTTTTCAACTCTTATTATCCGACATTCGTTCTTTACATATTATTCCTGGTGTTTCGATATCATGCTTATTTACGAAAATATGATTTACATTTGTTTTCATATTTCCATGAATTGTACAGTTGTTTCTTGTTGTTCCGTAAAGACAATTTTTGAAACCATTATTGCACATAAGTTTTAGGTATTTCTGTAGGCTACTGCATTGTTTTTATTCATTTTGAAAAGATCTTTATTTACGTCGCCAATTAGTGTAGTTGGGCAGTTGTTTAATATATTTTCATTTTTTATGAATAGATTCTCTAATTATTCATCATTATAAGACCATACACACAAATAAAAAAGACATAATTTTATTATGTGTATGGTCTTATAATGATTATATTATTACACACACTATGAATAATTAAAGATTCTCTAATTCTTCAGTAAATTTACCTTTCTTTGTGTTTTGTTGGTTTATATAGGGCTAAAATGTTAATATTTTGTGTTTGATAATACAAACACATTTTTGATAACGAAACATATTAGGTTTTATTACAAAACTTCACGATAAATAACGTGTTTTGTGAAAATTCTTGAATCATTTTCCAAAAGATTTCCTTGCTCCGACGTTTTAGTAATTTATAATTTAACATTTTGCTTATAGAACGACAGACAGAATAACCTTTTTTATAACATACGTTTTTATAATATATAATAATAATAATAATAATAATAATAATAATAATAATAATAATAATAATAATACTCTATCTCCTCGCGGTGGGGGCGGGAACTACACTAGCTTTAGGGTAGGCTAAAGGGTCCAACCATTTATGATGAGAACATGTTCTAATATAGATCATGCTGCATCGGGTGTGGCGCAGGATAACCCGCGTTCGGGGGTTAGGCAGAGGCCTCCGTTCGAAAAATATACTACAGTCTCCCGCAGGTGGTGATGAAGAAAGTGGCACCCCATCCTGTAGTATGGCTACCACAATGCCCGGGCAACACCATCCAGCCCGAACAGTCGGAAGTGTTTCGTCTGTGTCAGAGCAGGCGACCACCAAGACTGGGAAACCACGCCAGCGCATCCGATGGTCACCACAGATGAACCAGGATCTTATGCGCGACTTCTTCACTGTTACAAAGTTAGGTACTCAACTAACAGGATACAGACAGGCACTCAACACTACACGCATAGTTAGGAAATTTTTGGACACAAGCACACATCCCTAATCATTCTTGCACACATCTTTACACTTGGCAGTATGTGCTTTGGTCCTTGACCCGCCATATTGTTTTTGCTGGGGAAACCCAAGGTTTGAAACATACAAACATAATAATAATAATAATAATAATAGCCGGATACCGTCGCTTCACTCCGGAACCCTTGCATATATAGCATTCAAAAAACAAACTTTATTTATTTAGCAAATTAATGTTGCGATCGTCGGAGAATACATAACTTCCGAGCCCCGTTGTGGCTTCTCCGAATAACTCGGATGTATTGCGGGTCGGCGTCACACACCGAAAATTCACATTTTTGCATGTATCTTGCAAACGCTGAAGCGTTTGTGAATAAGTGATACATCGTTCGATAGAACTTTCAAATACCAACATTTTCTCAATATAATGTTCTCTTCCATCTTTTATACTTTTCGTTTAAATTGAGAAAAAGTCAAAATTTGAACCTTTAAAAGGCGCCATCTTGGAAACCAAAAACTTTTTTCGAAAGATTTTTGTAGCATTTTGTTTGTTTTAAAAAGATCTACATTTTATCCATTTACATGACCAATCTATCTCTTATAGTTAGGTCACAAAATTGAAAAAACGTAAAGTCTTATGACAGACAGAATAACGCTTTTATAATATAAGATTATAAACGCATAAAAAAAATTATAACAATTTTTAAAAATAAAAATTGGAATATAAGTTCCGAAAGATGAGGATTTTACAGTGACATTACTGTCAGCGGTTAATAAAATGAAGGATCTTAGGGCTTCATTTTCAGTTTAATAAATTAGAAATTCTTGATCGGAATTTCTTTTTTTTTTTAATTAGTTACTCAAATTAAAGAAGATAACCAATTCTGAAAAATAAAACCCAATCTTATTTAAGATCAACCCAATCACGTTGATCTTAATTAATTTAATATATCCTTCCTATCTCTTTATAGGTTTTAAGGTGATTAATGCAATTACTGCATTTCACATGACAATCATAGTACTGAAATAGAAAAACAAAACAATTACACAGTAATTTAATTTTCTATAATTAAATATATATAAAATTTTCCATTGTGGAAATTAGAAATCAATTAAGGATAAAATATAAAACACAGGAAAAAAATGGTTTTGTCTTTAGTACTTCTTTTTCTGGCTTCGTTGAGGAAAATTTTTAGAATTGAAAAGCCACCTGTACACGCGTAACATCTGTCCTCAGTACAAAGTCACCTGAAAATCAAATAATTTATTTATTTATAAGGGCATTTTGAAAAGTTGCGTAATACTTCAGCTTTGAGTACAAATTTCTGGTGACGTAAATTAAAATAACAGCCATCTAGTAGGCCTTCACAAGAGAATTTAGATGGAAAAATTAAGTCAGGGGTTATATTGTAATGAATTATTTTTTATTATAAAGTTTATTGTATTTCTTATTGATATACTACTTAATTTATCCGTTAAAATTTTAATTCTTCGTCAATTTTGTTTTGATTCTATTACCGTTAATTTACAGCTATCTAATTCAAATTAGCCAAAGATGTGTGACTGTTGATTAACCAATCATAATCTTTGTTAAATCATGCTTTTTAAATTTTTGTGTTATCAGAAATAAGCAAGGAAACCAGTTACGTTTCCTTTTCTGTTCTTTCTTTCTTTTGTGACAATATTTCAGATTAGATTAGATTGTGGTGAATGAGGATAGCCGAAATTATAAACATCGCAACCTTAGATCCACTGTATTAAACTCACGACAAAAGGACAGACACGGAGAGAATGGTGAAGAAAGAATGATGGAAGTAATGAAGGCAAAATAGGAGAACCCCTAGAAAACCTCTCCAGCATTCGTTCATCACCACGAAACTCGCGTGAGAACCTAATCCCTTACTCAGAAGTGAGAGACCAATGTCTTAGCGACAACGCAAGCAATATGTCCGACAATATTGTACTGATCGTTTACGTTTACGAGAGCCTTCAACGCTTTTGCGCATGCGTCAGGTCTCCTTGGATTTCATGAAAATAGGGTTGAGGAAAAATAAAGAGAGGATATTTACTTTTTATCAGTATTAGTTTACTAGTAGCTGCGTTCTATTTGCGCTTTTCGGGAAAGAATTATGGAAAGAATAAATACTATTGCAAAAATAACAGGTACTAAAAGAAAAACAGGTCTTATGAAAGTGCCCATTTCAGCATATCACCCCTTTGCGGAGTAGAATCGTCTGTGTTATCGTAGCTCTCGCTTTTCAAAACGAACAGTATCTTGCTCCTCCAAAACTCATAATATTTGTTGTATATGGTTGTGATTTCTGGTTTATTAAGTTTTTCCAACAATTTTAAAATTCAAATAGTTGATTTCTATATATTTTCGCGTTCTTTGTAGAACCATGGCTCTTGGAAAATCCCAAAGATATTTAATATCTCTTTTCACAAAAAAAAAAAAAAAAAAAAAAAAAAAACTTGTCTCCACTTGCTAGTTTTTTTTTTTTTTTTTTTTCTTTTTCTTCAATTAATGTTTATTTTTGGCTATTGCACGTTTTTCGTTTAATGCGAATATTGGCAACATATGGCAAATTTTCCATTATTTCAGACAAGGAAAATTAATAAATAAACGATCTACTATTCGGAGAGCGGCTCCCTCTATGAACATTTTTAAGAATTAGAAAATTCGGAAACAAATTGAGAAATATCTTTAAGTAAAAGCAAATACCTTTATTCACAAAGAAATTTAAAAAAATATAAAAGAATATAATTACAAATATTAAAAATTAGACCATGGTGTTGCATAACATTAATCAGAATACTTAACCACTGAATATTCAAAATGGGGAAATGAATTCTGAAATAAATAAAATTAATAATAAAATTAACTGAAAAAAATAGATGAAAAAGAAAGGAAATAAAAAAAAGATTATAACAAGTTCCATAATTTTGGAACGAACAATGAAAAAAAAGTGCAATAACCTCTAATTTGAATTGATACCCATTTATCTTATCTAACTATTTCTTTTGATTCTACCTTTATTCAGAAGAAATTTTCAAAATCAAAATTATTTTCAGTAACTAATTTACTCAATTATTACTATACTGAAAGGTTTTTGTACACATTGGTTATTGTGATTTCGTGATGCAATTTATGAATGGACGATTGTTTCGTTATTAGTGTCTAAAGAGTTGAATATTATAAAAATCCTATTTGTTTGAGAATTTTGATCTCCTTCTCCCCCTTACCTGTAATGAACTGTCAATCAATGCATTACTACTAAATTATTATTATTATTATTATTATTATAGATAATAATTGTGAAAAAAATAAAATAAAAAAAAATAAAGTAATTATGTAACCCACAGCACCCGTTGATAGGGACTTTCTTTATTCCCTAACGGCACTGAACTATGTAACTAAAGTAGATAAGTGAATAAATATATATTATTATTATTAACTTAAAATTAATAAAGTCTTAAATAATTCTATTTCATATCCTATCTTAAAATTCAGTTTTGTTTATTGTTTTTTTTTTTTAATTCCTTAATCTCTGCGGATTTATTTAATTTGTTAGAATAATTTAAGCATTAAAAAGATTGTTTTTCTTGCTTAAATATTAATTCTCTTTCTAGAGGAGTTTTCATTAGCTTTTCACTTCTAAGTATCAAGTTCATTTGAAATAGAAAGCCTTATTTTCAACCAATAGAGGCAACGTTTGATGCCAGCTGTACATTATCTCAATTCAGGGAAATCTATGCCATTGGATAATAATGTCAATGTCTACTGAGTGGGAGGCTTTAAATGTTGTCCCTCCCACTCTCAATCTACGCAACACAACTGCGAGTTTTAGCGACATTTAAAGTTTTAACTGTGTTTATAAGATTTTTATAAAAGTATCTGTTCCCCTTTCTTTTTTAGAAAAATCAATTGTGTAATAATAATAATAATAATAATAATAATGATATTTTTTTTTTAATTATTATGATTCTAAATACAAAAGTTACAGTCCCGTTAGGAATAATAATAATAATAATAATAATAATAAATCTATTCTATTATTATTATTATTATTAACTTAAAATTAATAAAGTCTTAAATAATTCTATTTCATATCCTTTCTTAAAATTCAGTTTTTTAATTCCTTAAGCTCTGCAGATTTTATTCTATTATAATCAAATAATAATAATAATTTGTGTTTTTTTCCAAGAAAAAATGTAGAACATTGTCTTTATTTATAATTTAACCTTCGCTTAGGCTAAAACTATTCCATTGATTTAACATCGACTTAAGTTCAGTAAATTTATAAATTCCCACTGTTCTCTTCGTAAGGATAATATTCTTGGTAATGTTGTAATATTTGAAAGTTATCCACGATTATTTTATCAAATAGAAGCCAAACAAAATCTTCAATCATTTAAACAAAATCTTCGAAATAGCGATAGGAATATATCGCAATACATTATTTAGTGAATATTATCGTGAATAATGTTTACAATAGGCTAATAAAAGTACAAAATAACAGTTATTTAACTATAAAGGCGTATAAGATTAGTAGGGTAATTTGCCCTTTTTCTTTTTTATTCTACAAGTTGCATAGTAATCTCCTGCTAAAATTATTAGTTTCTTTATTAATTAAAATTCTATATTCCCTTTTAATGTATATTTTGAGTTTTTATATTGAAGAAAATTAACTGAAGCTTTCTTAATGTATTATTTTATTCTTCAATCATAAAAGAATATCCCAAAATGTTGTATAGGAACTATTCCGAAGAGCTATGTGGTGTTGACATACTTATTATGTAACACTGCTGAAGCATTGTTAGGAATTAACAAGGAAAAACGAAAAAAATGCGTAATTATATTTTTTTTTAAATCCACTAAATTTTGTAAGCTTTGACGGCATTTACTTCCATTTCGAAAATGGACGTAACATATAATTTGATTTCAAAACAGTTACAGATGATTCTAAACACAAATTACAAGTAAAAAACGGAACTGAAGCAATGAATTTAATTTATTACGTTGTTGAACTGTTCTTACATTTTCGCGCTATGAAAACCTGATAATGAAAAACCTCAACTGCGCATTTCTTTTCTAGATGAATATTCAATCAAAGCTTTTTTTTTTTTTTTGCTCTCAAACAAATAAAGCTTATTATATGATTTAATATATAATCAATTAATATGATATCAGGTGATTCTCTCGAAACACTTTTAATAGTTTATTTAGTGGTTTTCATTAAAAAGAATGAAAACCACTATTCACTGGATATAAGAAATCATTTAGTGAAAAAAACAAACAAACAAACAAACAATAAACATGGTTGATATTTTTTAAATCTAACTGGGTGAGTATTAATTAATGAAGTAAATTGAAATATTGGAATGTGCCAATGAATTCAAAAAAACATATATGGACAGAAAATATTTTTAATATCAATATCCCAAATAAGACAACTAGAGGAAAAGGTGTAAAAACGGGCACAGATGTAAATATGGGCACTCCTCCCCAAAGAGCTATGGGAGGTGCTGCAGTTTTGCGGCAGGACTATGGACAGCGTATTTTGTTGATGTAAGATAGCAGAGAGCAGTTGGAACCTTTAATTTCAAGTAGTGTGGATGTAGCGTCAGTTATTGTGCGAATTGATGTTTGTTCTCGACTGCAAACCTTTGACAGATACGTGAAATCGTTTTCTTTTCATGTCCTTATGGTTAGTTTAAAATAATTTGACAGTGATATCCGGAAGCGGAGATCCTAAGCTACTTTTAGAAGCACGCCTTTAGTCACGCACGCCTTAAGATTACATATGGTAGTGGCCATCTTGCTTAGGTGAGGTTGGTATAAATATGGGCCCCCATTCAAAGGGGGCCTATAATTACACCATCTTTTCTCTTAAAGGAAATTGGAGCAAGTACCAAAAGTACGGATGGCCCGATCAGCCACTCCTCCAGAATGACTGAATTTTTAAAAATTTCGATGGTTTTCTATGTTATCAATTTTTAAGAAATCTACTGAAGGCTACTAAGAGATGGTCATACAAAGGAGAGATGTTTGGGCCCTCTCCATAAAAGGACCCTCTTGCTTTAGTATGTTTTATGGACGATTATAAATTTATGGACGATTAAGGTATTTGTTATTGATACTCATAAAGCATTGAAAAATATTCCTAATTATACTGATGACTGCTCCTGGCTGATTATTGTCATATTAGCATGAAACAAGCTGTACCAGGATGTCATTTTTGTATACAACTTGGTCTCACCCATTGTTATACGGAATATCTTTACCAAAGTTAGGTCGTATTAAGGTGATGAAGTAATTCGATATTTATTTTTCATAAGGGATTTATTATTTTTTTTTTTTTAGAAGAATTTTACTTCCCTTGAAGTAAAACTTTTTACCATGTTTCTTTAACACATTTAATCATTCCAATTTCTGCTTTGTTCCTATTCTACATAGTTAGCAGACTTTCATTGTAATTCTTTCTTTTCAATATAATTTTATATTGTGCTACTCCCTGGAAAGAAGGAGAGATGGAGATACTCTAGATTGAGAGAGAATAGTGGAAATAGTGCAGTGGAAATGTGAGGACCTCGAGAAAACTGCTAAATTCTGTATTTTATCAGTTTCTGATCCCTTATCAGTAAGCCCGATGTTTTTACCGGAATCAATACCATCTTCATTCCGTAATATAAATCTAACATTGATGTTTTAGCTCTAAGAAATAAATAATAGAATTAACCCAGAATAATGTGACTAACAGTTCATTTCGAAGAATAAAATGACTTCACCATTAAAATAAATGTATTTACACTAAAAAGTTTAAAACACATGTTTCCGCCGGCGAATCCGTCCTGCCTCTTCAGATAACTGGGTTTACAATAAAACTGACCGAAATTTACACTTTTACTTTTAGGGGTAAAAAAATCACTATACATCAATAGAAATTGAATTTATGGTGATATACTGCCGACATTGTGGCGCTTCTAATTGTAAACTCAGGAGGCCGGACGGATTCGCCCATATTGTATTTTTAAATTTTTTAATGAACATACATTAAATAATGTAAATATATTTTAACAATTAATAATTAAACAATATTTTACGTGTGTTTAACATAGTTTAAAAATAT
>JAFIDM010009631.1:352273750-352310061 GCA_023159025.1 Thereuonema tuberculata
TTCTTCTTTTTTTTTTTTTTTGTCGCATTAAAATACTTTTAAGAAATGACAACAAAGTAAGTCACAAAGTGAGTAAAAGGATTTCGCACCCTGAGCTGTCACCGGGAAAAGACTGGGACGGCCGTTTCGTCCTCTTTAGGACTCGTCAGTCAGCCAAACTCCACCGATGACAGACATAGAAGGTGCGAAAGGTTTCTTTAAGTTGAATTTCTTTTTATTTAAAATACATGGTTTTGATGCTTTCTTTAAAGCCTTCATTACATTCCTTTTGTGTCTAGCGGAATGCAGGATTAGGAATCAAAAGCTTTTTGTGTTCTTGTTTATTTTCAGGGGGAATTCCCGCTTTCGGGAGCGAGACCCGGGTTGCTTAACTTTCGCACCTTCTGAGTCTGTCATCGGTGGAGTTTGGCTGGCTGATGAGTCCTAAAAAGGACGAAACGGTCCGTCCCAGTCTCTTCCCGGTGACAGCTCAGGGTCCGAATCCCTTCTTTTAGCTTTGTGTCTTACTTCGTTATCACTTCTTGAATTATTTAGGCACAATAAGTTTATTTTCATGTAAAATATATTTCTTTGAAATAATTAAACAACTTCAACAAAACTGGACGCCCCCTTAAGTAATTTTTCTTCCAATTCTAAGGGACAAGAAAAGGCTAATGTCCGCCCCTGCATTTGATATTTTGAATTTAATTGATGTTATATCTTTCTCGGGAGATGTAAATAATTTTTTATTTTTTGCCTATAAAAAAAAAAAAAAACACTTAAAAAAAAAACTTAACAAGAAAAAAAAAAAGTTTAAAAAAATTAAGGAATTTTATTTATTTATTTATTTATTTATTTATTTATTTATTTATTTATTTATTTATTAATTTTTACAATAAAATGTACAATTTTACGGTTGCTTTTCTACGGTAGCATCAGTGGAGTTTGTCACGGCGAGGTTTTCTAGATTTAGAAAAACGACTAATCCGAAATTCGACTTTTAGGATCAAAAATTTTTTTTTTTAATTTAGTGAGAAAACCGATTTATATATATATATTTAAATCTTTATATATAGTCTCCATCGTATATAAAAGAAAACATAAGCTTTTTCTGGCCGCTGCTCCTCCGAAACAATAAGACATAAGAACAACAAATAAGATGTCAAATGTTAAGTAAAATATTGAGGATGCTTTTTATTTTTCATCTACTTGGGTCAATTATAAGCCACGTGATTGAAGGTCAACTTCTAAACCGTTCATTTTAGACTAAAACGTAAGGAGAAGTGTTCCTCTCATTGAGATGAACTTTTTACTGGTAGTCCGGCTGCGGTCAAAGGTCACGTGACTTAGAAAATTACCTCAGAATCCAAGATCACATGAGAACTAAAACTTTTCCAGATCTCCTAATTAAAAGACACATGAGCTGTTATTTCTCGTTAGCCTCGAGCCTGTATCTTTTTCTTCCCCGCCAACAGCAGTGTTACTGGAAGCTAAGATAATCTTCATTTAAAAGATGCAGATGACTCTTTAAGACAGATTCTTCATTAATAATAATTAGGACATCAAAAGCACATTTTATTTTAAAAATACTACATTCATATTATAACGGCATGGAATAGCCTATATCAAGATTTAAAATTAGAACGGACTAATTTTAAAAAAAACTAACACACTTGCTTAAAAACTTTTTTTATATTTTAAAAAAAAAACTAAAGAATCTTTAAAAAACATATAATAGAGAAACCAAACCTAGGTTTCAACCTGTTAACAAGTTTTTAAGCAAGTGTGTTAGCTTTTTTAAATTCGTCCGTAACTGTATTCACACACGTTAAATATTTATATTTAAAATTAGAATTTGCTGGAAAATGGTCGATTTGATTGCTTTTGTTCACATTTGACTGATGTGTTGATTTAAAGGAATGTAAACCTGTAATAAAATATTCTCTGTTTTCCGAAATAAAGTATTTGCCTTTTACAATGTATTTTGTCAATTACTAACACTCATTTCATTTTCATTTTTCTTTCAAAAGTACCCTAATTGAAATAACTGATTAAACTGTAACATTTCAAAAATTACTCCTTTTCAAAGAGAAAAAGAAGGAAAAAAAAAATCGAAAAAACAAATCATTACAATAGATGTAACAATAGATATTGAACAACAACCTCAGCCCATCGCACCACAATCGCTTTTCAATAGCAACAAAGGAACAGAATGAACAGTAGTTCTGACGTCAATGGTGTCCAATGTGAATGCTCAAAAACATGAAGCAGCTGGTTATTTCCAGATCTCTTTCTAACTACTGTAATTGCAGATCCTATTTTTTTTTTTTTTCGAAAGAATTGCTAATATGAAAACTTTGGTAGTATGGGTCTGTATAAAGCCATTGCATTTCTCGAAGTTTCTATTTATAAATATCGGTCATTCAGAGATATTTAGTAATTTCTTTTAATCTCGAAATTAGCTCCGGGAAATTAATATCAAATCATTTACGAAATTTGTCATTTGTGTCAAATTCAAACAATTACAATTTTTTTCTTTTTTTTTTTTTCTTTTGTCATTAAATATCCAATCAATCAAGCATTGACACTTTCAAATATAAGTCTTGTAATAACTGAGTTTTTTTTTTTTAATTTTAAATGTCAAAATTTATTTTCAGGTTTATTGTTTTTTTAACTGAATCATTAAAAAAAAAATGTTTATTTGGGTTAATTACCCAAATAAAACTAAAATATAATATCAATTATGAAAAAGATGATAAACAAAAGATTCTGATTTCAATCCAAACGGTTTCTTTTAATAATTATTCTGCAGTAAAATTTTTAGCGTACTTTTTCTACAGAAAGTGGAGCTTGTAGTACGGGTCTATAATGTGCACTTTTTTCCTAATAACTTTTGAATTGTTCAATGATTCTTGAAACTTTGCATCCACATTTATAGACAAGTGACGTCTGACTTTTGAATGGTATTTTATACTAAGTCATGTTTTTCTGTATGGGTCTCTTTTAGGAATGTGTCTTGAAGATGATAAGAAGTCCATTAGATAAGCATTAATAACAATGACTACATCTAATAATTTTATTAACGCGTTTAGATTTCCTTTGCGCATGCCATATATGATTAAAATGAATTATAGACATGCGCAGCTTAAAATTCGGGTTACTTTTCACCCAATAGAACGTTAGGGGAATTGCGAACGTCATACGTAAACAAACCTATACTAAATAGTTAAAGTACTGCACTGTATTCCAACTAATAATTGTACTATACTGTAATACACAACCATACTATTACTCAACAGATACTATAACAAATAATATTTCTTTTTTTAAGTACATAAAGAAATACCACTTTAAAATATAACAATGAAAAGTGCATTAAATAATTAAATACTTAAGGTAGACGTTTATTACAGTTTTCAAGTTCACATACGTATACATTATCAGTTAGGCTGGCAGCGTTTAATTATAAAACGATTTGTTTATATCGTGGTTCGGGAAAACACCCCTGTACAGCAACTTACGTCCTCTAAGTAGCTGTTAGCCAATCAGGATTTTTTAACTCTATGAGACTTCGTTCCGCGAAGGGCCGGAATGGATGTTGTTGGGATGGACGTCAAGACTATTGGCGTGACTATAGGCAAGTTATAAGTAATTGTCAACTTCATTAATTTTTCAGAAAATTTAAAGATAATGTGAGTATTATAATTTGTAATTAGAAAAATGGTCATAGGAACGTTCGAAAATAATTTTTTTTTTTGAAGAAAAGGAAGGACAGTTAAAGATCTCAATAATGGAAATTAAATTTCAGTTGACCCATAAATTCTTTTTTATTCCTTTTTTTTTGTCGAATAGCAATTCAATTTAATAATTCAATATTTCTTTTATCTAAATTCTATCTATAGATATAAGAAGGCTACTAAACATTGCAGTGAGACAATATATTTCGTTTGCAAATGCACTTTTTTTTTTATTTTGAACCGAATTAGATTGCTGTAATAAAATGATTTAGGATTGTTAAACAATTATCGTTATTTTAAAATGTCAGAGCCACCATAAAACTGAATAATTTCGATAAAACGAGGATACAAATGGAGATTAATTAGAAAACTTTTTTTGTAAATCGTGGTTGCGAAAAATCCTACAAGTTTTATTGCGTATTGGAAATAGGCAGCAGATGAAGCGATACAGAACTGTGTGGAAAGCAGCAATACGTTTTACGTCATATGAATAGAACATAAATGTCATCAACCACATGGAAAGAAATTGTGAAACTTTATCTAAAATTCTAAAACTTTTTATTTAAAAATACAATTTCGAAAAAGAAGCTGAACAGTTTTTCTAAAAATTATAATTTTTCAAAAGTATTTTAATTTTGATAAAATTAATATGTAATAAATGAATTTCTGCAATCTTAAAAATAACTTTCATATTTTTTCCTTTGTTCTGTAATCGTCTGTTTGTTTATTGTACATAAAATTTTTTTGTAATTATATTAAAATAATAAAATATTTTTTCAAACAATAACTTAAAAAAACCCACAGATTTAAGATTGCGTTAAATGAAAACCTCTCAAATTAAAACTGATAAAAATAATAAATGCATTGATAAAATTTAATACTCGTGTAAGTAATTTGATAAAATTTTTTTACCCTAAAAGTTCCGCACTCTTAGAAATTATGAAAACACAGCCAAATTTTCAAGGCATTTCATTTTCTCTTTTCCTGTTCCCAATTTTCAAGCGAATAAGCGTACACTTTAATTTAATTAAGATAATTTAATTTAAATAAAAAGCTTTGTAATAAGCATTGAAATGCATATTTGACCTTTAATAATTTAGAGTATATTTTCACCTTTATTTTTCTATTCAGAGATATCTTTACGAAATCGTAAATCTGTAAGCACGGGTAAGGAACACTCAAATTCGTTTTTTTTTTTGGTTGGGTAGATAGAAACAAAGATCGTGTTTTTTTATTAATTTATTTATTTATTTATTTATTTATTTATTTATTTACCGGAATTTATTTTTTTGGTGGTGATTTTTAAGGTCGTATTTTAAATAATATTTTGTAATTAAGTGCATGATTTAAATGATTATGATATGCATCCTTTACATTACATGAATTATAATCATTCATAAACGTAACAACAATTAAAAAAAATAATAAATTAACTGCGTTAATAAAGACACATTAAGACTGAAGCACTTCCAATCAATTGTTTCAAACAGAACAATTTCAAAATGAACAAAATAAATTTATTAAGGAATTACCAAATACAAAAGTAATTAATTAATTTCTGCCTTATGTTTAATACATGTTAAGTAATTACTTAATGCAAAACAGTATTAGTTATTTAAGCCACATAAATTATTTAATGAATATTTAGCCTATTAAGATTATAAACATCAATAAATAGAAATGCATTGACAGAGAGCTTAGAGCTATCTAAAAAGTTCAAATCTTGAAAACAGCTGGCGAAAGGATTTTGTTTAACGTTAGTAAGCATTTTTATATTCTTTTTTCGAAATAAAATATTTGTTAACATCAAAAGATTATCTCCTAATAATAAGGAAGTGATTACAAACTCCACGGCTTGCAAATAACATTTAATAACATTTAAAAACTAATAACGAACTACAAACTCCATGGCGATATTTCGTCCTTTTTAACGAGCCATTTTTCTTCTAAACTAAAACAATAATATCACAACTCAAGAATTCAAAAATTTTACAATAATAGAACGTGACACTTAAACACGTTCAAATTATAAAACCAAATAACAATTGTTAGAAATTCATTCTTTAAATATTCAAAATTAAAAAATTTAAAGTCCTTTCCTGATATAATCTTTCAATTCCTTGTATTTTTAAAAAATTCCTGATATAATCTTCCAATGTCCCTGTGTTTTAGAAAATTCCAAATATAATATTCCAATGTCCTTTTAGAAAATTCCAAATATTTGGAAATACAAGGAATTGGAAGATTATATCAGGAAAGGACTTTAAATTTTTTAATTTTGGATATTTAAAGAATGAATTTCTAACAATTGTTATTTGGTTTTATAATTTGAACGTGTTTAAGTGTCACGTTCTATTATTGTAAAATTTTTGAATTCTTGAGTTGTGATATTATTGTTTTAGTTTAGAAGAAAAATGGCTCGTTAAAGTCCTGTAAAAAGGACGAAATATCGCCATGGAGTTTGTAGTTCGTTTGTAGTTCGTTATTAGTTTTTAAATGTTAATAAGGAAGTGAATTTCCAGGTTAATTTCCAGGTAAGCCAAAAGAAACGTTTGTGATAAATTTAATGTATTTTAACTCTTATTGACAAATTAATAATCGCAATGCAAAAAAAAAAAAAAAAATGTGTATTCTTATTTACAGTATTAGCAAACCATATGTATTATTATTATTATTATTAGTATTATTAGTAGTAGTAGTAGTAGTAGTAGTAGTAGTAGTATTATATTACAAATATAAAAAACTCAATTTGTTTTGGTATTGCAAAATTCTTATTGATGACATTGTTATTTGAAATTTAAAAAAAAAAGGAAAAACAATTTTTTTAAAGAAATTTAAATGCCTGTCTCTGAAGAAAATATATTTGCTGTACAGTTGATACTTAATAAAGTAATGCTTTACATTGGAAATTACAACTATTAATCGTTCAATGTTTTCAATTTCTGAAGGGAATTAAACATTTTTTTTTTTCATTCTTATTTTTAAAGAACAAAGACTTCAATTTTTTTGAAAATTTAACTTTCAAATGAAATAAAAATTCAGATAATTTCAGAATAATAAATATCCTGATAAATGACAGTTTATTTGCGGGTAAGCGAATTTTCTCTGTCAAATATCTTCCATAGAAAGAACCAGGCCTTTTAGGGCCATTCAAATATTACGTAAGCACATTTTTAGTCATTTTAGACCCCCTCCCTCCCCCTTGTAAACAAAAATAAGCAGATGTAACGTGCCCTTGTACTTACGTAAGATTTGCCAAATCATTAACAGTAAATACTACAGAAGAATAAATTGTTTTAGTTAAAATTACATTATATTCACTCCTGAATTAAAATATAACAAATGAAATATAAAAGTACACATGAAATACTGAGGAAAAAGTCTATCTCGCGCAGCGCACTCTCTCTCGTGCATGTTTGTCTGTCCACTCGCCTTGCCAGCAAAAATAAGCAAAGCTTGACCCCCTCTCCCCTTCCTTTAATGCTTACGTAACACTTGAACGGCCCCTTTCCAAATGTTTACAGAAAAATAAAAGTAAGTTCAAGGATTAAAAAAAAATCTTTAAAACTTTTTTTAGCAAAATGATTTACTATCGTACATATATATTGTAGTTTATGATATATTTATATTTCTTTATGACTATATCTAAATATGCCACCTTCATAAAAGAGTGATTTCAGATATTTATGTACTTTTTTGTCATTCAATTTTTTTTATTGTCGCTATATAAAAAATAATAAAATAAATGTTTCTGTCCTTTAACTTCCCATACTTATTTGTTTTATCAATATGCATATATAACAAATAAATATGAGAAGTTAAAGGGCAATAAGGAGGCGTTGAAACTTTTATGGCGTTTTGTTATTTTCGTATTATAGTACAGTATCGTAAGATCCAGAAAAGTTATAAAGTTATGTTTCTTTTGTTTCCATTATTTGGTTCAAAATATTTACGGAATGCTAATAATGAGCAAATTTAACATGATAGCATGACTGCTTCTTTAATTTTTTTTTGTTTTGTTAAAATAACCAAATTGTAAAGGAATTGATGGGGACTTGTTTATTTAAAAAAAAATAGGTTTCCATTTAAAAAGAATAAGTTGAATATGAAATGACCATGAAAACGTTCATCAAATAAAATAAAAAAACTAATAGCGCTACTTTCTTTCCCCCTTCAAAAACACAAATTGTATTTGGAACATTTTTCTACATAATGCTTCCTTTCTTGAGATATTCCAGTTTTTCAGATTAAATGCCTCACCCTGTATGTATCTGTATTTAGTTAATTAAGCAATATTTTTTCATTCCAGAAAATTCTTTCCAGAAGCTGAGATTGTAATTATTGTCAACAATTAAATATGTATGAAAATCAGTTCAACTAACGAATTTGATACTGTTTACAATAAGTTAGTTAAAATAATTAAATTCATTCTAAATGTATTCACTCCCTCCCCAATCTTCTCACTTGATGAATTAGAACTCCTATGGTTTTTAACTGGATTTCCGCTTGTTTTATTAATAAATTAAACATCTCCCTTAATAATGAATTTTTGTTTCGAATAACTTCCAAAATTAGTAAATCTTCAAAAACTGAAATTAAATGCCTTTTTGAAAATTCAACATTATCTTTATTATGTAATAAAAACTTTAAAAAAATTGCCGATACATATTTAGTAGCCAATTAAAAAAGCACTTATATTTTAATATCTATAAATAATTATTATTATTTTTTTTATAAAAGTTTGAATAAGAAAGGATATTGATAATATAGGGATCATACTTAGCACAATAACTATTTAAGATCCTATGGGCGTTTTACGATACATGTTATTTTAATTTTTTTCGTTTTTCATTTCTTTTTTTATTTTTCATTTAATAAAATGTGACTTTATTTTTTTTATTATTTCCCCCCTTTCATGAGCATACATAAAGTTTTTATATGAGCTTACAGAGAAAGCTTTCAGAGAAAGGAACTATAAACAGTTCTGCTCGAGTAGAGAATGCAGAGGAGAAACCTTTGAATTTCCCCGGCTAGTTTTCAATAAACTGGAAACTAAAATGTAAATATAAATAGTATATTTATGAGAATAAATAAGAAATTTACATATTTCAAGCATCGAGTGCATATTTCAAGCATCCTCTACAAATAAAATTAATTTACAAGTATAACACTATTTCTTTTGCGAAAATACAATATTCAAATGTGGAAAGTACGTCGTTTTGAAATAAAATCCCATTTTGCCCATAAAAAAGTAAATCTTCAAAAAAGAAAAAAACAAAACAAAACAAAAAAAAAAACCTCGTTTTTCTCAAATTTGATTGGTTTGTTTTCTTTAACTTTACTGATGCTTCCGCGACTGGGATTTGACTTCGATCTTAAAATGAAGCAACTTTCCTCAGATCTTAACTAGGGATGTTCAGAATGGACTAGAGAGAGATGTGAGACTGTAGTTCAGATATGATCCAAACACTGTATTGAGCTCAAACATATTGAGCTGTTTCTTTTTATAAGCGATTTGTTAACTTATTTGATCAGCCTAAAACTGTATATATAAATTATTTACATTAGGAAAATCTATTAATTTTATGTAAGAATAAAAGTAAAAATTTCATCTTATATTCCATCTTATTATTTTCCTTGTAATTTATTTTTATATTATTTCCCTTGCATTCTGCGCAGGCAGTTAAAAAAAAACAAAGCAAAAAAACAAAGCAAAAAAAAAAACAAACAAAAAACCAAACAAAATATAAGTATATCAATATCACTGCGATCTCATTATTTCTATTTTATTTTTTTTATTTAATTTTTCGTTTTGCTTACAACGGATTTTATTTCGTAACTGCGTATATTTATAAATATGCTGACTACCCTGATTATTTCGGATTTAGTTGAATCAGGTACTTAAATATATTCATCTAATAATATTTTTACATAAAAATCAAGTAAATAAGCCACCGAGTTAAGATCACATGCTCTCAGGTAAAACTGAAAGGTAAAATAAATAAATAAATAAATAAAAAACAAAGTCAGTAATTGCAATAACAAATATTTAAGTAATTCTTATCCAAATATTTCGGAAAGAAAATTGACGAAAGTAGACTTCTCATAACTGAACCAGAAAGGCATTTTATTATTCATTGTGCTGCCCTTGTTTTGTTTCTATGATTTAAATTTCATCTGCTGCACGCTAATCTTTCTATGATTTCGACTTGTATTAATTTAAAAGGGTCAATCAACTATTCTTTGTACCTAAGTTTGTCCCGAACACAAATTTAATACATATTGTTTTTGGAAATAATTATTGATTGGACTTTATTTTTACCCCAAAGTATTATTAGGTCATTGATCAAAAGCTTTAGAGTGACCGATGTTAGTTTAATTACGAGTATTTTATTATTTTTACAGTAACTTAGGAGACAATTTTTCCCCGCGAGTATTTGGTTTTCCTGTTACTTCAGAGACTTCGCAAACTCCCAAAGCGAATGTTTTAATACAGATTGCTATTAAATATATAAAATATGTGTTAAATAGTAGTAACTGATAGTAAGGATATGCGACAATGACAGGGAAAAGTAGGCTGTTTGTTTTGTTTTGTCCCGCAGGGACAGTAATGCAGGGGACAAATTACCGCCATAATCTCACTAAATAAAGCAAAATATTGCTCTTCAAATTAAAAAAGTGCTCTGCCCGTTATCTTAACTAAATCTTCATTCACTAATCGTTAAAATGTGCTCCACAGGAAGTTAGATTTTTGATTTTTGTTTGTTAGAAAATCACTATGTCGTCACTCGCGTTTAGTACAAAGAATAGTTGATTGACCCAAAAACATCGTGAGTGAATGTATTATTGATTGACTTCTGTGAATGCATTTTGAATTGTTTAGAAACAAAAAACAGAAGTGAAACCCCTGTGAAGCCACACACTCAGTGAAGTTGTTCTCTTTATGGGTGGTATTTTTTTTTTGCTGCTTTCATTGAACCTTTAATTTAGTTTTTATTTATTTTATTTTTATACAAGAATACTTTTATACTTTGAAGCTTTTATACTTTATGTTGATGTGTAATAAAACAGCAAGGGTTAGCTTTTTTTTCTTTAAAACTATAATTATTGTTATTATCGCATAAAACATTCAGAATTTAAGGGTCAACTTAAATTTGAATTGAAGTATAAAGTTTAATTGAATATTAACTTTGCTAAGCCTTGATTAGTACGTTAATAAACAGTTAACAAAGGCGAACATAAAGAAAAAATTATTCACATATTTTCATTAGGATGGAACTAATTACCATAATTACCGTAATAATCGAAGTTATAATAGCTTCGATAATTAATTAACTGCCAGAATGCAAATTATACATATATTTATCATTAGTAAGCTTTTGCAAAGCTGTAAATTTTACTATAAAACCAACGAAAAAAAATTGCAATCGGAAAATAAGATATGAAGTAACTAACTACCTAAAACAATGAATGTATATAAAAAAAAATCAATAACATTTTGTCCTTTACATTATTTTTGAAGCACATAAGAAACTAAATTTGATTAAATTTTTTTTTCATTCATTTTCTTGTCTGTTAATTACATTCTTCGTAGCCTCAACTAGTTTTCACATTTAAGTGTAGTCGAATGAAATTTTAAGTCAAAAGTAAATAATTTACTTATGATATTTTGATTTACAATTTCAAGTTGTTCAAAGAATGGCTACGAGGCGCGGTAGAAAAAAAGGTATTATATTTTGTAATTTATCGAAATAGTAATAAAAACTTTGTGTGTATGTGTATGCTTTGGTAATTTTGCGATATAGATTTGATAAAGAAAAAATTCATGTGATTAAAAAGGAAAATGGCCTAATTGGCTGTTTAGCCAATTTCTCATTTTTCCATCGACTTATTTCTTTTCATTGCAAAGGACGTTTTCATCGTAAATAGAAAAAATTACTAAAATTACCTATCATTTATTAAAATACGCAGAAATCAGACATATTTATCACATTTGTTTTAAAATCAACTTCATTGAAACCTCTTCTTAGTAATAGCCTATAGTTTGTACAATATTTCGACTGTATGGATAAATAAGTCTTCTTCAGGTTTTATAATAACAAGTCTTTCTACATTGTCAATTTTACGAAAGAAGCTTTTCAAAACGAAGAAGCTTTATAATCAGAGAATAACAAAAATAACATTTATCACCGCATCGAGATGTGTAACAATGTAACATGCATCGAGATGTGCAACAATCTGATAATCCTCTATTTATTTCATTATTTTTATATGATAACCTGAAGAAGACTGATGTATCCACATAGTCGAAATATTGTATATATATATATATATTATTAAGAATTTTAAGTTACAATGAGTTTGATTTTAAAATATACTATCATTTACTAAGAAGAAATTACAAAAGTCTGGAGAAGAAGAAAACGATACTGTATTTATCACACTATATTTTTTTTTTTTAGATATTGCTAAAAATCCAATTATCTTTCATTGAATGGAATCTATATAATTTCCAGATGTTTTTTTTATTAATAAACTTGATTTTTTCCAAGTAATTAGGTTCTGCGTTGATGTCGGAATAGCTTCCGATAGACCTCAACTTATGAAATAATTAAATTCGGAGCGAGTGTTTTACAATAGCCTACCTGTATCACAATTTTCAATTTGTATTCAATAATTATAATAGCCTCAATTGATCTATAAGGGTCTAGGTTAAATACGTTTCTAAGCAATAATGTAAATAATAGTATTTAACACCAAATCAAAATTCATTGCCGATTGCCATACGAATTCCTATTGATTTTTATTTTTTTTATTATTTATTTAAAATTTACTACAGCTTTCTTTTCAAATCGAAAATGAATTTATTATTCTTTGAATATTCTTATAGCCATCTTTAGTTTTAAGTAAATGTTTATAAAATAGCACTAAAAAAAAAAGCAAATTTATTGAGTAGAGCTATATGATTCATATTATGTTAGTTTTTAAAGAAATATGTATGTTTAGGCCTAATTAATTCGGATATTTCATTAATAAACCACAATTAGTTGACGAACCAATTTTTGAATAGCCGCATTAGAGGTTATTTATTATAGAAAGTGAATAAAAATCTAATTCTATCCTAAATTTACAGGTTTTATAAGTAATTAGTGTTCATTTATAGTAATGCTGCCAAACTTGTTCAGAAATGATAATCATGACATGAAAAATTAAAGGACTGACCGTATATATTATTGTTATTTCAAAAATTTGATGAATATGAAAAATATTTAGGATTATTATTATTATTATTATTATTATTATTATTATTAGCGTCTATTTTTTGACACCAATATTCGAATTTAAATTTGGACTTTAATAAAAAAATATAATTAAAAAATGTAATATAATTAAAGTTTAATTAAAGAAAAGTTCCACGAAGAACTTAGGCCTACTTTCCTTAAAACATTGTTCCATAAATTTATTTATTCATTTTTATGTGTGAAAACTCACGTTTATTTTTAAATTGTAGAATCTGTTTTTAAATTGTAGCAATATAAACTATAAATTTCTATTTCTAAATATTTTTAGTTAAAGTGAATTCATTCGTCATTTGAAGCAAACTAAAACCATCCGTTGGCTAAATTGTTCTTTGCTGCCTCGTTACCATGTTCATCAGCCTTATTTAAGACTGGCTATATCTCACTAAATAATGAGGCTAATATTAAAAAAGCCTTTAATGATAATAATTTTAAAAAAATCTTAATATAATTAAATACAAATACAAATTCTTCAATAATATCTACATGGAAAATAATCTTGGAATAATATTTAGCTTTTTTTTATTAATAACAACATTTTTAGACATTAAAAATTGATTTTCTTCGCTGATAGTTGAACTACTGTATTAATAGTTCTGTAAATTGTAGAAGCTATATTATATTTATTGGTTAATAAGATAATTATTATTAAAAATGAAAAGAAAAAATAATTCTTCTCTAAAGTCAATGGTTATCATTTAGCTTAGAATTATTAAATTTTTAATAAATAACAACATTTATCTTTTGCGCTTAAGGTACTTTAATTTTTTATATATTTACACACAGATTTCCACTTTTTTTTTCCTTTAGAAAATTAAGCAATGGATTAATCCTTCAATCAATCAAAAAATTGGAGCAGTTACTATTCTTTTTTTTTTATATTATATAACAAAATAATCATCAATCAAATGAGGTTGAGATATTAATTTAGGCCTAATGCCTGTTTCAATCATATGAGCTCAGTTTGATATTATTATTACATTTCTACTGCAGCCATTATGTTTAGACAGCGAAATATTAATCTGAAGAAGCAGTTTTCAAGTTTAAAACAAATACAAGCTATAACAAGATTTTAAGTGAATAAATATCATAACAATTTTTTTTTTACTAATTGGTTTGTTTTCATTTCTAATTGCACGAAATACATTTGGAAGCTTTCAACTCGTCCATTTGTCACATCTTGCGTCAGAATTATTGGTAGTTATCTCCCGAAGGTAAATAAAACAACCTAATTTCTATTGCTTTAAAGTAATTCACTTCCTATTGTTAATTTTTTTTATTCTTATGAAGAATAATTTAATTTCAATTAAACTTTTAATGTTTTCCAAACGGATGCGATAAATCAATGATTAAAATTATATCAAGTAAGCCAACAATATATAAATGCTATTCCTTCAAAATTCTTTTTTGCTTTTCTTCATTTTTGATTAAATAATGAAAACAACAAAAGCGCAAAAGCGTACATTAGTTTTCAAATAACAATGTTTGCTGAATAAGAACATGACAAAATTTCCATTTCTGGAAAAAAATAAAAATAAAGTTGTCTAAATCCGATTAACTTTATTCATATAAACTTCGCGAAAAATAATGAATTGTTTTGCGTTGGTTCTTATGCTTTCTGAATAATTTTTATCATCTTCTTACTCTAATTTCTCGACATATTAAAGATTTCAAAAATAAAAATGAGATCATCTCTGTTCTTAAGTAGACACAAGAAGATGAAGTTTAGAGTTCAAAAGTTATTATAGGTAACGGAATTTAACTTAAGGTTATGAAGAATATTAAAAGAATATTTTAGTTGATAGTTAATGTATTTGGAATATATTATATGGAAGATACTTAATTAGTATTAAACTATTCATTCTCTGCCCCTAACCTTGCAACAAAATTATGATACCAAAAAATAAAACAACACAGTATTATAAGAATTGATGAATTTGGTACATTGTAGTTAGACTAATGCTATCGAAGTAAATTGATTGTAATGACTTAATTTATAATCAGATATGTGAACAATAATCGGATAATATTTGTTAAAACTATTTGCCGGCTGTTATCTACTTTTCTGATAACAATACATGATTGTCGTTAGTTTTTTTGTGTAGTATTCGATATTTTTAACTATTTAAAAATCAAAGGCTCATCTTCAATTATAATGTCTTTAAAAATATCTTTAAGTATAATTTAAATATTTAAAAAAGAGGAAGTCTTTAATATATTAGCTGCAATTAAGACAATTGTATACGAGAAAAATCTTTAAATAACATCATTAAAAAATAATATACGGGAGTATGATTTTTATTAATATTGAGGAAAACAGATACAAATTTAACAAAAGTAATTGATATAGAAAAGAAAAAAAAATCATTGTAAAGCGGATCTCTATTAATAGAATTTGCTTTTTCTTTCATCTGCTGTGGAAAAATACAATAAATAAATAAATTTAGCAAATAAATAGAACTGAAACTGAAAAGGTTATTATTCATGTTGACTATTATCTTGAATAATGTTAATGTTGCTGAGGGCTTTATTACATGATGTTTGAGCCAAGCGGGGAAGCTTTAGCTGGAGACTATTTTTCAATTGTTTTTTTTTTTTAATCTTTTCCACAAAATAACAGAATATTTTTTTTTATTTCAAAATTATTAATTATTAAATTATTAATCACTAAATTTAGTGATTTTTTTTCCCTAAATAGATTTAGTGAAGAAATTGATCACTTATGAACAATTCGATTTAAGAAACATTCGACATTTTTCAAAAGAATAATTTTCAAAAATAGATGAATTTTGTTGATACAGTGCCTTTCTGAGGGGAGAATTGGTAGGCATCCATGGAATTTTAAAATTATTCTATTGATTTATTATTTACATTAAATTTTAAAACAAAATTTTAAAAGTCAATAATTTACTAATGCAGATTTTTAACTTGTATATCTTATTAATTTAAGACAAAATTGAGGCCATCACATATCACAATTTGAAAAGATTATGTACAATAAAATAATAATAAGGTAATTAATGCTCTTAGACAGTGTCAAAAGCAAAGCAGCCCCATAATATGCACAATTGTATAAACAAAATTAAAAGCAAGAGCATATAAATGCAAGACCGTTCCTTTATGTTTTACAGGCAAGCTGTAATCTAGGGGCCGCTAATACAATGCTTAGTGCATCATTTGGATATGTTGAAGAATTTATGAAACAATACGTTTGTAAATATTAACAATGACGTCCTGTTGGCAATTGTTAGTATTGTTATGTATGAAGCATCATTATTATTACTGTGTTAATTGTTATCATTATTACTAATACTGCTATGGATAACGTTAATTTGGGGGGTCAGGGAGTGGTCCTACAGGTCTGATTTTTTTTTTTACGTGGTGATCTACTTTTTGATGCTGAACACAATGGTGAAGGTTTCATTCTAATACCTCTAACCGTTTGGCAGCTACAGAGTCTGACATTCAGTGTGACAGACAGACAACACAAAAGCAAAAGCGGTTCCTATGTTAACTGTAACATGGGACCGCTAAAAACACGAATACTTTCGAGGTGGTCTTGACAAGGAAGCGAAGACCGCCTTGAAAGTATTCGTGTTTTTATTATTTTATTGTACATAATTTTTTTAAATTGTGATATGTGGTGGCCTCAATTTTTGTCTTACATCAGTTTACTATTAATAACTCTTTAATTGTTAGTATTTGTTGTTTCAATGGAATAAATTACTTAGGAATAATGAGATGTTATTTAGGAATTACAGTTTATTATTTTATAGATATTTAGGTATTATTATAAATATAAATATTTATATATTTATAATAATTCCTAAATATCTATGAAATAATATATTTATGTATACAAAAGAGACAGAGATTTTAGCTCATGTATTACGTTTCTAGTTCAAAGGCGATGGTGAAAACCTTAATTTCCTGCGTAAAAAAAAAGTCAGAACCAAAAACAACCACGTGTTTCCTAGTTTCATTTGTGCTGCAATAACATCAATAGAAGCAACATATGCAAGCGGTTTCTTTTGTGTTTTTTCCCAAAATTACGTATTATAAAGCTGCTGATAAAGAGGCTGGAGAATCCGGCTCAGTCTCTGGTAGAGGCAGGGCTTTTCCATGATTTATTATACCTCCAGATGTTCCTATGGTTTCTCCATTTCATTTCTTTTATCCTTCCACGAAAATGCCTTTATTTAAAAATATTTGTTAAAAGTTATTAATTTATCTTTTCTTATAAAAAAAACAAGAATCTATTATTGTAAAATTAATTACAAACTTAAAAGCTACTTAAATTTTGGATTTTTATTATTATTTTTATTTTTTTGAAGTTGGAAAAAAATAATACAAAGAAAAAGCCTCCATGGATTTCTAAATTATAATATCTTCCAATTAAAAATATTATCATGAAATTTCCATTTTCTGATAATTAAGTAAATTCGGCAAATACTTTCTGAAGTATGTATGAATTATAATTATACCAAAGATGACAATAGATAACTAAAATGGATTAATCTATATATATTAAACAGTGATAGAACTTTATTATCTCACTTCTAGTGCCTTTATATGAGAATTTTTTTGTCATCTTCACGCTCAAATTTCTCAACAGGGATTCATAAGAAAAACACTTTCCAAGATAATAATTATGAAGATAATGAATTTTATTCATAAGTAATCAAGAGCCATCTACTGATTTATTAGGGATACACACAAATATAAGCATACACACATACGCTAATTTTATAAGTCTCATTTTCATTAGGAATTAGGCTTAAAATATATTAATTTGAAAAGTTTATTGTAACAAGATTTATTATTCAATAATTACTGAATTTCATCTAAGGAATTCAAAATTTGAAATTAAGAAAAAAGTTAAATAAAAGTGTTTTCCATTTAATTTCGATTGCGATGGCAGTGAACTACCTTCCATTATATAAATGTTGTGATAATAAAGTTATTTTGTGAAGATATTACTTGCACAACGACATTATAAAAATGAAACCACCATATTGTTAAAGTAGGACAACGTCATAGATGTGACTGATCTAATTTTAATGAAACCACATAAATTTCGAACTATTCTGTTTCGTCCCAATTCCTGAAACGATTGACGAACTAAATTCTGTCAATTTAGATCAAGTTTCTAGTTGTTACTATAATAAAATAATCAACATACTCATGGAAGAAGGACAGTTTTATACAATAGAAAACAAAACAAACAAACAAAAAACTGAAATTTTTAGTTAGATAAAGCCTAACGATTTCACAGTTCATAAAAAGTTATTTTACATTTTACCAATTAAAAGTTTAACACAATATAAAAGTAGAAATAAGAATGCCTTTTGAGTCTTGCACTGGATGAGTAGCTCTGGCTGAGGAGAGCCCAACAAGCTCGAAACGGCCGTCCCAGAGTCTCAGCTCGACTCAAAAAGCATTCTTATTTAAATTGATTGCTTTCCTTTTACCCTTTAGAGCAGCGGTCGGCAACCCGCGGCCCATGAAGCGTTTTGGTGCGCCCGCGAGGCGTGTTGGAAGATTTCCTTTTTTTTTTTTTTGGTTGTTAAATTAAGATTTCTTTTCTGGTTGTTAAATAAAGATTTCTTTTCTGGTTGTTAAATAAAGATTTCTTTTCTGGTTGTTAAATTAAGATTTCCTTTTTTTTGGGTTGTTAAATTAAGATTTCTTTTTTGGTTGTTAAATTAAGATTTCTTTTTTGGTTGTTAAATTAAGATTTCTTTTTTTTGGTTGTTAAATTAAGATTTTCTAAGATTTTGGCCCAAGTGCGGCCCGCCTTAATCCCCACATAACATATTTGGCCCTTTTACATCAAAAGGTTGCGGACCACTGCTTTAGAGGGCTTGTTATATAATTTTTTTCCCTTTTTTGTGGTCAAATACCTTTTGTGGTAGCCAGAGTGCTTCCGGAGTGTTTTATTTTCTTGTTTTTAGTCATTGAGGGGTAACTGTTTGCATCGTGAATGTAGAAGTAATTTATAGTTTAAGATATCAGAAAAATTAATAAAAACTGACAAATCACCTTCGAAACGTTATTAGGGATTTTAAAAAAAAAATTCAGAAGTGTAACATTTAAAATGAGTAATTTATTATTCCGATTTCAAAGTTCCCATTTCGTGGAGTATCCAAATTTCAAATTTTTATTTGTATGCAAAATTGATTGGATAAATGTCGTAACTAAAGTAAAAGATTAATAGGCCGTAATTTTGTTTTGCTTCTGAAATTAATTCAAACTAGTCCATTTGAATTTAATAAGTAATTGAAAGTTAGATGAAGCATCTTAAATATGTGTTTGTTTAGTGCATTTATTTTAATTTCCTTCTAACTGCTGATTGCAAAGCGTTTACATTAGAATAGTGGAATCGCTAATACAAAATTGTTGTGTTGGTCTTTGTTGTTCCACAGTATATAAAATTCTGTTTTTGCTAGTATATTTTTTAGCAGACGAGGACATTGCTACCGATGCTACTGGTTTCCGAAAACAGAGCTAGCAATTATTTTGTAGCAGACGAGCACGTGGCGTTAGTTAGGAGACAAGCGCCATCACGGCGAGTTCTTGAAACTTTCTATCTCTACGCTTATTCACGAGGAGTTCAATGTGTTTTAATTGAGTGACTATGATAAATTTTTTATTCCCCTACTCCTTGACATCTAGTTAATTCTGTGCTTTTCAGAAAGTTATATTTCTCGAAACTTATCTATTTCACATTTCCATCACAAAAAAACAAAAACAAAATATATTTTCACTTTTTATCTCCGAAGAATAGGAAAATGATTAAACAGATTTTTAGGATTTATTATTGTTGAGAAAAAAACAGCTTAAGCAAAGATCGACAGTTATTTTTTTCTACTCTGAGGAAACATTTTTTTTTCTTATATTATAATAAAAATTAAATTGCCAAAAGCTGCAGACTACAACTGGATCATCTCGGACCAAAAAAAATATGTAAAAAAGAAAAATCATCGTTACATCTTTCAGAATCTTTTTTTTTTTTTTCAATCGAGGCAGTCAATGTCCAAGAAATAAGGAAATACGGGCATCAAAAGACGCAGATCCTAAGAGGAGAATCTACAATCCCAGAAAAGCTTATGTTTACTAAGCAGACTTAAAAGTTCATTTTAATCGTTATATTTCTACAAAAAAGTTGCATTCTATTATAGGATAAGGCTGCCAGAGTTTCATGATCAATGAGACTAAGTTATTGTCAGCCCAATGAGACTAAGTTGTTGTCAGCCCAATGTCCGCCACTTAACTTAACTCCCGAGAAGGAAACCCACTATCCGTTCATCAGAGGGTTGGGTGGACCCTAGGAATCTCCAGTAGAATTCAGTAGGAAAATCCCCCACTTCCACCGTAGTCCGGGTTAAACCTAGCTCCTCCTAGCCGCAGTCACGCACCTTATCAAGCCTTACCTACGTTATAACGATCATAAAACATCTCATGATATATGACTTAATTGTATTTACGGACACTTTATTCAAGAGGACCAAAATGTGCACTTTTAACTAATAATGAAGCATTCATTAAATTCCATTAAAACTAAGATTAAATCGTAGAGATGAGATTTGTATATTAAGTCAAGCTACTTTATTCAGAAATCAAATATTCAAATATGGCTGAATAATTGAACATATTTTATATAACCCTTTTTGAAATTACATAAACTTGGAGAAGTTTAAATTGATTACGACGCTATTTACTTATTTATTTATTTTATTAATAACTGATATGGTGCTTGTTTTTTGAAATTATTTTTAAGTTGAAAAAAAAAGGAAAAAAACAAAAACAAAAAAAAATGACGAAGTACTTATTGTAATTTTTTAGGAAATTTAAACTTTAATTTAAAACGATAAGAAATATCTACTTAAAAAACTGCAAGCTTATAGGTTGGAGAAAGTTGGCCAGTAAACTGAGTATGGCATATTGCTAGTTAGTTAATAACTGCGTAGTAAGCAGGTCTTTACAAAAACAGAAATCTACATGAGAAATGAATATCTTAATGCCTAACTGTTGATTGTGATCGATCAACATTTGCATGTTTTTAATGAAAAAATACGTTTTCAGCCCCCCCCCCCCCCTTTTCCAACTCCTTTCGATTCAGAAAATGAGAGTAAGTCTGCTTTTGCTTATTTGTAGGCCACCGCGGAAAGGATTCCAATCGGACCCGACAATCAAATATTTTAGGCAACCAGACATTCACTTTTATCTATATTAAAATTAATAATTAATTAGTTTCTTATATAAAATAGGAAGACGATTTAATTATTTATTGATTACAAAACTTTATGGATTGATTTCTATAACTAATATTTCGCTTCCCGACATAACTTGGGGTAACTTTGGTTTCGATGCGGAAAGAACAGTCACAGCAACGGAAAGTATTACGCAAAATATAAAAAAGAGTTTTCCATCTCTAAGTCAGCGTTTCTCAACCGCTGGTCCGCGATAAAAAAAAATTGGTCCGCAGCCGTTTTACAGAATTTTTTTTTTCATATTCTGTTTTGTACTTATTTGTTTGAAGACGACTAATCTGTCCTCCTTTTCGATATTTGAAGAGTAATCCTTTTTTTTTTTGATTAAACAGAAAGGTTTATACTGTTTTTTTTTTTTTTGGTTCTAAAAAAATAATAAAATAAAATAAGGTCCCCGTTGAAAAAATAGATACTTTATTGGTCCGCGGTACGTTTGTTTTCGGTAGGGTAACACTGCTCTAAGTTAAACAATTTTTTTTTTATTTTGTTTAATTTCATTCAATTTTTAAATATAACCCTATTACTTGAGAGCTGAAACGAAATCTAAGTTTATAAAACGATAATTGTGCACATTGTAACAATTATCAAACTCACATCGATGAATAAATTAACAAAAAATTAAAAATGGAAGTTACATAAAATGTATTTATTCAAAAATTATTCATTTGATAAACTTTTATTATGAAAGTTGGTAACGAGGAAAAATTATTTGAAAAGTAATGGGATGTATTAAAGTAGGTCTAATTTCATTCGTTTTTTTTTTATGGTTAGTCTGCACTATATTTGCAGGTTTTTATTTAAAAAAAAAATATTTACGGTTTGAGATTAATCATTTTCCACTATCATCAAAAATACGCTAGTAATAAATCATTGGAGGTTGTGATGATAGTCGCTCAACCCCCTCTCAAAAAAAAAAAAATCGTTGTGTCCTTAGCTGGATGGGAAAGAGGGAAGTGTGTAGGACAAAGTTTACGATCAACCAACCAAGAAAAACAGGTCAAAAATCCTAGATTTCTTCCTTTTTCGAACTCATTTGGGGGAAGGTTCTAACTCCTATCACCGACTCTCCTCCAATGTCGTAAATTGAAGAATTTGGTTTCCCAAACACAAAATATTAAATATAATTGTAATTAAATATTCTTATCATTAAGATAATTAAATGTAAGGTGAACAGGATATGGCGAAAGTTTACCTATTTATAATTATCTAAAAAATACAAAATAAAGGTAATTTGTATTTTAAAGTGTTAAAAGGAACAAATAGTAAATGAATAAACTATTGAAGTGTGATACATTACAATCCTGACTTTCCTGTATCAAGGTAACTGAATTAAGCAGGAAAAGGCAAATTAAAATTATATATTTTAAAATTACGAATTTCTGAATTTGTTTTGATTTTACTAAAAGAAAGAAAGAAGAAAATGATTGTAGGCAAACAAAAGCCGAGATCTGAGTGAAGTGTAGCTTTGAATTTTCAGGTTTTGTTTTTTTATTTATTTTGTTTTATAATTGAATGGATTAGTTTAATAATGTCTCATTTCTTTTTCAGGTTTCAAAATATAGGCCAACTGGTTTTGATAAAATACGATGGAATATTGAATCGATGTGTTATTGTTTACCTACTCACAGACGGACCGATAGATCAAAACAGTATTAGAACGAAAATTTTACTAGGAAAATTCCAGAAATTCTGAACCCATTAAGCTTTGCTGCTCCCGAAGTGGAGGTTGGATCAGTCTTCAGAATTCACCTTCAAATTTAATTCGAATATTCTACAGTGAATATTAAAATCTGAAATTTGATAATTCATGAATTACAGATAGTAAAAATATCAACCCTAAAGATTGAAAGCTGATCACGGCTTTTAAGATGCAATGAAAGAGGAAATGGAAGCCGAAAAGCAGCCATCACTCGTTTCACTTCGTTCTAATGAAGGTGGACCTCAGGCTCGTCTCTACCAGGGATACTCCAAAAAAAATACGATTGGAAAAAAATCTGAATCCTCCAGCATTTAAAGAAGAATTTTAAGGGCTAACTGCATGTCCTTTTATAGTAGCCCTTATGTAAAGAATCTGTTGCAATCTTAAATCTGAACATTGCTGCATTAGAGTCTGAATGTTATCAGTCAAATGAGTATTGTTCCTTCAATAAGCAGATCAGACATTTCAGTAAAACTACTGTATATTGAAAACTGATCAACATAAATCTAAACACTAACAAATCTAAAGAATGTCATTAACTCTTAAATACAACTGTCACAACATTGAAGCCAGAATAAAATTTGCTTTGTAGTTTCCTTAAAAACAAGCTAATTGTAATAATAATAGAATAAATCAATTTAAATGAGATTTTTTTTTTATTATTTGTGCAGCCAGTCTTTTAAAATCTTTTAAAATCTTTCTCCCAAAAGTAGACCCTCTCCCTTTCATTGAAATTTTAAAAACATCAAAATACTAAACAACTATCCCACAGAGTTTTCAGAAGTCAGGCTTTTTTAATTTTTTTGTTTTGTTTATTTTTGATGTTGAATCCGAATCTACGTTCTCTATTGTTGCTCGACTTACGAAAAAGAAATTTAAAGAAGGTCTTTGCATTACTTTTTTCTACCTAATTATTGTTTATTTATTAGAAAATAAAAATTGGGATTTGGGATAAAAAAATGGAAAATAATTTCGTGATAATTTAACAGAAGTAGGATTGTACATGTTACTGTTAGTAAAAAAATAATTCTTAAGTAGGCCTATATTCGGATTTGAGTAATACAATCACATTTGATAAAGAGTTATGTATATTACGAATTGGATATGAAAGTAACAGTTATAATATATCGTGCTTTTCATTTGTAAAAGATGTATTTTAGGATATGGCTGGAAATAATGCGCCATGACTGATTAAAGCAATGGCTTATCTTTATCCGCTCTTGCAAAGGAATTGCCTTGAATACGTAATTGAAACAAAAAAAAAAAAGTACTGAATGTTTATTACTAATTTCGAAATGAGAATCCGACGCAATTTATAATAAGTTCCATTGTCAGACACCTGAAAGAGTTCATGCAGAGAAAAAAGCCAAACATTTTCTTTTATCAGGCGATAAGTTTTCTAATGGTCAGCCAAGGTTTCAAGGCTTCTGTTTCATCGGCCTTCTATTCTGTATCAAAAATTATAAATTTCATTCTCAAAACGATATTCTTTCATATTCCAAAGTAATTCAGACAATAAATAAACAATTCAGATCTTCCATATGTTAGTCTTAACAATAACGTTTAACTTACTGACACAATTTCAGCCTCGTACTTTTTATACGTGATTTATATTAATTATCTGTTACAATACTTTATTTATATTAAAGAAGTATCACAGAAGTACAAAAAGAAAGTAAAAATTCGGATCAATATTTCCAGAGTACATGTTTTTTTCTAAATCGTAACAGTAGTTTTTGTTTTGTTTTTATGTCAATAAAACATCATTTTTGTTTTTTTAATAAAGTAAAAACTTAATATTTAAAATCTTATTCTTCTGATCACAACTTCAGTTATGTATTTGATTAATAATAAAAAAATACTGTAATGAAGTTAAAATGTTTAAATATTTAATTCTAAACTGATTAAATTCTAAACTTCAAAAATCTAATGAAATGAATTTAATAAAAACTTTACCGTGTCTTTACAAAGTTGTATTGGAAGATTGCAGCAATGAAATAAATTAAAAAATCGTAACTCATGTAATATCTATAAATAACACGGTGAACACATGTATTCCCTTGACTCCCCCTACTTTTGGTAAAGGAAGGATATGTATTCGTCTCATTTGCATATAGATCCAACGTATTACCACGAAGTGCGGATTTACCAAAATTAAGCGCATTTAATCAGTTATATTCTAATGAAAGAAAATATGAAAAGACTTCAGAAAATGTCAAGACAAATATATAAATGATTTTCATTAGGTTATAATAATTTTAAACAAATATAAATTATACCGTAAATTACATAAATTAAATATAAAACTTCAAACTTATACAATTGCAAAAATAAAATAATAATAATAATAATAATAATAATAATAATAATAATAATAATAATAATAATAATTCGATATACAATAATACAGTAATAATCTTTTATTTTTATTCTATAGACATTGATTTATAGACATTTAAGTGAAAAGACATATGTTAACAGCCGGAAACAATTTCTCACTAACAAGTAAACTAAAAACGAATCCGCTTCTCGCTTCGCTACTATTCCTTGTCTCCATAGTCCAATAACATTACTTTTAATTTTCAAGTAGTTCTAAAGTACTTTTTAGTTTTATTTAAGAGTTATGTAAATGACTGAGTGGTTTCTTTTATTCATTTTTTTAAAACTTATTTTCAAAATAATATTAATTTTGTAAAATTTTCAGTTTTCTACTAATATTAAATTTCATAATGCTATTTTAACTTGTCAAAAATGTTTTAAATTCAATAGAAATGCTATTAACAAAATAGAGCAGATGATTTTCTTTAGTACATGTTGTAATATCAGCATAGTTTTTGTAAAGTATTAACTAGTACTTCCTTCAATTAAGATTTATGAATAGATCAATCAATTCAACTAAGGGATTTTTTGGCTTTTCCGATCGTAAATGAAAAATGTTTAATCTAAATTATACCAAGCATCAGATCCTGGAATATTATGAAAGAAGTAGCAGTAGATCAAGCTTCATTTCAAAAGAATGTTTATAATTTTTATTTACTTATTTTTAATAGAGGCATTTACTTTCTTAACTGTGAGACAACACTTTTAATGGACGGAGGAAAGTTAACAAGTAGAGAAATAACGTTAGACTCATAGAAATATAATATTAGGAAACATAATTACAATAACAACATTCATCAATTAGATTTGAGATTTCAAGGTGATCATGATGGACAAAAAAAAAAAAATCTTGATTTAACTTGCTTTATTTCGTTACATGTAGCAAATTTTACAACCTTTTTGATTTATTATTCATGAGAATAATAATTTCAAAATATTATTCCTTCTCAATGCATCAACTTTTCTCATGAAAATGAAGACTAATTTTCTTTTATATCATTGCGTAATAATTGTAATAATGATTTATATACAGAGGCAAAGAGATAGATAGATAGAAAGAGAATTGATATTATAATCATTGGTATGAATTTCTTTTTCATATTTCTTTTCATTTTTTTTTCATTTTGATATTTTTTTTTATTTTTTATAAGTTAAAAAAATATTGAGAATCCGAGAATTTCAATCTAAAGGTCCATGAAATCTTAATAGATGCAAGTGGTTTTTGTATGACTAATTAATCAGGTAAGTGAGTAAGAAAAAAAAAAAAGAAAAGATATCACTCTATACGATATCTATCAATTTGATTTACAATAATGGTTCAGCGAAATGAAATACTGAAGAAAATAATTTAAAAAGATGTAACACAAAGCCAGCAATATCTTCATAAAATAAGACCACAATTACAGAGATTTTATTTTAATAGATAAAAGTATAACGTTTCTATATACAAATAATTGTATTCTGTATATAATTTTTCATTATTTTTATATGAATTCCATAGATACTCGTTCAGAAATAAAAAAGTAGAACGGTTTGAAAGGATCATGCTTTACAAGATTTCTTTTTTTTTTTTCTTAAAGTTTTAATTTGAAAAAAAAAATTACTGAACTTTGTGTATACTACATTTAAATTTTGAAATTTGAATGTTGAAATTTTCAAAATTGAATGTTACTCCTAAAATGTCCTTGATGAGATTTTACGGGTATTTATTCTTTTCCCCTGAGCCTAAGCTTGGCATTACAAGTTTTTTTTTATCGCTGTATTAATGTGAATATTATAATATGATCAACATAAAAGTCTGATAACACCCTGAAGTTACCATTTGACAAGCACTTTAAATTTAATTATTTAATTCTATTATTCACTTCATAATTCATCACAGAATAATTACAATTTATAAACAAAATGCAATCCAATCAATATATGAATATTTATTTCGAATATATATACATATACACTCATTACCAAAAAAAGCGACGAACCTAGAAGGAGTTGTCCGATTGTAATGAAATTTCGTATGCAAAGACATTGGGACCACCCATGCAAATGATTAAACTTTGATGTCCAATGAATGAATAGCGAGAGCTACAGCGCATCGGAACTGCGCACTCAGCAGGTGTTTATAAGAAGCGATTCTCAATCTGATGGTCAAAATTTCTGTTACATTGCGAGTTAGGATACCTTTCAACGACTGAAAAAATGCCTCGCCGCAGGATTCGAGCTCATTATGTGCAACAGTCAGAGTTTGAAAGTGGTCGTATCATTGGATTGAAAGAGGCAGGTTGGGTAAATCGGAGAATTGCTCGTCATATGGGTCGCAGTGATGCGGCGATTAGAAGATGCTGGCAGGAATGGGTGGACAATGGCAAATTTCAGCGTCATGAAGGTAGCGGTCGACCTAGGGCCACAGCAGAGCGGGAGGATAGAGTGATTGTCAGATCAGCTGTCACAGCGCCTGAATCATCATTATCAACCATCAGACGTGCGACCCGCACACGAGTGTCCACCATGACCATTCACAGACGGCTGAGAGAGCGACATCTACGGTCGTACCGACCGCTACGCCACCTGCCACTCACTTCTGCACACCGTCGGGCCAGATTACAGTGGTTTTTGGCTCGATCCGGTTGGAATGATGCTGACTGGGGACGTATAGTGTTTAGCGACGAATCCCGCTTCCAACTGTGTCCTGACGATCGTCGCAGACGTGTCTGGAGACGCCCAAGGCAGCGTGCCGTTCCTGCTTTCACTATTGCACGCCACACAGGCCCTCAACCAGGAGTTATGGTCTGGGGTGCCATTTTCCTTGATAGCCGGACCCCTTTGGTCTTCATTAGCGGCACACTTACAGCACAGCGGTACGTCGACGACATTCTGAGACCTGTTTTGCTACCCTTCCTTTTGCAGTACCCTGGCCTTATTTTTCAGCAAGATAATGCCAGACCACATACGGCACGTGTTGCTATGACCTGTCTTGCAGCTTGTGAAACACTTCCTTGGCCAGCCAGATCCCCAGATCTCTCTCCAATCGAGCATGTCTCGGATATGATGGGAAGGCGACTGCATCCACCAGGGAATGTGGATGACCTAGCCCGACAATTGGAGCAAATTTGGCAAGAAATACCGCAGGAGACCATCAGGGAGCTTTATCACTCTATGCCATGTCGTGTGGCAACTTGCATTCAGGGTAGAGGTGGGTCAATACCTAATTGAGCTCTTTAATTTGTAACTCTGTAACTCTGAAATAAATCATTCAATTTGTCTGAAATTTTAATCATTTTCTATTATGTACATAATCTTCCTCTCCACCAATTTTTGTCTCCGTCGGACAACTCCTTCTAGGTGTGTCGTTTTTTTTTGTTAATGAATATATATAAAATTTCAAACTAATTGATGAATATTGTTATTGTAATAATGTTTCCTAATATTATATTTCTATGAGTCTTTCTCTACTTCTTAATTTTCCGCCATCCATTAAAGGTTTTGTGTAATGGTGAAGAAAGTAAATCTTTTAAGAAATTAATTTGTCAATAAGATAATCGTTCTTTAATTTTATAATAAGCTTTTAACTTTTTTTTAACTACATTATTTAACTTACTTAATATGAACTTATTAATTTCTATATTTTTTTTGTTTATTTTTCAGATTTTTGTTTTAGAAGAGATCGTTAGCATAGCCTGCAATTTAATTCAATTAATCTTCAATTAAATTTGTTTTGAAATTCAAAATTGATTATAATAATCTTTCTTAAGACTTCTTAATCTTCTTAACTTTCCTTCATCCATTAAAAGTGTTGTCTCACAGAAAATAAATGACTCTATTAAAAATAAGTAAATAAAAATAATGAACATTATTTTGAAATGAAGCTCGATCTATTGCTACTTCTTTCATAATATTCCAGGATCTGATGCTTGGTATAATTTAGATTACACATTTTCTGTTTATGATCGGAAAAGCCAAAAAATCCCTTAGTTGAATTGATTGATCTATTCATAAATCTTAATTGAAGGAAGTACTAGTTAATACTTTACAAAAATAATAATGATACTGACATTACAACATTTACTAAAGAACATCATCTGCTCTATTTTGTTAAGAGCATTTCTATTGAATTTAAAACATTTTGACATGTTAAAATGGCATTATGAAATTTAATATTAATAGAAAATACTGAGTTACTGAGTGACTGAAGTTATTATAAAGTTATCTTTTTTTTTGAAGAAATCATTAAATAAAAAAACATCCCCCAAAATCCAATTAAGATATTGAAAAATTCATTAAAAGTAAACAAAAATTATTAATAATAGGCTAATCTCTAAAAAGATATTGTAAGTTTATGTGTAAATATTATTAGAAATCATTTATTTGTATTTATCTGTATATATCTGTATTTTATTCATTTTAATCTTTACCGTTATTTATTTTAAATCATTCGTTTTTAAATCATTATTGATGTTCTGTTTATTCTCTACAAGACTCTCTCACAAATATCATTACAATATGATTAATATTAATCTGTGTTCAACCAAATGAGTAACTTTTATTAAAACTTTTTTTTTTCTTTTTTTAAAGTTTTGGGGAAATGACTCTGAAGTTACAAAGGTTGTAAAGGATTGAAGAGCAATTAAATAATTATAAGAACAATAATAATAAAAAATAAAAAGCAAATAAAATAAATATTTCGAAACTACAGATCCTAAAAATTTACGACGATCATTTGACGAAATATTGCATTATAGTCTAAATAATATTGCGTGACATTTTTTAGTAATAATAATAATAATAATAATAATAATAATAATAAAAATAATAATAATAATGGAAAAGATGCTGATTGAAGTTTGTAAGGAAAATATCTTGAAAGTTACTGGGTCAAAACTGGAATATAAAACAGAAATCATAAAACAACGATTTGACAGCTGGAAAAACAAGCCACTCCATGGGCAATGTATAAAACAAATTGAAGGAAAAATTGACAATTCCAGAAACTGGCAATGGCTTCAAAATGCCTACATCAAGAAAGAAACTGAAGGGTTAATATTCGCTTAACAAGAACAAGCTTTATTGACTAATGTGATGAAAACCAGAATTCAACATTTAGGCAACAACAGTAAATGTAGATTATGCAAAGAAAAAGATGAAACTATTGATCTTATCAGTGGTTGCAGCGAAATTGCTCAAACTGAGTACAAAAGGCGTCACGATAGAGTAGCCAGTATTATCCATTGGAATTTATGCAAAAAATATCAATTCCCAGTATCCAAAAACTGGTGGGAACATACTATTGAAAAAGTGTTAGAAAATGATGAGGTAAAAATCCTTTGGGATTTCCGAATAGAATTGACCGTCATTTGGATCACAACACACCAGACATAACAATAGTAGAAAAGAAATGTGTTTTTCAAATTGATGTAGCAAAACTAGCAATACCTGGAGATACACGAATTGTTGAGAAAGAACAGGAAAAGATCACAAAATATAGGGATCTGACAATTGAAATTTCTCGATTGTGGAACAAACATACCACTGTGACACCTATTGTCATTGGTGCCCTTGGTGCCATATCAAAGGAATTTGCAACATTCTTTAATAGTTTAGAACTTTAAAATATTTCAATAACAGACCTACAAAAAACATCATTACTAGGCACAACCTATATTTTATGAAGATACTTGGACAATTCTTAGGTCTCTGGGTGAGACTTGAGTTGCTCAATAACTCCAGTCAAAGATGTGTTCTTTTTGTTTTTGTACTGTGTCAAATATTGATAAAATAATAATAATAATAATAATAATAATAATAATAATAATAATAATAATAATAATAAGAACAGCAGAAGGGCTGTCGTAGGAATTCCCAGGGTTGTAAGGAGCAACTCCTTATTGACTCGGTAATCCTGCGGCAGGCGCGCGCGAAGAATAGGAACTTACACATCGCGTACATCGACTACAAGAAGGCATTTGACTCAGTCCCCCATTCCTGGCTTCTACACACTCTACAACTCTACAAAGTACACCCCAAGATCACGGCATTCTTGGATGCCACGATGAAGAGTTGGAACACAACATTACACCTACGCACCTCCAACACCTCCGTCACTACAGACCCCATTCCCATAAGGAGAGGTATTTTCCAGGGAGACTCCTTGAGTCCTCTTTGGTTTTGCCTCGCCTTGAATCCATTAAGCCACATGCTAGACAACACAAAATACGGCTATAGGCTTACCTCAGGCACTCTGACACCATACAAAATCACACACTTACTCTACATGGATGATATTAAACTCTACGCCACAAACAACGCACAACTTACCAATTTGCTACAAGTCACAACACAGTTCACCAAAGACATTGGGATGGAATTTGGAATTGACAAATGCCGCAAGCTACATATAACACGCGGGAAGACTACGAATTTGGAGGGTTTTGAACTGGACAATGGGTTGGCCATCCAATCCATGGAAGAGGGAGAGACCTACAAGTATCTGGGCTTCCATCAAGCGCGCGTCATTGACAACGCAAACATCAAAAATGCACTCAAGAAAACATACCATGCTCGCGTTCACAACATCCTCAAAACACAACTCAATGCCAGAAATAAAATTAAAGCCATCAACACTTTTGCCGTCCCCACACTAACATATTCGTTCGGCATAATTCCATGGACAAATACTGAACTCGAAGCACTACAACGCACAACACGCACTACATTCACGAAACACAACATGCACCACCCCAAGTCCGCTACGGAAAGGATGACTCTTCCCCGCAAGGAGGGAGGCCGAGGACTCATCAATCTCTTCACCCTACACGAAAAACAAGTACACACACTTAGGGAACACTTCCACCAAAGAGCACAAGACTCCTCACTCCACTCAGCCATTGTCAAGGCTGACACACACTTCACCCCCCTGGACCTCGCAAACCCTTCTCTTACACTCACCACCCCCGACACCCACACACAGCAGCTGCATGAATCATGGGCTCGTAAGGAACTCCATGGCAGACATCGCCACGAACTCAGCCAGCCTCATGTCGACATTGAAGCGTCGAACAGATGGCTGACGAGTGGTGAGCTGTTTGGGGAGACCGAAGGGTTCATGATCGCGATACAGGACCAAGTCATCCCCACACGCAACTACAAGAAACACATTCTACACGACGCAAACACACATGATGACAGATGCAGGAAATGCCACACTACACATGAGACGATCGACCACATAATATCAGGCTGTCCCCTTCTGTCCCAAACAGACTACCTCCACCGACACAATCAGGTAGCGTCGATCGTTCATCAACAGCTAGCACACAAACATTCACTTATTAAGAACACGGTCCCATACTATAAGTACACACCACAAAGCGTACTAGAGTCAACCTCACATAAGCTGTACTGGGACCGCCCCATTCACACAGACAAAACTATACATCACAACAGACCTGACATTACACTTGTTGATAAGGTCAACAAACAGACCTATCTCATTGATATTGCAGTGCCTATCAGCAAGAACATGCAGAAAACTCACGCAGACAAGATAAGTAAATATACAGACCTAGCACACGAGCTCCAGAAGCAGTGGAGGCAGGACCGAGTACGTGTTGTACCTATCGTCCTGTCAGCCACTGGTCTGGTGCCTCACACATTGCACCACAGTCTCAGCACACTTGGACTTCATAAAAACACTTACGCACAACTGCAGAAGGCTGTGGTACTCAACACAACACGCATAGTTAGGAAATTTATGGACACAAGCACCCATCCTTAACTATTCTTCCAATATTTTTTTTTTTAACACTTGGCAATATGTGCTTTGGTCCTTGACCCGCCATATTGTCTTAGCTGGGGAACCCATGGTTTGAATCTTTTTCGAGATAATAATAATAATAATATACTAGTCGGCTACCCGTCACTTCGCTCGGAAGCCTCGCTTATGTAACGGAAAACAATTTTTAATTTATTAAAAAAAACACACACACACACACAAATTACATCAAGGAAACTAAAACTAAAATTTTTTAATTTTTTTTTAAATTTAATTTTGGATGTCTATATTCTCTCAATCTACGACTGCTTTTAGAACCAGCGTGTAAATCATACATCTATGATATATTTTTATTTTTTATAGAGATTAGAATGTAGGCCTCGTGGTCTAATGGCTAAGACGTCTAACTTCTGAGCAGTATTCCACCTAATAGAAATAGTGCATCTTTCTTTCTTGACTCTCTTTTTTTTTTAATCCTATTGATACTTTTCAGTGGTTTTCGAGTTAGAAATAGTGATGGTTTTTGAGTTACAAATAGTGATTTTTCAGTATTCTACCTAATAGAAATAGTGCTTCTTTCTTTCTTGACTCTCTTTTTTTATTCCAAATGATACTTTTCAGTGGTTTCTGAGTTACAATAGTGTTCAGTATTCTATCTAATAGAAATACTGCTTCTTTCTTTTTTGAGTCTCTTTTTTATTCTAATTGTCACTTTTAAGTGGCTTTTGTGTTCCAAATATTGATGGTTTGTGAGTTACAAATAGTGATTTTTCAATACCGGTCTTCTATCTAATAGAAGTACTGCTTCTTTCTTTTTTGACTCTCATTTTAATTGTAATTGTTACTTTTCAGTGACGTTTGAGCAACAAATATTGATGGTTTTTGAGTTGGAAATAGTGATTTTTTCGGTAGTCCACCTCAAAAAAAAGAGTGCTTCTTTCTTTCTTGACGCTGTTTTCTTTACTCCAACATCTGCCGTGTACACGCACATATTTTTCAATATCACATAGAATTTGGCTAAGTAAGAATATTTAAAATATTGCAACGTTTCGGCAATTATAGTTGTAATTGTCAGTTTCGAATTACAAATAAACTGACGGATGGGAAATAAATAAACAATCTTGAGATTCAAAACAAAAGTTGAATACATTCCTTATTGATGGGGGAAAGGAAAGGAGATATAAGTCAAAAAACAATATGAAGAGAGTAGTAGTCTCTATGGCCTAATGGATAAGGCATCTGACTTCGGATCAGAAGGTTGCAGGTTCGATTCCTGTCACGGATGTTTCATTGTAAAAATTATTTCTATTTTCCATTCTCACAGAAAATTGCGCCGGACAGACACACAGACAGACAGAGAAATAAAAGATTTTAGTAATATAGATTACATTTACTATTGAAGTATCAGCATTGTAGCTTTGTAGGCTACAAGTGAAATTACATTCCAAAACTTTTTATGTTAATCCCTCTTTCCATATTTCTTTATATTGAGGAATATTATAAACCTTTAATAACTTTTATTCTTTGTTTCTTTTATGTTATTAAAAACTCGGGATGAAAAGTACGAAGAACTTAGCAAAGTACATAAGATGCAACAGTAATCCATATAAAGCTAAGCGAAATAAATAAATAAAAAAAGTATATTTCCTAATATTGAGGTAAACTGAAAAATGTATAATAGGCCTAATGCAAGTATTGCAAGAGTTTCTTATGTGGAATTTTTACGTAAGTCCACATAATTCCGGAAATTAAATAATTCAATTATTCATTGTGAAAACTTTTGACCTTTAAACGACATTGCATAGTTTCCGGTTTCAAAAATACAATTCAAGCATTCCATCAAAAGGAATCGACCTTCCCATAACAATTTCCCCATCCCCAAATATTCCATTGTCTTTCATGAAGATCTCGGTTTTGTTTTGTTTTTTCCCCTGCTTACAAATGATTTTGGAAAAAGTAGTTTGATAGGGTGGGAGATTCCTACTTACAAAAATAAGTTTTGCTAATTGTTATTTCCCATAAATATAAAGAAGAAATTAAGTTTAACGTGCCCAAATAATTCAAAATTAGATATCAAGCACAGGCACAAAGCTAAAGGAAGGATTCGCACCTTGAGTTGTCACCGGGAAGAGACTGGGACGGACCGTTTCGTCCTTATTAGGACTCATCAGCCAGCCAAACTCCTCTGATGACAACTCAGAAAGTGCGCGAGATATTAGTATAGAACCGGGATACTAACACTTCGCGCACTTTCTGAGTTGTCATCGGAGGAGTTTGGCTGGCTGATGAATCCTAATAAGGACGAAACGGTCCGTCCCCGTCTTTTCCAGGTGACAACTCAAAGTGCGAATTCTTCCTTTAGCTTTGTGCCTGTGGTTGATATCTAATAAAGAAGAAATTATTACACCATTGTTCATATCTTGAAAAACCTCCACACTAATGAAGCAAAAACATTTGATAGATAAGAGTAAATCTAGTATTTCACTACAAAATTAAACTTTAATCATGTTTCCATATTTTACTCTTATATATATATGTACTCTTAAATATAATATTTAATTACATCAGGGCGTTACTATCTTCTACAAAAAGGGTGCAATTAAGCCTTAGATAATCTAACCTAGCGCCGAAGGAATTCTATTTAGTTTTATGTTGACCTATTTTGCTTTTTATTGATGACATATAAAAAAATATCATAATAAATTAATGTAATGATTTATATGAATTGTTTTCTTTATTAAACAAAAAGTGTTAAAACATACAGAAATTTTTATAGAGATACGAAACATACAGAAAGCCAGAATAAATTAGCAGCCACACCTTTTCTTTCGAAAATCAATAGGTTCAAATAACTTAAAACAATAACAAAAATAAGTTAGTGAATGCATTATTAATTTGGCTGCTGTCAGAACACTGTTTTTAACCAGTATTATAAAGTGATTCAAAAATTAAGTAATTACGAAATTAGTGTAAATAAAAAAAATAAAAATGCACACAATTAAATAAGATTCTCGCATCCTCAGCTATCATCTCGAGAATCTGGGACAGCTGTTTCTGCCTTGTTAGGCGCCATCAGCCAGATTTACTCTTCTAAATCCATACTTCTTCTTTAAATCACATCGTAACATATTGAAAAAACTTCATCTACACTTCATTTTATTATCGAATTTTCGGAAG
>JAFIDM010009631.1:352310161-352322167 GCA_023159025.1 Thereuonema tuberculata
AAAAAAAAAAAAAAAAAAAAAAAAAAAAATCCTTAGCATAGTTGTTAACAAAACTTAGCATTTTATCCTTAAAATGCTACTAACATATTATTTACAATTGTTACAAATTCAACAATTCTTAATTTTAATACAATTGTTTTATTTTACTAACAATCATTATAATAATCATAATTTTTTAAATTCATCGATTATTACACTTTTTTTGTTCTTGTTCATATGAATTTTTACCATTTCCCTCGCTAAATTTACGAAAATACTCTCAACTTCCAAACCTTTGCTTCTATTGTAATTTAAATTTCTTGAGTTTCTGATTATTATGCTTTCCAGTATTTTTCTTGTTTTTGTATCTTTTTCTAACATAATTATTTTTACTTCCTCCCTGATCCAATGTCCATTTTTCCTACAATGATATGCTGCGTCAGATTTTTCTTTCTGGTCATTTTTAATACAATTAATATGTTCAAGTACCCTCTCCCGTGTTGTTCTTTTACTTTCCCCAATATAAATTTTCCCACAATTTTGGCATTCCAATTCATAGATTAATCCCATGTTAGCTTCATTCTCATTTTTATTAATTTTTTGACATAAAATATTTTTCAATTTGTTGTTGTATTCAAAACCTATCTTGATGTCAAATTTTTTACAAATTTTCTTCAAATACCAACTGCTATTATTTAGATAAGGTACTATAATTGTTTCTTTACTTTTATTTTTATCCATTTCTTTAATCATAAATTTATCATAATTACTTATTGCTTTATTTAGAAAACTAGTGCTATAATCATTTTTCATGAAAATCGTCTTCATGTTTTCAATTCCTTTCTTAAAATCAGAGTCACAACTTGAATTTTGATCCAATCTATGGATGTAGTTATCAACAATATTCTTCTTGATCATAAAACTATGCCCTGATTTAAAATTTAGAATGTGGTCACTTTGAAAGTCTTTTTTGTAATGTCTTAGGTACAAATTGTAATTATTCTTTTTTATCAAACAAACATCCAAATAATTCAATTTTCCTTCCTCTTCTTTTTCCATTTTAAATTTTATGTCTTGATTCTTACTATTAATGATGTTAAAAAAGTTTTGAAATTGTCTCGGGGTCCCAAACCATATAATCAAAATATCATCTGCATAGCGGTAATACTCAAAATTAAATTTAGATTCCTTAATTACATCATTTTCAAAGAAATTCATAAAAATGTTACATAGTGTCCCTGATAAAGGTGACCCCATAGGGAATCCTTTAATCTGTTTATACATTTTATTTTTGTGTTTAAAAAAGGTATTGTCCGAAATGAATCTCACCCAATCCATCAATTCTATCACCTGACTATACATTGTAATCTTGAAGAAGGAAGATAGAAAATTCTTCCGAAAATTCGATAATAAAATGAAGTGTAGATGAAGTTTTTTCAGATTTACTCTTGACGATAGCTGAGAGTGCGTGACAAGTTAAAGATACCACTTTTCAGCTCCTTGAAGCGGAACCCCAAGAAATCAACACAACAACACACTAATTACAAGCACGTTAAATTTATTTTTATTTAATTATTTCTTTGTATTCAGTTCTCTATTCCCTAGTTAAATTCCTTTCAGCCCGGCAGTGCCCGGGACAAGGAATTTGAGGCCGTGCTGGACATGGTGCTTTTTTATGGTTGTGTTGATATGTGGGGGTGCCGCTTCAGGTAGCTGGAGTGGTATCCTTAACTTTGCCACCTATCTATAAGATCTATAAAGTATATTTAGAAATGGGCAAAGTCGTTCTTTTTACGGAACTATTCCTTTTGAACATAGTTCTTTTTATTGAACTAGTTCTTAGTTCATTTTTAATGTTAAGCTACAAATAAAAACCCTTAAAATTGATACGACTTCTTGGTCCGTAATTCGAAGAACGATATGAACTATGATGAACTGTAGAGCACACTTGATTTAAGGTTGTACAATGTACAGTGTTTGTAACTAGCAATAGGAACTAGGAACTAATTTGAACTGAACTGAAGTGAAGAGGAAACGAACTATTCGTGAACTGGAAAATAAAGGAAAGGTTACGATCTTCAAAGTTGTATTCCTCGTAGCTACAGTAGCGCTACGTAGTGGACTATACTCTCGAAAACGTGTTCCTCATAGACTGTAGTGCACTACTTCCGTGTTCCTCATAAACTGTAGTCGACTGCAGTAGTCGAAAGTAGCCGCAACAGTATCTTCAGTATTTCGAGGTGGAGCGCGACAACGACTACAGAAATGAAATGGCGGACATGTAAACAGCAATATAGCAATAACCGACGATTTCTTCTAAAGTCAAACAAAAACATATCTGACGAAGATATTTCAATTTACTATCTTAATTATGATTATTAATTATAATTATACATTTATTGGTGAGAAACAATAACACTGGACGGCAAAAAAAAATTTTGTTTCGATCGCTGTTTCGAAGGGAAATTTTTATTACTGTTGCTAAATATTATTAATATATATTTTTATTATTTGGGGGAGGATGAGGGGGGCTGGAAGCTGAATTACGTAGAAAATAAGTGAAAAATTGGCGAAAAAAAACAGGAAGAATCGATCATTTTTAATGATCTTTTTCCAATTTAAGGGGGTAAACGCCACCCCTCCATCTACCTCATTGCTACAAATGTTATGTTTTAGAATTTTTCACCTCTCTAGCCCCTCAGAAGACATTTAAGGCTAAAATAATCCTTTTAATCCCTCCAAACTAACGATAAAAAAAAAAAGGGGGGGGGGGGCCCGAAAACTGTGAGTAATGGGGGAAAACGGAGGTTAAATTCGGATTCAGGAGGTCATTTTACATAAGAATCAAACTTTAATTATTTTTTATAAATGTTTTTTTTTTAATTGTAATTAATTCCCTTTTTTGAGACAATAATACAAGTTTATTAATTTTGCTTGTATTTTCTTCTGAGCAATTACAACATTTAAACCGAAACACACATTTGTCAGTGAACTTCGAAACGCATAAACTGTTCCTCATAGCTACAGACTATGCCACTATAGTAACATCATATCCTGTACCATATTCCCGCTACAGAAAACTTCGTAGCGCCTCTACTGTAGCTACGAGAAATACAACTCAAACGTTTAGTACTGGGAGTCTTAGGGGAAGATCGCGCATTTCAATAGATAGTGGAGTGGTAAAAGAACGATATTTCACTAAAACGAAGACCTCTCCGAACAGTTCTTTTTCACGAACTAGTTCATTTCAACTAGATCGCTCACGAACTACACATCCCTAAAATACACCGACCTAGAAGAACGAGCTCCAGAAGCACTGGAGGCAGGACCGAGTACATGTTGTACTCATCGTCATGTCCGCCACTGGTCTGGTGCCTCACACATTCCACCACAGCCTCAGCACACCAGGACTCCACAAAAACAATTATGCACAACTCCAGAAGGCTGTGATACACAACACAACACGCATAGTTAAGAAATTTATGGACACAACCATATATCCATAATATCCCTTATGAATTTCTCCCTTCGCTGCAGGCTCACCTGGACTTACAAAGCTTTCGCTTTGAAAGCTTGACCATAATGGGTAAATAGAGACTCACAAAATCGAATAAAAAAGTTAAGATAAAAGTGATGCCTAAGCCTCCGTATAAACAATGAGACTAGATGATAGCTTAAAGATGCTGCGCCAACGAACCCTTACGCCATGGGCTTTGTTGTCATGCGTGGAAGTTACTAGTTCCCGTGACAACTTCCACGGGCTTTGTTGTCATGCGTGGAAGTTATTAGTTCCCGAATCATTAATATAATTCTTTAATTACAAATTATCCTTATGGGGAGCCTTGGGAGCCCGTTCATAAGTACGGAACACCGTAAGTCGGGTCTGTAACCCAGAGACCGCCTGCCCCTTTTTTAAAATACTGCGGTTTTTGCTTTTCTTCGTTTTTTTTTTATAGGATCCTAAATTTAATTCAAACGAAAAGAAGTTTTTTTTTATTATTTTAATAATAACATTTGCTGAATATATAAGGAATAAAATCTTCCCGAATCTATAAAAAAAATAATAATAATAATAAAAAAAAAAAAACTTAACTCTGCATTACTTGCTTGAGTTGTGTAAATGGAATTAATTTTTATTAAATCAAAGCATGCCTAATTGAGTGGATTACTAAAAGGATTACTAAGACATCGATTGTTAAGAATTGTTAATAAATCCATTTTAATGATAAAATTTTGTAAGCGAATTTCTCACAATTTCACTCTAATTTTTCGGCAAAATCCCACTTGGAAATTTTTATATATAGAAGTTAGATGATCTCTTGTCGGAAATACGCTGCATATTTCAAGAAGTTCAAAATTTATTAGCGCTTGACAATTACAAACAACACTCACACCACACTCATACCACAGCTCTCTGAACACAGGCCTCACAACTAGGTCATCGTCTTATCTCTGACGTTGTGAAAGAAGGATGGCGATGACCCTGAGCTTTTGCGTGACCCCGTAGTATTTCATTGTGTATGTGAGCGCATGGAAATCTCTCTCAGTGAACGTTTGGATATTTGTTGCTATTTTATTCAGCTTTCTTTGGATTAGTGAGTGTCTGAAATTAATTTACATTTTTCCAATATCTAAACAGTTATTTCACAGTATTTTATTTGATTATACTGTTTTTTTATTGTGGAAAACAACTGAGGAGACGTTAGGCCTAACATTCACCATGCTGAAGACATACGCTGTACCCGGCTGCAAGTCGAACTACAAAAATACAGGAAGTCATGTTCCTGTTTTTTCTTTTCCAAAACATGAAGATCTTTTACAGCGTTGGATTGTGAAAATACTCAGAGAAACTTCGTTCCAACAAAGAATTCTGGAGTATGCATAAAACATTTCGACGAAGATTTCATCGTGAGAGAGGACACTTTTACGGACTCTTCAGGTAATGTCATTTCTGTTAAACGTGATCATATAAAATTAAAGAAAGATGCTTATCCAACAGTTGCTCCACATCTATTGCTCCACATCTAACCGAAACATTCCAAAAAAAACGACGAACTTGGGACGAAAGAGAGAAGGAGCAACTTTCATCTGCATTGGAAACAAATGACATAAATCAATATATTTCAAAGAATCGTTTGCCAAAAAATATTTTGTTTTATATAATTCCTGATAAATTCATTTTAGGTAAAATATCTTTAGACGGATGCCCAAAATGAATTCATTCTGTTGTTATTAATTCTGACTTAAGTTTTGAAATTGACATTGATAGTAAAAAAATTACAAATCTAAAAAAAAAAAAAAATTGACTATGTTTAAATCGATAACTGAAACGCACAATATTGACAAATTAATTAGTATTTGCAACGAAAAATCTTATTAGCAAAGAGGAGAATGATTTGACATTAGCAGTTACTTTACTAAAGAAATTTGCCTCAAATTCTGAAATTAATAAAAGTAAGATGATTTTGTTTTTAATTGAACAATTGGAACTAACTGAAATATCAAAGCATAGATTACAGTTTTCTGGGGAACTTTTTATTTTATCTTTTAAAATTTTTCTTTCTAGCCTTGCATGCTACAGAGCTTTGAGACAAACAAAATTGTTAATACTATCTCATCCAAATACTCTGTCTAAAATTGCTAAGAAATTAAATGTTGATTCTGATTTTTTTAATCCTGTCAATAAATATCTGAATAAAAGATGTGGATTTTTAGAAGAAAGAGAAAAACATGTATCTCTTTTAATAGATGAAATTTATGTAGATCCAGCTTTAACTTTTAAAGTGGCAAAATAACTGGAACTAGTTGTAATGATTCAAGTATTGCAAAAACAGCTCATGTATTTCAAGTTACTTCAATACTGTCAAATTACAAAGATGTAATAGCAATAGCTCTTGTATCCAAATTTACAGGTTTAAGTTTGTATAGTTTGGTATGTAAAATTTTAAAAGGTCTTCATACAATTGGTTTTAAAGTATTAAGCTTAATACAAGATAGCAATAATATAAATTGTTCAATGTTTCATCAGTTTGCTCCTCATCCACTTGGAGGCACGGCAGTTATCAACCCAGCTGATTTATCATTACCTATCTTTTTTATATATGATCCTGTACATATTCTTAAAAACATTAGAAACAATTGGTTAAATTCCAAAAATTGTATATTCCAATTTCCTGACGTAAATAATCCGAATCAGATAAATGAGTGTAATTTTCAGCATTTAAGATTTTTATATAATTTGGAGAAAGATAATGTTTTGAAATTCGCAAAGAACCTAAGTTGTAAAGTTGTATATCCAACTACTATTGAACGTCAAAAGGTATCATTAGCTGTAAAGGTTTTTGATTCATTCACTGTTGCTGGTCTTAAGGAATTTGGACCTAAATTTTCAGAATTGATTGGATGGGAGGGAACTGTAAAATTCATTGAAATAATTCAACGTTGGTGGAAAATTGTTAATTGTAAATCACCCTATATGAATCAAAGATATAGGGATGATGACTTGTCTCCCATCACTAACACCAATCAAGAACTTACTTACTTAATTTTGATGAATAATTGGTTGGTAAGATGGAATTCAATGTGTCAAGGAACTCTCTATACTAGATTAACAGTATGCACTTTCAACTCTTTTTCTTGCACTTGCCAAACTTTATATGAATTAACTGTTTTTATTTTGCAAAACATCAAACCTGATTATGTTCTACTTGGAAAGCTTCAGACTGATCCTTTGGAAGAAAGGTTTAGTCTCTACAGGCAGATGTCTGGCGGAAACTATCATATATCCCTTCAACAAAAATAAGAAAATGAAAAAAAAAAATCAGATTCGCAACCTTTTATCTCTCTCTTTATCACAAAAGTATTTACTATTCAGCATATCTTGTAGATGAGGAAAATAATGAGAAAGAAATAAATTAAAATAATTTTATTTATGATAGTTTCCAAATAAACGTGGATGTTGATTCCCATTTACCTGTTGATATTGCACCAATATTAATTTATATATCTGGATTTGCTGTTCATAAAGTGATCAAAAGAATAAATTGTTCTTATTATAAAACTAATATGCTTCTAATCATAAAACTAACTAATATGATGATGATTTGGAATATGAATTCTCATCAGATATTAGGATTAATTGATGAAGTAAATAGAGGTGGTTTAAAAAAGCCAACATTATGGTCAGTTGTTGTTACTTATTTATGCTTTCAAGTATTTGAATGTTTAATCTGCAGTGAAAATGAAACAAATTTTATTCAAAATAAAAATCAATCGGCTATTATTGTTGATATTTCACTAAAACACCTTCATTTGTTAAATAATGCAAAGGATTGGTTTTCTCATATTTACTCAAAAGAAGAAAGGACAAAAATGGTTATTGTAATAATTGGCAAAATATTATTAACCAATTAAGTAAAAAATAAAAATCAGGTATTTTCATCTTTAACAAAAACAAAAAGGAAATTGATGTTCTAATATTCAAACATAATATGCAATTAATTAATAATAACGATACAAAACACATCCTCTTTCTATCTACGTTATATTTCGCAGTTTATTGCTTTCAATTATTGTTTATAATTTCAATAATGAAAATAATTTGTAAGCAAAATCCTTTGTAACAATATGGAAGTTTGAAATATTGAAATGTTGTTGTAATAATATGGAAGTTTAAAATGTTTGAAATGGTGTTAACAGTATATAAGTTGTATATATTATTACCAAATTCTTCATTATATTTTACGAAGAGTTTTTCCATGTATATTAAGCCTGATGAAGCAGTTAAAAGCAATAAACTGCGAAATATAGCGTAGATAGAAAAAGGAAATTGACAAAATTCAACAATTAGATGCAGTGTAATATTATATATTATTTTTGTACTTCACTCATTTTAAACATTTGATATTATTTCACTGTCATTAGGGAATGTCCATTAATTACGTGAGGTGTTTTTTTTTTTTTAAATTTGGGCCCCCCCCCCCCCCCTTGGTAAATTTTGGTGGGGTGTTGTTGGGATCCCCCCCCTCACGTGAGATTTCAAACGGTCAAAAAAATCAAAAAAGTTCAAAAACTCAATACAGTGCAACTTGGATAATTCGAACGTCTTTAATTCGAAATCGTGGTTAATTCGAACATTTCTGTTAGTCCTTGAATTTCTTATTAAATCAATGTTAAAAAATCGTGGATAATTCGAAGTTCAACTTCCTTAATTCGAAGTTTTTTGTAAAAAATTTCAAACCATAACGACTTTTCGGCGTTTCATCGTTAACAAATTCGATACCTGACAACTGAAATCTCCTTCCCGCTAGCGTTCGACACGTGACGCTTCAGACGCCATTCGAGCTTCCTGCTGTCAGGGTCACCATGTCTTTCAATAAACCACGTGTACAAGAATTTAACGTTCGCTGAAAAGGTCGCCGTCATTCGCGAATTGTAAAAGGGTGAGAAGAAGAAATGCCAAATCGCCAACGAGTACGGGATAGCGCCGAATTTCGTCGGTACATTGTAGGATAAACCAACGTAAGTGAAGCTGTTTTCCGTTCATTAAACATGCTTGATGATTTTGCTAACCTTAAGCGACTGAATTCTACAAAACAATCAGACATTGCAGAATTTTTTGAAAAACTATAATTTTCTGTATTGAATGTAATATGTACTATAGCTTACGTAATATAAATCTTATTTTGTTCACATACATATAGTGTTTAAGTCTTTCATACCATGATCTTTCTGAATAAATATTTACTTATTGACAGAATAATCTTTTCAAGCATTTAGTGGACCTGAAATTAAAGTTAAAAGATGTAACTTGTTTAATTCGAAGTCTTGGATAATTCGAAGTTTTGTAGTGGTCCCTTCAGCTTCGAATTATCCAAGTTGCACTGTATTACAAAATGTTATAATCTATTATAATAATATATTCTCTGAATGAAAAAGTTGACGTGAGATTTTTGTTAAACTCCCCATTGGTGAGATTTGGTGAGATGTTGCCGGACCCCCCCCTCCCCTTTTGACCTCACGTAATTAATGGACGGCCTCTTAAGTTACATTAGGAATTAAGTTTTCTAAATAGATTTTAAGTGATTCAATAAATTGATATTTACAAAAAAAATGAAGTGGTTATTTTTCTTTTTTACAAAATTTTCTAAATACGAGTTGTTTTAAAGAACTGATAATTCAAATTGTTAATAGAAGAAAATTTGTAATTTTCTAAATTCGATTTAAATAAATACAGCATGAAAAGAATTACTTACATTCATTTAACAAGAAATTTATGTAAAATTTTGCAAAAAGTCAGAACATAAGAAAAATTGAAGAACAAAATTATATAAAAATGTTAGTATCTAATTTGTTAATTATTATCATTTTTTTTTAACATATATAAAATAAAATAATTAAATTAAGAAAATGCCAACCCATAATTTCAAAATAAAAATTTTGGTTTATTTTAATTATTTTTAACTTTTATAAACTAAAATTTTTATTTTGAAATTGTCCGTTGGCATTTTATTAATTTACTAACCTTTTTATTAAATTGTCGGGTAAAGGGAATATTCCCGAGTAAAGTGCATTAAATTGTAAATTTTTATTGTAAAACGCATCTGGAATTAAAAATTTAAAATCTCAGTGTTAGAACAGTTATCCCGCTTCCGTGACGTCACGAAACCAGTTGTGAAGCCTGTATTTCAGAGGGCCATGCTCATACCCACGTAGGCTGACTAATATTTATAGTCTCACTTTTTTTAGTATCGCAGGCTTAAAAAAATTATGGCTAATCTCAGTTTAACGTAATTATTATTATAACACTGCGAGTAGCAGTTATAATATCTCTCCCGCAGTAATTGTGACATAAAATTCTAATAACGCTATCCTTTCGCAGTTAACTGCGACTGAGTTGTACTGAGTTTTGTTTTTCGGAAAAGAAAAAAAGAAATAGCGAAAAAAGAAAAGCAAGTTATGGATAGAGTAACACTTTTCCATGTATCTGTAATATCTTGTGCTAATTACTCAATGGATTTAAAAGAAGACAGGGATGTGGCGTGGAGAAGCATTTGCCTTTAGTTCGATCCGTGACCCAAAAATATTGGATAAGACATAAGATTAAACAACTATACAATCGATATCCATAAAATTTATAGAACGAATACGGGAACAAATATTTCAAACTGAAAATTGGCTATTGTTATGTTAAAATTGGCTACGGAATTCCTCCGAATAAAACACTTTAACGAATACTTCCAAAATGTCTAAGCTGCAAAATCTCAACAAGGGTACGTTACTGTTATTAGCATGAAAAGGTCATCGGGATCATGGTCAAGTAATTTTCTGAATATTTTTATACATCTTTTGACAGTCGCTTTATCGACAATTCCTGCTTGCCTTTAATGTACCAAATAACATTTCAAATTAAATTTAAAATTTAAATTAAATATTAATTATTTAATAGTAGTATAGTATTTCTGCTATTTTATAATAACTTATAGTGTCATAGTATACGAAAGAGTTACGTCTCAGAAGTTAGCAGTAAAAAAAAAATCCCAAAATCTAAATTACTTCACTGAAAAGTTAATCCCTGATATCAAACCCTGTTTAACTCCGTTACTTTTAGAATAACAATAATTCTTTTAAAGCAATAAGTGAAGATTGCAAAAAAGAAAACTCTACAAAATTACCAAGTGGAGAGAAAAATTTGTGATTTCCAACTTCGTTTTTAAACCTAATCTTATGTCAGTAACTTCTGTGTAATTCTTTTTTAATAGAAAGAAATATTTTCGAAAATTAAAGAGAAATTCGATATATTTTAGTTGAAATGTGATATATATTAATGACAATAAAATTCAGAAAGCAATTTAAAGAATTTTAAAGATGAAAGGAAAAGTTGGCTGGAAAATGATTTTTAGATTATTAAAACTAACCACATAAAAAACTTAATAGAAAGCTTTATATCAGAGATCAAATATCAGAGATTTAAATAATTAAGTTATCAGAGTCAAAACATTTTTTTTAAAGAAAAAAAACTTTAAAGTAACGATACTTCTGTAAATATGTATGACTAGAATATCGAAATCACTTCTTTTTTATAAATAATTAAAAACTTACTTTAATGTGATCGAAATTTGAATATTCATTTTGCTTTTCACATTTTCAACCACCAGCATTCTTCAAAAACAAAACCAAAAGAAAACACCACAATTATAACTTTACGGTTAATAATACAGTAGAGTTCCGAAAACACGGCCTAATGTGGACCGAAGGGTGGCCGAGTTTGTGAAACTGCCGGGTTATCGGGAAAAAAGAATAGGTACGATTTTTTTTTCGTCATAAAATACTTTTATTTGTTGCTTGAGAATACAACAGTTTACAAAGAATGCTATAACTCAAACTTAAACTGTCCAAATAAACTTAAGGAAATGCCTAATACATGAACTGTATATAAATGTAACTTGTATGATGAAAACTTGAAAAATGATGAAAAGGTCATCGGGATTGATGGTCAAGTGATTTTCGGAATGCTTTTATACATCCTTTGACAGTCGCCTTTATCGATAATCCCTGCTTGCCTTTAATTTGCCATTAAAAAATAACATTTCAAATTAAATTTAAATTTAAATTAAATATTAATTAATAAATAGCAGTATACTATTTCTGCTATTTCAATAACTTATAGTGTCATAGTATAGAGTTACTTCTCAGAAGTTATCAGTAAAAAAAAAAATAATCACAAAATCTAAATTACTTCACTTAAAAGTTAATTCCTGATATCGAACCCTGTTTAACTCCGTTAGTTTCAGAATAACAATAACTCTTTTAAAGCAATAAGTGAAGATTGCAAAAAAGAAAAACTCTACAAAATTACCAAGTGGAGAGAAAAATTAATGAATTCCAACTTCGTTTTTAAACCTAATCTTATGTCAGTAACTTCTGCTTAATTCGTTTAAATAGAAAGAAATATTTTTGAAAACATTTGTCAAATAGAAGGGAAATTCAATGTATTTTAGTTGAAATGTGATATATATTAATAACAAT